>OZ059902.1:17803596-17806917 GCA_964057215.1 Oscheius myriophilus
CCTTCGTACTTTTTCAGTGGAAAACTTAACGATGTCGCGATTTTATTACTCAACAACAAAGCAAAGCTGAGCAACATGAGAGGAATGTAACAAGAACTTAAATAAACTAGGGTTTTAGGTAGCTAAGGTCATAAAAATGCTAAGGAATAATGAGGCAATCGATGAGGAGGAGACGAAGGGGCAATCTTTGTGGTCAACCACGGTGCGACACGTTTTCTGGCGGAGGGAGGGCACGGCGGAGGAGGTGATTTGGGCACAGACTTCGTGGATTCCTGGGATGGAGTGGAGACCGAACTCTAACTGGAGCCAGCGGTCGAAGGATTGGGAGATGAGGAGGTGGGAGTGGACCTGGAATAGAAAACTGAAGGGTAAAAGTAGAACCATATCGAAAAGGAGAGAGACGAGTGGTGAGGAAAACGTTAATAATCTTAGAATTGGTCTATAACTTTACTAGGATCAATATAGTCCGTTTTGGAACTTTCAGGTCAATATCGATTTTTTGAACCGGGTTACGGTAGGGTACTGTAATTTTTCAAAATGTGTCTAAATGACTGAAGTGTTTGCTTAGAAGCGTATGGCGTGAATGGATCCAACCTATCACTTAAAGGGGAAGGACCGCGTAAATATTTTTTTTCTGAAAACATGCCCAATAATTTTTATGGGACGCATACGTATGGCAACTTGACACATGACAACCCGGACGAATTGCGCTCCTGGCCACATTGTGATGTAACTGCCTTGTAACCTGGATGTTTTGCAACTTCCCGTTTTGCGACCGAGTCTTTTCGCTCTGGTCGCATATTGCGCTCATTTCGTTTCGGAACGTTGCCACCTCGAGAGGAGTACTGTTTGTAATCGGGACGGATTGCAACTGGGACGTTTCGCAACCTAATTAGGATATTTATTTTATCGAAACAACGAAAATGAAAAGGCAAATGTATTCTAATTAGGTTGCGAAACGGCCCAGTTCAAATCGTCCGGGTGTCAATTCGTCTAGCTTGCAATTTGAACCGGTGGTAAGCCGTCTCAGTTAAAATACGGACTTTTGCGATTCGTCGCGTTTCAATTTGGCCCATCGCAATGTATCCCGGTGAAATCCGTACACATTGCAAACCACTGACAAAGGTTGCAATTCGTCCGGGTTGCCATGTGACAAGTTGCCACCCGTATGCGTCCCATTTTTATTTTTCCTTTTCTACACACCCATAAAAATCAAATTTCATTAAATGTTCAAAAATTTCATGTTCGCGCCAATTGCGTCTAGGCGCGAACGTCAAACAAATTCAAAAGTCAATTTCTAATTTTATGAAATTGACTTGTGAAACAAATATAACGATTATTTTTGTGTTTTTAACATTAAAAATAACAAAATAAACTAAAATGAAACAAAATAAAAACAAAAATATGAAAAATTAATAATTTCAATTTACGCGGTCCTTCCCCTTTAAATGGCGAAAATATCCCACCCTTTCACACATGAGCCCTAAAACACCAAAAAGTGAATTTATGCATTTCAAATCACAGCTTTTCGCGTTTTCGATCTTAGTAATAAAAGTTACGCAAAAAGGCATGATGACGACTGAATTCTACGTGTTGTTGCGCACATTTCGAAAAAGTAAAGTCCAAAAAACTCCGTGATTTTCATAACGAAAATACAGTTTGTATCGGAATTCTTCTATCGATTTGATCAATCAGGGAAATCAAAAAGAAAATCCCTTTGGTAGGTCAAAAATTTTTTCTGCGCTGAAATTAATCCCTGTGGTAGGTCAAAAATTTTTTCTGCGCTGAAATTGAAACCGAGCTTAAAGGGACCATCAGCCGGGTTTTCCGCGCTCATGCAATTCATATGCTAATGAGGACTTGGGCAAGCATTCTGTGAACAACCGTTTCGTGGAGCGATGTTGGAAAATAACATTTCAATTGGAATGGCGTAATTTGAATACCGCTTCGAAAAGGCCCCTGATGGTCGCTTAAGACAAAAAGCATATCGAAAAATTTGAAGCAAAAAATGGGTATTATTGAGCAGAAAGCATTCAAAGAATGAAATGAGTAGGCGGAGAAAGAGTTGGAATTGAGAGGCGAGAGACGAGGCGGGTGATGAGCTTATTGATGGTGAGGCTACAAAAATGAGGAGGATGAGGAGGAAGAGTAGGAGGAGAAAGACGAACATTAGATGAGACGGAGGAGCAAGTGGTGAAAGATAAGAATTTTTAAGGTACGGAGTAATAAGGAGAGGAGAATGAAGAGGCATACGCTGAGAAGGCGGGAAGATGACGCAGAAAGAGGATGCGCATGATAAGAAAGCAGAAAAAGAGGTAAGCGATGAATAGTCGAGAGAAAAGTAATTCGAAAAGTCGAGAGGCCAATTATGAGAGCTTAGAAAAAGTGATTGAAAAAGAGGAGGCTGAGGTTGACAATGAGGAGGTATAAAATGAGAAGGAGGCAGACACATGTGGATGCCTAAATTTTGAGAACAGAGTAAGAAATGCGGGAAGTGGGAGAAGAGGTGAAGAATGAGTTGATTTATAAAGAGGAGTTTGAGAAGAGGAGAACTGCACGGACAGGAGGCGGATGATAAAGAGATAATGGAGATTGAGGTGGGTATGAAGGAGGCAAGGTTAGAGTTGACAAGGAGCCGGGGTTAAACGGATTGTCAGGGCCTTTTTATGCTAGCAGTACCCCCAAGGTAATAAAACCAACGCGGCACTACCTGCGATCACGATTGCCGCGACTAGTCCTTTAGGATTTGTTGAATTGATTTGGCTGCGAGGATCAAACCTCTCGCTGAGAGACGCAGACAGAACGAGAAACGCCGCCGAGAGCCTTTTTCCACAGCCCACTCGGCTACCAACTATATTTTTATGCATTTTCATATATTTTACGGCAGTTATTAGCGTGTAAATATTTTAATAGTGTAAAAACCGAAAAACGATTAAAATACACTTTTTAGAGCTAAAATTAAAACCGGGTTTGAAAAACCGCAAAGAAAATTTTGGCAAAGTGCCAGCTTGCCGATTGGCGCACACTTTTCTGTAAACACCGCGACGTCGCCTCTGCGCATGGCCGTTGGAACAAAATTTTTCACTTATTCATCATTTAAATACTTTTTTATCGGATACGTGCATAAAAAATGGGTAATGGAATCCTGAAATAATAAATTATAATAATCAAATAGAATAAACTTGCAAAAGGCCCCTGACGGTCCCTTTAAGGAAATAGAGGCGAAACCTAATAAAGCAAGAAGAAAGATAGGGAGGAAGAAGAGATCCGGAAGAAAAAAGACCAAAAAGTACAGAGAGAGAGAGAGAGAGAGATACACTA
>OZ059902.1:17807117-17809617 GCA_964057215.1 Oscheius myriophilus
AGAGAGAGAGAGAGAGAGAGAGAGAGAGAGAGAGAGAGAGGGTGAGTGTGCGTGTGTGTGCGTGGGTGAGAGAGAGAGATAATTCCAACCCACCCTTTGTTGCGAGTGCCTCACTCTGTACACAACCGACAGTGTGCTGATTGGTACCCAATGTGGATCCACCAAAACGAGCACCGATGCCCTTTCGCAGCCAGCGGCCCTGAAAAAGTCGATTTTTACTTAATCTGTCTTCGAATTCGATTTCCCAGCTTGACAATCGCTTTTCTCCTTTGCAAATGTGTGACCTGCAGTTGGGCGGCAATGATTCCACAAAAAAGGATTTTTATCCTGCAGCCACCCAAATTTTCTCACCCGGTGGCGCTGCGATTACTCTCTAGGAAGAGTGTGTGCACCGGCTGTCATTCGGAATGCAGTCAGATGCTGGCCGCGATAGTCGTCGCCGCTTGAAACATTGTTATTGTTTGAGGGCGGCGTGCCTTTGATCTGAGGCCAGGCGAGCGCCCGATTAGTGACACCCGGCTGCCACTCCCGCGAGGAGGGATTCTGGGGAAGAATTCAGCAAACAATGAGGGTTTTTGGAAGAATGTATCTGTCTCTCTATCTCTCTATCTCTCTGTCTCTCTGTCTCTCTATCTCTCTGTCTCTCTATCTCTCTATCTCTCTGTTTCTCTCTCTCTCTCTGTCTGTCTCTCTGTCTCTCTGTCTCTCTGTCTCTCTGTCTCTCTGTCTCTCTGTCTCTCTGTCTCTATCTCTCTGTCTCTCTGTCTCTCTGTCCCTTTGTCTCCATGTCTTTCTGTTTCTATGTCTCTCTGTCTATTTCTCTCTCTCTCTCTCTCTCTTTCTGTCTCTCTCTCATACACGGTCTCTCTTCGTCTCAACGTCGCTCAGTCTTACAGTCTCAACGTCTCTTCACTCCCTCAGGCTCAAGGTCTCTTTCAGTCACTCAGTTACTCACTCAGAAACTCAGTCTCTTTCAATAGACCTGTCTCAGTCTCAGCCTCTCTCTCTCTCTTTTACTCTGTGTTTTGCAGTCTCGGTGCCTCTCGTCTCTCGTTGTTTTCATCTCTTGGCCTGTTTGCTTTACAATTTATAAGTCACTCTCCATCTCACTGTCAATGTCAATGACTTTTGGTCTCTTTGCCTCTTTGTCTCTGTATCTCGCATTCTCTTGTCTCTGTGCCTCCCCACCCAATCTTTGCCTTTTTTTCTGGAGTTTTCTGTTTCTTTGATTCCATGCTTTTCCAATTCTGTAAGATACAAAGAGAACTCTATCTCTTTGTCGCTCTACTTTTCTGTTACTTCGACTCCTTGACTCTTTTCGTCTCTGTCTCTTTGTCTCTCTGTCTCTTCTCTCTTCTTTCATCACCGCCTCACTCCAACTAAATTTCCTCCCAAAAAGCAATTCTCTTCCTTGTTTATGTCCTTTGTGTTCGCCTCCCGCCAGTGATGAATGTCTACTTGGCGGTGGACACCAAGCTGTCAGCCGCCTGTCGTGCCGCCTTCTGACAAAAACCTTCGCGTTTTTCCGAGCCTCCCGAAGAACAAGATAGGATCGCAACAAGCGCGTCGTTTTGCAGAAGATTAGGGGAAAGGCTGCGGCTTGCAAGCCGCCATACCTGGTCTCAATCGTCAAAAGCCGTTTGAGCCAATCTGCCTCGGTTCCATTGCGAGAGAGACGATCTGTTGGTTGAAATACGAAAGAGGTTGAGTGATTCGCCCAGTAGGTACCTGAAAAAGTGGTTTTCTCATCGAAAGTACCGCCACAAAAGAATAAAAAACCGTTCAAACAGGTGCCGCTTAATTAACCCCCGCCCTGAGACGGAGCCGATGTGGTACGGGTTCGAGTCGCAATGGTCATATCATATGACACAGGCGATTAGAGCGCATCCGCCGATTTGTGGTTAACCCCTCATACCTTCGTTCAGAATTAACTGATCTGCATAGCCTCAGGCCGCTTCAAACGTAGCTAGGGAACCTCAAGCCGCGCCAAATTGATTTTGGCAACCTAGGACCGCTACAAAGTTGCACTTCAACCTGATCGAACGTTTAAAAACTAGGCCGCTTCAATTTAATTGCTATAACCACAGGCGGCGTAAAATTGACTCTGCCAACCTCAGGCCGCTTCAAGCTAAACTTTGTAACTTAAGGGCGCATCAAAGTGATCTGCTTAGCCTCAGGCCGCTTCAAACTTTGGTTGTCTCGGTCTGCATCAAACAGAGCTAGGCAACACCAGGCCGCTTCAACCTGATCATAGTGGTCTCAGGCCGCTTTAGACCATGTTAGCTAGGTAAACATTTCGCTTGATACTGATAGTGAGATAGGCAACTTAAGGCCGCTTCAAACAGAGGTCGGTAGCCTCAGCCCGCTTCAACATGATCATGGTAGCCTCTGGCCACATAAACCTGATCATGGCAGCCTCAGGCCTCTTCAACCTGATCATGGCAGCCTCAGTCCGCTTCAGACTTAGCTAGGTAACTTCAGGTAACTTCAGGCCGCTTCA
>OZ059902.1:17814617-17872117 GCA_964057215.1 Oscheius myriophilus
TTTGTGACAGCCGGCTGGCGCTCCCGCTCTTGGAACTTGTGCCCGGTCTCGACACGAACACCCTGATGATAATATTTCTATCTTTAAAATGCTTTTATTTATTTAATTTAACACTGAAGTTTATGTTATAATTTCCTAAAAATCAGATTATAGTACCAGTCACTCACTGAAATCGGTTTCGCAGGCAGAATAGTCAAAATAAGCCAGAACGCGAAGGGCTAAACTGCTGGTTACTGTAGCCCTTGTTCTGATGAAAGAATAATGAACGAAATTCTCAGCTTCTGGGGCACTAAATGATGTGGAACTTGGTCTATAAATGGAACAGAGGAGTAACTATGCAAACTAATTTTTTCAGGTCTTGTAAATATTTCATTAAAGTGTATTCGTTTTTGCACCTATACCATGTGATGAAAGAATTAGTTTGCATAGATTCGAGTACGCTGATTCCGAAAATGTATATAATTGTCCATAAAATGTTCTCCGTCCATGAGAATTTCGTTCATTTATTTGCAACTAAAATATAGGGTTAGGTCCCGCAACGAAGACTTGCGCCGTTGCGACAAAGGATGCGGGAGCTGTGCTTCTGCACAACCATAAACTAGCCGATGTTGGGGAGGGGGCGGGGTGAGATTGCGATGTGTTTGGGGGGGGGGGGGGGGGGGTAACTAAACCGGGCTTAAAGGGGGGGGGGGGGAAGGGTGAAATTACGATATTGGCAACCCAATTTACCCCCACCAAACAGAATGCCACCCCCACGCAATCACATCAAATGCGCCCCCGCACCATAAGTTGCATTGAGTGGGGGGTGGGGATACCCATTTTTCGCGCTGACAAACATTTATAGTCTGTTTCCAAAGAAAGGTCGGCGTCTTTTGAGCGGCCTTGATATTTCGCTCCTTTTTAACCACTGACGATTTGAAACATTGATGTGAATATACATAAAATAAGCGAAACAGCAGTGAAAGAGGAGTACGCAGACAAAAAAGCGATCGCGGGTATATGGTTTTCTGTACGTACACGATTAAAGTGAAACGGTAGAGAAATATTTTTTATTTACCAAAATTGAAATTTTTCCAGATCAAATCCATGGCAAAAACCAGTTTCGAAATGAATTTTCGTCCTGATGGGACTATTTTTTTAATCATTTTGAAACTTTTTTCACAAAATGCCTATTAGAATATTTGTCGGCTACACAAATTGCTATCGAAAACACACACTAACATTGAGTTACAGTAAGCCATGGTCACCTACTGTAACGCAAAACAAAAAATCGACCCGAAAGTCCCTGGAAGTCCAATTCAGTAGAAATACAGCCTTTTGACAACTTTTAGACAAAATCCAAGACATCGACCAAAAAATCCTATTTAGACTATGCATTCGATAAATCCAAAGAACTTTTTTAAAAATACTTTTCTTATAGGCTCAAAGGAACCGATATCACATGGACGGGAGTTTGGCAATCTGCCCAAACCGGATATCTGTACGTCTGCTAATTCTATGAGGATTCTGGTGACAGTGAAAGCGAGTGCGGTTTTCTTAAGTGTAACTTGAATGCACAGGCAAATAAGGTGAGTTGAAAAAAAGATTCGAGCGGTGGTCTGAAAGCCTTTTGCTAGGAAAAGTTTGATAGACCGGCAATTGGCCCAAAATTTATCTGTAACTTCCTATGGCCCAAATAGCCCAGTTAGGAACTTTTTATTGGAAATCCGGGAAAATTCAAGAAGACGACCCCACCCAACTAGACGACCCCAGTGCCAAGAAGACGACCCCATACCTATACTCCTCGCCCCCGAGCTTGACCGGAAGTGTCGAAAACCTGCACATCTAATCTAATTAGCATAAGCATCGACAGATTTACAGGTTCACATTTTTGCATAATTGTCTACTGAAAGTAATGCTAATATCCAAGATTTCCGGTCAAAGTCGGTGGGCTAGAAGTATATAGCTGTCACCAAAATGAAATCATATTCTAATTGCTGAAATGTGCAAAGCATGCTCTGTTGTCTAGTGATTAGACTACGAAGTTCAATGTCAACAGAGGATCACTAGAACATTCTAATTTTATTAGCATGATTTCAATTTGGCGACAGCTATATATATATAAGAATGAGTGGGGTCGTCTCCCTGGCAGGAAAATTTGGGGTCGTCTTTTTGAATCAGACCAAACTATACTACTCGCCCATAGAGCTTGACCGGAAATATTGGGCATTAGCATAGTTTTCAATCATAAACAATGAACATTTATAGCTGTCGCCAAAATGAAATCGTATGCTAATTGCGGAAACATGCAAAGCATGCTCTGTCGACGACTGATTAGACTGCAAATTTCAATATCAACAGAGGATCACTGGAACATTTTAATGTTATTGGCATGATTCCAATTTGGCGACAGCTATATGCAAAAATGTGAACTTGTATATATGTCATTGTTCACGCCAATTAGCTTAGATTCGCATGTTCTTTATGCTTCCGGTCAAGGTCTATGGGCGAGAAGTATATACAACCCCAGTTTTAATTTGGCGGCTTGGGACCCCGGACCTATTAAAGTATGGACCCCAGGCATTAAATTAAAGGACCCCAAAAGATTTTTTATAGAATTCGAACCCATGTGGGGTCGTTTGCTTTAATCATGGGGTCGCAATATTGAATCAAGGGGGTCGCTTCTTTTAACCCTCACTAGATGGGTAACACTAGCTAGCGGTTAAAGGAGACGACCCCAATGGTTCAATTTTGAGACCCTATGATTAAAGCAAACGACCCCTTATTGAAACTGTTTGATATTCTCACACAAAAAGGAGTTTTAGCTAGGGTTCGAAGTTTGGTGGACCGTTAGTGCAGTTAGAATATTAATGTGGAAAAGAACCGACCGTTTTATACTGGCACTTCGTATACTTCCACTTCTGCTCTCACAGATTTAATGAAACTTGCAGGGCGAGTATGCCGTTAGTTCAATGTGAACACCAGAATTGATGACAATTAGGTAATACAGAGTTAAATCTAAAATACGATTGTAGTGGAAGTAACTCAACTGCGCAAAATTAGATAGTAGGCCGCATCCCAGCCGAACTTGAGTGGAAATGACCCAGAGGTTAACACCAGACACGTGAGCCAACGTTCACTTAGCCTAACTTAACGCTGGGGTCGCATTATTAAAAAGATGGGGTCGTTTTCTTGATAAGGAGCTATGGGTTCACTGAAGCATGGGGTCGTCTTTTTAGAAAATCACTAGGGGTCACATTCTTTAATGGGTTGGGGTCGTGAAATTGAATGTACCCGGAAATCCGATACGAATAAAATTCGATTAAAAATCGATAATAAAAAAAAAATGAAATTTTCAGATTCAGAAAAACGAGATCGGCGAAATAACAGGTCCCACTTGCGAAAAAATCAACCTCTTCGGGCTTAACGGCTCTGCGCTTCCGGGACACATCCAATGGAATGGCCCCAACAACTCAATCGATGATTGGTACAAAAAATGAATTGATTTGTTTAATAAATGGTTGATGTTGGATTTATATATGTCACTCACTCACTCACTCACTCACTCACTCACTCACTCACTCACTCACTCACTCACTCACTCGCTCACTCACTCACTCACTCACTCACTCACTCACTCACTCACTCACTCACTCACTCACTCACTCACTCACTCACTCACTCACTCACTCACTCACTCACTCATTCACTCACTCATTCACTCACTCACTCACTCACTCACTCACTCATTCACTCACTCACTCACTCACTCACTCATTCACTCACTCACTCACTCACTCACTCACTCACTCACTCACTCACTCACTCACTAACTCACTCACTCACTAACTCACTCACTCACTCACTCACTCACTCGCTCACTCACTCACTCACTCACTCACTCACTCACTCACTCACTCACTCACTCACTCACTCACTCACTCACTCACTCACTCACTCACTCACTCACTCACTCACTCACTCACTCACTCACTCACTCACTCACTCACTCACTCACTCACTCACTCACTCACTCACTCACTCACTCACTCACTCACTCACTCACTCACTCACTCACTCACTCATTCACTCACTCATTCACTCACTCACTCACTCACTCACTCACTCATTCACTCACTCACTCACTCACTCACTCATTCACTCACTCACTCACTCACTCACTCACTCACTCACTCACTCACTCACTCACTAACTCACTCACTCACTAACTCACTCACTCACTCACTCACTCACTCGCTCACTCACTCACTCACTCACTCACTCACTCACTCACTCACTCACTCACTCACTCACTCACTCACTCACTCACTCACTCACTCACTCACTCACCCACTCATTCACTCACTCACTCACTCACTCATTCACTCACTCGCTCACTCACTCACTCACTCACTCACTCACTCACTCACTCACTCACTCACTCACTCACTCACTCACTCACTCACTCATTCACTCACTCATTCACTCACTCACTCACTCACTCACTCACTCACTCACTCACTCACTCACTCACTCACTCACTCACTCACTCACTCACTCACTCACTCACTCACTCACTCACTCACTCACTCACTCACTCACTCGCTCACTCACTCACTCACTCACTCACTCACTCACTCGCTCACTCACTCACTCACTCACTCACTCACTCACTCACTCACTCACTCACTCACTCACTCACTCACTCACTCACTCACTCATTCACTCGAGACTGGCGAGAGAGTGAGTGAAGAGAGATAGAGAGAGGGAGAGAGAGAGAGCGTGAGAGAGAGACTCACACAATCTCACGCTCTGTTCCTTTAAGAGAAACAAAGAAAAGAGGGTAACGCAGCGTACTCACGCATTCCAATTCAGTCCGTCTCCCATTCCTCCTCCCTTCATTCCACCTCCTCCTCCCTCCTCAATGGGTCGTCTTCCCCTCCCCTCTCCCTCAATGTACGAAGTGTGCTCCAGTGGAAGCGTCAAAGTCTTCTACACAACTCCAATTGAAGAAGGAGACAAAGACGAGTACGAAGATCTCTGTTTGGCCTATCAGATCCAGCACGGATGGCAGCCGCTTCTCCTCTCGACGGCCAACTGCTTCACCCGAATCCTGTGCCAGGGTACGGTACCCGTCGTGATTCCCAAGGAGGTCGATGTGGTCCTGAAGGGAACTGATATTACGGTAAGTGCCTTAAAGCACTAAGGCCTAAAGCTTTTTAAGGTCTTTATGCCGAATACGTGTCAATTGGTGAAGGAGAAGGGATCAATTGTGAGCGAAGAGAGGAGCAAAGAGATGAAAGAGGTTCCCGTGTTCCACGTGGTGAATATCTACGCGGCGGATTTGACAAAGTTCAACGAGAGGACGGAGGCGTGGATTTCGGATGGAATGAGGGTTTTCTGCGAAGGAGGGGGACAGAGGGTCAAGTGGATGAAGGGGGCGGAGGGAGAGATCTTCAGAGGAGAGCTCAAGGCAAGCGACTTTGAGAAGAACAATAAATAAAAATAAAAAGGGTTTTTTGAATGCTGTCTTTAGATTTTACGGTATATTCCATTTCCACATTCACTTATTCGCCAATTTCCACATACTACACGTGATATAGCCTGTTGTTTTAAACTACAAAGGGCGGGTGTCAAAATGGTTCAAATTCAATATATCGTCATGACTCACTCACGCTGCTTCACGGCTCGAAAAGTTATCATAAAAGCGCATCCTGTTAAAATGACTGTTTAAACTTTTTAAAAAGCCAAATTTTATAGTACGCCAAATCCTCAAAATCTATAATCTTGAAAAATCTATCAAAGCCTATAGGTTTACTTTCGCTCAATGGCAGTTCGTTACGAGACCAATTTTGAAAACGTAGGCTAGGTAAAAAAAGCCTACAGTATCCCAGTCCTTTAATCTGTCTTTATTATGGCGTAGAAGCATGTTTGAATACCTACCTAGATTGTTTGATACAATCCGGCACCTCACTCGTTCCCCGCTTCAGCTTTCAACTCACTTTTTTGTTTTTTTTCTCGGAAGTTTTGACAACAAGGGAAAATCGATTTATCTCTCCAAAATGTGAACAATGAAAACTAAATTTCACGTAAATCCCAAGACCATGGTGGTTCCGACGAGATCGGTCAGAACTTCGCTGTCGACGACCATCTTCTTCAGGCGGACGATGTTCACAGCTTCCCTGATGGATTGCGAACTGAATGCATTGACCTAAATAATAACAATAATAAAAACGCTCCCAAATCACTCACGTTCAGGTTGATTCCGTGCTGCATCGCAAAGATTTTACGAAGAGCACATTTGGAGCAGCTGCAGACATGAGTGTTGGGAGTAGTGCAGCCTCGATTCGTATAATATCCCGTATTCTGAACCACATTAATTACAATTAATAAGGGAAAAACATACCGCGGGACAGCAGTACCGAAGTACTCCAATCGAACCTGCACGTCGTAGCGGTCCAGAAGCTCCCAAAGGGGGACTCTCTCCTTCCAGAAAACTATATTTCGGGAGTAGATTTAAAAAAAAAAAAATGGCTACCTTCATCGAAATTCGGGCAGCATTTGAAGAAATTTTCGTTGGCACAGCGTCCGTTGTACAGAATCTCCAGCATTTTCTGGAACGGCCTCAATGGTGATGCGCTTCTCGTTCTTCTGAAACATTAATTTAGAAGCTTCTCAAAACCACTCTTACCTCTTTGAAGTCGCCGAAGAACATGGCCTTGAAATAGGAGGAACGGCAGGCCAGAGTCTAAAAATAAAGTTTTTCTCGACCAAACGCGGTTGTGGCCAATGACTCGATAAATTTAAAATGAATCTTATTCGCTAAGGATCAATTTAAACTTCTATTTAGCTGAAAATAAAACGAACCATTTTATGAACGTTGAAATCCGTATTTCCCACGACGAGGCAAACATCGGACAGATCCACATCGCCGAAATTGACAACGACTCTTTCGGCAAAGTCCGTCATCTTCTGAAAAAGAAAGATTACTAAAAAATAGAAGCTTACACTACGAAAATAACCAGAAAAATTAGAAGCAAAAAACACCGCATGAGAGGAATGATCGTCAATAAAAGGCTCCGCCGCGACACTTAAACTACGCCCTAAGCGCCCGGAGTTTACACATTTTTCCTTGCGCGCAAGCTAACAAAGTCTGTGGAAAATTCTGTGCATGCACCGTTTGCCTGCCGTTCTCCGCATGCTTGTTTGCAACGGGCGCACAGAGTTTTCATAATCAATAGTTTGAATTTTGGCCCTTTTGTACTGTAACGGCTCGGGACCCAACGCCTTCGCTACCAACTTCTTACAAGCACAATTTTTTCCCGACTCGAGTTCTCCGCCATTTTTAGACGAATATTATCTTTGAAAACATGAAAAAGTAGCTAACAAATTGAATTTCCGGAGGCATTTTTCCTGAAAAACACGAAAGTTTCTCCGGTGAGATAGGAAGTTTTATGCGTATTTCTTTTTATAGGATGAATTTTTAGAATCCAAAAATTTGCCTCCGAAAGTTCAATACATCAGCTATTGTCTCGACACAGAAAAATATGCTCTGTGCGCAAATCGCTAGAGTCGGAAAATTTCAATCGCTGTCCGATGTTCAGCAGCCGGTCATTGTCAAAGCGCCCACGGTTTCCATTGGGCCACGAGGTGCGCCCCGAATTTTAAAACGAGGAGACAGAATTCAGGATCCACGTGAAGAAACCATAAAGATTCTGAAAGGTCAAGGTCTGAAAGATGAGGCAAATCAAATGGTGGAATTTTGACATTGGTCTCGCAAAGAACTCACTTTCCGGGTATCGTTTTTAAGGAACTGGGCAATTCAGCCCGAGAAAGTGCATAATTAGGCAGTTTCGAATCAGATGAAAAGAATTCAGAAGATTTTCCAGCTTCTCGGACACGGGGAAATCGATTTATTGTTATAATGAATCAAACCGATTTATTGTTACAAAGTTCGAATATGATTCCAATGATTATATCACTTCAATCCAAGGCGCATCATGGTTCCGACGAGTTCGGCCAAGACGTCGCCGTCGATGTCGACGGCGGACTGGATTGAACTCGAATCAAACGCGGAAACCTAAATATAAACGGTATTTCGGGTATTCTAGCCTCGCCGCCGACTCCATACGCGGGCGAGTTTCACGAGAAATGGGCTACAATATTGCGGTATATGCAGTGTAACATCCCCCTTTACAAAATACCCCATACTTCGCTGGTGCTGTATTTCGTACTATCCTCTTGTCAATAGGTTCCATTTCATGCCGACATGGTGTCAATAGGGACCCATTTTGTGAGAGTAGGACGCCAATAAGACCCACTTTGTACCAGCCGGGTGTCAATATGGCTCAAAAATCATATCATCATGACCATGGAGTAAAGGGCATTGACATACCCCTTTTGTTATAAAACACTCAAAAGTCAAGGTAAAACACTCACTCAAAAATCACTCAACTTTGGCCTACAGAATGTCGACAACGTCGCTAAAATTGTGACTTTTTTAAAACTCTTCACCAAAAACTGGTGTAAAGAACAGAAAATGTTGTTTTAAAACAGAGCGACTTTATTTTTCAATTAGGACTTTAGGCTGAGCGAATCTAGCAAAATAAAAAGTCTCGAACGATTTTTGAATCAAAAACCACAGCCGGGAAAATAAAAAAAAAGGCCGGTCCGAGAGACTTTTTTTTGACGGCTGGCCCGTTTATGAAAACCAAAATTTTAAACTGTGTATAAATCGGTACAATAACTTTTCAAACTGTATAATAAACTTAATAATGTTTGTTACTAACATATAAGTCAATATTAGTCGTACAAAAAAGAATGTCACCGACCGGGATCGAACCCTGGTCGTGTGGGTGGCAATCTGACTGGTTGGTCCAAGATAAATGGGCCGACCAAAATTCTCCTATAATAGGCACGGCCCGTAAGAACCCCGCTCTGCATGATAAAATTTGGGGGTGTTCGAATTCAACCACAGTCCCTTAACAGGACTTCCATTTACGCACCGTAGAAATAAAATAACCCTACTCCAGAAAAATGTAACTATTTTTGAATTGTATTCCGGGGGGGGGGGGGGGGGGGGTTCTTTCCGCGCTGAGCCGAATTTCTCATTTAGGGGGGGGGGGGGGCTTGCGCCATACGTCAAAAGTTTAATGTGGGGGGTCGCGCAAATGGACCCCCCACGAGTAGCTAGTTCATGTATGCTCCTTTCCCACCTTCAGGTTGATTCCGTGCTGCATGGCGAAGACCTTACGCAGAACACAACTGGAACAGGTGGAAACCCGATCTCCAGTGGGGTTTCGGTTCTTGAGAGAGGACTTGGTCGTGTACAAGCTCGTGTTCTAGAATAACTATCTTACTACCAATGCCTATTAAAACATACAGCGGAACAGCAGTATTTGCTCAAGTTATCCTCAAAGTACTCCATTCCCAGCTGAACATCGTAGCGGTCCAGCAGTTGCCAAAGGGGGACTCCCTCCTTCCAGAAAACTAAACAATTCGCTAAGAATCACACACGATTCAAGTTACCTTCAGTGAAATTGTTCCTAGCTTCAAAATAGCTCAAACGGCATTTGAAGAAAGTTTCGTTGGCGCAGCGTCCGTTGTAAAGAATCTCCAGCATTCGCTGGAACGACGTCGGGTCGTCCTCGCCCATGGTGATGCGGTTCTCGTTCTTCTGAAAAATAAATGTTAAAGCTTCAGAAAACATTCGAACCTCTTTGAAATCGCCGAAGAAGAGAGTCTTGAAGTAGGAGGAACGGCTGGCGAGGACCTAGAAGTTAACGATTAGACCAGGATTAAAGCGGTTTTAATCACATACACACGAAACGGGGTTCTCAAATATCGGGCCGGGCCGAGTATAAAAAAATTAAATATACTTTTTTAAACTGTTTTGATTAACTTAATAATGTTTGTTACTAACATATAAGCCAACATTAGTCGTACAAAAAAGAATGTCACCGGCCGGGATCGAACCCTGGTCGTGTGGGTGGCAATCCGACTGGGTGGTCCAGAGTAAACAGGCCGAACGGACCGTCCAGGGCCGGGCCGACCAAAATTTTTCAATGACCTGGCCCGTGAGAACCCCGACCCGAAATAGGTAATTAAAGGAGCCACCCACAATGAAAAGAGCCCCCACAGACAGCCGAAAGCCCCCAAAGGCCACGTCAAAACCACCAGGACAACTATGGTCGCTTTTTGACAACATTATTCCGCTCAAGACAATCTGCAGTGCCCCAAGGCTAATCTAACGACCTTTACGTGACCTTAGGCTACAGTTATCGCTGTTTTATCGAACAATTAACAAGTTTGAACAGACTTGAACAAGAAAGAACTAACATATGTGAATTTACGAAAACCAACCATTTTGTGTACGTTGAAGTCGGTGTCTCCCACGACGAGGCACACATCGGACAGATCCACATCGCCGAAGTTGACAACGGCCCTTTCGGGAGGAGAATCCGTCATCCCCTAAAAATAGAATTTTAAAAGACGAAGGTTTAAACCTTAGCTTTTCAAGGCAAAATATATGAAAGTAAAGGAAAAAACATGAGAAGGTAGGTAACTCGCGCTAATTAAGCACTTAGTAAATTACGTAAGAAAGCTAAATCGGCGGTCAGGTCTCACACAGATACTGGTTACGGTAGCCCATTTCAACGTCTTAACGGCAGAGTTTTCAGAGATTACGTACAGTAATAAGAAACAAGGATGACCAAACCGAGCGTGGGGCTATCCTAAAATAGCCCCCCTCGTTGCACAATTCCTTGCGCACACGGGAATGCAACCGGAGAGCGGAAACATTTCCAGATGGGCACTCGCAGTTGTCATGAGAAGGGCCGGCCCGCGGGCCACAACGAGCGGTGAAAACTGACGTCCCGGTTTGTAAACGTTGTCAAATCAAACCGTTATTTCAACTTAAGTTGTAGATTTACAACCTTGCAAAGTCTTTTATAACTTGTAGTTCCTAACTGAGCTAATTCCAAGGTAGCAAAAAAAAAGTGCCCCGCCCGGGATAGAACCTTGGTCGTTTGGGTGACAGCTTGACGAGGGGATCCGAATAGATGGTACTACGGGGAATCGAACGAGGCAAGATGATAATATAACTATTAGAGACAAAAATTGCCCGAAATGGGTCCGAAAGCGGTTAGATTCGCATGAAAAGTCTAACCCCGCCCTTTAATTTGTACCCATCTTTTGGCTTCGGAGCCTGTCATAATTCCCACCGTGAAGGTTATGCTAATCTTAAAGGACGATTGTCCCCGTCGGCCGAGTAAAGTATCGGGCCGGCTCGATTTTTTGACACGGTCCTTCCTCAAAATCAGAACGGGCCAAACCCCGCCCCTTTTCCTGAATCTGGACAAATGTCAATCCTATATAGCCGTCGCCACACGGAAATCGGCGAGAAAAAGTCGCTTTTTCTCTGCGTCTCCACTTTTCGCACACTCTTTTCGACTGTGTATCGCACGAATGCTGCATTAAGGCTGTTTTTGGCAGGATTCCAAGTGTGCGTGTTCAACACAATCGCAGGTTTTGGCAGAACGCCAGCTGCTTTCGCGGCGGGACTCTTTCCTAGCCGCCCGCATTCATGGTCAATTGGCAAAATGCCAAAACCATTTTTGCTCTTCTTCGAGTTTGTCCAAATAAGGACTGTATTTCATTGGAAAACTGCCAAACTCCCAATAAAAACGGAGTCCAGACGAGAACGTAACTATAACAGACAAATTCAGGCCCAAATTGTATGTGATGGGTCCCGAAGCGGTTGGATTCTCATGAAAGGTCTACAGTAACCTTTCGCTTCGGAGTATATCTGAATTTCCGCCGTAATTAGCGAAGGATTTTTTCAGCTCGCGTGAGAACTAACGAGGGAAGTCCGTAATGGTACCCCCGGAGCTTGAAACGAGACCTATACCATTGGATAGAAAAAGTTGTCCCTAAAAGTGGTCTCCAATTTTGCTGCGGACACATGGGAGCCGATAAATGTCGGTTTTCGTTTCTATGCTAAATTATGCAAATGTGGCTTATCTTGGGAAGAAATCGACCGCTAAAGTGTGAAAGCGTGGTAAAGTGGTTAAGTGAACTGTCAAAGATTAGCTATGCTGGATCTATCCCCGCCGGTACTTTTTTATATTTTTTTTTGCTCATTTCAACTTTAACTTTTTTATTACATCTTTTGTTTTTGAAAATTTTGTTTTAGTCGGGAAATCTTTTCTTTGTTTTTAGAATTATAGGAAAATCCGAAAATGGTCTTCCCTTCCCATGTTCCCGATTTTTAAATTTTTTCAAAAACAAAAGATGTAATAAAAAAGTTAAAGTTGAAATGAGCAAAAAAAAATTATAAAAAAGTACCGCCGGGGATAGATCCAGCATAGCTAATCTTTGACAGTTCACTTAACCACTTTACCACGCTTTCACACTTTAGCGGTCGATTTCTTCCGAAGATAAGCCACATTTGCATAAATGCATAATTTAGCATAGAAACGAAAACCGACATTTCTCGGCTCCCATGTGTCCGCAGAAAAATTGGAGACCACTTTTAGGGACAACTTTTTATGATCTATCCAATGGTATAGGTCCCGTTTCAAACTCCGGGGGTACCATTACGGACTTCCCTCGTAAGGTCCGTGGGGCGATTTTCCTGGCACTTTTCGCACATGGGAAAATCGAGGTAAAATCGCAATCTCACCCCCCCCCCCCCCACCAATTGGCCCCCCCGCGGTGCAGTTGCACCCCCCACTCAATACAAAATAGGGTGCGGGGGGCGCAATTGCTACGGATGCGTGGGGGGTGCGATTGCGTTTGGTGGGGGGTATGATTGGGTTATCAATATCGCAATTGCGCCCCCCGCAATTACGTGGGGGGCCGAGATTGCGACACCAGGACCTATCGCAATCATCACCCCCACCAGTCGCAATCTCACCCCCCATTTGGCCCGGTGCAGTTGCGACCCCCACACATCGCAATCGCGACCCCCACACTTCGCAATCACCTCCCCCACCACATCTCCCCATACGTCATTTCGCCCTCCCTAAGAACACAGAGCATTTAAGTTCTTTCTCTTTTCATCTTGAATTATCGTTTAAAAACTTACGAAGTACTCGTTGGAGGTATTTTTGAATGCTTAATTCAATTCTTCTTAATGCTATAATTATGCAAATCAACGTCATTTCTTATGTTATTTGAAAGTGTGATCCTTATTTAGAGTGTTATTATGAGAGTGTGATCCTGCAATAGAAAACGTCAGTAATGAGACAATACATAACCGAACCTATTTAGCCAAAGAAAAAAGCGACCGCAGAAAGACACGCATAGCTGATAGTGACTAGTTTGAGCTATTATAATAATCACATAATCAAAAAATTCCAATGTGTCATAACACGTGAAAGTTTATTATAATTCAATTGCATAATACTAGTCTAGTACAATATTGTGGTCTAGTGCTTGAAATCACGCAGAGCTTGGAAGATTGTGTTGTGGAAGTTGTCCTTCTCATTCTCCCTCACAACCACCTCGGAAATATAGGAAGGCAGCAGGGCCTCACTGGTACCGTTGGCCGCCTTCAGGGGTTTCTTAAGCCTGCTCCAAAACCCTTCAATAGTGTTGGTATGAATAACGACGCCATTGTCCAACTGTCTAAAGTTTTAAATTTGATTTTAAAACCTTTGTACTGACCGGCGAAACTGCAAGGTGTGATTTACTTGTCCATGACTGGCAAAGAGCTTCTTCAAGCCATTGTAGGCCTTCCACATGTCACTGTAGATGTCCGACGTACTGTCAATATGCTGGCTGAGAATAGGAAGCATGACTTTAGCAAAACGAGATGGTACAATCTTTGCAAACACCCTTCCAGTAGCGCGGCCAACACCTTTATAATGATTATTTTAACAAAATAGAATAGTTGTACCTCCGAGAACCCAGGTAACCGATCTGTCAATGTATCCTCGCCCGTACTTCCTGCTATGAATAGCAGTTTCATCGATCTCACAAATAACTCCAGGGCCGCCAAGTTTACCATAGCCGGATTCAATCCTAAGAAAAAAAATCGGGAACAAAATATTGCCGTACTTGATACACAGCTCGCGCAGGAAATTCTTCCAATCCATAACAGTATTGCTAGAAACTCCAAGCTCGTTTGCAATCTGGGTAGAGGAATACCTAATCAAACAAATCATTTGTATTCCTAAAAAAACAAACTTCGCAGACCACATCAGAAAAAGTTTCATCGCGGTAGAAACAGGCAGAGTGGACTTTTCAAAGAAGGAACCACTTTTGATGGAACGAACAGAGCAATCCTTATTCCTAGACTCGCGACAGCGCCACTATTAACTGAATTATTTGGGAAAATGCAATAACTGACCTCAAACGTATCTTTTCTCTTTCGCAGAGTCATCGGCTCTCCGCATTTCAGGCAGCACAACTGTTTATGCAGAATATTAGCTTCCATCATAGCAGTAACGACCTCAGATTCAGAAGGATATGCATTGTTGAAATCCGTAAGTGTACGGATATTATCCATATTTCTATACAAAAACATATTTAAAATTCAACAAAACAACAACCAAAAACAACAACAAAAAGTAAAATGAAAAAGGTGACGAAAAAGCAGTATATTTAGTTTATCGCGCATTAGAATACATATTTTAATTTGATTCATTGAAACTCCTGAGTTGAAATTGTACTATATTCTAATGAATGTTGAGTTTTGTGGTGGGGGGGGGGGTTAGATTGCGATTGGTGGGGGGCGAAACTGCAACGCCCGCTTGGGGGGGGGGGTGCAATTGACATTGGTGGGGGGTATGATTAAGATATAACCAAAACCCTTCAATATTTTCCTTTTTTTTTTCAACTTTTAGGGACAACTTTTTATGATCTATCCAATGGTATAGGTCCCGTTTCAAACTTCGGGGGTACCATTACGGACTTCCCTCGTAAGGTCCGTGGGGCGATTTTCCTGGCACTTTTCGCACATGGGAAAATCGATTTATCTCTGCCAAAATCAACAATCAGTATTGGTGTAACAAAAACAAACATATGAAATTAGATATCCATTCCGAGGCGCATCACGGATCCGACAAGCTCCGTCCAAACGTCGTTGTCGACCACCATCTTCTTCATTCGGATGAGGTTGGCGGCAGACTGGATGGCGCCCGAGCTGAAGGCGGAAACCTGAAAAATCGTTATAATTATGGAAAGATCCGCGCCTTCGGCTTTGGCGCCGAGCCAGGTTACATCCCTTTTCGCTTTAAAAAGGAACAGAAGGAAAGGGACAAAGAAAATGTTCTGTTTTTGAAGGGCCACACGAATTACTAATTAGAAGGGCCGTGGAAAAAAGCTGTATAGGGCGGATCCACGAATAGGAAGTGGCGAAAAGGAAGGTTCACTTTGATCCGCGCCTTGGCGCAGAACGAGGTTACGCTCCTTTTCGCTTTCCACGGCCTTTCCAAAAGGGAACTCGGGTCACGTCAAAAACGGAAGTGGAACGTTGACAAGCCCCGCCCCATTTTCTGCATCTGGACAATGAGTCCCGCCACGAAAGGAGCTGATAAACAACCTTTGAGTTGCAAAAAACCGCGCATTTGATAGTATTGGCACCTTGCCAAGGCATTCGTGGCGGGACCACGGTTTGGAATGGGCCGTGCCAACGGCCGCTTTTTTGCATGTTGGAGTTCCTTCAAACGTTAAGGATGGAAAGGCCGTGTTTCATGCGCATCTAACTGGAGCTTTCTACACGAAGTATTTAACTATTTAATCTTATTTTGTTATTTCGCTTATTTGTTCTTCTTAAAAAATGGGAAATGGGGTAAATTTTAAATTTATATAACCATTCAAGCCAAGTAATTAAAAAAAAAAGACAGTAAAATTCTTAAGTTTCCGAATCATGGCCGCGTTCGTTCGGGCACGTCGCGGCTGGGCAAAACTGCGTTGGCGTTTTGCCAAAAAATGCGGCCGAACCAGAAACGGTCTCCCACCACAAAAGCAGCTGGCGATTCGCCAAACCTGTAAACGTGTGGGATACGCACACTCGGGGGATTGGCATTTGTCCAAATTCAGGGGTCGCTCCCCCTCTCACGGTGGGGGCATGCTGCGATACAAAGTATCGCGGTTAAAGGACTATATATCAACTGGAGACTGCCAAATAAATGTGACACATGTAGGCACAATTTGCATGCGCTGGGTCCTGAAGCGCTCTTAGATACTCATGAAAGGGATACGGTCCCGCCCTTTAACCGGGCCCATCTTTTGGTTTCGGAGCGTATTTGAGGCCCCGCCTCCGTCATCGACATACTTTACTCGGCCTTTTCAATTGGTAACTCGGGATACTCCAAAAACAGGACTGGAATTTTGCCAAACCCCGCCCCGTTTCCAGAATTTGGACAAAGAGTCCCGTCACGATAAGCGCTGAAAACCGCGTATTCAAAGCGAACGAGTACCGGCACTTCGCCAGTGCTGTTCGTGGCGGGACCGCATGCAATATCACTTTGTTCTGGGGGGGGGGGGCATTTTTTTAGGCGGTCCGTTTATTTAAAATTAAATTTTGTATAAACCGGCGCAATATTTTTTTATAAATTGCTTTAAATTACTTATAATGTTTGTTACTAACAAATAAATCAATATTAGTCGTACAAAGAATGTCATCGACCGGGATCGAACCCTGTGGGCATTTGGGTGGCCATCTGACTGGGTGGTCCAGGGTAAACGGGCCGGGCCTACCAAAATTTTCCAAATGGCCCGGCCCCGTGTTTGAGCAAACAAAACTCACATTCAGATTGATTCCGCGCTCCATCGCAAATACTTTACGAAGGGCACAGTAGGAGCAGGTGGAAGCTTAGCCGTTAGTCGTGTTCTTATTCTGGATCAGAAACAAGGGTTTATTCTGAAATTTTGAGTTTTTCAGCTTCATAAAAACATACCGCGGGGCAGCAGTACTTTCACGTTGTAGTAGTCCAGAAGGTGCCACAGGGGAACCCCCACCTCCCAGAAAACTGAAAAATCTGCATAATTTTTTGAAAATTAACCGATCACCTCCGGGGAACAGGATGCTGCATTTGAAGAAATCCTCGTTGGCGCAACGCCCATCGTACAGAATCTCCAGCATTCGCTGGAACGGCACCGGATCGGCCTCCTTCATGATGATGCGCTGCTCGTTCTCCTGAAAAACCCCATTTTCAACCTGCTGAAACCAATTTTACCTCTTTATAACCGCCGAATAAGAGGGTATTGAAGTAGGCGGAACGGGTGGCGAGGGTCTACAATTACAGTTTCTTTGGTGAAAAAGCGGCTGCGCACAGCGAAATTGTCAATAGGGTTCATTGTTAAAACCCAATTTAACAAAAAACCAACCTCTTTGTGGACGTTGAAATCGGTGTCTCCCACGACGAGACAAACATCTCACGGTGAGTCGAGCGAGTGGCCCCGCGGAAGTCGGAACAGCCCTGCCAGCCGCTTTCCCCGTGTCCTAGTGACTACGGTATTTATAATTATAGGGTGTACCAGGGTGTACAGTTTCTCCGTTTGAAGCGGCGTTAAAACACGCCGGGCGGCCCGTAGAACTGCATGCTTTTTGCAATTTTAATTTAAAAATACCGTAGTTACTAGGCCTTGAGAATACCGGCTGTCAGGTCCATCCTGATTTCCGCGGCTCCCCGCCGTGATCTGACAGCTCCACATCGCCGAAGTTTACAACGAACCTCTCGGCAGAGGCCGTCATCTTCTGAAAACCATATTGCAAAAAACCAAAAGCAAATTTTCGAAATTACACAACAAGAAAGCGAAAAATACTTGAAAAACAATGAAAAATCATTTTACAAGTTTTAAAATACTCGTTTCATCAGAGCTCTTAAGACGTTCGGTCCCGCAACGAAAGCTTGCGCTTTGGAAACATAACCGTGCAGCGCACATTTCGACTTTCAAATTCCGATTTTCCGAAAACTCGATTTTGGCGCATAATTTGAGATAAAAATTGTTTTTATTGTTGTCAAATGTTTAATTTTAACTAAATATACTTTTTGCTATGAGAATTCACAAAAAGAATGGTTAAAAAGTCTTTAAAAAAGGCATAAAAGTATATTTCTTTCTTCGGAATTGGCGGAACCTTTAAGTTAGTTTTACTTGTTTTGTTTGTTTTGTTTTTGGATGTTTTCTTATAAAATCGATCGAAAATGTCATTATTTCTTCAAACTATGTTAAATTAATCAAAAACGTCTATGGAAATTAGAGGAAACTCAATTTTAGCTCTTATTTTTTTTTAAAAAAATATTTTTACTTCTTATTTTTATTAGTTTTTTTAGTGAGCTTTTCTTTTAAATTAATTTGTTTCTGTAATAATTGTCTTTTTTTAGCCTCAGCTCAACAGGGCCTTTCGTAAGGCCAGATGACTGTTCTTCCAGAAGAAGGCGTTCCGCCACCCATAAAAGTGGGTAAATTTGGTTTAAAGGACTATTTAATTTTCTTTTCTTCAGAAAATATTCAAATTCGACGAAACCACGTGCAAAAATGACGCCGTGTGGAAGAAAATAGAGGAGGACGAGCCGGACACGGTGAGTTTTTTGTTGTTTGGCAACCTAAGGCCGCTTTGACGCCTATTGGCAACCTGAAGCCGCTTTAAAATCACAAATATCCCTTTTCAGAGGCAGTTGTACAGCTTTTGCGGCGTAATAGTGCGGATACTGAAGAGGGGAGTAGTTCTCTACGTGCCCCTGCCCGGCGTTTTCAAAGTCTTCGTTAGGAACAAGTACTTGCGGTGAGTTTTTGGTAAAAGGCCGCTTTTTTCGCAGATTGACGTCCTCAGGCCGCTTTGGTTTCATTTTGGCGCCCAAAGCCGTTCCTGCGGCATCCCCAGGTCGCTTTTTAACACAATTAAACCGCTCAAGACAATCTGCGGCACCCTAAGGCTACTCTAATAACCTATAGGTCACCTTAGGCGGGATTTATCGCTTTTATTCGACCAATTAACAAGTTTGAATTATTTTGAGCAACTGCCTGTAGCTTTTGCAATTTTCTCGTTGCTTAGTCTTTCATTTAATGACCTTTAACATTATTTTCCTGCCGTTTCATGCAACCTTTACGCCGCCTTAGTCACTCTCAGACACGTCTTAACCGCTCTAAGCATCCTAAGGTTCCCGCAGACTTCTTCAAGCGCTTCCGCCATCCTCAGGCCGCTCTAGCTATATTCCCCTCTTCAGCTGTTGCGTTAAGCATCCCAAGCTGCCCCCAGGCGGCTTCGAAAGTTTTTGGCACCCGAGGCCGCTTTTGTCATCCTTAGGGCGCCTGAGCAAACCTTTGGCGCCGTTAGACGGTAGCCAGACTCTAACCAACTTTTCGTACTATCAGGCGGCTCTTTTGCGAAATACATCATCCTAAGGCCGCTGTAAACAACTTCTTGTACCTTCAGGTCGCTTCAGACAAGATACAGTATCTTAAAGCCGCTCGAAGCACCCTCCATGATTTGTCGCAGAATTTCCGGTACCCCAGGCCGCTCCAAACCACATTTGGTTCCCTCCAGCATCTGTATGCAGCTTTAGGTATGCTCAAGCCGCTTTGAGAATCATTGGACACCCTCAGGCCGCTTCAAACAACTATGGACATCCGCTTGAGCCGCCACCCGGCCGCCTAAAACACAAACTTCCAATCGCCTTAAATGACCTTAAACACTGCACTTTCGAGGCAACCTTAGGGCGCTTAGTACAACCTTAGGTGCCAGGTCTCAAATGTTTTCACAATCAATCCGATTTCACGAACCTTAGGTATCCTCAGGCCGCTTTAAAGAGCCTGATGTACCGTCAGGCTGCTCGGAACACCTTCAATTTGGCCTACTGCCGCTTTTAACTCACTTATGTAACCTCAGGCCGCCTCACTCGTTTTGTGCATCTACAGGCACCCTCAGTCCGCTTCAAAAACAAACTATTGGTTTTAAAGCATCTTTAAGCTTATTTTAAGCTTACTCAGGCCGCTTTTACCACCATCAAGCCGCCTAATGCGGCCTCAGACCGCTCCAGTCAATTTTAGGCAACATAATACCGCCCTTTTCAGAGGATCTCCCCTCGAGAACCCCCAGATCGGCCAATGGATGTGTGTGGATGCGTACGAGCGTTCCCCAATGGAGAGAGATAGCATCAACGTGCCCAGGTACAGCCACATGGCTGTCTCGAAACCGGACACGTTCGAGCCAGAAGAGCACCTGGAAGACTGGAAACAGAGGAATTTCGGCGGCGTTTTTGAGGTAATTTGTTTTATTGTTGCTATTTTTATTTTTAATATTTTCAGTTCCAACTCACAGTGAACCTGCGACAGGTGGGAAATGTGGCGATTGCCTACATAAACAAGAAACGGATCTATCGGGTTACCTCAGAACAGGGCATGCAGGTTTGTAGCATTTTTCAAGGATTTCATGGTTCCGGGAGCGGTATGAAGCGGCCTAACGTCGCCTGAAAGGGTAAAAGCGGCTGTAAGACTATCTGAGGCATGTTGAAGCGGCCTGAAGCTCTAAAACCTTGGTGAAGGCCCCAAAATACGCTGCCACAATGTGGCCAGCTACTAACATATAACGGCCTGCGGTTGGCAAACGTTAGAAGCAGTCTAAAGTTTCTGAAACGGAATTTTATTGTTATTTTGTTGCCGAAAAGCGGTCAGGTCGGAAGATCGTTTGCAAAAGCGGCCTTACGTTGCCGTAAAGTAGCGGAAAGTCTCTAAATTTTGCCCAAAGCGGCCTTATGTTCCACAAACAAACAGCCGTAGTTTCTCTGACAGTCCTAAGGTGTCCAATTTTAGTTTTTGGCGACATCGCGTTGCCGAATACGCTTAAGAGGCTTCAGTTTGCTGGTATCGTCTCAGAGCGGCCTGCGGCTGCCGATCTGTTGTGGTTCGGTGGGGGAATGCGGCCTGATGTTGCCGTGAAGCGGCGTGAGGGTTCCGAATTGTGTTAGAAGCGGCATAAAGTTGGTAATCCGAGTTAGAAGCGGCCTAAGGTTGCCAAAATGAGTTGGAAGCGGTCTAAGGTTGACAGAGTCAGTAATATGCGGCCTAAAGTTGTCAGCGTAAGTTATACTCGGCCTAAAGCTGCAAGTATCAATTAGAAGCGGCCTAAGGCTGCCATGACCTTTTAAGAGTGACCTGAGGCTTGAAATAATCCACAGGATTTGTTATGTTACGCAATTTGAATCAATAAAGCTGCTAAACTGGCCCTGTTTTTAAATTTTATACTGAAACTTTTTTTAAGGTCTTCGTGCCGTGTTACCGCCTGGATCCGATTTTGAGTGTGCAAATGATCGCCGACAAAACCGTTCGCTTCTGGGCCACGCGGGCCGACTACGTGGAGGAGTACGTCAAACGGGGAGAGAAGGCCGGCCTATCTCTGTATTTGCTCGATTTCAACCCCATAGACGAGGTGAATTTACGATTCAGTAACGAATTTCAAAGCGGTCTTACGCGTTCAGAACCCATTATGAGCGGCCTTAGGATGTCATGCCTTGTAAGAAGCGGACTGATGCTATCAAGTTCAAAGCAGCCTGAGGACATTGCGCTCATCTCAGTGTGGCCTGCGGCCAAGCATGGTAAAATTTGGGGCCGGGCCGAGAAAAATTTTGAAGCGGGACGGCCCGGGCCGGCCCGAAATTTTTTTTTCGTTTTCTTAGATTTTCCCATTGAAAAAAGGCATAAATTTTCGGTTGAGTCGGGCCGGCCCGTTGCCATGCTTGCCTGCGGCTATGAAGATAATCTGAAAGCGGCCTGAGACTATGACGGTGGTCTCAAAGGGTCTTGAGACTGTTACGGTTATCCCAATGCGACCTTAGGCTGTCGGAACTGATTCTAAGCTGCCAGCTGCTACGAATATCATCTCAAAGCGGCCTGAGGCTGTTATGGTCATCTTAAAGCGGCCTGAGGCAACGACGATCATTTTGAAGCGGCCTGAGACTGGGAAAGTCAACCCAAAACGGGCTGAGGCCATGGCGGCCAGCTAAAAGCGGCCTAATGGCGGCCTGAAGCTATAAGGGTCATTCCAATGCGGCCTGAGGTTATTATGGTCAGCTCAAGGCGGCCTGAATCTGCTGCGTTCATCGCAAGGCGGCCTGAAGCTATGGCGGTCAGTTAAAAGCGGCCTGCGGCTATTAAAGGGCAAAGTGGCCTAATGCTGCCAGAACTGATTCTAAGCGGCCTGCGGCTTCGAGTATCATCTGAAAGCGGTCTGAGGCTATGACATTAATCTCAAAGCGGCCTGAGGCCATGAAAGTTATCCCAAAGCGGCCTGAGGTTGTTACTGTCTTCTCAAAGCGGCGTGAGGCTATGATGGTCGTCTCAAAGCGGTCGTAGGAGGCCAGAACTGATTCTAAGCGGCATGTGGCTACGAATGCCATCGTCTCAAAGCGGTCTGAATGGAGGTTATCTTAACGCGATGTAAGGCTATGCTAGTTATCTCAAAAGCGGCCGTAGCCTGTCAGAACGATTCTAAGCAACCTGAGGCTATGACGGCCATGTCAAAGCGGCCTGAGGCTGCCAGAAGCAATTCGAAGCGGCATTATAGTTCTCAACAGTTTTAAGCGGCCTAACATTTCCTTTTCCAGATTCTCCCCGACGGCCGCATCAGACACCTGGGCAGTGGAAAACGCGTCTTCAGCAACGAAGACGATCTTTCCAATTCTCTACCTTATGTATGGGTTCTTCCTCAAAATTACTTAATTCTTGTTATTCAGAATCCGCCGGAGGGGGATACCAGTGGTGAGGCGACGCCGATTTCCTCTCTCGACGCCTCTTCGACCAATGGATCATTGCCCACAGTCGTGGTGAAGGCATTGGAAAAAGAGGATGAAGGGCCCTCGAGAGAGGAGCTGATAAATGCACTGGAGGCATTCAAACACCCTCATATTCAGGTATGTGACACTCTCAGGCCGTTTGGTTTTTGTACGACCATCCTTAGGCCGTTTAGAATTAGTTATGGAACCCTCAGGCCGTTTTGAATTGGTTATGGCGCCCTGAGGCCACTCCGATTTGTTAGGACGACGCCATGCCGCTTCGAATTGGTTGTGGCACCCTCGGGCCGCTTAGAATTGGTTATGGCGCCCTCAGGCCGCTCAGAATTCGGTTGTAGCACCATCAGGTCGCTTGGAATTAGTTATGGCATCATCAGGTCGCTCAGAGTTGGTTATGGCAACCCCAGGCCGCTTAGAGGTAATGGTGATAATGAATCCGCAGTCCGCTCACAATTGATTTTGGCACCCTGATGTCGCCTTATAATCGTTTATGGCACCCTCAGGCCGCGGCGAGTCATGGCCGGCCCGCTCGGTGAAAAGTTGGGCCTTGCCCGGGCCGGCCCTCAAATTTTCCAGCCCTGCGGCGAGTTAGTCATGGCGCCCTCAGGCCGCCTGAAATGGGTTATGACGCCCTCAGGCCGATATGAATTTGTTAAAGCACCCCCCCCGCTTAGAATAAGGGTTGAAGCTTAAGACCGCATAGCGGCACTCTGAGGTCGCATCCAAATGCCCTATTTCCAGAACGCGGCCGAACAAGCGGGTCTTCTGCCGGAATTCGACCGTCTCCTGCGCTGGCAGGAGCATCTCAAGACGTCCTCCCCATCTTCTTCATCCTGTTGATCTCCTTTTCTTCTTTATTCTTCGAGCTAGTCCGAAGTTTCGTTTCCCGGGCCGGCCCGGCTCGACTTTTCCACCTAATTGTGATACCCTTGATTCCCCGCGGATCAATTATTAACGCTTCGCAAGATCATTCTGTGATACGGCATAAATGCAGATTTCCCTATTTGTTGTCATTTATGCCACTTTATGACGGTTTATTGCCGGTTTATTTTGCATTTTTTGTACTTTTTCGGTTTACAAATTATTTTAACAAGGACTAAAGCTATGAGTGGATCGGGATTCCGCAGACGCCACCACGAGTTCGAAGAGGACGAGGAGGTCGACGCGAAGCGCCGCCGCGGACCCAACGACGATATCGAGAGTAAGATTCAGGACCTGCTGGCCAGGATCGGAGAGAAAGTGAGTTTAATTTTTTTTTATTTGGTCTGTTACTCGCAAAAATGCATAATGGGGTCAAAGACTTCAAAATATTTATCAATAAAAATTGAAAGTGCTCGTTTTCCTGCGATATTTCTCTTCCGAACCACTTCTGGAAGTAGCACCTCGGACATTAAAGGGGTTCAGGCGATTTTTCCCTTTGGAATCAGGTTGTTGGTCACAACTTCACGGAATTTTCTTATTTTGAAAGCATATTGTATAAGAATAATTACAATATCCCCCGCCATTTTTTGAAGTGTTTGAGAATTGACTCTACCAACATTTGCCGAAAACTGAAGTTCCTATCGCCCTAGTAGGGCTGGCAAAGTGTCGGCCCGCTCGGTGAAAAATTGGGCACGGCCCGAGCCGGGCCAAGCCGGCTCTTTGTCAAACGATAGGGCCGGGCCGGCCCGCTTATTAAAAATCGGGCCCGGGCCGGCCGTCAAATTTACCAGCCCTGCGCCCTACCATTGCAGTTGGCGGAGGAGCTTGGCAATGTATGGGCACACCGTATCACTGTATTTTCTATTTGAGTTAATCCTTTTTTGCGTTGGGCATATCCCTCTGGATTTGGACCCCCCAATTTAGGGTGTTTCTGGGCTTAAATTATGGATATGTTCCTCAGCCATAGTGTTTTATTTATCGGTTTTTTTTCCACAAACAGTAGAGGGGTTTCAACCCTGCTAATTTGGATGAAAGCTGATGTGGATTTTGTAAAATTCAGTTTGAAACATAGAAAAACATCGACAGGGATTTTCGGTTGAGGGGATTCGCGCCGAGCCTAATTCCCTATTTGCGGGGGCTCGCGCCACGCGCCTTATTTCGTGGGGGTCGCGCAGAACGGACCCCACGGGTAGCTTGTTCATATATGGCTTGAAAGGCCAAAAGTTAAAGGAGACTACTTCATTTGTGGCCACAAAAGTTAAAGGTGGGTCCGTAAACTGCCAGGGTCTCCCGACGTCTGTGGCGGAGAGCATACACAATAATGCTTGCGGAGCCTTGGTTTTTGGGTGACCTAGTTTTACGGGGTACAAATACGGGGGCACTTCGTTTTGGGGTCCCCCTCTTTTTGGGGGATCTCACTTTTTGAGCTGTCTCCGTACCATGTCCAGGTATGGCTGAGAGGCGTAGTGCTAAATTTTAATAAAATTTATAATTTTAACTTTTGACCTAAAAAAACCTCCCACTTTCTGTCCTTCCATACTGCTCACCTATTATCCTATTCATGCTATTTTCTTCCAGAATTCCTCGAACTCCTCCCTGGAAAGCAATCTGGAGGGCCTCGTCACCGTGCTCGAGACGGATCTCGAGCGCTACCGCTCCATGGTCCTCGACGTCATCTCCACCTGGTAATTTTTTTTTTCATCATTTTTTTCCCTATTTCCAGTGTCATCCTGCTGCCCGAGAAGGTCACCATCTACTCCACCCTCGTCGGCCTTCTCAACGCCAAGAATTTCAATTTCGGTGGAGATGTGAGCAATTTTTAACATTTTACGACGGAAAATCCTTCAGATTGTGGAGAAAATGATGTCCGAACTGCAGGAGAAGCTGGAGGCCGAGAACTACGACGTGGCACTGCACATTGTAAGGCGGTTACTGTAGTTTTGGAGCACATTTTCTTCAGATTCTGTTCCTCTGCGACCTCGGAAACTGCAAAGTGCTTACGCTGTCCTCGGTGGTGGACTTTTTGGAGAGTCTGGTGCAGGTCGCCTTTGAAGAAAAAGTTCCCCAGGTAATTGTCTTTCAAGTTGAGGAAAAGTACCAGTTTTTTTAAATTGAAATTTGCGAGCACGGCCTGTTCTTTTACGGACAGGTTACCATAAAACGGTTCTCGGTTAAAGAACTTTTAAAAAATTGAAACCTGTCAAATTTGCAAGTCAAGACGAGAACCTGCATATTGCAGGCACATTTAGGCACACGAATTGTGTACCATGGGTCCATAAACGCACTGAGATTCTCATGAACGGGCTACAGTATCCCCGCCTTTAAAATGTGTTATCTGTTGGCTTTGGAACATATTAGAATTACCGCCGTGTACACAATTTGAAAAAGTAATTTATTGCACGAATAAAATTCGTCCGAGAATGTCCCGTTAGACGAAAAGCGTTATTTACCAAAGATTTATATACATGGAAATGATTGGGGTAACATTATTTTCTCTAACGGCGCTCCAACAAACGCTTATTCACGAAATATCACCATACTTGGGCAACCTACCGCGGGGGGGAGGTCAATTTTGCGACAGCCTCGTCTATTACAAAAAGTTGCGACGAACCCACATCTTTAACACAACAGTGACACCTCAAAATTTCCCCGGCCCTACCACCGCTCATAGCGGAGTTTGACAATGCATGCATGCATGCTTTACTCTATGATGAACATCAAAATATTGGAACGGTATAACTTAGTAGTTAAAATTTGTTATTTGGAGGTTTGATTTTAATTAACTTGAAAAGGGACCCGGATATTTCCTTTAAATCTTCCGGGACTAAAAGAACTACGACAAATTCGAATACCGGTAGGGTAAAATTTCTTTTCCTGCTTCGAAGTCACGTATGTAGCGTTACTTTACTACGAACATATTGCTTTACGTTTGTTCCCAGACGTTTCTCACATCTTTCTCATCATCAGACGCCGCTAGCGGTCGTCTCACCAGGATTTTATCGTTCCAATGCGACAAATTGTGCTATTTAGAGCCAAAATGGGCACTTTCTAACACAAAACCCAATTTTTTTAAAGGTCCGCACCGACTGGTTCATCTACGCCGTGCTGCACTCGCTCCCCTGGATCGGTTCCGAACTGGCCGAGAAGAAGGGCGAAGAATTGGGAAATATCCTCGAGGGTTGCCAGAAGTACCTGGAGGCTCGGAAGAAGCCCTACCTCGCGGTTCGTTTTCTCTCTCTCTCGCTCTCTCTCTCTCTCTCTCTCTCTCTCTCTCTCTCTCTAACCTTCTTCCGTTCCAGACCCTCAAAGTCTGGCTGAGCGGTACGCCCCACGAGCAGGAGGACTACCTGGACTCGCTCTTCGCCCAATTGCAACAGTTGAGGAAGGCCGAGTGGAAGGAGAACCACATCAGGCGGCCTTACGTTGCCTTCGACGCCGCTCTCCAGGACGCCCTCCATCACAACCTCCCTAAGTGAGGCTTCGTTGGTCTTCTTTTTAAACTTTTTTTTAGCTTCTCTGCCCCTGCGCACAAGGAGAGCCGGTCCTACCCAGAGCCACTGGTCGTTTTCCGTCTTTTCGACTACGCCGACTGTAATGTCGAAGATGTAAGTGGAAAACTATAGTGGGTTTTCAAAAAACGGCACAGATTTTTAACCAAAACCTTAAAGGATGGCACATTAGGTCCCGCCGCGACTTTTCTAGTTAACTGCGCACTCCTCTTTTACAATGCTTTTTTGCCTAAAATACTTTTATTTACTCCAATGTTTCAAGTTGTCAATGGTTAAATATGGGGAAGGTAGCTGAAAAGTCTCCGGCCTTTCTGTCGGAAATAGACTATAACTGTTTGTTATTCAACAGGGTAAATAACAATATTATAGCAGCCCCACTGTCGATTTCACATGATATCATCTTGGGGCTTCATTCATTCATTTAAGTTCCTTTAGCACCTGGAAGATTGTGGTTCATTCCCTAAATTTAGGGTATCTGGGGTATCTGAAATTGGGCAAACCCTGTCTTTGGAAGTGATAATGACGTCATTTCAGTCCCTATTGACACCCGGCTGGTACGAATTACGGTAGACCATCCAGGAAATTCCACATATATTACACAAGGGGGTGCGTTCAGGATACAGTGCAAACTTTTGGCCCATGACTGGCAATCTTTAGCTTTAAGGTCTGAATTTGGGTAGCTTTCTTAACTTGGGGGTTAAAAATTGGGCCACACCCTCTTTGCGGATTGGAAAATTGGGTAATGTCCTTTAATTGATTGGGATTTGGGTTAAGACATGCCTCGGAAGACCCTATCAGTTGACGGACCCACCCGTAACTTTTGAGGCTATAAATGGGCTAGCCCCCTTGACTTTTGGCCTTCTTTTCTGAATTTTACGAAAAGAGTGCCTAATCCCCATAACTTATGCATTTTTTATGCCTCTACCCCCCGTCATAGTTCTCACGGGCCGGGCCGACTTGAAAAAAATCCTCGGCCCGGCCGGCCCGTCCACTCGGACCACCCAGTCAAACTGTCACCCACACGACCAAGGTTCGATCCCGGTCGGGACACTTTATTTTTGCTAACGTAAAATTAGTTTGAATGTGTAATAGAATTAGTTTGAATGTGTAATATAATAAAAGTGTTTCTGGGGTTTAAAAAATTTGGCGTAAGCTAAACTAACGATTTAAAGAATTTTTAATTTGACAAGTTTACAAACCGGGCCGGGCCGACACTTTTCTCGGCTCGGCCCGGCCCGCGGGCCGGCCCGTCATTGGAGAACTATGCCCCCCGTAACCTGGGTTATGCTGATTATACTCTCCCGAGGTATGCCGAAAAGAGTAATTTCCTTAAACTTATGTGGTGGTCCAGGAGGGCCTGGCCGACCAAAATTTACCAAACGGCCCGGCACAGCTCAAACCGTGAGAACTGTCTCTTTTTTCGTAGCGAAACTACTAATCTGATAGTGAGGGGTCCGAAATCGGATGACTTCCTTAACGCGGGCATATCCCGAGAGGTGGGGTTCTCACGGACCGGACCGGGCCGTTTTCAAAATTTTGGTCGGCCCGGTCCGGCCCGTTCGGCCCGTTTACCACCCAGTCAGATTGCCACCCACACGATCAGGGTTCGATCCCGGTTTGTGACATTCTTTTTTGTACAACTAATATATGTTAGACTAACATTGTTAGTAACAAACACTATTACGGTATTTAAAACAGTTTAAAAAATTATAGCACCGATTTATACAAAAATTAAAAATTTGATTTTCAAAAACGGGCCGGCCGGGCCGCCCAAAAAATCTCTCGGCCCGGGCCGGCCCGTCATTTGAAAACCCCGCCGAGAGGGCGTGTCTATTGCATGCATGGGCACAGCTCCGTCGCTTGGGTCTGGCGAGACCCCGCCCTTTAAAAATGGAATATGAGGGATCCTAGCGATACCTCTCTCGTCTAAAAAAACATCTTGATGAGACCCACGAACCGTGAAAAAAGGTTGACGCCCATGTATCTGGGGGTGGGGAGTATTGGCGCACCCATCTTAAACCTTTTGTCCTTAAACTTGGGTAATCACCCTTAACTTTGGAACTTCGGGATGCTGCAACCGCTATAAAGAATAGTAGGCCCTAACCACTTTTAACAATCGAACATTCGTAGTGTTTCCCATCCTGTCGAATTCGTTGGGGCCAGGAATTTCTGTGACTTTCTTAACTTAGGGTGCCTGAATTGGTTGACGCCCGTTAATATTGGATGCCTGAAACATTGATATTTTAGGGAGCTGTGCTGCCCGGAGCCCACTCGGTGGAGCGTTTCCTGATCGAGGAGGAGCTCAACTGGATCATGAAGAGTCATTTCAACGACAGAAGGCTGTGGCAAGTTCCGATTTTTAGTTTAGAATGCAATTTGTACCGAACTTGTTTATTGCCGAATATCTCATAAAATCGCATTATTTTTAGTGCCGAAGAGCTGCTGAACTTGTCCAAAACCTACAACGTCCCCATCGTTCACATGATCATTGAGACCATCTTCGGAGCGATGTTCCATCTGCCGCTCAGCGCCCAGCCCGTCATTTTCTACGGTGAGACCTTTGTCTCTCTCTCTCTCTCTCTCTCTCTCCCTCTCTCTTTCTAACTCTCCCTCTTTCCAGGAGCCGTCCTGATCGAAATGTGCAAGCAGCGCCCCAATCAGGTGCCGCCCGTGCTGGCTCAGGCCGCCGAGCTGCTCTACCAGCGAGTCCCCGGAATGCAGCCGGCCTGCGTCGACAGGTACCTTTTTTATATAAATTTTCGTCTACAACAGCGTAATTCAGGTTCGTCGACTGGTTCAGCTTCCACTTGTCCAACTTTGAGTACCGCTGGACCTGGGACGACTGGAAGGACTGCGTCCAGGTGTGTTTAACAATCTAAATTTGCCCATTTTCCATTTTTAATTGAAAAAATATTTTAAAATTCTGTTTAGGACGATCAGTACAACCCGAAGTTCATTTTCGTGAGAGAGGTTCTGGAGAAGTGCATGAGGCTGTCCTACTACGAGAGGGTTTGCGAGATCGTCCCGAAGGACTTCGAGAAGGTTCTGCCCGCCAAGCCGGATATACGCTATATGTTGGATGATGGGGAGGATTTTTCTCTTTAAAAACGTTTTATTGGATTTTTCTGGTGAAGTTAAGTCAAATCAGGCTCCACCCCTTGAGTCACGCCTACTCAAAATTGACATTAAAGTGGGCGGATCTACGCCGTGATAGTTGCAGTGAAACCATTGAAATGGGCTACTGGAAAAGTTAGCCCCGCCCCGTTTAGCGGTAGGAAACTGTCAAGAACGGCTATGTCAATAGAGGCTATTTGCCGTTCTTTCGATTCATCGAAGGACGACCTTTATTTAGGCTCCGCCCAGTTGTCCCCTCCTAATGCATAGGTGGACGCTAGGTTTTGCAATACCTACGCAATTCGGCGTTTTGTTGAAAATGGTAACAAAAACTTGGGAGGGGGCTTACATTGCCTCCGATGCACCATTTGGGGGCTTACGCATCGGACACCACACACGCTACATGTCCAGCCATGCTACATGTAACTGCCTGGAAGTTGGCGGAGCTTCGCCACGCTCACATCGTTTGTAAAATCTTGAAAATGCACCTTTGTTTGATTTTAGGGGAAATTACTCATTTTCGCTCCGCCCCATAGACCCTCTCACGGGGGGAGGGGTTGTAGTTCGATTCTGCTGCACTTCATTGTTATGCAAAATCGATCAATTTTCGAGGTAAGATCGATGTTTTGGACCGCTGGCTCCCCCGCCCGACATTTTGGGCCCTATTGGCATCTGGCTTGTACGGTAGACCACACTGTGGTTTACCGTACAAGCCGGGTGCCAATAGGGCCCAAAATGGTCACCACAGTTTGTAGTTTTGTATAATTTTGACAAGAACATCAATATCGATTGGTTTTTATGCGAAATCGATAGATTTTTGTGTATCGATCGATGTTTTGGGCCTCCGGCACCCCCTATTGACATAAAAGTTTGTAATTACAAACTATGGTCTACTACTATGGGGATTGTACTGAATATTGCTGAAACTTTTAGGCTATATCTAAAATCATAGCATGGAAATGAAAATATACAATTCCACATTTTGCTAGCAAATTGCTAATGTCGGATTTCCAGAAGCGGATCCTAACTTCGAAAAGGCCCGCGCCTTCACCGGCCTCTTCCAAGACCGCGCTGCGGATGACGTCATGTTAGCTGAGATCAGGGCAGGCGGGGACAACTACGACCCGGAAACCTTCTCCGTCTTCTTTACAGTACACCTACCTGGTTAAAATTTTAGATTCTTTTTCGAGTTACAGGTGCTTCTGAAACTGGCCGCCAAGTCTTACAGCCACAACTTCGCCGCCCTCACCAAGTACCACCGCACGTTGAAGGAAGTGGCCGACGTGTCGGAGGACATGCAGGACATTCTGCTAAAGACGCTGTACAACTGCTGGAAGACCAACCACCAGGTTAGTCTTCTCTCTCGGGCGGGCCCGAATGTTCGGGTTTTTTAATGGTTTATGTCGCGCCGTGTGGGGAAAAGCGTGCGAAAATTTGAAGGAGAAAAAACGTGCGGCAAATGACATTTTCTTCAGAAACCGTGCGGTAAATGAAAGTTTCATTCGTATGAGAATCTTGTGGCAAATAGCATTTTCTTACTAGGGAATGTTCCCAAGGGTCCCCCAGCCAATCCGGATGAGGACCATACATATCGATAGAGAATTCAACGCTGAATTAGCCTGTGAAGTTCGTTTTTGCTTAACGGCGTTAGTTTTCGTGTAATGATCAATTTTGTCTGTGGCGTCGCCGACCAGAAGCCTTATGCGGCCTTAAAAGCCCGCAATTGGTGAATGCAAACGTGACTTGGTGGCGTATTGGTCCTCGCTTCATAAGAAAAAGGTCACGGGTTCGACACCCCTATGCTAATTTTTTTTTTTGTTAAGCTAACAGTTTCAAATGCGAGTAGGGGAGCTCTTACAATTTTTAGTGATAAAAACCAATTTCAGAAGAAATCCCTACATTAACAAAATTTTTGACTTTTTGCAATATTATTGGGCAGCCTCTGGATATACCGATCGACTTCCACTTTTCGAAGCATCATCCCAATACGTTAAATATTTCGTCAACATATAAACATGTCAACAATGTGGAGATGCCTTGTGAATTTTGTTTTTATCACTAAAAATTGTAAGAGTTCCCCTACTCGCATTTGAAACTGTTAGCTTTACACAAAAACAAACAAAAATTAGCATAGGGGTGTCGAACCCGTGACCTTTTTTTTATGAAGCGAGGACTCTACCAATACCCCGCCAACTCATGTTTGCATTCACCAATTACGGGCTTTTAAGACCGCATAAGGCTTCAGGTCGGCGACGCCACAGATAAAATCGATCATTACACGAAAACTAACGCCATTAAGAAAAAACGAACTTCACAGGCTAATTCAGCGTTGAATTCTCTATCGATATGTATGGGCCTCATCCGGATTGGCTGGGGGATCCTCGGAACATTCCCTAGTTAGAAAACTGTACAGCTTTGACACTTTCGCCAAAGAAAACGTTCGGAAAATTGCACTTTCTTTATAAAACTGTGCGGCAAACGGCATTTTCAAAGAAAAAAGAAAATGGCATTTTCGTTTAAAATCCGTGCGGTAAATGACATTGTCTGTCGTAAAACCTTGTGGTAAATGGTATTTTTGTTATGGAAAAAAACACGCGGCAAATGACCGTTTCTGTTTTGCGGCTTATGATAGTTTCGTTCGAAAATCCTGCGGTGAATGGCTTCTTTCGTTAGAAAACTGTGCGGTTATTTCCGCAACAACAAAAAAACGTGCGGAAATTTCTAGGAAAACATTGTGCGGTAAATGGTATTTTTGCTTGAAAAATCGTGTGGCAAAAATAGCAAAATGTTTGGTCGAGATACTGATTTTCAGCTGTTGATCATCCTCGTCGACAAGCTGCTGAAAATGCAGATTCTCGACTGCGGCGTGGTGGTTTCCTGGATCTTCAGCGATGAGATGAAGTGCGAATTGGAGAGGTTTGCCCTGCTTAAAATTAGACTTTAAAGTATTTTTTCAGACAATGGGTGTGGGAGGTGCTGAACAACGCTCTTCTGAAGCTCTCCCGTCACATCGCCAAGGTGGACAAGGAGGTCAACGTGCTGGAGAAGGCCGTCAAGAGCTACAGGGAGGAGCATCCGGAGGTAAGAAAGCCGCTTTTAGCAACCTAAGGCCGCTTATAATTGGTTGTGGCACCCTAAGGCCGCTTAGAATTGGGTGTGGTACCTTTCGGCCGCTGTGAATTGGTTATGGCGCCCTAAGGCCGCTTAGAATTTGTCACGGAGTCATCAGGTTGCTTAGAACTGGATTTGTTATCCTTAAGCCGTCTAGACCACGTTAAGGCACCCTCAGGCCGCTTTTAAGGGGTTATTTCACCCTAAAGCCGCTTGGAATTTGTTGTGTTAGACTTAGGCCGCCTATCATTGGTTATAGAAACCAAAGACCGCTTAGCATTGTTGATGGCACTCTAAGGTAGCTTACGATTGGATGTGGCACCCTCAGGCCGCTTGGAGTTGCTCATGACAGCCTTAGCCCTCTTAGAATTTGGTTTTTGGCAACTAAATGCTGCTTCGACTTGGATTTGGCATCTTCAAGTGGCTATATTAATCTCAGACCGCTTTGCGATGGTTTTTTGCACCCCGGGCCGCTTTCATTTGACTCAGGCACCCTAAGGCCGCATGGAATTGGTTATGGTATCCAACCATGACAACGGGCCGGCCCGCTGACAAATTTTTCTCGGCCCGGCCCGACCCGGGCCGGTCCGCGATTTTGCCATTGTTGATGGTATCCTAAGGCCGCTTGGTGGTGGTGGTTTGGTACCCCGATGCAGCAGTGACTTTGCTAGGGCGGCTTTAGACCGGTTATGATAATCTATGGCCGCTTTGAAAAGTATATGGCAACATAAGGCCGCTTTGAATCTGTTGTGAACCATAAGGTCGCTCAGAAGTGGTTCACTGGCTTCTTAGAATTGACTTTGGCAGCCTCAGGCCGCTTGTTATTGGTCTTTTTTGAATACTTGTGGCGTTCAAACGTTCGTAAAACCTTAAGACCGCTTGGATTGGGTTATACCAACCTAAGCCCGCCTTGATTCGACTCTGGTACCCTCAAGCCGCTTAGAATGGGTTGTGGCGTCCTCAGGCCGCTTAGAATTTGTTATGGCTTCCTGAGGCCGCTGTTAATATTGTATGGCAGCCTAAGGCCGCCTCGAATTTGTTGCGATACCCCTAGATTGCTTAGAATTAGTTAAGGCACCTTTATCGCGCCAGAAATTGTTTAGGACACTCTCAGGCCGCTTGCAATTGGTTGTGGCATCCTCAGGCCGCTTAGAATTGGTAATGTCGTCCTAAGGCCGCTTTAAGTTTGATTATGGAATCCTCATGTCGCTTACAATTTTGCGATACCCTCAGGCAGCTTCAAATCGGATTTGGCAACATAAGGCCGCTTTGAATCGTACCGGACGCGCTATGACCGCTTGTGGTTGGGTTTGATAGGCTAACGCCGCTCAGAGTTTAAGCATGATGCCGCTTAGAATAGGTTTTGGCACCCTCAGGCCGATTGGAATTGATTTTTTGGCAACCTAAGGCCGCTCTCATTGCAATGTTAAGGACGAAATGGACCACAAGACGAGGGACGAGACGGATCTGGAGGAGCAGCGCGAGAAGTTGGAATCGCTGAGGGAGTTCCAGAAGAATCTCTTCCTCGAAGTTCTCCACGTGGGTGCTTCAGAAGCTTCATAGTCTAAAATGTGTTTCAGAAGTTCACAATTCTGTTGACCGAGCACATTGAGAGCTGCGAGAGTGAGGGCGCCGACATCCGCACGCCCTACTACTCGTGGATGAGCGGACGCTTCAAGCAGATCTTCCTCATGGTGGGTTTTGGAGAGAGAGAGAGAGAGAGAGAGAGAGAGAGAGAGAGAGGCGGGAGGCAAAAACATAAACCTCCTCACTTTCAGCACAACAACGAGCTGAAGCGCTACATCGCCGCCCTGGGCAAGGAGCTCTTCGACGAGGCCACCGTCGGTTCCCACATCTTCGAGTTCTTCCAGCAGTTCGTCTCCCTCTCCCAGTAATCTCCCCCATAATATATTTCCGAATTTCCCCCAGTTTCCCCATTCAACTGTTTGTGTTTTGTGATTCGATCCTCTCTGTGACACGTGTAAACCCCCCGTTGTTGTTGTCGTTAAATCAGTAAAGCAGTTTCTTTCGCGAATTTGTCTCTACAGAAAAGACAGAGAAGGAAGGGGAGAGGGAGAACTTATAGATAGAGAGGGAGAGAAGAGGTAGAGGAGAGAAAAAGAGACTTAGTAAGAGGGGAGCTGGAAGTTGACTGGGAGAAAAATTGAGTAAGACAGGCTGAAGAATTAGAGAGAGAGAGAGAGAGACGGGGGGAGGGAGATAAACCAAAATTTCTCATTTGCCTGAGGCCATATGGTTCTCTCCCTTTCTTTCTTTCTTTCTTTCTTTCTTTCTTTCTTTCTCTCTCTCTCTCTCTCTATCACTCTTGGAAATGGGAAGAGAGAAAATATAGAGGGGGGAAAGAAAAATGAAAGAGCCATAATGAGGGAGGGAAAGATATGAAATAGAGATAGAGAGCAAAGAGAGAGATAAAGAGACACGCTAAAGAGTGAGGGAGAAAATGGAGAGAGAGAAAAATAAATGCCAAAAACAATTATAAGCTGCCTGGGGGCGTAGTTCTGTCACCTCCTTTCCAGGGAAGTCTCTTGTATTTTGTAATTATTCACTGTTACATACGGGTTTCTTCATCATTTGAATGTTAAAATGACTAAATGTCAATAAAAATGACTAAATTTTGCATGTTTATCTGGGAAAAGTATGTGTCCAAGGGTGGCTGAGAGCCGGCCCGCACAGGCCGAGGTCAAAATTTCTAAAATTTAGAAAAAAAAAGTTTTACCCTGGCTATGTACAGAATATGTGTCTCTAGCATAACAGGCAAAAAAAGTTTTATCGACGGGGAATCGAACTGTGGTAAATTCGGATTGCCAGTCCCAACTCTTAGCCACTCGGCCATGAAAATTACATATCATTTATTTAGGGTAGTTTTAATCCTTCTTTACGCGGTGTGTTTTGCACAATTAGAACTATGTTTTGCAACAACAGAACTTAAATATATTGACTTTGAACAGAGTTAGATTAAAAAAAAAAAAGATTTTTAAAAGTTCCGGGGCCGGCCCCTTTCCAAAATTCCACAGCCCTGGCCACCCCAGTTTCGGCCATCCTTGGTGTTTAAAGGGTGAGATTTTAAAGAAGACGGCCCCAGTTCCAAGACGTCCAGGACGCAAGGTTGCCCTGTCCGAATGGTTTACCGCGGCGGTTCGCAGGCTCCCATAGCCAGCACCTCGCATCGGATTTATATGCGATCGATTGACGCCTAAAAGTTCATCATGCCCTTTGGCTCCCAGCCAAGGGGCAGGGATGCAGAGGATGGACCACGAGCGCCGCCGCAGACTGTCCTCGCCATCTGGCGACTGTTTACGCCATTCCCTCGGAGTTGGCCGCAGGAGTCGGTTCTCCCTGTTTTCTCTCTGATACCCCTTACCTACCGTTGTTTTCCCTCCCTTCCTCCCTCCCTCCCTCCCTCCCTCCCTCCCTCCCTCCCTCCCTCCCTCTCTCTCTCTCTCTCTCTCTCTCTCTCTCTCTCTCTCTATTTCTCTCCCCCTGTATGCGCCTTCCCTGTATTACAAATTGCATGGATTGTTTTCTCAAATGTCTGGCCCACTCCTCATTAGAAACCAATGCATTTTTTCTCTTCGCTGAACTCATCGTCAGTAAATCAAATTTTTTTTCAGGCTGGAGCATAAATCTCCACAAACTTTACAAACTTTAAAAAATCTAAATAATTCAAATAGTTTTCTTCTTTGAAGTTCAGAAGAATCTAAAGCTTCGTATCTGGTGATAGAAAAGGTAAGTCAGATACACTCACACACACACAAACACACACACACACAAACACACACACAAACACACACACACACACAAACACACACACACACACAAACACACACACACACAAACACACACACAAACACACACACACACACACACAAACACACACACACACACACACAAGCACACACACACACACAAACACATACACACACACACACACACACATATATATATATATATATATATATATATATATATATATATATATATATATATATATATATATATATATATATATATATATATATATATATATATATATATTTATATATATATATATATATATATATTTATTTATTATTGTATTGCTATTTATTTGCAGAGTCATCGCCATCTCTTACTACCCATCGGCCTTTTGAACCCCACCACAGTAAGTTTCCTTAAACTTCGTTTTGTTTATATTTTCACTTTAGGAGATCAACTGCAGGAAACGGCGATGGACGTTTACTGTTTGTGGAAGGTGAGTCAAACACAAGGTTTTTGTGCAATTTCGCCAAACGGAAATCGGCGACAAAAAAACAGCTTTTTTTCTGTTTTCTGCGCCTTCGCTTTTTGCACACTTTTTCGCCTGCGGATTGCGGCATTCTGCATTAAAGGGGTCGTCAGGGGCTTTTTTTTAAATCGAATGCTAACATTTTGCGCATGACCGATGACTGAAGCATTGTTTGATAAAATGATTTCAATTGAAATGACTTGATTTGCATATCGTCCATTTCCAATCCGAAAAGGCCCCTGACGGTCCTTTTAAGGCCGTTTTTGGCTGGATTCCAATTTGGCGACAGCTATGTAGTGTTTTATCTTTCAAATCAAAACATTTAGAATTCGTTCTCTTCAAGATGCCTTGAAGTGGAGCACATCTGCCAATTTATTTCTCTGTGTCGGAGAACATGCTTCAGTTTGAAGAGTCCTCCGTGCTCCATCGAATACTGGGACGAACTGGACGAAGAACCACAAAACCCTGTGTACAATTGGTGTAATTGGTGAATAAAAAACTGTCTTTGAATAAGGATATACTTGTGTTTGTATCTTTTAACCAAATGCGGTGTTTTTATTCTTACAAGAAGAATATCTTTCTGGTTTGCGGCCTGCTGTCGTACCTACACGCGGCCAATTAGGCGGCCTACGGCCGCAACAACATGAAGCCTTCGGAAGCTCACTTTGGATTCCTTTGGCGGTACCTACAAGCAAAATTATGACATTTGCTCGTTAACAGTCAATTCGCTTCGCTTGAAATTGAGAGGGAGGGGAAGAGAGAGAGAGAGAGAGAGAGAGAGAGAGAGAGAGTTAGAGGAGGGTAGGGTAGGCTAACGTTCCCTCATTGCGAGCGAATACCCTGAGATTTATGTGCGATCGATCGATGCCTAAAAGTACATCATATGCCCTTTGGCCCCTGGCCAAAGGGCAGAGATGCAGAGGATGAACCGCGAGCGCCGCCGCAGACAGTCCTCTCCGTCTGGCGGCTGTTTACGCCATTTTCGCGGAATTGGCCGCCGGAGTCGGTTCTTCCCATTTATGCTCTCTAATACCCCCTTCCCCTCTACCTACTTTTTCTTAAAACTCTCTCAAACACATATTTTCAGGCTGGTGCATATATTTCCAGCAAATTTGTTTAAAATTCAAATCTACATGCTTTTTTATTATTTGTTCTTCTCTGAATATTAGGAGCTTCGGTTGTGGCCAAATCAAAGGTAAATCACTCGAACGCACACGTACACGTACACGCACACGTAATTTGGTTTACCTAAATATTATGAAAAATTTATAGGTGCTCCTACGCCGGTGAGGACTGGAGCTGAAGAGTCGATGGTCATCTGGTGGGTGGCCTACATCGTCAACTCGTGTGCGAGAAGAAGAAAAACAAGAACATCTTGTGCTCCTACTTCAAATGGAGATTTATCTCCAGATGGACGATTTTGTTTCATCGTCTACAGAGATTGAGGTGGGTCCCGAATTTTTAATTATTTAATGCAGCATTTTGCACAGACGCGTAGGCCTAGGTGTAAATTAGCAAACTTTTTTGATTTGTTCAATTTGGTACAGTATTTACCTAATATACCTATAATTCGGTGCCTGTATGGCTGTTTCCGCGCCACGGCGTGCCCAGGAAGTTGCGGCGCCCTTTGATCGGCGAGGTTGGCGCTGAGCGTAGTTCTCAAATGAAGAGCCGTCCCGCGGGCCGAAGCGGGCCGGGCCAGTTTGTAAACTTGTCAAATTAAATTTTTTAAATCGTTATTTTAGCTAACGTCAAATTTTTTAATCCCCGAAAACACTTTCATTATACTTCTATTACACATTTAAATTAATTTTAAGTTAACAAAAATAAAGTGCCCCGACCGGGATCGAACCTTGGTCGTGTGGGTGACAGTTTGACTAGGTGGTCCAAGAAGATGAGCCAAAGCGGGCCGGGCCGGGCCGGGTCAAAACGCCAAAGCGGGCCAGGCCGGCCCGAGGATTTTTTTCTAGTCGGCCCGGCCCGTGAGAACTATGGCGCTGAGCCAGCTTTCGCGGCGGGAAAGGCTTTTTCAAAAGGCCTTTTTGAGTCTATGCGCATCTAACTGGATATGTCTACCCGATTTATTTAAGACAGCGTCTTTGTAAGATTCGAGTGGATGCCACTGTCTTAGGAAAACGTTGAGAGAATTGGCCCAAAATTGGTATATAACCTTTCTAGGGCCCATATAAGCCATTTTGAAACTTTTAGAACATATCGATTTTTTGACCCGGGTTATCGGGTAGGGTACTGTAATTTTCAAAATTGGTCAAAATGACTGAAAGTAGTGTTTATTTTAGAGCTACTGCAGTGAATCAGTGTGAGGTATTTTTTAGGCACAGTTGTTATGGTGAAGTGGTGGCGATGAAGAAGTTCGAGGAGGGAATCGAGGATTCCGGAGTGGACGTGGACAGTTCGGAATCTCCTAAGATGTAATTATTCATTTTATTGACAAACTGAAAGTCTTAGAAATACTGTTAAAGAAACTAAAAAACCGAAACTTTCAGGGGTCAGTTGGCTTCCCCTTCTGTGGAGAAGAACTCCACCGTCTCCGTCGTCGTCTCAGAGGACGTGAAAACTTCGATCTCCGTTTCCGAGAACAAATCTGTCCACGTCGTGACCGGAAACCTCGCTGTGTATGCATTTTTCTTAAAGGTGATAATTTTCGTTTAGGTCTGATAAGAAACCTACTGTTTTGGAGAAACCCTCCGAGTCTTCGCCGCCCCCGGCGATGAGTCAGCCGCGCCGTTCGCCGCCGCTTTTCGCCATTTCTCCATTTGTTGCCCCGGAGGAGTGGTCGTCTATTAGTCTCTTATTTCTTTCTGTTTTTATTATTCGTTCCCCCTCTCCCGATATCTTATTAATCGTTGTGGAGGTTTAATTACCCAAGTTTGAGGTTATATAAATTCGTTAGTAACTCCGCGTGGCATCTTGTCTGGTTCTGGGGGACTCTCTTTCTCTCTCTTCACTGGGCACGACTTGGGCGAGCATCGATCTACTTGGGACACGGTCATATCTCGGATTGTGTGAATTGAACTACCGAAGCCAACTTATGCCTAAGTTGGCTTCGGTAGTTCAAACGAAATTCAGATCGACCAACACACGTCACCGATCTCGTTCCCCAAGAAGGAACAACAGTTTCCGCCGTCAGTCTCAAGCAGACACTCGCAATGACAAAAAAGGGTAGCTGCTCCTTCGGAAACTTCCGGAACTTCCAACTATAAGAGAGGTCGCGGAGACTATCAAGCCAGCGAGAGGAAGGTCTTAAGAGCCGCCTCTCCAGCTTCGTTCATCAGAACGTTCCCTACCGTACTTGGAGGAACCTGTCTAATGTGCCCTTCCATGCGGAATCATAAAACGGACGGGTGCAGAAGCCACCGAAATCCTGTCGATCGCCGAGAGATCGTTACCAAGAAGGGCATATGCTTGAACTGTGGAAAGAAGACATGCGAGGGCGACTGTAGAAGGTCTCCAGTTGACTCCACAACAGTTGAGGGAGCAAAAGCTCCCCCATCAAGAAGCCTTCTGTACGGCCATTTGAGGCCGGGAGACCGCTGCCGGCGGTGTCAACTTCGTCAGAATCGGAACACATTGGTGGCCATCGGCATCCACTCCGTGCCTAAACGCGGCCTTCGGCCGCAACGACATGAAACATTTGGCCGCTCACTTGGGCTGCCTGGGGCGGTACCTACGCGCCCAAATTTACATTTTTGCTCGTTAACAGTCAAGTAGCTTTGTTTCAAATTGAGAGGGAGGGGAAAGAGAGGAAGAGATGGATAGATAGAGAGCGATAGATAGAGAGAGAGAGAGAGAGAGAGAGAGAGAAAGAGAGAGAGAGAGAGAGAGATAGGTAGAGGGTTGGGTAGGCTAGCATTCGCTCATTGCGAGGGCCTACAGTGGGAAAATCATCACATTGATCGACATCTAAAAGTACATCATATGCCCTTTATCTGCCAGTCAAGGGTCAGGGATGCAGAGGATGAACCTCGAGCGCCGCCGCAGACTGTCCTTGCCATCTGGGGGGTTTTTACGCCATTTTCTCGGAGTTGGTCGCGGAAGACTGCTCTTCCTATTTATGATCTCTGATACCCCCTTCTCCCTCCCTCCCTCCCTCCCTCCCTCCCTCCCTCTCTCTCTCTCTCTCTCTCTCTCTCTCTCCCTCTCCCTCTCTATGCCTCTCTATTTCTCTATTTCTCTTTCTTAGATATTACACGTGATGGTGAAACCCAAAATCACATGAGAAAAAAGACAAGATTAAGAGTGTTAGTTCATTTCAAAGCTGCCCGAGGGCATAGTTCTATCCTTCCTTTCCGGTGGCGTGCCTTCTATTTTGTGATAATTCGATTATATGTAAATGAGACTTCTTCGCTATTTGGACTATGTGTTTTTATGAATTCATATTTAATTACATCAGTTATATGTAACGAGATAGTTTTGCCAACGCTTTAAGGTACTCCGGGGGAGGGGGGAGGGGCTTTTTAAGTTGAGGTTTTTTTAAATTTTTGTTTATCCAGCGACCAAGCTTACCTAAGCGCAAGGGTGGCTACGGGCCCGGCCCGCGGCCCGAGGTCAACATTTCTCAAAGTCGACAAAAATAGTTTTTCACGGCCTATGAGCAGAAATTGCGTTTTCATCACCTAAAGTATAAAACAAGTTAGGCAAAAAAGTTTTGTCGGTGGGGGATCGAACTGGGGCAACTTCGGATTCCCAGTCTGACCTTTTAGCCACTCGGCCATAAAATACATACAAAATATTTATAGGGTAATTCGAATCCTCTTTAATACAGTATGTTTTGCACATTTAGAACTATGTTTTGCAACAAAAAGAATCGGAAAATGTTGACTTTTAAAATAGATACACTTAATAAAAGTTTCTCAAAAATAGTCGGGCCGGCCCCTTTCTCAAAATTTTCTCGGCCCGGCCCGGCCCGCTGATCAGCCACCCCCTTCCCAAGGATTACCCGCGAGCTGTGGCGGCATTCACCCATGGCGCCTACCGTGGGAAATGTATTCTATCGATCGACGCCTAAAAGTACATGATATGCCCTTTGGCCACTAGCCAAGAGTTAGAGATGCAGAGGATGAACCGCGAGCGCCGCCGCAGACTGTCCTCGCCATCTGGCGGCTGTTTACGCCAATCTCTCTGAGTTTATCGCCGGAATCGGTTCTCCCCGTCTCATCTCTCTGATATATATATATATATATATATATATATATATATATATATATATATATATATATATATATATATATATATATATATATATATATCTATTTAGACATATTTTCAGGCTGGTGCATATATTTCCAGCAAATTTGTTTAAAATACAAATCTACATGCTTTTTTATTATTTGTTCTTCTCTGAAGATTAAGAGCTTCGGTTGTGGCCAAATCAAAGGTAAGTCACTCGAACGCACACGCACACGCACACGCACACGCACACGCACACGCACACGCACACGCACACGCACACGCACACGCACACGCACACGCATACACACACACACACACGCATACACACATACACACGCACACGCATACACGCATACACACACATACTTATATTTTAGGAGAAATTCCAAAGGGACACGGAATACAAATTTCGTTTGGTTTTTGGTAAAGTTGAACATAAATTACCCTAACATAAAATTCATTCAGTGGATTACGCTTTAAAGGACTAGAGGTTTCCATCGACAAGCACGTTTACGAAAGGTGCGACCAGGCACCGTATCGTAGAGAGAGGTCTACTCATAGAGTTTGGCCACGTCGACCCGAGAATATGATCAGGGTAGGGTCGTTCCTTTTTTGGTACCAAATAGATTTTAAGGTTTGGGACCTCACTACTACCAACATGAACATCTTGTGCTCCTACTTCGGGTGGAGATTTCTCTCCAGATGGTCGATTCGTTGCCATCGTCTACCGAGATTGAGGTTTCTTTTTTTTCGGGGAAAAATCACTTTGCGATTGTAATGGACCTTACAAGGTAGATGATGACGCGGCGAAGTGTGTGGAGCGCGTGAAAGTATCTCGTCGTGATATTTGGAAATACTTTTTGGCTTTCCGTATTCGAACAAAATATTTTTTTTGACAAACTTGCGAAACATTTCGAAACAAGTGTAAATAAACAAGCAATTGAGCATACCGGGTTTCGATCTAGCTACCTCCAGCGTGGCAGTCCGACCCCTTCGCCACTCGGCCACCGAAATAATGAAACTAGGCGGCGGCGGCTTTTTGTACGCCCGGTGCCGCACAGAGCGCGAATCCCTAAAATTTCAAATGCGATTTTCTGGGATATGGAGACCGTTCAGCAAAAACTGATATTCATCCCTTAATAAGCAAGTAACAGGCTGCTCAAAAATTTGGGTGTCGTTTGATTTGTTCACCGTGACCCCAACGACTACCCTTGTTAGTTAATCACAGTTAAAGGGGCAGTAAGAGGAGGCTTTTCACTTCATTTTCGATCGGATACGGTCGGAAATTATGCGATCTAACTATGCTAAATTGTCTCGCACCCTTCTCATTTTCACAGCTCTCTCAGCCAATTAGAATGAAATTCGGTCATTAGCATGCCTTGTAAAAGCCGGACACGCAGGGCGTACTGGCCATCCGCACAATCTGCAGACGGTCGGCCGTTTTTAGACACTTTGAAGTCAGATCTATCAAAAACGGTACATTTCCGACCCATAGTCATATACATTTTCTTGATCAGCGATTTTTTCTCTCTTAGATGAGCCAATGTTGTAAAACCCGCCTTACTGTCCCTTTAAGGGAATCGGCAGTGGCTCATTTATCTTTGGTCAGAAAAATTCAAAGTGGTCGAATCGAACCCACTTTTGGGCACCTAGGACTATACCGAAAATCGATTATCGATTTTTGGGTGGTGGGAGTACTGTAATCAACCCCCTGGGTACTGTAACCAACCACCTTGAAACAAACCAAAACTTGGCGCGTCACCCTCCGCGGCACTCTTTCTCGCGCTTCCTTGCGTTTTTTCGTTATGCCAGGACATCATGCGTGAGTTCGAGTTGAGGTGAGTTGAAGGGATTACAGTATCCAGTAAGTCAATTACAGTATTCCCCAAAAATCGTTAATCGCATTTAGGTATAATTTTCTGTTTTAGATGGTACTAGGTATCCCAGACACTAAATATGGGTTCGGATCACTTTGAATTTTTTTAACGGAAAGATTTTCGGGTTTGCCATGGCGTCTCAAAACATGATTTTTCATTGGTAGCAAAAACTACCTTATGAACGCATTGCCGTTAGATTGAGTTTCGAAATTTGGTCCTAGTTTCAGAAATGCCCCAAACTTGATCAAAAACCTTCCTAGGGCCTAAATAAGCAATTTTGAATGTTTTTGGTCAATTTCGCATTTTTCACCTGGGTTACGGTTGAGTACTGTAATTTGTAAAAAGGTCGAAACTATTGGAAATGGCGTTTTTTTTCTTGAGAATTTGTCTTAGTCAGCCCAAAGGTAACACTAATACAGCGATATGTTCGTGTTCTCCTTCGTAAGACCCAAAAAACCTCAAAAAAGAAATTTTTGCATTTGAAAATGCAGTTTTCGCATTTTGAACCTCTTGTGCCAAAACCGATTTTCCGCCTGGGGTTACGGTAGTTTATTGCAATTTTTCAAAATTGCTAAAAACAAATGAAAGTATAGCTGTCGCCAAACGAGCATCCCCTACTAAATGCCGCTTTTTCTCTGCGTCTGCGCGGCTCGCGCACTATTTCCGCCTGAGTATCGCAGGGCTTCTGCATTAAAGGGACAGTCAGGCGGGTTTTACAACATTGGCCTCTAGAAGAGAAAAATTCGCTGATCAAGAAAATGTATATGACTATGGGTCGGAAATGTACCGCTTTCGATAGACCTGGCTTCAAAGTGTCCAAAAACGGCCGACCATCCGCAGATTGTGCGGATGGCCAGTACGCCTTGCGTGTCCGGTATTTACAAGGGATGCTAATGAACCGAATTCATTTTAATTGACTGAGATAGCTGTAAAAATGAGGAGGGTGCGAGACAATTTTGCATAGTTCATTCGCATAATTTCCGACCGTATCCGATCGAAAATGAAATGAAAAGGCCCCTTACTGCCCCTTTAAGGCCGTTTTTGGCAGGGTGCTCGTTTGGCGACGGCTATAGTGTTATTTTTTATGGCTATGGGGGTCGATATATAATAAACTCTAAAACTTAAATTTCGAAAATGGCGACATACTGAAAATGACGTAAACATTTCGAAACTGGCATAGGATTCGAAAACCCTCAAAAAAGCGAAAAATTGCTTTTGGAATTGCAGTTTTCGCTTTTTTCGAGGCAAAACGCCATTACATAAAGAATCGCACACTTTTTTTTTGAAAATTCACAAAGGGCGCTAAAATTTGGCTCTGAAGCCTGTCTTCGAATAATTTTGAAAACTAAAATTCGAATTGCAGAGTCCCCCGTGCTCCGTCAACTACTGGAAACGAAATGGAACTGAAATGCACGGAACCGGCATTTAAATGGTGAAACTAAAAATGTATTTGAATGAAATTTAACCTGTGCTTGTTTTTATAAACCACGATAGAGAGAGACAGAGACAGAGAGATACAGAGATATACAGATTAACGTAGAGACGTAGAGAGATAGAGAGATAGAGAGATAGAGACAGAGGGACTGCCAGGGAGAGAGGGAGGGAGGGGAGAGTGAGTGAGTGAAGAGATACAGAGAGAGGATCAGAGAGAATCAGAGAGGGGGTGTGTTGAGAGCCCATTAGATTATAGGTCGTTTAACAAAATACGTCGTTGCATATCTCTCTCTCAGTTCTCTTTGTCTTGTTTTGCATTTGAGTCTTGTTTTTTTGCTTTTAAAAAAAACAATTTTGAAAATTTATTTTTATTTCTTACAAAATTACAAGTGCAGTCAATTGCAGTCAAGCCTTTTATAGAAGTTGACAAGAAGAGGCGGATCGTGGGATAAACCGAAATGGGAAGCGGCTGAATGTGAAATTCCCATAGGCTTTGCTATGCGATTCGCTGTACGATTAAGAGAGATAAAGACAAAATGTCAACAACGGCTGGCTTCTTATAGATGAAATCCAGTATGGGATCGTAGAGGAGGTGGCCTTGTCGTCGAGCTTTGGTGTACAAGATGGTGATCCACCTAGCCCTGCGTGCACGCTGGACGTCAGTTGTTTGGACGAAGGTGCAGTTGGAGAGGATTGAGTTGTGAATCGTCTGGGGCAGAAGCTGGAAAGAAAATGTCAGTAAAATAGTAAAACAGATGGTCCTACTCGATTGGAGTAGTTCGGCTATACTGAACGATGTGAAGTCGTACGATGACGGCTTCCGAAGAGAAAAGAGACACGTTGGCATCTGACCATGGCAGTGTTGGAGTTTTCCACGGGGTAGTGGTAACTGAAAAAAGAGAAAGAGAGTGAGTGAGTGAGAGAGATAGCTGTCGACAAACGAGCATGCTTGGAAAAAAGCCGTTTTTCTCTGCGTCTCTGCCAGTTGCACACTATTTCCGCGTGCGCATCGCCATAGTTCTCACGGGCCGGGCCGAGACAAATTGAAAAAATACTTGGCCCGGCCAGCTTCGGCCCGTCCATTTGGCTCACCCAGTTTAACTGTCACCCACACGACCAAGGTTCGATCCCGGTCGGAACACTTTATTTTCGCTAACTTAAAATTAGTTTAAATGTGTAATAGAAGTATAATTAAAGTGTTTTCTGGGTTTAAAAAATGGACGTAAGCTGAAATGACGATTTAAAGAATATTCAATTTGACAAGTTTACAAACCGGGCCGGGCCGGGCCGACACTTTTCTCGGCCCGGCCCGTTTTGGTCCGGCCCGGCCCGCTTCGGTCTGCGGGCCGGCCCGTCATTTGAGAACTATGCGCATCGCACGTCTTCTGCCGTTTTTGGAAGGGTGCCGTGGCAATAGCTATCAAGGGGAGAAAAGCAAACTGTAAACATGCTCTGGCGCCAAAAGATGGGTATGACTTAAAGGCTAGGGATACTGTAAACCTTTCATGAGAATCTAAGCGCCCATTTTTTGGCAGAATAGAAAAAACATGCAAACATGCAGCATGCGGCACCAAGCGCGGCATCAATTCACGCGCTATTACGGACCCACTAATCCTTCAACTTTAAATTAATTATTATTATTATTTAAATATAATAAATTTATTTAAATAATATAATTTTAAATAAAATTATTTAATTTAATAAAATATTTTAATAATAAAAATACAATAATCATAATTTATTCGGTAAATAATACATCTCTGAATATAACTTTAAAGCTTTGACTTTATACAAATATTCTAATTATCTTAAATTTCTATTTAAAAGCCAATTTGTTCGGCTACGACTGGTGGCTGAAAAATCACATGCAAGCCCTTGATTTCGCGATTTCATTGAAAAGAACTGCATTCATTCTCCCCTTGTAGCCTCTCTCACGATTCACCTCTTCCCTCCCTTCCTCTCTCCCTCTCTCTCTCTCTCTCTCCCCCTCTCTCTCTATCTCTCTCTCCATTCATTTTGGCATCCGGAAGCCCTCTTCTCTTCGAGTCGTGTTCCCGTCGAGTGTTCCACGGCATCGCCCTATTCTGGTCTGATCCTTTAGATTATTTCAAACATTCTTCAACTAGGCGTTGTCCAGCCATGGCCAAGGATTACGGAAGGCGGAGCTTTTCACCTCCGCTTCGTCCAAGACCGCTTCGCCCGACCGGACAGAACAAGTCCGTTCGCCAGTTCGCCAGTCGACTGCCCGCTCGCCACCGAGACGGGTGGCTCTGGAGCCTAGCTCCCGGACGCCGCCCGTCCGGGCCCGTCTACTCCATCCTCGCCGACTCCTCCATCTTCGATGCTCCCTTCTGCTTCAACCCCATGGCTGCACAAGCGCCTGGGGCCTCCCGTCCTCGTCCGTCACTTCTTCCCCTCTCTGGCAGCATCAGCGCCGGGAGGTCGGAGGTCGTCATCTTCTCCTTCGCCCCCAAGGCAGCGCGAGCGCCGGGGGGCCCTCCATCTTCGTCAGCTGCTGCCTCCCTCTTCCCCATGGCAGCTGTAGCGCCTGGGCCTTCTCCCTTCAACGCCAACTCCTCTACCTACTACCTCACCGCCTTCCTCGCCCAGCCGGAGATATTGCAGAAGAAGAAAGCCTCAACGAGGATTCATTGCAACAAAGTCAAGTTGCTGGAAAGAGTTTCCTTTTGTCACTAAACTGCAGCTAAAATCTTAAATATACTGCGTTAGAGAGAGATAGCGAGAGAGAGAGAGAGAGAAATAATGAGAAGGAAGAGAGAGTGCAATTGTCTAGAGAGGCTGAGATAGAGGGAAAGAGATAGGGAGAGAGTGAGAGAGGGATAGCCGATGGGAGCGATGGTTGTAACCCCTGATTCGGGAAAACCCATTAGTAAGCCATTAGTAAGAAGACGTTACCTAGTTGAAGAATGTTTGAAATAATCTAAAGGATCAGACCAGAATAGGGCGATGCCGTGGAACACTCGACGGGAACACGACTCGAAGAGAAGAGGGCTTCCGGATGCCAAAATGAATGGAGAGAGAGAGAGAGAGAGAGGGGAGAGAGAGAGAGAGAGAGAGAGAGAGAGGGAGAGAGAGAGAGGGAGAGAGAGAGAGGGAGAGAGGAAGGGAGGGAAGAGGTGAATCGTGAGAGAGGCTACAAGGGGAGAATGAAATTCTTTTCTTTTCAATGAAATCGCGAAATCAAGGGCTTGCATGTGATTTTTCAGCCCCCAGTCGTAGCCGAACAAATTGGCTTTTAAATAGAAATTTAAGATAATTATAATATTTCTATAAAGTCAAAGCTTTAAAGTTATTTTCAGAGATGTATTATTTACCGAATAAATTATGATTATTGTATTTTTATTATTAAAATATTTTTGATTAAATTAAATAATTTTATTTAAAATTATATTATTTTAATAAATTTATTATATTTAAATAAAAATAATTAATTTAAAGTAGAGGGATTAGTGGGTCCGTAATAGCGCGTGAATTGATGCCGCGCTTGGTGCCGCATGCTGCATGTTTGCATGTTCTGCATGTTCTGCATGTTTTTTCTATTCTGCCCATTTTTTGAATTTGACTCCGATGTACACCACTTTTTGATCGCTTTTGCTATTACTAACCAAGAACAAATTCAAACCTGTTGAATCACCACATTCCGTCCTGCTGATTGAGTTGTAGCTTGGGGTCGCCAAAAATCTTTCCACCACTGATGAGAAGAGCTGTCGTTAGCGTCATTGACCCTCAGGTGAGGTGCGATATCCAACCTCGGCGCGCTAAATCTTAAGCTAAGATTGATCGGTTTATTAGCACACCTTTGTGTTGCCGTTGTCCTGCTCGTCAATAGCCACCTCGATGGGCTCATCTGCAGACTACCCACGGGGAGCTTCCTGCTAGTTGAAACAGGCCTTGGGAGGTTTGCTTTCGCGGGGCGAAGTCTCAGATCGGGAGCGAATCCACTGCAAAGTTTGTTGTCAATACTCATACTCATACGCACACGCACACGCACACGCACACGCACACGCACACGCACACGCACACTCACACTCACACTCACACTCACACTCACACTCACACTCACACTCACACTCACACTCACACTCACACTCACACTCACACTCACACTCACACTTACACTCACTCTCACACTCACACTCACACTCACACTCACACACGTTGATTTTCAAACAAAAATTGCAATAAGCCGGGAGCTGTGAGAACTGACCTTGGGCAGAAGAGAAGAGGTAGCCTGAAGGTAGAAATGGCCTTGAGCTGTTAACAGGCATCCAGCTGTTGACAAAATTCTTTTGTTTCCAAGTCTTAAAAGTCAGCAGAATCGTGTATATGACGACTGAAAAACGAGTATGTGATTTTTTATACAAACAAATCGATTTAAGAATTGAGCGGGTCCAATTTTTAAGAAAAGACGGGGGAAATGGCCTAGCGGCTGGCGTCTGCGGCGCCCTTGACTCACTCCGTTTTCCCGCCAAAAGTGCACTTTCAATTCATATTTTTGCCACAACGGCGTCCTTCGGTAGCAGAACTTCTTTGGATGTGAATGTGCAAATTAGGTGTCTTAGAAAATTTCAACTAGGCGTTAAAAATGTATATATTGCAACCGATGTAAAACCTGTTGATAATTAAAATTGCCAAAATTCAATTTGGCATTGCAATTTAAAAACTGTATTTTTAAAAAGCGATCTTGTCTTTGGCTTCGCTTTTTTGCATCCGCTTGCCCTATTTTTGTATTGTCCCAAAAAGCTATCTTGGCTTTGTTTTGCTCATCTGACATTTTGAAACTCACCAATCAGCATTGCAGAACATTTTGGATTCAGAATGTCTATCTCTTCTCTGCCATTCAAACTTCTTCTCGATGTCTTCAGCAAGGTTTGCTTAAAATTTTCTTAAAAAAGAGAAACGTTGTTCAGATGCGGCCGCGAGCCCTTTGCAGAATTAGACAAACTACAAAGTGGATAGACGATTTCGTGGAAAACCATAGATTTCGGATTAACGCCCGATTCGAGCCAATTGATGGAATGCTCTCAGTTATAATGAAAATGAGAGATAACGGGGAGGTGGGTCGCTAGATATTTTAAAAAGCAAAAATTTACGCTTAGACACCCAGCCCATTGCGACACGGTTTTTGAGCATATAAAAGTGGATTTTCTTTATAAATTTCGACAAAGTAGGATTCGGAGATCAAAAAGACTTTTTGCAGCACTCGTGCGACACTCAGGCAAGACTTCATATACCGCGCCATATAAAGGGCGCCGACGCCAAAGCTCCCAATTACGAGGTGGCGCAGCGCCTGTGCGCCTGGGTACCAATCGAAAGCTCGCGGGTTCGAATCTGCTGGGATGTGTTTATTTTGCTTTTTCGTTAGTAACTTTAGAAAACAAATGGTTTTGTGCAAAACCTTTTTTTTTACATGAAATTTGGTTGACATTGAGTCGAGAAATTCAAGTTTGGAGATTGACCCCGGGGCGGCATATTCTGACCGGGGGTGAAAAACGATGTAGAGGCACGTGTTGTTATAAATTCCCGTCGTTTGACGTCAGAAAACCGTTTTTACTTATTTTCTGTAATTATTTATGAAAAAAATCAAAAGCAATCTTAAGAAAAGTGAGCTTTTAAAGCTACAAATTCAAAATTCCAAGATTTTGGAAGCGGTTTACGGACAAAGGATCCGCAGGGTGGCAAAGGATCCGCCGCAACCCGACAAAGGATCCAACTACGACAAGGGATCCGCGCCAACGCGACAAAGGATCCGCAACCAAGAAAAAAAAAGTTCAAATCAGCTGCGCGATGCAAAATGCGAATTTTAAGCAAGTCTTTGTTAACTTTTCCAGCTTTGTAATTTTACAGTCAACTTTTCTTTTTTCTTCATTTAAACATTTTTATTTGAACTACTTACTTGCTTATTATGTATTCCTTTTGTGTTTCATGAAGAAAAGAACAATCCTGTGTTTATAACTTTATTGAAAGTCGAATACATCATAAGCAAATAACCTTTACAGATATGGTATATATACTGCACAAAACGACAAACCGACGCACAACCACCTTCTGATGGAAGTTTAAAAAAACATGGCAAAATATGCATAACAGAATAAAAAAAAGTGTTTGCCATCAGTGGAAAGGGAACCATGGCTGGACCATTAGGGTACTCGATGTGTAAGCCCCCTCCAAATGGTACCTCTGCGGAAACGCAAGCCCCCTTATATTTTTGCTGTCATTTTCAACCAAAATCCGAATTACGTAGGTATCACAAGCACCTCACGTCCTCTTATGAAGGAAACACAAAGTAAGTGTATTTTAAAGGTCTATAATTAATTTTCGCTTTGGAATGAGTACAATAAAGGTTTCGACGCGAAATGCCTGAGGCATACGGCTTACGTAAGGTCCGAAAAAGTTATCCTAAATTGGATTTGTCTTTCAATTCGACTCTTCGACCTACGGAATGGCCTACGTACCGACGCGAGTTCTTTGGAAACCCTCGCAGATGCGGGTTCAACCTGTAGCCGTTCATTTCCTGAGAGCTGATCCAACTAAATGCTACGAATTCTCCCACAAGAGGACAAATTCCGATGGGATTTTTGTATATCTTTGCCGCGGTTGCTCGTCGTTGAAGAAGAAGGCTGGAACATATCCTCCCATTGCTCCTCTCCTTGGCCCAGTCCCCTCTACGCGGCTGGAGAACGACATGTTCAAGGAGGATCCGGAGAATCCTGTTATTCCGCACTTCTGCCAGCCGCTTTCTGCTCCGACAGCTATGATGAAACGTGAACAGTTACGTGTATGCCAATCTCTCCGCACATCGTACGACAATAGAACTCCTAAGCAAGTGGAAGAGGAGCTTCTGGATACCTTGGATAACCCCGAATACGGTAGATAATTTTATTTTTTGTAATTTAATTTGATTTTTTTTAGCTCACTTTGGACCTGCTGAACGAACCGAAATGGTCAGTCAGATGGCAGTTGGAAGCGGACACGGCAAAACGAATCTCGCCAGACAAGTACAGAGGAACAAAAGGACAGTAGTCAACGCGCCGCCAATACCAATTCCAGGACAAATCGTAAGTTTTTCGCTTATGCACAAATGAGATTCTTTCGGAGTTTTGAAAAACGAAACTTTTTTCAACCAACCTACCGGGTGAACGTCTTTTTTTAGGACCCCAATCTTCTTTCCTGTGTTGCTGACAGAGAGAATTTTCTTTTGGTTGATACCCCCGATTTTCTTCTTATTGGAAGCCGTCAGATGATCTCCTCCGTGTTCCTTCACTGCCATCCTGTCGCTATTCTGGTAAATGGTTTCTGCAATTTGGTGTACAATTGATTTTTTTAGGCTGATGGCCGTTTTAAACAAGCCCCTTTGGAGTACGCCGGACCCAACTCTCAGATTTACTCCGTTTTCGTAGAAACCGAAGGACGTCAAGCGTTTCTGATTCTCGCCGCTTTTATGAAAGGAACTACAGAACAGGACTACGACAGGGTGTTCAGGTTCGTCGGCCAAAAACGCCAAATGGATATTTTTAAGATGGCTCGCGGATGAGCTGCAATTGATGGGTCTTCTCGCAGTGTTGCGTACTTTGTACTTCATCTCTGACTACGAGCTTCCAGCGATGACATCTGCAGCGAAATGCCTTGGAATTATGGTTCGTGGGTGAGTTTTTTATCCCCGGGGTTCTTGAATGTCGGGTCAAGGGACTTTTTGGGACGGCCCAGCCCAGCCGTGCTAAATGATGAGCAGTTTTCAGTTGCTGGTTCCACTACACCCAGTGTCTTCTTCGAAAACAACGTAATCTCGGACTCGGCCATATGACCGGAAATGTCTACGCTTCTCGCTACTTTGATCGCCTTCGGGCTCTTCCTTTTCTTCCAATTGATTTAATCCCACATAGCGGCGCCCTCGCATACCCACGGTTAGCCAAATATTTTTTAACTTTGTTTACAACTAAATTGCAGTGTTCCTTTGGTGAGCCCTATCGAGGAGCAGCAACTGGCGGCGTTCCATGACTATATGGAAAGAAACTGGTTGGGACCCCGCGGGAAGTTTTACGCTCTGTGGCATCATTATGAAAACTACGGTCCTCGGTCTACAAACATTGTGGAAGGATCGCATAATGCCATTTCTTCTCAGTTTCGAAACGGTTGGAATGTTTCAATTATTTTTGCAAGTTTCATTTTAGATAGAAGCCCCCGTCTCAGCGACATGCTGACCTACTTCGCACGCGGATTCACAAAGAACAAGAGCGAGGCTACCGCCCTCCAGCAAGGAACACTCCCTCCGCGCTACCGCAGACCCCACGAAGTGCAGCGACAGACGAATATTCACAGAAGCATGGCTGCATTCAGCGCCATGCGAAGAAACATGGCTCCCCGATCTCCCCCCACTGCTACTATTTTAAATTTCCTCGATGAAATCCGTCGTTTTGTGTGATATTCCCATTTTCAACATTTTACCCGGGCATTAAACTTGTTGGTTTCAAATAACGCACCTTTTTAAAAAAAAAAACTGATGAGTCGTTAATGTAGTATGGGGATCAATAGGATCGGCGGAATGGTCGCTTCGAGAAAAAATCGCCCTAAAAGCGTTCATAAGAATTAAACCAGAAAGAAAATTCGAACAAAAATACTTGAAAAAACTCTCCGTGTGAGATCCATGTGGTATCCTGTAGTCTGCTTATGTCGATGAAAGATTCTGCTGGAAAGAAAAATAATTAATTTAATTAAAAACAGTGAATGCATTCACATGTTTCCTAAATTCAAAAGATAAAGTTATATTATTCACATTTATAAAATGTAAATAATTTACCTTTAAAAAGGGAGTTGAAAAACAAACAAATAACAAAAGAAATTACGAAAACAAAAACAAAAACAACAAAAAACAAACCCGCAACGGGGAGAGCGGTCGGTGGAGTTTCATTGCGCCAGTTACCGCCACTAGCACGTTTGCGGTGTAAGCGCAAAAACGGTGCATCGTCTGAAATTGGAACCCGCGCTTTCCATATTAGGTATCGCCTAAAAAACTTAGATTTAGATTCTAAGCCGGCTTATAAAAAAAAACAAACAATATTTTTTTAATTTAAAAAAAAGTCAAAATGTGCGGCACAGGTGCAATTAAAAAACTACATTTAGTGGAAATAGGATAATGTTCTTTTGGCAGTAAATTTGGTTCGCAACTTTAACAAGGTGGATCCTTTGTCCCCTTGGCGCGGATCCATTGTCGGGGTCGGATCCTTTGTCGCGGATCTTTTGTCGTGGTATTGCGGATCCTTTGTCGCAAGGGGGCGGGCGGATCCTTTGTTGTGGAATCTTTGGAAGCTTGCAAGTTGCGATTGGGGCGCACTTGCTGCTCATTTCCGAGTGAAAATCGCAAAAATGTCACTTTTTTTCTTTTTGGCACTTTGAAGCAACTTTGCGATATTGTGCACTAAATGTATGTTTCCACATTTATAACCAGCCGATATTCAAATCTATTCTCTGTCGTTTCCTTTTTTAAGTCGAAAAAGGGTTTGTTTGAAGCATTTTAGAAGGGATGTTTGACGGGCCGGCCCACAGGCCGAAGCGGGCGGGGCCGGGCCGGGCCAAGAAAAGTGTCGGGCCTAGCTTGTAAACTTGTCAAACTAAAAATTCTTTAAATCGTTATTTTAGCTTACGTCAACTTTTATAAACCCCGAAAACACATTAATTATACTTCTATTACACATTTAAACTAATATAAGTTAGCAAAAAAGTGTCTTGAACGGGATCGAACCTTGGTCATGTGGGTGACAGTTTGGCTGGGTGGTCCGAGTGGACGGGCCGAAGCGGGCCGAGCCAAGTTTTTTTTTTCAATTTGGCCCGGCCCGGCCCGGCCCGTGAGAACTATGCTGCGGCTTACAAGTACTTGCTTGACTTGAGGAGACGAAGAAGGCCTGGCTGGCCCATGAGAACATTTTCGGGCTCCTGTTTGAAATCCTATTTTCAGGATACGATTGGATTTCGAATCATGCCATACGAATACCAATCACTAACTAATAACAAACAATCCCTACAAACAATTGTCTGCTTTTAAACTGCACACAATTCACTTTGTAAGCGATTTTTCCGAACATTTAACCAATTTCGATTTAGGCAGGGTCTGAAGGACTAATTGACGACGAGACGGATGAGCGGAATTCGCAGCTGTTTTTCGACAATTTGCTGCCTTTGTTGAACAATCTTCGTTTGACTTGCGAAGTGTTAATAACTGATTTCCGATTCGCAAATGTTGAGGAATTTCAAGAAATTGTAGTTTGTAGTCGGAGGATCAACAATTACGGCTCTAGTTATAATTATAAGCCACAACTTGTAAGTTGAGATTCGAGAAAATGAGGGAGAGAGATGTAGAGAGAAAAAGAAGCAGAGACAGTGAAAGAGACACATTTTTCAGCATCTCGAAGAACATGATCTTGGAAGCTTTATGATTGATTTGTCAGGCTTTCGATTGTCCTCCATGATACGTCATCTCAAGAGAGCTTCTTTAACACGCATGATCCAAGGCTCTTCTTCTTTCCTAGAGCAGTTTTTAGTGGTAAATTCTCACACTCACCTACTCACTCACTCACTCACGCACTCACTCACTCACTCACTCACTCACTCACTCACTCACTCACTCACTCACTCACTCACTCACTCACTCACTCACGCACTCACTCACTCACTCACTCACTCACTCACTCACTCACTCACTCACTCACTCACTCACTCAGTGGTAAACTCACACTCACACCCTCAAATTCCTGTCTTTCTCGCTTCTCCCTCTCTCCCTCGCTGTGTCTCTAATACTTCTATTTCTAGGATATTCGTGACTCTAGAACCGCACGTGGAAACCTAGAATTTTTCTCATTTTTCAATCATGGTATCGTAACTGACGATTCTATCTTATCTCCCCATGAATTTTGGAAAGGAGGAATTCAATGGCCACGTAGAGTAAGTTAAAAAATTATTTATCTGTTATGCTTTTTCATTACAAAACACAACTTCAGCCTCCTCAAATGCCTCAAGTTGGATTGCCGTGTCCCATTGCTTGCTACAGATTTCCAATCAACCAAGGTCTCGCAGCTGTAATGTGGAGTGGAGACATGGTAACGAAAGAAAACTTGTTTTAAAGGACCAACTACATAGATATTTTTTTTTTAAAATTCTGACATCGTCTCTTCATAATTATCCTAGGATAGGATATAGATGTAGTAGTTAATTTAGATGTAGACATAGCACGATATAGATCATATAGATCATTATCGATTTTTTGCCCGGGTAACGGTAGGTCTCCCTGGGTTACTGTAACTTTGCTCAAAATGGTCAGGCATAAGCC
>OZ059902.1:17877117-17949617 GCA_964057215.1 Oscheius myriophilus
GAGAGAGAAGCTTTCATTTTGAATAAAACCAGTTTTTCAGCATCTCGAAGAACACGCGCTTTCAATAATTTTTAATTTAACAAATTTACAAACCGGGCCGAGCCGGGCCGGGTCGACACTTTTCTCGGCCCGGTCCGCTTCGGCCCGCGGGCTGGCCCGTCATTTGAGAACTATGGCTCTTAATGAACGTTTCTCATGCCCAGAAAGGACGGGCGCCCGAATGGTTGGCTAACCGCCGCGGCTCACATTCGCTCATAGCATCTCGCATCGGATTTTTATTCGTTCGATGCCGCCTAAAAGTACGTCATATGCCCTTTGTTGGCTGCCAGCCAAGAGTTAGAGATGCAGAGGATGAACCGAGAGCGCCGCCGCAGACAGTCATTGCCAGCTGGCGACTGTTTACGCCATTTCCTCCGAGTTCACCGCCGGAGTCGGTTCTTCCCATCTCTTCTCTCTCTCTCTCTCTCTCTCTCTCTCTCTAACTCTATCTCTCTCTCTCCCACTGTATGTATTCATGGGAAAGAATAGATTACGACGTGTAGTTTTGTTCTAAGCTGCCTGAGGGCATAGCTGTTTCTCATATTTTCCCGTAGGAAACCCCATATTTTGACACCATTCGCTGATACATGCGGGTTTCTTCATTTTTGAATGGAATGGCTTGATAAATTTATAGTTTTTATCGGTTTCATTCAACAAAACAACTAAACTCCGCCACTCCGCGTGATAGGGGAAAATCAGATGAAAGAGAAGGAAACATGTACAAGGGTTACATAGCTGTCGCCAGATTGAAATCCTGCCAAAAACGGCCTCAATGCAGTTGTCGTGCAACTGGCAAGCGAAAAAAGCGTACAAAACGCGAAGACGCAGAGAAAAAGCGGGTTTTTCTCGCCGATTTCCTCTTGGCGACGGCTATACTGTGCTGCAGCTGCCTGAGGGCATAGCTGTTTCACTTTGTTTCCGGTGAAACACCCCCTATTCTATAATGATTCAATATTAAATTCATTCTTCATGCTAAAAACATTAAATTTGGTTAAAACCCCGTAAATGCTTTTCGTGCGCAGAAACAAAGCTTGCCCAGGGTTAATCGCGGCGGCTCGGACTCATTCACCCTTAGCTGCGCCTAGCGTGGGAAATCTATCCCATCGATCGACGCCTGGAAGCTCATCATGCCCTTTGGCTCCTAGCCAAGGGGCAGAGATGCAGAGGATGAACCGCGAGCGACAGTCCTCGCCATCTGGGGACTGTTTACGCCATTTTCGCGGAGTTGGCCGCCGGAGTCGGTTCTTCCAATCGATGTTCTCTGATACTCCCTCCCTCCCTCCCTCCCTCCCTCTCTCTCCCTCCCTCTCTCTCTCTCTCTATCTTTCTCTCTCTCTCTCTCTCTCTCTGTGTGTGTGTGTGTGTGTGTGTGTGTGTGTGTGTGTGTGTGTGTATATTTCTCTCTCCTCATCATTATATGTGCGCCTGTGACTCACGGTTACTCACCCAATTCATTCAGTACCGGAATTACGCCATTTCCGCGGAGTTTATCGCCAGAGTCGGTTCTTTCCGTTTTATTCTAATACCCCTTACCTATCATTATTTCTCTCTCTCTCTCTCTCTCTCTCTCTCTCTCTCTCCCTAACGCTCTCTCTTTCTCTCTCTATCCCTGTGTACAATTTCCCTGTATAGTCGCTGCCCCACCGAACATGGCTACAAAAAGGGTCATTTTTGAACAACCTGCGCATCTAATTAGCGAAATAGGTCACGCAATTGAAAGACGCAGAGAAAAATTTTCAACCGCTTCGGAATGCTCGCTGGGCGAGGTTTATATTATAAATTGCATTCCTTATTTCCTCCAATGTTTTTCCCACATCTAATTAAAAACCAATGCATTTGTCTCTTCGCTGAACTCAGTAACTCAATCATTTTTCAGGCTGGAGCATAAATCTCCACAAACTTTTAAAAAAAAATTCTAAAGGCATTTAAAAATGTTAAAATGTTTCTTCTCTGAAGCTCAGAAGAATGCCCCTTTTCTCAACAACGTGCCTCCTGTTGCACATATTCCTCTTCGTCCTCTTCCTCTCCAGATTCGGTATCATGCTACGCCGACCCACCGACTGTCGTCGTTCACGGCAATACGCAGCCTTGGGGGTGAACCATGGGTCAAATCACTTTTAAAGCCCGTTTTCAGGATTCCAATTATGTTTCACGAGCCCTGGGGTCATGCCGACACTATCATCTTCACCTACAGACACCCTCAATGGCCGATTTATGTCAACAAGGTGGTGTTTTTATATTTCTCTTGACATACAAACTTTCAGCACCGCTTCAAATAAAAAATCCGCCATGCAGACTGGTGGTTATTCTGGAGCAGGCGCAATGGAAAGATGTTTTACGCCAATCAGAGAACCGATGTCAAGACGTTGTACAGACCCCCAAAGCCGGAGGATAACATGCCTTACCTACCTTAAGAGGTGGCTTGCTGTACCTTAAGAGGTTCCTGACATAGCCAGGTGGGTTGAATGCTTGAATTTAACAGAAATCATGAAATATAGTTATTTAAAAACTTAGAAACAAAAGAGACAACGACAGAGACAAAAAAGAGATAGATAAAGTGAGACACAGAAAAACCGAGAAACAACGACACAGCTACAAAGAATGATACTAAGCAAGTAAAAAACAATGTTTCAGCGCATCAAAGACCACCAACGACTACCTCTAGCACTCTCGTTTTTCTTCGTTTTTGATATGATGGATTGATCGTGTTGATGCTTGTTAAAGTTGATTGTTCTGCGATTTAATAAGAAATTATTTCAATCTTTGTAGATTACGAGAATGGAAGAGAAAGAGAGATATAGAGATAGAAAGAAAGAATGAGAGAGAGAGAGAGAGAGAGAGAGAGAGAGAGAGAGAGAAACACAAAGGCACAAAGGCTGACTTACATAGAGAGAGGATAGATATCAAAAAAGAAAGAGAGAGCAAGAGAGGGGAAGATGACAGATAGAGTGAGAGAGAGAAAGAATGAGAGTGATACAGAATGAAAGAGACAGACACAAAGCGAGTGAGTGAGTGAGTGAGTGAGTGAGTGAGTGAGTGAGTGAGTGAGTGAGTGAGAGAGAGAAAGTTAAATAGAGAGACGCACAGAGGCATGGATAAGCACAGAGAGTAGATTGCGAGAGAGAGAGAGAGAAAGAGAGAGTGAGAGACAGACAGACAGACAGAAGTGATAGAAAAGCCCGCCGATTGGGATAAGGACCACGCTGCCCTCCGGCCTAATCAACCTCATAGTCAACTGGTTAGCATCGAAAGCTAGAAACCAGACGGTCTCGGGTTCGGTTCCACTCCCGGGTAATCGATTTTTGCCGATGAAAAGAAAGATGCCTGACTCACACTCACACGCTCGTTTCTGCTCTCCTTCTTGACTAGACATCTTAAGCGAGCTTCTATAAAACTCACATGCAAAGATTCTTGTACATCGCTTCCCAATGATTTTTTCTTGGTATTTTATGCACTTTAGTTTTTATAACTTTAATATCCACTTTTAGGACATTTGTGATTCTGTGTGCGCACGTGGTAATCTTGAATTCCTCTCTTTTGTGAAAAAAACTCAATCCTCAGAAACTTTTCATTTCTGTGCATGAATTTTAGAGAGGAGAAAATTACTTTTTTAAAATTAGGAGTGAGCTTTTTTGATTTTTTTAATAGTACACGGTAACTCTTTTGCCTAGGCGCCCCGTGAAGGCGCCCACAACAGCCGTGTGGTCGAGAGGTCCAGGGCGCCTATTGCGCGCTGGTCGACGGTTCGGTCTCCGCTGATGACATCGCATTAACCACCGAGATCTGAGTCTTTGTGATTACTATTCATGCAACACCAACTGAGGACATTTTTGCTTTTCGACATAGTTTTATTGTGCATCGATTTCAGCTGGGGAAAGCTGGTGTGTACGTTGAAGGCGGGTGCAAAGGGTTGCTGTGGATGAACAAGGGTGGCTGATCAGCGGGCCGGTCCCGGCCCGGGCCGAGAAAATCTGAGGAACGGGCCGGCCCGACTTTTTTTGAAAATCTATTTTTAAATGTAACTCTTTTCAAAGTCATTATTTTTAAGTTCTGTTTGTTGCAAAACATAGTTCTAATTGTGCAAAACATACTGTCTGAAGGAGGCTTCGAACTACCCTATATAAATTTTTGTATGTTTTTCATGGCCGAGTGGCTAAGAGGTCGGACTGGTAATCCGAAGTTGCCCCAGTTCGATCCCCGGCCGACAAAACTTTTTTGCCGTCGGCCCCTTCGCCGCTCTCCCAACCGGGCCTGGATTGCCCGTCCTCAAGCCGGAGTGGAGCCCCGTGAGGACGTAGCTCTAACCATATGAATCACCGAAGTCGTATACAGTACAACGACCGTCCCAGGAACCGAAGAAGACGCTGTTTCTCCCGAGGAGAGCTGTACCAGCAAGGCCAGGAGGCAATTGAAGCCGAATCAATGGAGAATGGGATCAGTCGTGGGATTGAAGTCGACAACTGTGATTCATTCTGGCGGTTCAGGAACAGACCTAGAGTATAAACCGTTTGAATTGAATTGAAAAATCAAATCAACGCTTAAAATGAAAAACAAAAATAAAAAATCCATGCTGGCGGATTTTTTTTATTCAACATTGTTTGAAATAAAGCCGTGGTACTCAATTAGCATGGAATTCCATCCAATGTGAGCAAAATTAAAGTTTATTTCCTGAACTCCGATTACGACGTTTAAATAGAATTATGGGATGATTTTATTCATTATTTGTGTATATTAGAACATTATTATTATGTTTAAACAAATAAATATCGCCATAACATCTTACGGCGGAATATCACTCATTTGCCGACTTGGCCTGTCCGCTGTTTAACGCCATGCGGAAAGCCTGCGGCAGACTGCGATCTCGCCCAAAGTTAACGAAAATTCAAAATTCAAAAAAAAGTTTTGCTGCTACGACTCAGGACTACAACCGTGGCTAAAATAATCTTGAAATTGCAATGATAAAATTTCGGCTTGCGGTCCCTATCGTAATGCATACATGTCTCTCTCTGTCTTAGATTTCCGCACGACGTTAACATCTTGATGTCAGATCGCTCTATTTTCATTCGTCTCTTAAAGGGGAAGGACCGCGTAAAAAATTATTTTCTGGACTTGTGATAAATGAGTGGATCTCATTCTCCTGATTCAGAAAAGTGTCTCATTTTCTCTTTTTGGAGCAAAATGAACCAAATTAGAAGCGCCTGAAGTTCAGTCGAAAATATCGTTTGAATAGCGCGCAATTCTGCGTCTCCCTTTCCCCCGCGCTCTCCCGCCTTTCTCTGCCGTGTACACCTGCACCCTTTGCATTGTTCGGCCGTGTACACCTGCACCGGTTGCAGTCCGAAACATATAAAAGGGATATGTTTTAGAATCGTGGCAACGGTATCTATTCAATAAAGTTATTATTACAAAGATCTGAAAAATCAATTTTACGAGGTCCTTCCCCTTTAAATCATATTTTTCCTGTACCTTTATTCTGAGGGAGAGATGGATTAATCGACTTCTGTCACCTGTTTTCATGTTTTTTTTTCTGGCTCCTTTTCTATCACATAAACAGAATGGTTGTTTAACCGTCAACAACTGAATATGCTTTTCTTATTTATCTTTAAAACCCATATATTTTCCAAAAGCAAAATTTATTCTTTAGATGAGGAATCACCAATAAGGGCGAAAGTTAGCATAGTTGGGACAGAGGCTGTCTAGGGCCTTAGTGTCGTCTTCAGCAGCTAGAAAGTCATCCATGTTCAGGGAGAAATCGACAGGTGCAAATTGAAAAACCGACATTACGAGAGTTTCGAAAAGCTTCATTCGATCCCAGTGATCGGAGAGATAAATGTCGAAAAATTCCTGAAAATTTTGTTAAAATCAAATTTTGAAACGAGTTCCCAAGAAAATTACCCTGTGTCTACTCCACATTACAGCAGCGTAACCTTGATCAATTGGAAATTTGTAGCAAAAGATTGGGGAGGATTCAATATTCGGGCCTTCTGAGAAGAAACCACGCTGAAATTGTTGAAATTACGCGATTCCGTCGTTTTAGTAGTTTTGAAAAGAATCGCAAACTTACTCCAAATCCAGAATAATTGTCTCCTTTCCAAAATTCAAGCCCAAAAAAGATAGGTTGCTCAGGACCGATAACATTTGCTTGGTAAGAAAGAAATTCCAGATTTCCCCGTGCGCTTCTAGAATCACGAATATCCTAAAAGTGAAAGCTAGAAAAGATTGAAAGAAGGAAGATTTTGCGTTATCATGATAGGTTTCGTGATAGAAAAGAGAGCAAGAAATTAAAATTACCACGAAAAAATCGCCTAGAAACGAGAGAGAAAACGGGCGTAGAACGTCAATAGAGGCTCGTTTGAGATGTCGAATCATGGGGGATAATCGGAGACGAGGCACTTCTGATCCATAAAAACCAAAGGCATGTTCTTCGATATTCTGGAAAAAAGAAGAATTATGTAAATTCTGCATAGAAAAATCAACCGTGTGTGTGCGTATGTGTGCGTATGTGTGTGCGTATGTATGGCTATGGTGTGTGCGTATGTGTGACTATGGGCGTGTGCGTATGTGTGTGAGTGTGTGAGTGTGTGAGTGTGTGTGTGTGAGTGTGTGAGTGTGTGAGTGTGTGTGTGTGAGTGTGTGAGTGTGTGAGTGTGTGAGTGTGAGTGTGTGAGTGTGTGAGTGTGTGAGTGTGTGAGTGTGTGAGTGTGTGAGTGTGTGAGTGTGTGAGTGTGTGAGTGTGTGAGTGTGTGAGTGTGTGAGTGTGTGAGTGTGTGAGTGTGTGAGTGTGTGAGTGTGTGAGTGTGTGAGTGTGTGAGTGTGTGAGTGTGTGAGTGTGTGAGTGTGTGAGTGTGTGAGTGTGTGAGTGTGTGAGTGTGTGAGTGTGTGAGTGTGTGAGTGTGTGAGTGTGTGAGTGTGTGAGTGTGTGAGTGTGTGAGTATGTGAGTGTGTGAGTGTGTGAGTGTGTGAGTGTGTGAGTGTGTGAGTGTGTGAGTGTGTGAGTGTGTGAGTGTGTGAGTGTGTGAGTGTGTGAGTATGTGAGTGTGTGAGTGTGTGAGTGTGTGAGTGTGTGAGTGTGTGAGTGTGTGAGTGTGTGAGTGTGTGAGTGTGTGAGTGTGTGAGTATGTGAGTGTGTGAGTGTGTGAGTGTGTGAGTGTGTGAGTGTGTGAGTGTGTGAGTGTGTGAGTGTGTGAGTGTGTGAGTGTGTGAGTGTGTGAGTGTGTGAGTGTGTGAGTATGTGAGTGTGTGAGTGTGTGAGTGTGTGAGTGTGTGAGTGTGTGAGTGTGTGAGTGTGTGAGTGTGTGAGTGTGTGAGTGTGTGAGTGTGTGAGTGTGTGAGTATGTGAGTGTGTGAGTGTGTGAGTGTGTGAGTGTGTGAGTGTGTGAGTGTGTGAGTGTGTGAGTCACACATACGCACACACCATAGTCATACATACGCACACACATACGCACACATACGCACACACACGGTTGATTTTTCTATGCAGAATTTACATAATTCTTCTTTTTTCCAGAATATCGAAGAACATGCCAATTAATTGAAACTTTATACAAACATGCTGACTTTTTAACTAAAACTTACAAGTTAAATATACATGATTCAATTTCAATCAAAAGAATATTTAAAACCCGGTTTGAATTTATTAATTTTCAGTTAACTCGTAACAAAATGTTTGATTTGGACTCCGTTAAAAGAGAAATAAGAGAAATACACACTAATTTTGTGATTGTACCAATTGATAAGGCAAGTATCAACTACTCTATTATTTGTAAAAAACAGTACATAAAGTTCATGAATGCGGAAATGGGAATAGATGTTTTGAATTTATCTGGGACTTACAAAGTTTATACAGCAGAAAGTAAAGATCAAATTCTAACAAGACATTTTAATTATGGTCAAAATTTTCCGGTCAAAACTCAAAACACAGAAAGTGTTACGATTCCCGTTATCTATGCAACACCTAAAATGCACAAAAAAGAACCTAAATGTCGATTTATCACAGGTGCGTATAATAGTAGCATTAAAGAAATATCTGTAGAATTGAAAAATATTTTGGCATTCTTTAAAGCTCACTTTATTAGGTATTGTAAGGCAATTGAAAGTAGACAACGTATTAGACTGAATTGGATTTTAGAAAGTAGTTATGCTCTTACAAATCGTTTTAAAAATGAAAACATGAATAGATACAATGAACTGTATACGGCTGATTTTGAGTCACTGTTTACTAATTTACCACATGATTGTGTAATTTATTCTGTTAAATATATATTGAACATCTGTTTTAAAAACTCTGGCGACAAAAAAGATTACTTAGTTAAAACTGGAAAAAATTATTACTATAGTGATTCACCTAAACCAAACAAAGCCAGTTTTCATGCTTCTGAAATTATATCATTGTTACAATATGTTTTGGATAATAGTTTTACTGAATACCAGGATTTGCTATTTAAGCAAGAAAGAGGAATTCCGCAAGGAAACAATGCATCTCCAGTTTTAGCAGACTTAACTCTGATGGCTATGGAAGTAAAATACGTATTAGAAAACAAAGATTTTTATTCGGAACGTAACGTTTTTATAACCAGATATATGGATGATATTCTGTTTATTGGTAACAATTTAAACTCTATTTTAAGTAAAAATGCATCTCTGTATCATACATCTTTGAATCTCAGTAAAACAAATTCCAATGACCATGAATGTGACTTTTTGGATTTATCCATAAATTTGGCAAATGGTAAATTAGAAACAAAACTATATAATAAAACGGATGATTATAACTTTACAATAATTCGTTATCCACATAATAATTCCAACGTACATTCAAGTCTAATTTTAAATACTATAACTGGGGAAACAGTTCGAATTTTCCGAAGTTGTACTTTAATCTCAGACTTTGAAAGTAGGCTTAAAATGTTGTACAAAAATGTAATTGCAAACGAATTTTTAGAAAATAAAATCGCAACGCACTTATTTAAAACTGTTTGCAGATTTAAGGAACTTAGAGCCAAATATGGTTTTAAAACTTTAGATTCAATTAGAAGTCTAATTAAAAGAATACAAAGTTAGTTCATTCCTAGATAGTTAGGTCTTATCCCTTATCTATGAGTTGTTTGCAAATGCATAACAAAGGTAAATCGATAGGCTGTCATGCATTGTAGTTCAATTGGAAAGTCGCTTTATCCGCCCTTTTGACCCAGTTTCGACCACTTTTACGAAAAAAGCGATCACAACATGGCTTTTTCCCGTGAAAATGCTATAAAAGGCCGGAATTCCGTTGATAAATCAGTCCCCTTCTCCACTCCCTACCGTTGCCTCTACCTCTGCCTCTACATGGACTTCCTTCTGCCTCTATCTCTATTCCACCGCGACAGCACTCTTTCTGTTCTGTATCAGGTATCAATTGTTTTATGTGTTTCTTGTTCTCCTACCTAGAGTGAGGCTTCTCTGATGAAGCATTTACTTTATCTATTCACTTTCTTATTCACTTCTGCACCGCTCACTCTCATTCACTGGTGATTTCTCTGTCAGATGCTAAGGGGCGAAACAGAGTAATTACTTGCTATTTACCTTTCTTTGTCCTCTTAAATTTATCCAAACAGGATTTAATTCTCTACTTTTACTTCTTTTCCTTTCTTATCACACACTCACACACTCACACACTCACACACTCACACACTCACACACTCACACACTCACACACTCACACACTCACACACTCACACACTCACACACTCACACACTCACACACTCACACACTCACACACTCACACACTCACACACTCACACACTCACACACTCACACACTCACACACTCACACACTCACACACTCACACACTCACACACTCACACACTCACACACTCACACACTCACACTCACACACTCACACACTCACACACTCACACACTCACACACTCACACACTCACACACTCACACACTCACACACTCACACACTCACACACTCACACACTCACACACTCACACACTCACACACTCACACACTCACACACTCACACACTCACACACTCACACACTCACACACTCACACACTCACACACTCACACACTCACACACTCACACACTCACACACTCACACACTCACACACTCACACACTCACACACTCACACACTCACACACTCACACACTCACACACTCACACACTCACACTCACACACTCACACACTCACACACTCACACACTCACACACTCACACACTCACACACTCACACACTCACACACTCACACACTCACACACTCACACACTCACACACTCACACACTCACACACTCACACACTCACACACTCACACACTCACACACTCGCACACTCACACACTCACACACTCACACACTCACACACTCACACACTCACACACTCACTCACTCACTCACTCACACACTCACACACTCACACACTCACACACTCACACACTCACACACTCACACACTCACACACTCACACACTCACACACTCACACACTCACACACTCACACACTCACACACTCACACACTCACACACTCACACACTCACACACTCACACACTCACACACTCACACACTCACACACTCACACACTCACACACTCACACACTCACACACTCACACACTCACAGACCATAGTCATACATACGCACACACATACGCACAGATACGCACACACATACGCACACACATACGCACACATACGCACACACACGGTTGATTTTTCTATGCAGAATTTACATAATTCTTCTTTTTTCCAGAATATCGAAGAACATGCCTTTGGTTTTTATGGATCAGAAGTGCCTCGTCTCCGATTATCCCCCATGATTCGACATCTCAAACGAGCCTCTATTGACGTTCTACGCCCGTTTTCTCTCTCGTTTCTAGGCGATTTTTTCGTGGTAATTTTAATTTCTTGCTCTCTTTTCTATCACGAAACCTATCATGATAACGCAAAATCTTCCTTCTTTCAATCTTTTCTAGCTTTCACTTTTAGGATATTCGTGATTCTAGAAGCGCACGGGGAAATCTGGAATTTCTTTCTTACCAAGCAAATGTTATCGGTCCTGAGCAACCTATCTTTTTTGGGCTTGAATTTTGGAAAGGAGACAATTATTCTGGATTTGGAGTAAGTTTGCGATTCTTTTCAAAACTACTAAAACGACGGAATCGCGTAATTTCAACAATTTCAGCGTGGTTTCTTCTCAGAAGGCCCGAATATTGAATCCTCCCCAATCTTTTGCTACAAATTTCCAATTGATCAAGGTTACGCTGCTGTAATGTGGAGTAGACACAGGGTAATTTTCTTGGGAACTCGTTTCAAAATTTGATTTTAACAAAATTTTCAGGAATTTTTCGACATTTATCTCTCCGATCACTGGGATCGAATGAAGCTTTTCGAAACTCTCGTAATGTCGGTTTTTCAATTTGCACCTGTCGATTTCTCCCTGAACATGGATGACTTTCTAGCTGCTGAAGACGACACTAAGGCCCTAGACAGCCTCTGTCCCAACTATGCTAACTTTCGCCCTTATTGGTGATTCCTCATCTAAAGAATAAATTTTGCTTTTGGAAAATATATGGGTTTTAAAGATAAATAAGAAAAGCATATTCAGTTGTTGACGGTTAAACAACCATTCTGTTTATGTGATAGAAAAGGAGCCAGAAAAAAAAACATGAAAACAGGTGACAGAAGTCGATTAATCCATCTCTCCCTCAGAATAAAGGTACAGGAAAAATATGATTTAAAGGGGAAGGACCTCGTAAAATTGATTTTTCAGATCTTTGTAATAATAACTTCATTGAAATAATGTAATAATAACATAATTGTTAACAATTGTGCTTTGGATATTCCAACTCTGATTCACAGTCTGTATTTGCGTTTTGTTCCCGCTTTCCCCCTCTCCGCTTTGCTGACACACCTGCCACCAACGCGCTTCTCTTCCAAAACGGCCTACGGCCGTCATCCATTACTGAAAATGCTTCTCTGCTCTATAATCCTCCTACTCCCCTTTTCTATTCTAGCCCAAGAAAATACCACAACTATTTCTACAACTATCCTCAACGAAGCTTCTAACACAACCGCTGCTTCAGTCACAACTGCGGCTGTGGTAACTACAGCAGTTCCTGTGACTACAGGAGCTCCAGAAACCACAACAACGCCTTTGGTGACTGAAATTGGCAATTCTACATCTACAACTCTTCTACCTGGAAATAGTACCTTGCCAAGTAATATTACCACTACGGGCACTCGCACAACAACGGCCAAGAGTGTTCCACGGCCACCGAGCTTTGCTGTTGGATCTTTCTTCAGTGAGTTGTGCATTTAAACTAATAAGGTTTTGAATTAAGGCACTTAAGGTTACGTTGTGTTAACTTGTTTGAAGAACCTAGTTAACTTATGATTTCAATTCTTTCAAGCTTCTATGGTTTTGCCCAATACTACTTAAATTGTAACACTTTTAACGAAGTTTCTTATATAGCTGTCGCCAAATTGGAATCCTGCCAAAAATAGCCTTAATGCAGCATTTGTGCGATATGCAGGCGAAAATAGCGTGCAAAAAGCGAAGACGCAGAGAAAAAGCGGCTTTTTCTCACAGATTTCCGTGTGGCGACGGCTATAGTTCCCAAGGCCGTTAACTGAACTTAAGGTTAGGTTCGCAGGTCAAACCTTACTATTAGGGAAGCTAAGGTCTTAAGGAGAGTATTGAGCTAAGGTCATAATCGTATCCTTTTTGTAAAGTGGTAATAAAGTTAATGACACCAAGATCTCTCTAACTAGTTGATGATTCTTTTAAATACAAAAGTGTTTAGCAAAATACTGCACATACTTGACTAAGGTCTTAGCCTTTACCCTATGGTGAAAAGTTTTACGGCGCCTAAACGCAGCTTCTTAGGAAACCTAAGATCTTAACTCAACCTTGAGTCAACTAGTCTTCTTAAAGACACTAAGGTCTTAATTTTGGGTTTGAGTTAACTAGCCGAAACTTAGGAACATTAAGATTATATCTTAAGTTGTAGTCAACAGCTCGGTTCTTAGGGACACTTAGGTCGTAACTTAAGTTTGGGCTAACTATTCCTTTCCTAAAGAAACTAAAATATTTATTAATGTTTTGGTCAACTAGTCCATTGTTTAGGGTATACTAAGGTCTTTAAAAATGCTTGGGTCAATTAGTCAGTCTGTCCTTATGACTGCAAAGGTTTTAAGGAGAAAAATTAACCTCTGCTTAATAATTTTACAACGATGTTCTTATTATACAAGTGTAACGTTTAATTAACAAAAGGAAGGGTTTTAAGATTGTCAGATGTTACCTTAAGTACCTCAAGTAACCTTAAGCAACTTACCTTAGCGTAGCTTCTAATGTTTAGTTTTGTAACTGACTTTAGTGTAAACTTAGGGTCCATAAGGTCGCTTAGTTTCTTAAGTGAACCTTGCTTTAAATTCAGGCCTTAGTCTACATAAGCTTAGACCTTTTTGTTTTCTAAGAACTTAGTGTATAACCTTGTTTTAGTTGGCTTCGCAGTTGGAATCGTTCTCGTTCTCCTCATCGGAGCCGGCTTCTTCTTCTACCGCTCCCGTCGTGCACCTACCACCAACGCGTCCGTAGCCTATTCTCCCTACAGTAATGAGTAATTTTAATTGAAAACATTTATTTAAGCAAAGCCATCATATTTTTATTGTGCACTCGTTTGAGATCATTAAAGATCAGAGTTTGGATTCGTTTGTCTTAAAAGGCATGGAAGCTGAGAAGTAGACGGCGTCGATTGCTGCATCCACGGTTAGATTGCTCATTACGGTTTCTGTGACTTGAGGCGTGAGGTCGAAACAGGGACGGCGTTGGAGGACAGCCATGGCCACGACGACTGACATCAGGGCGGTTACGCCGTAGGTGGTGGCGTCGGGGAACTGAAAGTTGGAGGTAAGGGTGGGTCTCCTTACTCTCATTTCAATCTACAGTGCGGGAAAAAAATATAGTTCCACTTCAAAACTTTGATTTTTACGAAACTCGTTTAGAATCTTGGTGAACCCTATGCACCATCGTTTTTGTCATGGTCGAATACCCTTTGGTGCAACAAACAAGGTCTTCATATTTGCATATTCAAATTTTACGCTCACTTTATCGAAAAATGCACAATTCAGGTGGGAAAAAGTATAATTCCACCCTCAAAAAACAGATAATTTCTCGAGATTCAAAGAACATCATTAGTCAACAGGTCCTTAAACAAGACGGTGACAGTCTTAGGAACGTCTAAGAAGGGAATGAGACAGTTTGCGAAGCATCGAAGGCATCAACGTAGCCCACTTTTGACTTTTGGTCTTATTAAGATGATCGAGGTTGCAAAACTGCTCGTTTCCAGCCTTTGGCTTCAGCCTCCTCATGACACATCATGAGTAAGTTTGGAGTCACATTGAGCCCCAAAGCCCCTTTAATTATTCTGAGAGGGAAAACTTTGCTAGAATCACTCCGCTGAATACGACACAGACAGGCGCCGTTTGCCAAAATGTGCAAAATCAGGATACCGGTAAGAATTTTTTGATGCACCGAGATCCACACCATTGGAAAGCCCTTGAAAAGTTGTCTCGGAAAATATTTTTGTTGGAGTTCAGAAAAATTTCCTCTTCGATTAGACAAGCGTTGAAACAAGAAAATTTTCTGTTTTTCTGCAAGAAAATTCGCAATTTTTTAATTTTCCATTGGAATACAGGGTGTAATTTTGGTTTTAAATGCTTGTCTGTTCGAAAACAAATTTTTTCTGAACTGCAACAAAAATATTTTCCGAGACAACTTTTCAAGGGCTTTCCAATGGTGTGGGTCTCAGTGCATCAAAAAAAATCTTACCGGTATCCTGATTTTGCATATTTTGGCAAACGGCGCCTGTCTGTGTCGTATGCTAATGAAATTTCGTTTTCAACACCGTAATCGGTTTCTAACACTTTGGTCAATCGAATGAGTTAGACCATGTCACTCCTGAAGTCCTTGAATGACTTTTAAAACAGCAAGAAAAGTGGAACTATACTTTTTTCCCGCACTGTATTCTCTCTCTCCCTTACTCTCTCGCTGCATATATGTCTCAGAGATATCCCTTGATAAAAGAGACCATCAGGGTCCTTTTTCAAGTTTATTTCAAAAAATTAATTTAACTTTCTTAATTACATTCCTACTTATCAATTTCAACTATATTTTCCTTAAAAGGCCTAATTTCAAATCAAAAGTCAAAATCTATTTTTCCCAGCAGGCTCCAGCGTACGTTTTTTTCACATCCTGCGCACTGTAAACAGCGGGCATGCTGTTGAAAGCCGTTGATCGCCGCTGGGTCATGCGCTCGCTCCGAATCCATCAACCTCATAACCGACTGGTTAGCACCGGTAGCTAGTAACCAGGCTGTCCCGGTTTTGGCTCCACCCCAGGGTGGATTGTTTTTGCTGATGAAAAAAAGATGGCTTATAAAATCGTATCGTTGTATTATTTCGTTGGGTTTAATTGTGGAAAAAAGGCCCATGATGTTCCCTTTGAGGAAGTAATTTTTAGTCCAAAAATTTGTTCCAAATTTGGCACAAATTTGGTCTATAACCTTTCGAGGGCCAATATACGCCAATATGAAGTTTATAGGTCAGTATCGATTTTTTGAACTGGGTTACGGTAGGGTGCTACAATTTTTCAAAATTGATCCTAATCATTGGAATTGGTTTTTTTTGACAGTTTGTGCCATGAATAGGCCAATTTCAACACTCGAAAAGCGAAAAAAAAACGTTCTTACACGTCGGAGCCGAAAAAACTCGAAAAAGTGGAATTTCGCGGCTGAACTTCGTTTTTCGCTATTTTCGACTTTTTTTGCTCATAAGAGGCGTTCATTAGTGCATCGAATGCAATATCGAAGTTTAAATTATCTGAAGCCTATCACAACGAAAAATCACTTTAAAGGTGAATTTTCCCATTGATTCGATAGGACAAAATGCACTTTTGGTAGGGCAAAAAAGTTTTAAATTTTTTATTTGGTTCTAAATTATTTAAAACATCTTCGAATTTCCGTTCTTTTCTTTTTTTCATATTTAGATCCATTAAAGACGAAAACAATTTCACCTGTCAGAAGTGAATTTTCTGATGTAGTTTCCATTTCAAATTCAATATTCATCACGAAAAAAGTCCAGACATTTTCCAGAAAATTTAGAATTAAATAGTTTACATCAGATTTTGTGCGTCTTATGAGTCAAAAGTCGAAAAAAGTGAAAAACCGCATCTCACGTCAAAAAATCGATATTCACCTAAAACTTTAAAGAAAAAGCGTATATTGGCATTAGGAAGGCTATTGATGAAATCTGAGGCGATTCTGAGAATTTGAACACGACATACCTTGACGTGATCCCAGTGTCGATCTGGTACGGGTTACCACCGCGATGTGGTAAATTCTCACCTCCCGCGGACCAAGTCTTCAAAATCAAATTTTCACGTAAAAAGTGCCTATGGAAGAAGGTTGTTAAGGAATTTCCCTAAAAATTATTATTTTGTTGCCTTTTTAATGGCTAAACGTTCGCCAATCCACCAAAACACGACCTTTGTTCCCCTCTTTTTCCAATCCTGTAATCCTCTCAAGCCCCCCGTATCACCATCTAGGAATAGTCACTTCCCCGTCCGTACAGTGGCCCTATTCGTCTATCTTGATTGCTTCACGTGCCAGCCACACCCGTTTATTTTTAGGGGAATAAAGATAACACCCACGGACAGTTAGTCAGGTGATTCGGATTTGGCGAAATCGGAACGCTTGGCCTATTAAAGATCATTACTGTATGAATCAGCCGATTTTGAACAGTCATATGAGTTAGTCACAGTGTGTTCTACTGCCCCGCTTTTAGTTGCCTTAACGACCCTAAGGCCTAACTCACATAGAAAAAGTGAATCATGTAGCGTGCATCCAGTGCTGCTGAGGTGTGGTCATTGTCGTCTATGAAAGCTGAGAGAGGCTTCCAGAAACATCGACTGACCTTAAATTGAAGAATAAGTGAGTGAGTGAGTGAGTGAGTGAGTGAGTGAGTGAGTGAGTGAGTGACTAACTCACCTCTTCTACATTAATTTTGAGGTTAAGAGGCCCTCTTGCCAGGGCTATACTTGGATAGATTATGACTCCAAAACGGGATCGGAATGGAGGGAGGCAGCCAAGAATCTCATAATCGGAGGGAGAGATGCCAACTTCCTGAAACAAGAAAGAGTCATAAATAGCCTCACAATATATCTCACACACTCATTTTCCCTCTTGTTGCCTTGGCTACTGCGAAAATCTTACCACTTCCACCGGAAATAACGTGATGTGGTCACACCCAAAACCAATCCAAACAGTCCTATCTTTATTACTTTGCTGATTAATCTAGAGCAAGTTCATGACTGAAGGAGCACATCTCGTGAAATTACATCAAAGACCAATGTGCTCATGGTAACACCTACTTTTGAAAAACAAATTGTCACACGATGCCAACTGAGACATAAAAATTTGAACTAGTAAGCATGCTTTTCAAAACGTAGAATGAGGTAAAAATTGAAGCCGCCCCTAACTGGGCACAAGCTTACGGAAGATCGCATTTTTAAACCGGCGGTGGCAGATACGAAAGCGTCCCTTAAATTACAAGGTCTACTTGAGGTTCCGATCTGGTACGGGTGCGCGCCGCAGTAGGAGGATTGGGCGTTTTCGTACAGCAGGCGTTGCAGTTCTTGCGGCACTACTTCCTTTGTGAAAATATGAAAAATTAATACCCCTTTGGGGGGGGGGGGGGGCTTCTTTGCTTAAACCCCTTTTGTGGTAAACTCGAGCAGAATGAACCAGATTTAACAATAAAAATTCCCCACACGGAAAAGGTATTTTTATTCATTTGAGAGCAAAAATACACCTAGAAAAATTGAATTTGCTCCTAACACGGAGTTTTTCAAGCCTTTAAATTGCCATTTTAAGGGCGACATTTCGCTTTTTCAATGTTTTGGGACAGTTGTGTGGAAGTTCACTATTCTTTCGCCATTTAAGTGATTGATTTGATTTATTCATGACACAAGCTGTCAATGAAACACCCGTTTCAGTCATTTTGACCATTTTTTAAAAATCACCTACCGTAACCTCGGTCAAAAAATCGATATTGGTCTAAAAGTTTCTAAATAACCTATATTGACCCAGTGGGAACTATAGCTGTTGCCAAACGAGCATCCTGCCAAAAAACGGCCTTAATGCAGCGGCCGTGCGATACTCAGTGGAAATAGCGTGCGAGAAGCGCAGATGCAGAGAAAAAGCGGTTTTTAACAGCCGATGCTCGTTTGGCGACGGCTATATGTTTTCCAACTCAAGAAATGGAAACCAACAAAATTTTAACGGAGTTACATATGAAAATATAGTTAAAAAAGAAGGGGTCAACTCGAACATTCGCATTCCCAAGGTTCCGTGGTGCCGTTCTGGTACGGGTGCCGGCGCAACTGCAGAACTGGCAAATTTTCCGAGGCGTCCCAACTTTTAAATTCTCGGAAACCGTTTGCAAAAAATTTCCAATAGGTTTTTAAAAACCAGCTGAAATGGGATGTTTTCGTTTTTTTCGAATGGAAACCCCTCAATTTTTGTCCATTCTTTGAACCCCATTCCCGTATGTTGTCTGCTCAGACACAACATCACGAAACATCGGGAAACAATTAGTTACTGTACCCTGTGCTATCTTTAGTACCTATTAGATCAAGCTATACACTTTGGAGCAGACTAGAGAAATTTCCCGGAAAACACAGATATCAACACGAATACCTACAACATTCCAGAAGGAATTTTTTCTAACTACTGCGTCAAGTTTTTCTGGAATTCTTGGAATTTACAGCTGTCAGGTTGGTTTCAGATATGGGTTTGGTCGTGCACAGATTTCGTGATAGGGGCTGTAAATCGCAACGCGTGACACCTATTTTTGTGGAAAAACAGACCACAGTAACAGACCACAAAAATCTTTTCAAAAATTCGTTTCTGTAAAACTCGAGCCGCCTTAAAGGGGAAGGACCGCGTAAAAAAAATATTTTCTGGACTTATGATAAATGAGTAGATCTCATTCTCCTGATTGCGAAAAGTGTTTCAGTTTCTTTTTTTGGAGCAAAATGAACCAAATAGGAGAGCCTGAAGTTTTGTCGAAATTATCGTTTGAATAGCGCGCAATTCTGCGTCTCCGTTTCCCCCGCGCTCTCTCGCCTTACTCTGCCGTGTACACCCTTTACATTATTCGGCCGTGTACACCTGCGCCGGTTGCAGTCCAAAACATATAAAAGGGGTATGTTTCGGAATCGTGGCAACGGTATCTATTCAATGAAATTGTTATTACAAATATTTGAAAAATCCATTTTACGAGGTCCTTCCCCTTTAAGGGCCCGGTCATAGGATAAAAATATTGTCTTAGATTTGGCCCAAATTTGGTATATAACCCTCCAATAGCAAAAAACGCGTTGCTGAAACTCTTGGCGCCAAGTCAGGTTTGGGCGCCGGGTTACGGTAGGCGCGCCTAGTGGTACGGTAATTTTTCAACTTCGTATAAAGTAGCAATATGTACATATGAGTCGATATATATTCAGTTTCAAAAACTTTGTCAATTTGGCCAACTAACGTTTGTGGTAATTTGAAAAAGTTTCGGCCCGAAAAACGAAAAAAAAAACGTTGATGTCCTTACAAGGGAATGGATTTTCATCAGTGTGGCCAAATAAACCGAGGTATATCGCAAAATGTGCGCAAGTACTTCAGTTTTAAAGAACTGTTTTCAAAATCTGCTTTCGACCCTTGGTTTTCGAGAAAACGCCAATTTTTTGTGGCCCAACCCACTGTCAAATTTGCTTCCCGAAAGTGACCGACGGGCGGGTCACTGGTAAAAATTTTCAAAAACTTTGTCAATTTGGAAAAAAAGTGTGTCTGACTACTATGCATAAACTTTTTGGTTCGAATCTTTGCGATGTTATTATTTTTGCTTTTGTATTTGAAAAAGAGAAAAAAGTTTTTACAATGATGATTGTTTAACGCAGTATTTATAATAACAATCAGAAATAGAATTTAAAGTGGTTCATGCGTTTTTCATATTTACACGATATAAAAAGAAAAATGTACCACCTATTCAACCGGAAAAAGTTCGTCAAAACATTTTCGCTTTCTTTAATATAAAAGCAAAAATAATAAAATCGCAAAGATTCGAACCAAACAGTTTTTGAATAGTAGTCAGACACACTACCAGTGCACCACCAAATCATATTTTACAGACCCGCGCGCCGGTCACTTTCGGGAAGCAAATTTGGCAGTGGGGTGGGCCACAGAAAAATGGCGTTTTATCGAAAACCAAGGGTCAAAAGCAGATTTAAAAAAAACCTTAAAACTGAAGTACTTGGGCACATTTTGCGATATACCTCGGTATATTTCGCCACACTGATGAAAATCCATTCCCTTGTTAGGTGTTTATCTTTTTCTTCTTTTAACGAATCTTCATAACAAAATTGAATATTTATCGATTGAAAACAAAGAAAATCATAAGTTGCTTGATAGATTTATTATGATTCATGCTAACAAGCCAATATCGGATTAATATTAACCTTGGATGTATTTTTGATCCATAGCTTTTTAAAAAACGAAAATCTGTTTGAAATGTCATTTTCTTCTAAAAATCGAATTATTCATGCAGCAACACAAGTTTAAGTCAGCATGGTTGAAAGGGGTGCTGCGGCGGCCGCACCCGTACCACATCGGCAACGCACCCAGATCTGCGTATATGTCTTCGAAATAAACAAAATGCAGAAAAAAGTATTACGTATTATTCCAAACAGATAATTGTTTTTGAAAAGATTCTGCAGTTCGCGTTTTTAGTTCTTTTTCCATAATGAATCGGTTTTTTTTTCATTATTTTGTCTTAATTAAAGAATCGACAACGAAATTAAAGGAGATTTAATTTTTGTACATTACCATCACGACCAAAATGCAAGCGTTTTCAGAGTTTGAAATTTCCTTAGTGGGGGAGGCCGAATGGCGCCCTTCTTGTGTACAAAGTCTACCCGTACCATATCGGTATTTTGACCGAGCCTAGGTAGAACCGCGAAAAAATGACACTGTGTACAATACTGATTTTGTCCCATTTACGAGTGTATTCTGTGTAACGTTAAAAAAACAACAAAAAAAATTTATGGCTGGGTGCCGAACCCCGGACCCTCAGCTCAGTAGGTAAACACACTGCAACTGCGCCACTTTGTCACAAAACCATGAGGCGCCGGCACCTTTTATCCGCGCGGCCAACCCGGTGCCTGTGGGCCCTTATGTCTCTCTCTCTCTCTCTCTCTCTCTCTCTCTCTCTCTCTCTCTCTCTCTCACCTCCTCCGCCTCTCTGATCGCCGTCTGCTGCAAATCCTCATCCGCATCGTCCATCATCCCTCCAGGGAAGCAGACTTCTCCCGGGTGTCTTCTCAAATTTTCCGACCGCACACAAAGCAAAACATTGTATTCGCCATCAATGACGTCGAGAACTATCAGAACTCCAGCGTCCTGAAAATACATATTAAAAGTCAGTTTTGAACCGTCAATTTCACTTCCTCATTCTTCGAAATTTCAGGAACCCCACGTGCCGATCGAAGATTGATGTACCTTTTTGTACGATTATCAGAAACAGACTTGGGGATTTCGGCGAAACATTTCGCAATCTTTGAGGTCTTATCAGACAATCATAGAAAAACGGGAGCCCTTGTTCTGATTGAAGGAAGAACGTGCAATGAAACGGGCGAACGCCAATTTCAATGACTGATAAACCGAGATTTTGATTTTGAACTTTGAATTTTGAATTTTAAAGTTCAGAAACATTAAAATTCATTTGTAATACCTTGTCTCCGGTATTTCCAGTTGGCTGCCCAGGTTTCGGCCTCAGGCGCATAACTTTTCTCAGCTCCTGGGCTCTCTGCTCGAATGATTGCATCCCTGAATCGGATGGTTACTTATTTCAACGACATGGCGTTTCGGAGAAGCTGAGGAATTTTTAAGAGAGGATTAGGAGAGATAATGGGACGTTTTGGGCAGAAGAACAGTGATTGGGCAAAGAACGGGGTTAGAGAGAGAGAGAGAGGGAGAGAGAGAAAGAGAGACACAGAGAAAGAGAGATCAAGTCCATTTCCCCCTCATATTTCTGACAGTTGGTGTCACACCCCGGGTGTCGTTTTGATTGGCATTTCCGACCCCTCCGCTAGAAATTTCGTACCCGCCTGATGCAATAAACCACCTCCTTGCAAAGCTAAAGGAATCTCGCTTATCTCCTCTCAAAATAACAACTTCCAGCTGTAGTCAGGTGAAAAGTACACTTTGTCTGGAACTGTACAACAGATAGGGGCAATTTTGAATGGAGACATTGGTGAGATACATAGAGAGTAAGAAGGTGTGAGTGTGAGTGTGAGTGTGAGTGTGAGTGTGAGTGTGAGTGTGAGTGTGAGTGTGAGTGTGAGTGTGAGTGTGAGTGTGAGTGTGAGTGTGAGTGTGAGTGTGAGTGTGAGTGTGAGTGTGAGTGTGAGTGTGAGTGTGAGTGTGAGTGTGAGTGTGAGTGTGAGTGTGAGTGTGAGTGTGAGTGTGAGTGTGAGTGTGAGTGTGAGTGTGAGTGTGAGTGTGAGTGTGAGTGTGAGTGTGAGTGTGAGTGTGAGTGTGAGTGTGAGTGTGAGTGTGAGTGTGAGTGTGAGTGTGAGTGTGAGTGTGAGTGTGAGTGTGAGTGTGAGTGTGAGTGTGAGTGTGAGTGTGAGTGTGAGTGTGAGTGTGAGTGTGAGTGTGAGTGTTACTGAGGGTGGAAAGAATCAAGGAAGTAGGGTGTAGGAAGTAAACCACTTCGAACCCCCATTTGTCACTTTGTTATTCTCCCCTTCTCTCTTAGTGACAGCTGTTCCAAAGCACATTAGAAGTACCATCTGCACTCTCCTATCGCCATTAAGTTTCCGCAGACCGACCATCTGCCTGCATTGTTGCACTCCGTTCGTAACAAGTGGTCCTTGACTTGTAATTAGAGGACATCGATGACAAATAGGCACTGTCTGCTACACTGTTACGTCTGGCATGTGATATTATGTGAATCCGAGAGAAGAATCAGATTGAAAGAGTGTAATGTTTCGCCAAACTAATGGAAAAGTTCCGCGTTTGAGCGACATAAAAGCGACATTAGTCATCAATTTTTTGGTGTTCTGTTGAGATAGATTCGGATTCTGAGGCAACATGAGATCTAAAGCGGGAGGTTGGGGCCCCAAATGGGAAAATACAGTAGGTAACGGATATTTATGTAAAAACTGAAAAAGAAAGCTGTTTGGATGAATTCTATGGCCAGGCTCAAAAAGTCAAAAAGCTTTCGCCAAAGCGGCGCCCTTTCAAAAATCGCTTTTATGCTGCAGATCTGCAATTCCTAGGCTACAAAAGCTTGAAAATCACGGAAGCGAAGAGAAAATCGTTTTTTTTTCAATTCCAAACTGCTTGTACTAGTTTTCAAAAGCCACATTTGCATAGATACCGCTTTTGCTTAGCGTTAGACGCGTTACATCAACTGCATTCGGAGGGAGCGATGGGCCATTTCCTCCCGTTCGCTCGGTGCTTTCGGTCAACTAATGTCTTCTTTGCTGCCATTCAGGTCGGTTTCTTTTACGGGGATTGTTTGGAGCACTTTTTGTGCCAAACTCGTTCCAATAGTTGATATTCTGTAGGTCGTTGCGCCTCAGCTCCTGTGGCCAGTTACTGTGGCCGTTGCCATTCAATCTGCCTGTTGTGGCCTTTCGCTGTTGCCGTATTGTTTAGCAGCATCAAGAGTTTTACGCTCTTTTTAAGCCTAAGGTAGAAGCGTAGCCATTCTCTGTGTTTTCTGTGTTCGTTCGCCGCAATCGTATGATTTCGTTGTTTTGTTGTGGCTGTGGCCGTAGACAGTCGCTTGTCTGCTGTGGTCGTTCGCTGTGGCCAGGTTCTTTTGCATTTTCCAGTAATACGTGACCGGTTCGTTGATGTGGCGACTGTGGCCCTTCGCTGTCGCCGATTTATTTGGCCGTTTGTTTTTTCGGCCGTTTGTGGTTACGGCTGTGGTCTTTGCGACTTATGTTGCCATTGTCACATCAGTCGCACCATAAGACCACAACAGTCACATCTGCTGTGGCTTTTAGCGGTGACTGCTGTGGCTTGTGCCTGATGTGTATTTCGGCTTTGGCGCTTGTGGCCTTTTGATGTGACTGAGGTGCCCTCTCCTGGGACTTTTGTGGCCTATGTGACGCCTGTCACATCGAGCTATAACTACTGTGGCCGTCAGTTGTGACCAACCATGGCAACGGGCCGGCCCGGGCCGGCCCGCTGACAAAATTTTCACGGCCCGGCCCGGCTCGGGCCCGACCAAAAATTTATGCCTTATTTCAATGTAAAAATCAAAAATAACAAAGAAAATTTTTTTTTGTTGTGATTACTTTGCCGTCAGCAGAGACTGATGTTTTAACGGTGACTATTGTGGCTTGCGCTTGATGCGGCTTTCGGCTGTGGCGCATGTGGCCTTCAGCTGTGGTTTCTTTGATCTTCAGCTTTAACCGATCTGGCCTTTAGCTATGATTACTGAGGCCTGAGCTGACTAGGGAATGTTGGGGGAAAGGGGGGGGGGGGGGGGCAAGGCGCCATCTCAAAAGTTCGGTGGTCCAGCGGCAAGGTACTCGCTTCATAAGCTGGAGGTGCCTAGTTCGACTCTCAGCCGATGCAAAAAATTTTACTTTTCGTAATATTGATACCATTTTTTTTTTGTAAGAAAGTCAATTTTTGGTCTGTTTCAAAAATGAATTTTCTTTAGAAACCCCAAGCTATTCAGTAAGACGTTTTTGTGGTCTTCAGCTGTGGCGGTATGGCCTTGCTAGGACAGCTGTGGCCGTCAGCTATGAATGACTGTTATTGCCTCAATCTGTGGTTGCTGTGGCATTAAGCTGTGGCATGATGTGGCCGTTAACTATAACTGCTTTGATCCTCAGCTGTAGCAGATGTCGCCTTCACCTGGAACTGATGTGGCCGTCAACCGTGGCTTATTTTTGCCTATATAGCCTTTGTCTAAACCTTCGGAGGTCCTCACTCCTTGCTCTTCGCGGCCGTCGGGCGCTCGTCGGGGGCTTCTCACCCGAATGGGTGTTGGGTGGCCTGCTGCTGAGTATATTCACGGTTTTCCGTCGTTCAATTCGGCTTCAACTAAACCTTGCCTGTCGTCTTCAAGACACCTTCCAATCCTTTAACCAAATCCCCCAGATTTGTATAACTGGGCCATTAGCTCTGCCGTTTCCCACCCTCATCCCGAATTAGTGCCGTCTTATCGAATTAAGCTTCCCCATCGTCCATCCGCGTCCATTCAATCCCGAACCAGCCCCGTGGCGGCATGCAAATGTGCGTTGCGCAACGTTCTGCCATCTGTCAGGTCGTCGGAGGTCTAATTGTGAGAGTGGGCGGAGCGACATCGATCGTCTCCGATCTCCGCTTTCGGTCTCCTCCTCCTCCTCTTGCACGTGTTCATCGCATCCACAATGGAACGGCTACCACGCCTCATTTTTGTTACAGCGCGGGGCGCTACGACCAGCCGGTGGGAGGGGGCCCCCCTCCGCCGGCCACCGCTCGATCATAGTCGCTTGTCAAGGGCGCTAAGCCCATCATTTCTTCCACCCTCTCCGACTGAGATATTTGTAGCCGATTTCCTCACGCATCACTGACTCTAATTAGCACCTATTTCCGTGTCGTTGCAGGAAAACTCGTTTCGGCGGAAACGATACAAGGTTACGCAACAGGGGGATGAGACATCATCTTTTTTGCATTTTGTAACGTTTATACAGTAATTTAACGATATGATTGAATTTTAATGTTTTTCTCGATCGCTGTGGCCCTCGCTGTGGCCCTTAAGATAAAAACGGTTTTTGATGTTATGGCCTTCTTAACCGCTGCGGCCCTTTTGTTAACCGCCGTGGCCTTTTCCGTAACCGCTGTGGTCGATACTTTTGGTAACCGCTGCGGCCTTTTTGTTAACCGCTGTGGCTTTTTTGGTAACCTCTAAGGCTCTTTTGGTAGCCGATGTGGCCATTTTGTTAACCGTTGTGGCCTGTTCCGTAACCGCTGTGGTCGGTCCTTTTGGAAACCACTGTGGCCATCTTATTAACCTCCGTGGCCCTTTTGGTAACCGCTGCTGCCCCTTTGTTAACCGCTTCGATCCTTTTTGTAACGGCGGTGGCCATTTTGTTAACCGCTGTGGCGTTTTCCGTAACCACTGTGGTAAGCCCTTTTGTTAACCTGTGGCCCTTAAATTTTCGCCCATCTGTAGGTGATTTAGACAAAGCTGTGGCCTTAGGCGAAAACGTTCGCAGTGGCCGCTGTGGCATAAGCTGTGGAATTCTAGCATTGTTTTTGGATATTCAATGTGCTTTTTTGACAACTGAACCTTCGTTTTGACCATAGAAACCACAGTTTTCACTTCATGCCACCGTGGCCACTTTTGGGTGATTCCTGTGGCCTTGTAAGTTGACATAGGCACCGCTGTGGCGAGCTGTGACCCTGGTGGCGCACAAGACTCTATGGCTTGGCAGCTTGGCTCTGGTATTCTCTATGGTTTTTTTAGCAAGCACTGTGGCCCTTAACACCATCCGTAACATTGTTTTGTATGTACTGTGGCTTTACGCTGTGGTTCTTGTGGCTTTTGCTATGACGTTTAAGCCGAGCGTGATGTGGCAGCTGTGGCCTCACTTGATTCCCTCAGCTCTCAAGTTGTGATCACTGTGGCTCATGGGGACCTTATGGAATCGGCCTCACTCTTGGCGGCATCATTCTCATTACCACTCTTTTGCTCTGCTCTGGTACCAAAGAGATGTGGCGGCTGTGGCCGCTGTGGCCTATCCATTTCAATAAGAAACACTGTCCTGCCTACATCTCCGCTCCGTTTCGTGTCATAATCCTTCTCGTTCCGTTTGATTGCCGCCAATTGACTGCCCGGCGGGTCGTTTCCCATCAATCACGTCTATGCTAATTAGCCCTTCGATGACTGTAATAAACCCAGACCCCATCGTCATCCAGTGGGGGTTCGATTTTCTTCTTCTTCTTCTCCCGTTATCTCAGCCACCAGATCTAATCGTGGGCCTCCGTCTCTCTCGCGCCCCAATGCATTGCGAATGAAAGAAACATGCGCGCTCTTCCAGGCGGGCCTTTGATTTCGACGAGGCGGACGAAATTGAGACCACACATTTCAATTGAGGGGAGGGAATGTGGAAGAAAGGATCGGAATCATGCTAGAGAGATCGTAAATCACCAAAATGTAGAACAATTTCATTTTAGGCTTCTAAAACAAAGAAAAAAACTCGCATTCTGATAGATTCTCACAGAAATATCTTTTTGTGTCTGACCGCGACGCGACCGCGACGCAAAGCTTCGAAATTTTATACAAAAGTTTGGAAAAGTTTGCAAGAAAAGAAACATTAGCTTAAAAAATTTAAAACAACAAATTTCCCAATTTTGCCACTTTAACAATAAAAATTTGTGTTGAACCGCGCCGCGACCGCAACGCGCGGGTTTAAAATTCGAATTTGGAAAATCGAAAATTAAAATTTTCCGCGTAAAACTTGAAATATTTTTAATTTATATATTTTGAGATTTTGATAAAAATTTGAGAAAACGATAAAAACGAGTATAAAATCGTTAGAAAAATTATTTAAAGCTGATGAAATCCCACACCGTAAGTAAACGCGCCCTAATCTTACAGTACCCCATGGTGCCTATTTTGAAATCCTTTAAGTGCATTTTTGTCAATTTTCTCCAACTTTGCAAAGAAATGAATGATTTTCAGCTTTAAAACAACTTTTTTTTTGTTAGTATCGGCCGAGAAATTGAATAACCCGAGTTCTAGGCGAAAATACGGCAAAACAATGTTTGTAAATCGCAAAAAAAAAAGGATGAAAAATAAAAAGAAAGTAAAATTTTCTGAGTTACGCATCACATCTGACTGCAGTAAATGCGCTCCATTTATACAGTATCCAATTTTGGAAAGAAGGGTCATTTTTGCGCATTAGAAGCATTCAAAATCACATTTTTCTTGTGAAATGATTTATCTACTTTGGTAAAATTGCCGATTCCTCGCCATTTTCGATGCTATCTTCGTCCACTCCCTTAACCCCGCTTAATCTCTCCGTTCTCTTCTCTCCAAACCCTCGGAACCCCGTTCTCCCTGGAGGAAACCTCGGCTAATGAGAGTGTCTCCTCTGTCTCCTCCGGGGGTGTCACCTCCATCGATCCCCGTGCTTCTGGCATCGAGTTACGGCCACAATCTGGCGATCTGACCCGCGTCTGGCGAAAAAAACACAGACCTCTCGCGCACAGTTGGCGACCTCAACCGTATCCACAGATAGAGGTTATCGCGGGGTCATAGCGCACAGTAACAGCTGTTGTTTGCTGCGAGTCGTTTCCGTTTTTTTCGGTTATTGCTATCAGTTTTGGATAGTATCTTACAGTGTCTATCACTAAGTATTTACGTAACCCTTTTCTAAAAGTTACGAAGACCCGTCATTACTTTTCACAGAATAAATTGTACATTTCACTGCCTTGGGGCGTATTTACTAAATTTAAGGCCAGTAAATAGTTTTTTTTTTTGCTGACTAATCTGTTTTTATAAGTTTTTTTTATACAACATCTCTTTTACATGTATATTTTGCAGATTTTAGCCGTTTTTGTCCAAATTTTGCATCTAGTTTGAGAAATATCTTTGTAACCATCCAGGGCTCTGCTAAGGGGTTTGGTGAAAGTCTTAAATTTGACCCACAAGTTTATAAAATTCATTTTATTGATTAAAAAAGACTTTCTTACTCGATATAGTGCTTTTTTTGAATCATTATCGATTTTTTAAACTTATGGATTTATTTTTACTTATGGTCCCAAAATACTTAGGCCAGCATAACCAAAATGAAAAGTAGTATATGCTTTCGATCGCATTTTTTAAACTGAAAAACATTGTAATTGACGAAAAATTGATATCTCCAGAAAAAAGTTTGATTGGAACCGAAAAACCTTCCATTTTATTGCAAATCGTGTACTTTCTCAATCGATTCTTTAAAATAAGTTTTTAGAACCACCTTTTAAAAAAAGGCTACAATGTATAAATTTAAAAGTTTGTTTATTCTTTTTCACTTTATACCACTAACCTAAATGCAGTGTTCAAAAAAAACTTGCGTGGGACCGAAAATAGAGTACGCAATACAGCAAAACTTTAGCACACGAAGGAGACCAGGCCAAAAACCATTCAGAAAAAATGTAGATTTTCAATATGAAAAATTTCAAACAATTTTAGAATTCCTTGTAATTTTTCAGTAATATCGCTAAAATTTGCCTTAGCTATGTGTCTGACTCTTTTTCTGTTTTTTTTCTGTTCCAATGATCTGCCTTCGTCATTTCGAACTGAAAAGATCTTGATCGTCGGTTCGCCGAACAGGTGTCGCTTGAGATTTTTATGTTCTTTAGGACTAATAGGATCGAAATCGAAAAATGTGCTATTGCTACAGCTTTTTAACGCTTCTGCTTGCATTTTTACTGTATCTGTCGAATCCACACTAGGTTTGTAGGTTTTCAGTTTTTCTTACCCTTAGTCAGTTAGCTTCATAGAAATTAGTAATTTCAGCTTCATAGAAATTAGTTATTGGCACTTCTAAAAGGTTTGACAATCTAGCGTACCGCAAAACTACTTAAAGTATTACGGTCGATTTTTTGAATTCTTGTCTCCCACGGCCAATAGTTGGCGTGGGAAATCCCACTAATCCCATTGTTACGCTGTGATAGAGACAAAAACATTTCTCACGAAACTTAGAAGGCATGTCTGTAGGGAAAAGTAAAATATTATCATTGGCGGGGGAATCGAACCAGCAGCCTTTGAGCTGTGAATCGCAGTTTTCCGCCTGTCCGCTTTTTACAAGACTCAAACGGTTAGAATTCCCTTCTGAATGTGTAGCTCAAACTGGTTCTTTCCGTCCTCTTAGTAGAGTAGTTAGTTCTGGAAGCTGGGTACATTCTAGTTGAGAAGCGAAGTTTGCCCGCTATTTACAAGGCTCAATTAGTTAGAAATCTCGTTCGAATGCATCTCTGAGCAGCATAGTCTAGTGGTTAGTGTTGAAAACTCGAAATCGAATGGTATCTTATCAAAAACATTTTTTCGAGTTGAATTAGTAGTCTACATTTAAACAGTTTGTTTTGAGTGTCTCTTTGGTTTTTATTATTGAAAATGGTCTTAGACTACCCCATAAATGTTAAAATTTAGCTTCGGCCACGGATTTGATACATTTTTTCTCATTATTTTACACATCCATTGGTTTAAAACCCTTTCTTACCCATTAAACGCTTAACCCAGTGCTATTAATTGCCTTCTGCGTTCTCTCTTGCCAATAAAACCACTCCCGCCTCCTGCATGTCGGGGCTGTCTCCCCTTTCGGCCACCTGCCACCCGCTCATCGCAAACCGCGTACGCCTATTTGTTAGCGCTTCGTCCGTGACAGAGACAGGTGATTGACAAATGGCAGTCCACCCCGTCCCAATCCCCAAATCAGTGGGAAATCTCACCTCCCTTCTCCTCTTTTTGGGCCCGGGTGAATGCAATTTGCCGCGGATTGGCGTCGGCAACGGCCCGCCTGGCTGGCCTTTGTGTTCCATTGCGAAATGTCTTTCGCCGCTGGCAACTTGTCTTCATCAAGAGAATCCCATAAATTCCGCTTTGTTTCTTTTCCAACCTCTTTGACGTTTTCAATCCGCTAAAAGCAAAAGAATCGTCGCTTGCGGGGGTCGAACCAGCGACCTTTTGCTTATGAAGCGAGACTCTTACCAGCTGCACCAAGGAATCAGTCCCGTTATGCTTTAAGGAGCCCCAGATCAACGCAGACCGCCAAATGCGCCAATATATGCTTTTTTACTCAATTTTCATTGGCTTTCTCTCTAATCTACCTCGAAATCTCAATCAATCGATAAATTTCAGAGGGTATGGTATGACCGAGGAGGACCACTACGACACGCCCTGGGAGTTCCTAGCCCGGCCCAACTCTGTTCGTCTTTCTGGCATTGATCTGCGACAATCTGTTAGGACACATCCCGGTGGGTAATCAATAACATCCCGGTGGGTAATCAACGCGTCGCGCCGCGACGAGTTGCTAGTGAGCGTGTATGCATAGAGTGGAGAGTGCAGGCGACGAGAGAGAGGGAAGGGAGGAGATTTCCGGCGATAGAGAGATCTCTCTGTCTCTGTCTCTGTCTCTGTCTCTGTCTCTGTCTCTGTCTCTGTCTCTGTCTCTGTCTCTGTCTCTGTCTCTGTCTCTGTCTCTGTCTCTGTCTCTGTCTCTGTCTCTGTCTCTGTCTCTGTCTCTGTCTCTGTCTCTGTCTCTGTCTCTGTCTCTGTCTCTGTCTCTGTCTCTGTCTCTGTCTCTGTCTCTGTCTCTGTCTCTGTCTCTGTCTCTGTCTCTGTCTCTGTCTCTGTCTCTGTCTCTGTCTCTGTCTCTCCTCTGTCTCTGTCTCTTTCCCACCGCCTCATCCCGTTCCAAACAACCCTTTGTCTCTCAGACAATGACTAACTCGTTTTTCAGCCTCTCCGCAACTGCCTGACTCGCCCTCTTTTTCGGCACAGCTCGTCCAGCTGGGAAACTATCCCTCGCCCGTGGACTCGAGAAGGAAATCTCTAAGACCCCGCACCTCAAACGAGCGGCAAAGGGACGATGATGCCCTTCTTGAGAGGAATGTAGACAGAATCGAAGCAGAGAAACGCCTTGAAGGCAGAAGTATCGGAGATTTTCTATTACGGTAGGTGTTTTTATCGAATACGGTAGATATATTCGTAAAAACACGAGTTTTTCGATATGCATGGCTATGTCATTACTACAAACACCCCCCTCATTTGGGCTCCCAGGGGGATGCATACGGGATGAGTAGTAGTGGAGCGAGTGAGTCATCGGAGTATTTGCGCAAAAGGGATCTTGCAGTGAAAAGTGACACATTTCAGCAGCTTTCTTGCTAGTGTTGCATACGGGATGAGTAGTAGTGGGGCGTGTTTTTTGGTATTTGTGTGATATATTGTCACACATTTTGAAAGAAATACTGGTGTAGGTCGCATTATGGCAGCTGCGTCACAGCCGCGTCACAGCTTGAAAACTGTACAGATGAAATATCTAGGCTACCATTCCTCTGAATTATGCTAATTTGGAGAAAACTTACCGTAACCCTTTGTTTAAGATATAACTTTTTAACCAGGAAACCATACGGTCTACAAAAACGGAATTCGGGTATATTAGTAGTTGAAACAGATGCTTAGTTAAAAAGATCAATAAATGGATTTTGAAAAAAAAAAGTTGTAACCATAACGGTATATCTATCAGTAAAACAACACAACCGATGCAGTTAAATTCTAACGACGCGTCGTTCAAACGACCCTGGTTCGATCCCGCCCGGTGCACTTTGGACCCCCGTCGCAAAAATCATGCTCCAAAAATCATTCAAGTGTTAACTATTTGCCAGAACAATCTTTTTGCAGTTAAAATTGTTTTTTTTTTGTTTTGGGAAAAACAATTTGTAGAACAAATAAGCTTAACGTGATTTTTCGAACTTCTGGCATCCGGTTTGAAAGTCCATTTGCTTTATCAGCCTTGTCTAAGCGTTTTTCAAAAACCTTCATAAGAATTTGTCTTTTGAATAATGCAAAAAACAAAAACAACTTGTTTTCAAAGGAAATCCCCCCTTGATTACCAGTTTTGGCTGCGATGCATTATGCCGCCAACATAGATGAACGTGGTTGATGTGTATGGGGACCGTGTAAAAATATGAATACTTGGTTTTTGGGGCCCAACTGCTTTGGGGGGTTAATTTTTTGAGCCCCCCGTGCCGTACCCAGGTATAATCGCAGATTGTACTGTTGACGGCACAGGCGTACGAACGGGCCAGGGCTGGCCGAACATCGGGCCCAGCCCGGGCCCGGCCGAGAAAATTTGGCAGGTCGGGCCCGGCCCGGCCCTGCCCGACCAAGCTTGGATCGACAAAATATTGTGCACTGAAACTTCTTGAAATGGTTTTATCTCAAGATATAGCTGTCGCCAAAATGAAATCTGCTAATTGCTAATTGCGGAAATGTGCAAAGCATGCTCTGTCGTCTACTGATTAGACTACAAACTTCAATGTCAACAGAGGATCACTATAACATTCTATTATTGACATGATTCCAATTTGGCGACAGCTATATATTACAGTTTTTATAACCGTTTCATCACAATCTTACTATTGTATATATTTGTGTGCTATTTTGCCGCATGATGACCGAATATTTCACAAAAAATTTCTTAACTTTCTAGTTAAAAAATTTTGAAAGCGGGCCCGCGGGCCAAACTCGGACCCGTTCGGGCCGGGCCGAGGTTGTTTGGAGACGGGCCCGACCCAACCCTGCCCGCGACCAGCCCTGGAACGGGCGGGTCCACAAAAACTGTTTTTTGCTGCTTGACAAAAGGGGGTTCCCTGCATTTCGAAACCAAATACACTTTTTGGCTCATTTCTGTACTTTGAAAGTGATCCCTGACTGTAAAACTATGAGTAGTCCCCCCTTGATTCATCTAGGATTAGCTTATCATCAACGTGTCCCCCCCCCCCCTCAGTGATCACTCACTGTACGAAACCCTGTTCTTTTAAAATGATGATAACTGTTAAATCTATGTCTTCTATTCCAAAAGAACAAGCTTCTGATGAAATTAAGTGATGTGTGGCCTCAGGAAGTGGCGTGACTTTGTGCTTTGCACCTGGTCTCTTTCTGTTTTTGAAATTTCGGCTTATCTGACGCCAGGGGAGACCCTCTTTGTCAGCACGAGGTGACATTCACAGGTCTATCACGTGACAACAGAAAAAGTGTGCTCGATTGACTATACTTTTTGATCTTGTGCGACAATGTGGGACAGAAACTAGAACTGAAAGTTCGAAATCGAAAGTTTTGCTATATCGATTGAATATTAATACAAATTTGGCATATAGATTGATTGGCGATCAAAATCGGTATTTCGATTATATTGATTTATTATAGACACCACAGCTCCAAAATCAATCAATTCGCACCAATTTTCAATCAATAGAGCTCGGGACTGCCGCCCCTCCCGCCCTTGGGTTCAAAGTACAAACTACAACAAAGCTTTGCAAAATACAATTAGCATACAACGCATAGGGACCATTAAGCCCCGGACGGCGTTCGTTTCAAGTGCCACCATTCCTCCCCTTTATTGGCCGTAAATGAGGCAACGAGGAACGAATGTTCCAACAAGCTGCGGGATTTTCAGCTTGTTTCAGGCGGGGAAGAGGAAAAGTAGTAAATTATGCAGAAATATGTTTATTTTTCAAAACAATGTTGAAAATGCAAAAAGGAAGTCACCGGCGGGGATCGAACCCGTGACCTTTTGGTTACAAAGCAGCCACGATGGCATTACGCTATTAAATATACGGCAGTTTGCTTACGCCGCGCGCCTAAATACCAATGAGAGTGCCTCAAAACCGAAATTATAGTATTTTTAGCTATTAAATCAACAGAAACAGAAAAAAGCAGTAAAAACGAATAAAGGGTGTTGAAAAGACCGATCCAGAGTAGAAATAGTTAGAATTCGGCAGCTGAGCCACTAAGCCAATGAGGAAGCTACGGCACTGCCACGCGCGGCGCGCTAAAAAAAGAAAAATCACCGCGTATTACATTGCTTTGTGACCATTTAATCCTAGAAAACAAGTTTTGGGGCCAAGGTAGACTGTAGTTTGCTCATTTTTCAGCGATTTCCCAGCTGGCTTCAAAGAAACCTCGCAGCTGCGTTGAAAAAGCTGCGCAGCTGGGGTGAAAAAGCTGCGCAGCTGCTTGGAAAAACGAAAATTTCTCATTTTTCCTTTCGTTTTGTCTCACTTTTTCCCATTGCAGGTGGCGATGCGAGGGCAGTGCGGCGCTCTCTTTGAAATCTACCTCGGGCGTGCTACACATCAAACTGGAGCGAAGGGGAGATAAATGGATCGTTGGAGAAGGTCCCTGCTTCAGAAGCATCTCCTCAGCCGTTCACTACTACCACCGTCACCCGTTGCCTATCCGAGGGGCTGAACCCCTCCTTCTCAAAAACCCCGTGAGCGCATAATTTTACGTAGCTTATTTTCGCATAATTCTGATGTTGTTGCATAAGACTTGGTTCAATGCTAGGAACATTGAGCTTTAATTGAGCTTTAAAAATAACTTTTCAACCTAAAAAGACAAAATTGTATTCAGTCAAACTCGGAAACTTGATTTTTTGGCTGTGACACCGGCGGGGTTCGAACTCGGGCTTGCCGCGCGCCAGCCTGCCGCGCTGCCACTGAGCCAACCAACGGCAACGAGCACTGCGCCGTGAGATCCTTCAAATCCAAAATCGGCAACATTTTGGCACGATTTTCGTCTTTTCGCCCATAAAAATCACGCCCCAGTCGTAAAATTGGAGAAAAAAGTCCATGTTAGTGTTCCAAGTCTTATCTCATATCGCGCCACTGCCCTAGCCCCACCCTGGGCTCGCCTTCAAGCCCCACCCCTCCCCTCCTCTTCGTCTGCAGGTTGTATATTCCGGTTATTTGTGCGAAACCTTCGCTATTTCAAGCGATAATGAATCATTCGATGCTATTTTTGTGTTCTGGTAATCAGAAAGAGATAATATGGCTCGTGACACGTGATTCTAGGGAAAAATCGGTTCAAAACAGAAAAAGTGGGAAAATCAAAGGGAAAGGAAAGTTCTGGTCGGAGAAATCGATAATATTGGAGGAGAAACGGGAATCGTGGCTGTCTATGTGATAAGGACTCTTGTGGTACGTGGATTAGAGAGAGACAGAGAAAAAGAGACACGTGGCGGGGACCCCATTGCCCCAGGGCAATAAATCTTCTCCCCCGTCTGCCACCTAGAAACTGGGTTTGTTTTTATGTTTTTCTTGTTTCTAGAGATCTCTGGTCGTTTTAGGGATTGTTTTCTTACTCGACTATCAAATCGTAAAGACTTCGGCTTATCTGGGTTGTAGTTTGCCGCTGTCACCAAATTTTAAGACGCTGTTTTGTCTGAGGGGAGATTCAAAGTGAAGTGTGGTTGATAAGAGAAAGAAAGAGATCGTAACTCTGGAGAGTGTGAAAAAATTACAGTACCCTCAGGAAAAGAGAAAGTGAGTGAGTGAGTGAGTGAGTGAGTGAGTGAGTGAGTGAGTGAGTGAGTGAGTGAGTGAGTGTGTGAGTGAGTGAGTGAGTGAGTGAGTGAGTGAGTGAGTGTGTGAGTGAGTGAGTGAGTGAGTGAGTGAGTGAGTGAGTGAGTGAGTGTGTGAGTGAGTGAGTGAGTGAGTGAGTGAGTGAGTGAGTGAGTGAGTGAGTGCGTGAGTGAGTGAGTGAGTGAGTGAGTGAGTGAGTGAGTGAGTGAGTGAGTGAGTGAGTGAGTGAGTGAGTGAGTGAGTGAGTGAGTGAGTGCGTGAGTGAGTGAGTGAGTGAGTGAGTGAGTGAGTGAGTGGGTGAGAGAGAGAGAGAGAGCGAAAGAGAGAAATGAGAATAAGAGATACCAGGTAGCCCCTTTATGTGATCTATGATATTTGGACATTGCTCTCCCATCAGCTACTGCCGGGTCTTTCGCACTTAGTGTTTTCCTCCGCAGCGTGCCACGCTTGTCTCCCTTCTTAATCTCATGTACCTTTTTGCACTTTTAAGTACAAATATCCGTGATGGAATCCACATTGCCCCCTAAAGAATGGTTCACAGTACACTATAGGCACGAAATAACACCTTATTTGTTGAAAAATCGTGTAATCTGGGGACCAACGGGCTGAAAAACCAATTTTAACATCTGAAAAATGTGAAATTGGGGGAAATACCCTTTTTGGTGTATTTGCGCTCTATTGCTAACTAATTGGATTTTTTGAAAAAGAAATCTGGCTTTAGTGTTCCAGATCCTACCATTTCGAACGATCTTTCCAAATTGCGGTGTAAACACTGGACAATCAAGTTGAAAATTAACCCAACATTGAATACAAATTACGTTGTAAACAGAGTGCAACGATAAAACAGGCATTATCACCCAGTTTGCATGTAATCATGACCTGATGCTAATATCCCACTTTCGGAAAAACTATGATTAAATATTTATTGTTTTATCCAACGGGATCACAAAGTAAAAGTAAAAATCTAATAGATCATGTAGACGCGCTCCGTTGCCAATGAGTCGAAAGTTAGGTTTTTTCAGTGAGATACCTATGAATGACTAAATTTAAAAAAACAAACCTATGTTCAAAGAAAAACGTAATTAAATCAAACAAAATCGACTGTAAGAATGAGAAACCGTAGCCCCGCCTCTTGTTGAGGTATTCGCGCTCCAATGCTAATTAGTTAGCATTCGGGCATTTTTGTTCTTTTTTAATGAAACGCCTAGCACCAATTAATATTGCAGACGATCGTGAGAGAAAAACAGAAGCCACGTTCATTTATATTTTATACGCGCTACATCGCTAATTATTTCGCATTAGGGCAGGTTTTGTGGGTTTCAATAAGATAGATAAACTTTTCGATTCGAATATTCTAGACTGTAGCCTTAGTACTCCCCTTCCTCTCCTTTTTATCTTGGCCCATAAATTCGCACTCCTGAGTCATTTCAGCCTATCGGTGTGTAGTTTACCGTCCTCGGGGTCCAAAGGCAAGCAGACCTTCAACCCGGCTGATGCAATAATCAGCGGGCTGGTTGTGATTTTGTGGCACATAAAGCATTTTCAGTGCGATAGGGGCGGGGGGCGGGTGCACCTATAAAGCACCGCCCGGCGGGGCCTTCCCCTATCTCTCAGACCGAAAGCGTTCTGGGAAACACGCCCCCAAAGTGGTTACCACTGCGAGCTCACCGCTCTTTCAAGATTATTTCTACTATTTTTGGCAACCGGGATTACCCCTGAAAATGGTGCCTTGGACTATTTCTCGTGTTCAACAGAGACAAAAGGGTTGGTTTTTAATATATTTTTTTAAAAAATAAACCAAGTATCACTTTTAAAAATAAATACCCCCAGCGATTACTACCTCAAAATTCGCTTTTTCGATTTTCTCCTAACGTTAAGTGTACGTTTACGCTGTAAACATAGGACAATCCTAAAATCACATGTTGTTTTCTGTTTTTGTCACTCTTTCTCACATGACCTTAAAAACAACATTATACGCAAGAAAACCAAATTTTAAATTTAAAAAAAACTTCTGAAAAGCGGTAAATCTCCTACTGTTATGGATGTTTTGCGCTCCGTAACCAGCATGCAGATTGTTCATTGCACATATTCGAGTTTTCGGATTTACATTTTTTGTTGTTGATCAAATTGGTTAAATATGAAGTGGTTACCACATTTTAAGAAATTTTGGATAGTGATAACTTGTTTCGGGAAAAAAAAATTGTTTATTTTTGAGCTATCGAGCTTACTTTTTGTGAATTACAAGCCAATTATGCCTTTGCTTACCTTTAAACCGGCGTGTAATATTAGATTCGATGTAAAATTGCAAAATAATGTTAAAAATTTCAAGTGAGTAATTTTTTTCCAAACGACACTCCACCTTTAGGCGTTTAGTTTATCTATCAATTTGGCTATTTTTGTCACAATTTTTTGTATTTTCATAATTAATTTGTAAATGTATTCGTTTCAAACTTAATCTCCCGCCTGATTTCGAAAAATAAAGCTGTTTACCGCGTGAAAGTGCAAAAACCCTGCGGCTTTCGGCAAACAACCTGCATCGCCTGAGGGGCGTGTCCGCCATAACATGTTTTCCACCCTCTAAATATTGATATGATGAGTGCTGTTTTCCCCCTAGTACCAACCGAACACCGGTCGTGTCTCTCTTTCGCTACGGGACCCTTTTCGCCGCGAGATCCGAACGCAATCCAAGATGGCGGCCATCGATAATCGACAAATCTCGCGGCTGCCGGGCGCGCTGTTCCTTCCGCAACCGATGGCTTCCGCTCCAGATCCCGAGATGGTCAACGTCGGCCTTCTCGTGCTCAACGCCAAGAACATCACAAGACTGCCCTCGCTCCTCGCCACCGCTGGAACCAACGTCAGGGATAAGCTATACGTCAGGTTGGCTTTTTTTAGCCTCGAAAGGGCTACTAAACCCCTATTTTTCAAAATTATTTTTATTTTATACATTTTTCTTCATTTTGGTGGTCAAAAATTCATTAAAGATAATAAAAAAATCAAGGAAAATACGCCTTTTTCGAGCCAAAAATGAGAATGTCGCTTTTCCCGCATTATTTCGCATGTAAATTTGTATTATTTTGATATATTATTGCTAAAACGTTTAGAAAAACTGAAAATGTATAGCTAAAGCAAAAATCGGTTGACTTTTGCACTGAACCCGCGATTTTTACTAATTTTTCGCCGTGGGACCCACTTATGTTTGGATTTTCGTGGTGGGACCCAATTTAACACACCTTTAACGCATAATAATAATAATAATTTTTGCTTTGATAGAATATTTGGTGAACTCGGGCCGGCCCGTTCACTCCAGCCTGTCAAATTACCAGCTAAAAGGCCCGGGTTCGATCCCATTCGGCGCATTTATTTTTTTGGGCGGGAATTTAATCGATTTTAGTTAATTTTTGTTTAATTAACGTTTTTACAATTTTATTAATTGTTGACTATTAATTTCCGAGCATAAAATTGTCAGAAAATTCAACTAAACGGCAGTTTTGACGTGTAAATTTGGATTTTTATGCGATTTTGCATATTGACTTGTGCATTTATTTTAGTCCTTTAAAAATCGAATTTCCAATCAATCCCGGGATTGATGTATCCCACCTTTTTATTCCACCTTTTTATTTGAGAGATTCCACCTTTTTATTTCACCGTTTGTCGCACAGTGCGCCTTTCCAGGTGCTGTTTTACGGCCTATTCCACCCCTTATCTCGTGAAACACGCCGTAATATTGGTGATAATTCGGTCATCCTTCATTTTCAGGGTGCAGGACAGTAGCCTGGATGAGGTGCTTCCGAAAATCTACAACCAGGCCTCCACCAGCTGCCCCCAACTCGACGTGAGGGTGCTTCTGCGCAAGGAGTTGCCCAAGTATGACCGCTCCTTCGGCGAGACGCACATCGGAGATGTGGAGACACCCACGCCCAAGTACAAGAAGGTTGGTTTTCGTGGTTAATTCTCCTTTTTACGGCGTTAAAATGTAATTTTAAAGGTCTAACATGTCAAACCATACCCCCACCCGGGTGTTAGTGGCTAGTTCGCCAATTTATGGCGGTAAATTAGTGGTTGAAGGCCTAAAAGACATATTTAGATGTCTAATTTACCTTTTTACGGAGTGAAATTGCTTTTTATAGCCCTAAAATCGGGTTTTAAAGGTCTAAATTTCAGGTGGTCCTGGGTGGAACGTTCGACCGGCTGCACAACGGACACAAGGTCCTGCTCTCCAAAGCCGCCCTCCTCGCCAGTCAGAGCATCACCTGCGGAGTCACCGATAAGGACATGATTAAGAGTGAGTTTTAATGGGAAAATTTACATTTAAAGGTCTTAAACACGATTTAAAGGTTTAAAAATGGGATTTGCTGCACAAAAATTAGCTAAAAAGATAAATTAAAGGTTTGACAGCTTTTGGGTGGGTCTTCACATGTCTCCAAGTGACTCTTACTAGCGGAATTTAGAATTTTTCGTGTGGCTAAAGACTCCAAAGACTCCAATTTCTTAACGAAATCGTGTTTTAAATGTCTAAATAGTCGATTTTCTTGGATAAAGCCCACAGCGTGACCAAAACAGTACAACCTTTAGCTCAAATATATTGAATTTAAAGGTCTAAAACATCATTTTCGGTGCAAAATTGTAATTTACAGTCGGCTTTTGCATTGTTAATCGAACTTAAAGGTCTAAAATGTGGTTTTCTTCTTTGTTTGGGCGGCATGCGCATTTTTGAAGGCGGGAATGGTCTGGGTCGTGATGGGACCCAAATGTATACAGTCCTTTAAATACGTTTAATTCGATTTTAAAGGTCTAAATTGGGTCTCAAGTCGCCTATTATTCCCGGTTAGACTCATACTACTCGGACCTTTAAAATTTTCAACCATTGGAGAAATTGGGATTTCCCTTATAAATAGAGAAATCTACCTTAAAAATGGGATATTTTACCCTAAAATGGGTGCTTTTATCCAAAAATTAGTGGTTTACCCTAAAAATTGGGGTTTTACCCTAAAAATTGAGTTTTCACCCTAATAATGTGAACATTTTCAGAGAAGACGCTCTTTGAAATGATCGAGCCCGTGGACAAGCGCATGGCGGCCGTTTGCGACTTCATCAAGGACGTGGCCGACGGCGTCACAGTAAAAACGGAGCCCATCGAGGACCCCTTCGGCCCCTCCATCCGCGAGGAGGACCTCGAAGCCATCATTGTCAGCCAGGAGACGGTCAGAGGAGGAGAAGCCGTGAATCGGCGCCGACTGGAGAAGAATATGAGCCAACTGGATACGGAAATCATCGAGCTTCTGGAGGCGAATGACGTCATTCTCGCCGAGAACAAAGTCAGTTCGAGCAGCAAGAGGAGAGAGGCTCTGGGAAGTCTTCTGAGGAAGCCGAATCCTCATCAGGAGAGGCCGCTCAAGCCCTACATTATTGGATTGACGGGAGGAATCGCCTCGGGCAAGAGCAGTATTGGAGACTACCTCAGCAAGAAGTACAACGATTTTGAGGTAGGTTGGGCAACCGCACGCCGCTTTTTCTATTCTGGCATTAGCAGGCCGCTTTGAGCTTGTCTTTGGCAGCCTCAGGTCGCTTTAGCTCGGTTTTTACGCTCTAAAACTGCTTATGGTTTTTTGTGGCAGCCTCAGGCCGCTTACAACTGAATTTCTGAATTTGGGTCCATCAAGCCCGCTTCGAATTGGTTTTGGTATCTTAAGGAGCCTCCGGCCGCTTAGAACTGGATGTGACACCATCAGGCCGCTGGGCCGCTTAGAATAGCTTTTGGCACCCTAAGGCCGCTGTATCACCATTTAAAGGTCTAAAACAGTCCAAAAAACAGTCCAAATTGAGTTTAAAATCTAATTTCCGCATTTCCAGTTATTTTGGACCGCTTTGAAGCTTGTGGTATATTAAGCCCATTTCGGACTGGTTTTGGCAGCCTCAGGCCGCTTATAATAGGTTATGGAAGCCTCAGGCCGCCTATAGACGGTTACGACATCCGAAGGCCGCGCAGAATTCGTTGTGGCACCCTCATGCCGTGAACAGCACCATTTAAAGGCCTAATACGATCCAAAATTGAATTTAAAAGTCTAATTTCACCCCATTTCAGGTAATCGACTGCGACAAAGTAGGCCACGCCTGCTACGCCAAAGGCAGTGAACTGTCCCATCTGATCGACGAGCACTTCCCCGGAGTTGTGCAGGACGGCCTCGTCAACAGAGCACTCCTGGGACAGATTGTTTTCAATGATAAGGTTAGTTTTTTGTTTTGTTTTGATAGTTTTAGTGACAGTCGGGTGGCTGTTTTGGTTTAATCGCTGACAACTAGCTGGTTTGAATGCTCCGATCCATTTACCAGTTTGATGGTAGCATTGACAGACGGCTGTCATTAGTTTGTGCTTAACGACTGGTAGTTGGTGACAGCCGGCTGGCAGATCGACCGACAATCTGGTTGTCGGTTACTACCAGCTGGCTGTGGTGACACCCGGTTGGCAGTACCAAGTGACAGTCGGATCGGTTTGGCAGAACATACCAACCGGGTGTCTCTAAATTACTCGGCTCTGGAGACAGCCGGCTGGTAGAACCAAGTGCAGTGACAACTGGCTGGCAGAACTTTCAGCCAGCCGGCTGCCTTATACTTTTCGAAATCCCCCAATCTCAACCTAATTTAGTCTTTGCAGGCACGTCTGACCGACCTGAACAACCTCATGTGGCCGGCTGTCAGGAAGGAAGTCGAAGCCCTCGTCGCCAAATCCTCGAAATCCGTAGTCGGTGGGTCCCGCAACCAAAGTTCACTAACTTTTCGGTGTTTCAGTAGTCGAGGCAGCCGCCCTGGTGGAAGCCGGCTGGGACGGCTACATGGACGAGGTGTGGACGGTGTTCGTGCCCACAGAGGAGGCTATCCAACGGGTCATGGCACGGGGAGTGTCAAAGGAGGCTGGATCGAAGCCAGCTACAAGAGAAGAGGTTGGTTACTGTAGCTTATCGTTTTTTTTTAAAGCTTACCGTATTCCTCTGTGGGTTACTGTAGCTTCTAGATTACTATAATTTATTGAATGACTAATTTCTTCTTTTTTTTCAGGCGGAGGCTCGCGTGCGCGCCCAGGTGACGAACGAGGAACGCGTCGGCAAGAGCCACGTGGCTTTCTGCTCTCTCTGGGACAAAGAAGTCACCCGTGGACAGGTCGACAAAGCCGTCCGCGATTTGAGGAAGAGGATCGGATTCTGAAGCAGCGGGTGGAGCCCGCCTTGTTTTACACATTACTCGTGGTCAATTGTGATATCAAAAGGGTCAGAACAGCATAAATACGTAATCATTTAGTTGTGTGTTTTTGTGTTCTTCCTCGGAGGTGGAGGTGGGGGATTACTGGAGTTTCATGGATGGGTTACGGGGGCATTAAGGGTAGTTACAGTGAACTGCTATCACTGTAGTCATACTGTAAATTGTTATATGGGTTACGATAGCACTGGATGTGGCTTGTATTTTTGAGGGATGGATATGACAGTACCACCTAGTAAAACTGTCACCCACGCGACCAAGGTTCGATCCCGTTTAAAATGTTAAAGTAAGCTAGAAAAACGATTTAAAGAAATTCTTATTCTTTTCTTTCACAAACCGGGCCGAAACGAAAGTAAAGTTGCCGCCAAACGGGCATCATGCCAATTTTGTTCCAGTATTCTATGTTCACATTCAGTTAGATTACGACTATATGCTAATCTATCATCAACAGAGAATACTGGAACGAAATTGGCATGATGCCCGTTTGGCGACAGCTATAGTTGTCGCCAAACGGGCATCATGTCAATTTCGTTCCAGTATTCTCTGTTGATGATAGATTGGCATATAATCGTAATCTAATTGAACATCAACAGAGAATAAAGTCACAAATTGGCATGATGCCGTTTGGCCGGTTTGGCGGTAACTATATATGTCTTGTTTCAAGGAATGGTAGCTTTTGTTGGGTCCAGTTTAGAGTGGTATGTTGCAGTAACACACACCTGCCTTACTGAATTGACCTGCGATGCCGTAATTTCAGAAATTGGGGTACTGTGGCTAACTGAAGTACTATTATGCTATGCTAGATTTTTAGTCTCTGTACTGTGCATTACTGTATTTGTCCAGCTGGGTTAGTGTAACTTTTCAAACTGGGTGCTATGTCCTTTCCAGTTGGGTACTGTATCATATTGTAGGAGTTACTGCTGATTTGTAACTAGCTTACTATAGCTCAGAGTACCGACCGAACCCTTTAAAAGGAGGAAAAACCATGATCACAACTCGCCAAAAGAGGGGTGCAACGGCGCGCACAGAGCTAGCCGCTTTTCGCTGCGAGACTCAACGCATCGTTTGAATGGAACTAGCGAATTAAAAGTGCTCCTTGCCTGGAATTTCTAGGCGTTTTAAAAAAGTTTTGTTTTAATAAATAGATAGAGTACACATGTCCCCTTTTGCGTGAGTTTTTTCAAGGGGTGAAAATGTTCACAAGCCTGGAAACGCGGTTTTTTGTGTTTTTCTTCCATTTTCTTATATACAAGTATAAGTGCCAAAACTCACGCAAAAGAAGGCCTATGTCCTCTACAAGTTGACACTGAGAGCGACTATTTAGGTTGCGTCGGAATTCCTGGGCAGAGGCATTAGTATGTGCACGATGTATAGCTACAGTAACGCGAAACTAACAAGAACTCAAAATGGTGTATTTTTGCATGTATTTAAAATAAACTTTGCATAAATATGAAGCTTATTTTTCATTCTCTTGAATAAAACATTGAAAACGCAAAATTAATGGTAAACAACTGAAATTGGAAGCAATTTATATCTGCAATATGATTTGCAGGGATGTCGTGGTGGGACCCCGCTTCAATGAAACAGCATATTTCCGAAAAACGGCCACTGTACGTGTGAGAATTCTGGGGTATTTTTCAACGATTTCTTTTCATAAATTGATCAAAAACACTTCTATCTTTTGACCTGAGTTTTTTGCCGACCCAAAAATGTCCACAGCCAAAAAAACGCGGTTTTTTGTATTTTTCGTTATTTTCCGATCGATGAATTTTCGAGAAAAAACTCAGGCCAAATAAGGCATTATTGAGCTAAAAGTTGACAAAAAGAATGGTTGCTGAAAACGGCTGGATCGTCCAGGTTTGCGGCGGCCAGTTTGTGTTTTGTCAGCCAGCTGTTTGTCGCGAATTCGGCTTTGTTGGCCGATTTCTCTATATAAATAGGTGAAATAAATGTTTTTCTTATTATTTCAACAAGAAAACAGTAAATTTACGTGTTAAAATGAATAAAAATAAGCATTTTTAATTATTACTACTACAGTTTAGGCGGTTTAGGTGGAGCGCGATTTTGATAAGGCCACCCTTTAACCTGCCGGCCTCGGCGAGCTGTGTGATTGCATACTATAGCAGTCAACGCAAAGTACGGTAGGTATTGAGGACTGATGAGCTTGACTACCGTACTCCGAAGTGCTGTCATGGCAATTCCCTCCTTAATGTTTGAAGAACTCCATTTAACAAAAAACGTCATGGGCCACCAGTGTTATAGGCTTTATGTGGTCCTGCCACGAATAAAGCCATCGCCAAACGAAAATCGGCGAGGAAAAGCCGCTTTTTCTCTGCGTCTTCGCATTTTGCACGCTTTTTCGCCTGCATATCGCACGAATGCTGCATTTAAGCTATTTTTTGGCAGGATTCCAATTTGGCGACAGCTATATCACTCTACAAAAACTCTCAAAAACGTTGAATACGTTGTTTTTGCCAGTAACCAGCGTTTTTCGTAACGGGATACTTTGTCCAACTGCAGAAACAGGGGCCGGGTTTGGCAAAATTCCAGTTCTGCTTTTTGAAGCGACCCGAGCTGCCAGTTGGAAAAGTCATGAAACCTTTTGCAATTACAGTAACACTTACCTCGGTTTAGCATCTCTTAGGTGGCAAGCTTTAGTTTTTCCAACTTCTGTAACCTAATCAGTTTGCTACTGTACATCTGAATCAAGATACCGTATCCATTAATTTGGGTTACTGTAGCTAACCCATCTGGTTGCCAACCACACCCCGCCGCACGCTTTATAGAATCGGCAAGCGGCTTTTTCCGACCTTTCGTGGTGGGACCCTCGGTCTAGTTCAATTGAAATGAATGGAAATTGGCCGCCACAAACCTGAGAGTTCTGGCGATTTTTGTGACGAAACGGTTTTATAAATCGCAGTAATACAACTGTGGGCTTTGGCCTGAGTTTTTTCGTGCTGTGAAAATAATTCCTGCCTGAGATATACGGTTTTCGGGTTTTCGCATGAATACCAGCCAAGAACATATAGGTGCCAAAACTCAGGCCAAAGGATGCAATATTCCTCTACAAAATGGCATAAAGATCTCCTAAAATAGTAATGTACTCGTTCAGATCTCGTGTCGGCCAGTTTGTGCACGCTGTTTAGCTACAGTAACCAGATTCCGAAAACCTCTATTTTTGCATATTTTTTATTGAAACGATGTATTAATAAGAAGCTTATTTTCACTTTCCTATTTTAAACATTCAAAATAAAAATTTAATGCTCAATTAACAAAGTAATGAATTTTTAAAAACGACGGCTTGCACCTTCAGGGTTGTCGTGCCGGGACCCAGCTCCATTGAAACAGCCATTTTCAGAAATACGGCCGCCGCAAACGTGGGAATTCTGGGGTGTTTTTTTGTAGATATCTTTTTAAAAATCGTTAAAAAACACTTCTACCGTTTGGCCTGAGTTTTTTACCGACCCAAAAATATCTACAGCCAAAGAAACTCGGTTTTTTGTGTTTTTCGTTATTTTCCAGTCGAAGAATTTTCGCGAAAAAACTCAGGCCAAAGAAGGCATTAATGAGCTAAAAGTTGACAAAAAGAGTGGTTGCTGAAAATAGCTGGAACGCCCAGGTTTGTGGCGGCCATTTTGTGTTTCATGAGCCACCTGTTTGTCGCGGATTCGACATTTCCGGACCAGATTCTTTGCATAATTAGGTGAAATTTATGTTTTTCTTATTATTTCAACATTAAAATAGCAAATTGCGTGTTAAAATGAATAAAAATAAGTGTTTTTAATTATTACTACTACAGTTTAGGCGGTTTAGGTGGAGCGCGATTTTGAAAAGGCCGCCCTTTAACCTGCCGGCCACCGCGGGCTGTGCAACCTTACCATTTTAAAGAGTAAGGATACTGTAACAAGAGAAACAGTGCAATACATCGCCTGTGGCAATCAGAAATCGACTTTCTTTATTGTTGCTACAGTACTTCAGTTTACGGTTTAACTATGTATAGTACTCCCGAGTACTGTAACCGCCTGTGGGTACAGTACCCTTCTGTAGTACTGTACCCACAGTACCCCAACCCAGATTATTGTACATGCCTCAACTGGTTTATTGATTGACTGAATTACAAACTAGCGTAGCACTGGGACATAAACAACGGGGAAATATATAACCGTATTTCAGGCGTAGGGACGAAACAGCGGACAGGTGAACAAAGCTATCCCCGATTCGAGGAAGACCCCCGCCTTGCACATTACTCGTGGTCAATTGTGATATCAAAAGGGTTATAACAAGGTGATTATTGGTGTTTATCCTCGTGTTCTCCCTCTGAGGAGGACTCGTCTTCGCTGGAGGATTCGTCCTTGGAGCCGCCGACGAAGCGGTCCCACTCGGCTTGGCGCTTCTGGCGTTCCTCCTCCGTCTCCTCGCGCTTATACCTCGTGCGACCGTCCCAGTGGTGGGCTTCCAGCCTGAAAACGATAAATTTTACCAAGGGAAATTTTCCGTATCGCTAACACTTCATTTGGTGTATATATTCATATTAGAAGATAAAAATGTTACTGGAGTTTTCAATTATGATTAGGGTTTTGAAAAATGAGGCTTTTTGAAATCCCCGCCCCGTTGCTAATTTTGCCGGCTCGAGCCGGTCAGCAGCCATGCGCCATACCTTGCTTTTTCAAAGTTTCATTACAAAGGGAGGATGTGTTAACGGCCATAATGACATCATTCCATACATACCTTGGGAAGGTCCGGTCGTAGCGGTACCCCCTATCACTTTTGAATTCTGTGAACCCCTTCATGATTTTTAAAATTTATTAAATCAAAATAAAATTATTGAAACTTAAAAAAAACCTGAAAACTGCGTTACTTGACCTATTCCACATACAGTGAAAGTGGTCAGTGAAGGTGGGGGGTGAAGGTGGGACCTTCACTCCGGACTCTGCCCGGCACGAGAGCGAGAGATCGTCTTTTCACTTGTGAAGGTAGAGGTAGAGGTCAGAGAAAAAGAGAGTTAGACAGACACGCAGGGGCAATCATGCCTGAATACAGTATGCCCGCCTGACTTTCGCTGCGGGACCTTTTGGCTAAGTTTGGGCAAAAAAAAGAATGTTGAAGCATTCTGAATCCGATTCGCAAATTTTACCGGTTTTAAAACTTTTTTGTGCTATTTATTTTGAAAAACATAAATAGAGAATACTTTAATTATTGTATTTTTAATACTATTTAGCGAGAAAAGTAGAAAACGCCGCAAAAAGAGTACATACCTGGGCAACCAACCGCAGGGGTCAATTTTGCGACAGCTCCCTCTATTAGAAAAATTTTGCGGCGACCCCCCCCCCCTTTATAAAAATTGGGTAAACGTCAAATTGCGATAACCCCGGCGCCGCGGCTCGCGGAGGTTGGCCAAGTATGAAAGAGTAAAAGGTGAGTTCTCAAGTTTTCTATTTTAACCATGTAATCATGTTTTCTCTTATATTTTTACAACACGACAAATTATTTAAAACATTTAACGGTGTTTTTATTTCAAACTTTGAGAAAATTGCTTGCTTTTTGGCATAATACTGCAGCCAGCCAGCTGGTACGAAAACACAAGTTTTTGTAAGCAAAGCCCCTTTCTCTGCATGAAAATGACTAGATTGTTTCAAATTTGGCTAATATGACAGGATATAAAATGTTATGTAATGGTAATAATGTAAAAAGAAAAATCTATATTAAAATATTGACTACCACCCCCCCTCACTTTTGACTCACTTGGGTCCCTGGGACCCCCCGTCACTTTTGAAACCCCGTTCATTTGGTTCCCAAGGTATGATTCCATAACCTACTGACACACGGTAACGAAAAGTAGACAACCCACAAAGTTTTACAAAACGTATGCCCACTGGCTTTGGCCCACGCTCACGGAGCAGCAAACCTGGGCCAATTCTCACGGACCGGCCCGACGAAAAAAAAATACTCGGCCCGGCCGATCAGTTTCGGCCCACCTAGTCCATCTGTCACCCACGCGAGCAAGGTTGGATTAAAAGAAATTTTAATTTAACAAGTGTACAAACTGGGCCTTCGGTCTGCCAGCTGACACTTTTTCGGGGTTCTCAAATGATAATTTTTTGGACGGCCCGGCCGATCCGTTTATGAAAATCAAAATTAATTTTTGTATAAATCGGTACAATAATTTTTAAACTGTTTTAAATAACTTAATAGTGTTTGTTAGCCCGGCCCCGTGAGAAACCTTGGTTTTTGTGGTGATAAGGGTGCTTGGTTTGGATGGGTTTGCAAAAAGGCTAAGGATTGTAAACTCGTTTCCTGCGTAAAGTGCCCAGGTAGGCCGGTCAGATTTCTTGAGAAATTTCCCCGGAAATTAACAAACGGAGCAGCGCGTCCCTTTTTTCAGGCACAGCTCCAGAATTCGCTGATTTTCGCCCACAATGGCTCTTGTAACAATGCCAGCCCAACATGGACACGGCTTACTCATAATCCGTACCGATTTCAATTGTACATTCACAGTTCGGCGGTTCTCAAAACACGGTCCGACCCGTTTGAAGTGGCAATTTGACTGGTTGGTCCCGATCAGACAGGCCATAGGGACTGGGTCGTGTGGGCCCGTGAGAACCCCAGCGATTCCATCTAGCTGTTGCTTCCCAAAGTGAGTTAGTCAGTTTAAAACCCCAAAAGAATGAGATTTGTATAATTAGAGCTTCAAACCCACGTCTCATGATTAGAGTACCGTAATCATATGTTAAATTGTCTCGATACCCCACAAATTCAGCACTATTTTGTCCGTCCGCTCCGTGGGCCTAAGTCCGTCCGTCATTAGCCTATAGTCATGGCCCTGGTCTCTCCTTTTCTGCATGCTATTTCAGTAAACCTCACGCCATTTATCAAATATATACCCCTCTCCCAGCTATTACCTCATCCGTTCATCATCATGGCTCAGTCGGTTCCTCCTGGAGACATCACCATCCAGCCGGGTACCAAGATCGTCTTCAACGCGCCCTACGACGACAAACATACGTACCACATCAAGGTTTCGTGTGTTGTGAAGCCTCTCTGACCGTCCGTGTTCAGATCATCAACGCCTCTGCTCGTCGCATCGGCTGGGCCATCAAGACGACCAACATGAAGCGTCTGGGCGTGGACCCCGGCTGCGGAGTGCTGGACCCCAAGGAGGCCATCCTGATGGCCGTCTCCTGCGACGCCTTCGCCTTCGGACAGGAGGACACCAACAACGACCGCATCACGGTCGAGTGGACCAACACTCCTGACGGCGCTGCCAAGCAGTTCAGGAGGGAGTGGTTCCAGGGCGACGGAATGGTCCGCAGGAAGAACCTCCCCATCGAGTACAACCCCTAGGATCCACCTAGGAAAAAGTTCGGCGAATAAAACATGTGGCACCTATCCTTGTTCTTTCTTGTAATGTTGGTGAATGTTTCTGTTGCTTCTGTTCTCTTTATGTGATCAAAGAACTTGTGTGCTAGATCACCCATATTTTATTATTTGGAAATGTGGCAAAACCAGGCCACGTATTGATGGGTTACGGTAGTTAAATCAAGTTTTGGAGGAGTCTAGAAGAATTCTAATCACGCAGTATACATTGGCGGAAAAGCAAACTGCGGTCTCTACACCTGCTCACAAACCAGGCATGGACTAACCGTTTATCATATATCCAGTTCATCCCTTTTTGGACGAAAATTGTATGCTTCGTGGGTTGTCTACCGTATACGTATTTCGGGCCAACCGGGTGTCAATAGGGCACGAAAAAAGGCATTAAGACAGGGCTTGGCTGGGAAGGGGTTCTCAAATCACGGGCCGGGTTCAGCAGCTTCCGAGGGATCTGACAACGATAGGCCGCTTCTGACGGAACATGACAATCTTAGGCCTCTTCCAACAAATCCTGGCCACCTTATTGTCAGACCGCTTCCCAGAGAACCTGGCAAAAACAGGCCGCTTCTGAAGACACTAGGGAGTTTTAGGCGGTTTCTGACAGATCTCGGCAAGCTTAGGCCGCTTCTCACGGATCCTGGCAACCATATGCCGCTTCTAACTGATCCCGGTATCTGTAGATCGCTTCCTAAGGAGCCTGACAACTTTAGGCAGTTTTCGATTGATCCCTGCAACAATAAGCCACTTCTAATGGGATCTGGCCACCTTAGGCCGCTTCCGATAGAACCTGTCAACATTAGGCCGCTTCTAACGAGGCCTAGCAACAGTAGTCCGCTTCTGCTGAATCCTGGCCACCTTAGGCCACTTTCGAGGGCACCTGGTAACCTTACGCCGGTTTTTCCGGTTCATGGCAAAAACCTTACGCCTTAAAACTTTGACAGGAAAAGGTAAGACCCATGGGTGACAATTTGAACCGAAATTGCGAGTCAATAGGGACCAAAATGGTTTTAAAAAAATAAGCCTCAAAAACACACGTCCTTCCGTTTACCACCCTGCCGTTGAGCATCTGAATCGCCCTGTCCGACTCGTCCGTCGTCTCGAACATCGCAGAACACACGCCATCCGGGTTGTTCTGAAACCGAAATAAATGTAAAATGACAATTATCATTAGCCGGACCAGCCCGGGACCACAGCGTCCACAAAAAAACCGGGCCGGCCAGTTTAAAAGGACAAAAACTCACATCGTAGATCACAATCTTCTTGACGGTGCCGAACTTGGCGCAGGTCTTCTCCAGGTCCTTCTTCAGGTCGAATATGAGCTCCGGGTGCTTCTGAAAACGAAAAAGTTATCGTAATCTAGGATACCGTAACCCACATTCATTTCGTCCATGGTGAACATGTGCTTGATGATCACGGTGCAGTCGGAGATGGGACGGTAGTTGCGAGGCTTGTCCGGTTTCCACTCGAAGCTCCTAGAAAGAAAGGGTGAGTTGGAATTCGTAGTTTGGGTTTTCTACGTCTCTCACAGCAACTCTTTTCCTCAGCTTCTCTGATCCCTTATTCTCTTCGTCTTACTTTCTTTATTTGCCTGCGTATTTTCTCTACCATAATTCTTACTATGCATACCTTGGGAAGGCCCGGTCGTAGCGGTACCCCCTGTCACTTTTGAGTTCTGGAAGCGCCTTTACCCCCGTCACTGTAGCTAACCAAACATTAAATTAAAACTTTTATATAACAAAAATATTTTAAATGAAATAATGATTTTTTAAATTATAAAAACAAAATAAAATAATTAAAAATTAAAAGATTTCTAAAAACTGCGTCAACTGACCTATTCTACACACATAGTGAAAGTGGTCAGTGAAGGTGGGGGGTGAAGGTGGGATCTTCACTGCGGACTCTGCCCGGCACGAGAGCGAGAGATCGCATTTCACGGGTGAAGGTGGGGGTAGAGGTCAGAGAAAGATACAGTTAGACAGACACGCAGAGGCAATCATGCCTGAATACAGTAGCCTTGCCTGACTTTCGCTGCGGGACCTTTTGGCTAAGTTAGGTTTAAAAAAAATAAAAGTTGAAGCATTCTGAATGCAATTCGCAAATTTTATCAGTTTTAAAACTTTTTTGTACTATTTATTTTGAAAAAATAAATGGAAAATACTTTAATTATTGTATTTTTTCATTTAGCGAGAAAAGTAGAAAACGCCGCAAAAAGAGTATAAGATGTTCTCAAGTTTTCTATTTTAACTGCAATCATGTTTTCTCTTTTATTTTTACAACACGACAAATTATTTAGAACATTTAGCGGTGTTTTTAATTCAACCTTTGAGAAAATTGCTTGCTTCTTGGCTTAATACTGCAGCCAGCCAGCTGGTACGAAAACACAAGTTTTTGTAAGCAAAGCCTTTTTTCTGCATGAAAATTACGAGATTTTTTTTTTCAAATTTGGCTGATATAATGGGATATAAAATGTTATGTAATGCTAAGAATGTAAAAAAAGAAATAAATATTGACTACTACCACCCCCCCCCCCCTCACTTTTGACTCACTTGGGTCGCTGGGACCCCCGTAACTTTTGAAAACCCGTTCATTTGGTTCCCAAGGTATGTTACTATCTACACCTGTCCTCTGCTTTTCTGATTCTAATCTTGCGCTTTGCGTCTCTAGTCTCGTTAACAGAAACCTCGACTATATACGTTTGTCCTTTGCGTCCCTTACCATGTCCTTTACGTCTCTTGCCATACCCTTGTTCTCCACTTCTCTGCATCTCTTACCCTTTCCTCTACATCTCTAACATCTACCTTTCTGTGCCTCTCACTCTCTACCCTTCTCCTCAGCGTCTCTTTCCTTCCCCAATAAGCTCTGAATCTCTCATTATCTACCATATGCCCATGTGTCGCTGACTCTTGCACTGTGATCTGCGTCTCTAACATCTGCCCTTGTCTCTACTTCTCTCTGTGTCTCCTACAATTCCCTTGCTCTTCCCTGACACTCAACTTATTAAATCTGCGTCTCTTACTATATCTTGCTCTCTACTTCTCCGACTCTATACACCTGTCCTCTGTTTCTCTGACCCTCAACGCATGTTCTCTGCTTCTCTAACTATTGTTTCCGTCTCTGACATATTCGTGTCTGCCTCTCAAACCCTATCCGTCTCTCAGATTGCTTCTGCGTGTCTGACTTTTCCGCCGTGCCTTCCTGCTTTTCTACTTGTCTACCTTTGTCCTCTGCGTCTCGAACGCTCCTTATCATTTGAATCTCATTCTGTCTCTCTTATTATCTCTCTCTCTCCGTCTCCAACCCACTTCTTCTGCCTATCCATGTAGCTCTTCTTCTGAGCTGCCGTCATCTTCTTCGGCTTCTTCGTGGCGTCAAAGTCTCCCTTCATCTCGAAATGAGCCCTCTCCACCTTGATCTGCTTCCCCTTCAAAGTGTAGCCGTCGAGGATGTTCAGAGCGATCTCCAGCGACTCCTAAAGCCAAGTTTAAACATCAGAGTAGGAAAAAACACCTTCTTCACGTAGCAGCACCTTCCGTCGCCCTTCAGACCGCCCAAGTCGTCGCGGTAGAGCTTGATCTTCGGCTTGTGGGTCCTGGCATCCGGCTGAATCACTCCAGCCTTGGCCATGAATTCCTGAAAATCGATACGTTAGAAAGGGGTGGGCTTAAAATGTCATAAGCAAGACTAAGCGACCTATGGGTGCCATTACGTATCCTAAGCTGCCTGAGGGTACCCTAACCAATTCCAAGCGGCCTTAGGGTGCAACCAGCCATGGGCTAAACGTTTACGCTATAATCGGAACGCACCCCCTTTTGTAATAAATACGGTACTTCGTGGGTGGTCTACCGTAAGCCCACGGCTGGGTGCAACAACAAACTCTAAGCGGCCTGAAGGTGCCATAACCAATTCAAAGCGGCCTTAGGGTGCCATAACCAATTCTAAGCGGCCTTAGGGTGCCTAAACTAATTCTAAGCGGTCTTAGGGTACCATAACCAACTCTAAGCGGTCTTAGGGTACCATAACCAATTCTGAGCGGCCTTATGGTACCATAACCAATTCTAAGCGGCCTTAGGGTACCATAACGAATTTTAAGCGGCCTTATGGTACCATAATCAATTCTAAGCGGCCTTAGGGTACCACAACCAATTCTAAGCGGCCTTAGGGTACCATAACCAATTCTAAGCGGCCTTAGGGTACCATAACCAATTCTAAGCGGCCTTAGGGTACCACAACCAATTTTAAGCGGCCTTATGGTACCATGATCAATTCTAAGCGGCCTTAGTGTATCATAACCAATTCTAAGCGGCCTTAGGGTACCACAACCAATTCTAAGCGGCCTTAGGGTGCCATAACCAATTCTAAGCGGCCTTAGGGTGCCATAATTGATTCTAAGCGGCCTGAGGATGCCATTACGCATTCGAAGCGGCCTGCTGCCGCCGAAGCCAAAAAAGCGGCGTTAGGCTGCCACAACCGATTATGAGCGGCCTGAGGATGCCATAACCAATTTTAAGCGGTCTTAGGGTGCCTGAGGGGCAGAAAAAAGGGGCGTGGCCTACCTTAAACTCCTCCTCCTCGATATCCAAGGGCAGATTGCTGACGTAGACGGCGTTGACCTTCTCATCCATGTCTACCCAGCCGACCGGCTGCGGTTCCGTGGGCGCCTTCCTCTTTTTCTTGTTATTCTCCTCGGCTGGAGGCTTCTCGGCAGCCTTCTTCGCCTGCTCCGCTCGGAACTCCTCCGTCATCTTGTCTGAAATTTAAAGGTCTAAACCAAAAGATACAAAAAAGCTACCGTAGTCGTACTCCTGGCCATAGCTCGCCAAGTAGGCGGCCATCTGGTCGTCATTCAGGCCCTGCTCCGTCTCCTTCACATCTTCCCATTCGCCGGTCTCGCCGTTCCACTTTTTCTTCACACCGTCGATCACCTATATTGAATAAATTGAGGTAAAACAAACAAAATTTGGGACATTTAGACCTTTAAATAAAGAATTTTTAGCTCAGTCATGGCAATGCCAAATGTGCTCAGTCCTTCAAAAAGCTTGTTTTCGCGGGAACAAAGCATTCACAACAAGACCAAAAGTGCAAAAAGTACTTTAAAAACAACTATAATACGAGTATACAAGTTGAATTACATCACAACAGACGAATTTTAGAACATTCAGCCCGTTAAACACACAATTAGCACCCCCATTCAATCAAGGCAGAACCAATTAAGCCCAGTCCTTTAACATTGGCATTTTCAAAAACACCCCATGTAGCATACCGTTAATGTAGCATTCAAGGGGGATTCCAGGTGTTAGACCTTTAAACTGAATCATTTTGTAGTAATGACAGTTTCCCGACCTTTAAAACAACCAAAAATTATAAATCATCCCCAGCTGGCATTCCGTGACGAGTGGGTTTAAAAGATTCCGGACGGCCATAGGTGGGCGGGGCTTCCCCCGGAGTGAAGGGTGGTTTTGGGAATTCGGTTGTGGGAAAGAGATATTTGGCCCGAAAAGCCGGAAATTTTTCGGTTTGGTAGTGATTGGGCAATCGTTTGCGGGTTTTGGGCCTATAAAACCATCGAAATTTCAAATCGGCTGTGGATCCGCACAGGATCGGCGTGATGTACTGCCCACATATGCCATAGTCGCCAGCAAGCATGGCAACGGGCCGGCCCGGGCCGGCCCGCTCCAAAAATTTTCACAGCCCGCTCCAAAAATTTTCACGGCCCGGCCCGTCCCGACTCAACCGAAAATTTATGCCTTTTTTCAATGTAAAAATCAAAGAAAACGAAAAAAAATTTTTCGGGCCGGCCCGCTTCAAAATTTTTCTCGGCCCGGCCCGGGCCGGCCCCAACTTTTATCATGCTTGGTCGCCAGCTAGACCTTTGAATTTAACTTTGTTCGTAACACCGTAATCAACCGATCGTGACAGGGGTACCGACAGCACCTTTAACAACACATGCTACAAAAAAAATCAACTTTTCTTAAAGTTGACGGACAAGTAGCGCCCTTTTAGACCTTTAAACACAACCAGGCCTTTGAACTTTTTTAAAATTTTAACGTCTCGTGACAAAGTGCCAGGTAGATCTGATTTTTACGGTCCCGACCCGATGCTACCAGAATTGAGCTGTTGATATTGGCTAAAAACGACTGGCAACAGCTCAATTGACATATCGTGTCGAGACCCATTAAATCCGGCGATTTCTGTGGCATTTTGCCAAAGGCGATTACTGCAGCTCGGGGCACACGGTGCAACCCACAATCCTTAAAAACGTCGGGTTCGCGCCAATGGAACATGATAGAACGTGCCAAGATTTCAAAATGCCAAAAAACGGCATTTTCCGGATGGGATATCACGTTTTAGCCCTTTAAAATAAAACAAAACGTTTCAAAGGATCGATCAAACCTGAATTTCCGCGGCTTCCCTCTCCATCCAGAGCTGCATTATGAGTTCCGCCTCGTCGTCCGGCACCGGCTGCCACTCGTTGTTCACATGCTGGAGGTACATCTCGGTGTTCTTGTACTTGCCGTACCACTTCCCCTCCATCAACTCTTTCCGCTCGAAATCTGAAATATCAGGGTTAATTTAGCCCTTTAATTCACTAATTAAAGGTCTAAAACTGGGTGCTTAAAGGTCTAAACGCGTAAAAACTAACCATGGCTGGGATCGACGGTCGATTCAGCCGAACTCGCCGTCGCAATGCTCTCGGCCGTCTTCACGGAGCTCGGCTTCTCCATCGCCTCGTCATCGTCCTCCACCTCGGGAATGAATGGCTCGTTTAGAGACATTCTAAACTTTGTAAATTATCATATAACAAAAATTAAAACAATAAAAACACGAGTAAACGACCAAAATGGGCAAAAGAATTTTCGAAAATTGAAGTCTGCCGGCAGCATGCTCGCCGAGTGCCATTTGCCGCATGGTTAAAAACCGGGTTCGTTACAGGACCACAGTTGAAACAGGTACAGCCGCATTTAACCTTTGCTGGGATCAAATGCAGGCTTTTGAAATTAATTTTAGCAGAAATCAGTGAATGCCCTGCTTTCAGACAAGAAAAAGCGAAAAGTGGTGCAGAAGTAGCGTTTTCGGCGCCAAAAAATGATGCAATTTAGGAGAAAAAAAGCGCAAAAGTTTTTGTTTTGTAGTTTGTAGCTCGTGAATCTAACCTCCCAATGGCGGGAGATTTGAAAATTTTCCCCTTTTTTGCTTTCACAGCTCGCCGAGGCCGGCCATGGGGTAATTAAAGGACTGTCTCTATCCTGTCCTGTAAGGAATGGAATAAAAGTGTGCACCTTCTGCATACGCCCAAATTTGTGTGCGGCATTCTGCAAATAGAACAACAGTTCTATTCATTTTGTAATTTTTAATAACTTTTTTATTTTTAAATTTTTGTCGAGTGATTTACTACTAATTGATTATTTTCAGAGGCAGCGTGAGGATGGGGCCACCAAGGCTTGGAAAACAAGATTCGGAGGACCATAATTATGGTGAGTTGTCTTTTTTATTCATCCATCTGGGGGATTAAAAATGTTTTGTATTATTAAATATTAAGTATTCAGTTATTAACGCAAATTGCAAGCTATCGTAATTACAGAAATTATAATGTAGCAGCGAGATTTGACACTCTTTTAAGACCTAATTGGTTTTGCCCAGTTTACATTCAGATTTCCGATTTCTGACTTTAACTTTTAAAATATGATTTGCTTGTCGCAATATTACAATATTATGAAAAACGTACATTTAATTATTCTCTTCACAACTTCGCGCTGTTTTGCTATCCGTCAACTCATTTTTTTTCTTCCCCGCGCTCTTTCAGGTGAAATGAGCTCTTGTTTCAGTACTTTTTACCGCATATAGCGGGTATTCACATCTAGTTTCCATAGCAATTTTTTGAACAATGAATTTGGCAGGGTTTCTCAAAAATCGTTACTTAGTCCTTTAAGGAAACACCAAAGGGTGTCGCGGCTAATTTCTGCCCAGCGTTTTGGCACAAACTCCAAACTAAATATTTCTTTGAAAATCGTTCCGAAAGTAATATCTCCGTTTAGGTAAGCCCAAGCCTGCTGTGCCCCGTGGAAAGAAGAACTTCTGAGGAGATTTTTTAAAAATGTTTTTTGTATTAATATTGTAGTGTTCATATTGTAAATAGTGGACATAAAACAAGTGTAATGAAATTCTTTATTCAGCATTGAAATAAATCATAAAAAGAAAGGTTGTGGAAAGAATAAAAACCTGGAATTCGATTATTAAAAAAATCAAACCTTTGTTTCAAGGTTTAAAACACCGTACCGCCTGGAGATCCTCGAATCTGAAGCCACAGAAGACGACGTTTGAAAGGAAAAAGTGAGTACCTGAATAAATTAATGTGTACTGGGTTATCACAGTTGGGGGGGGGGGTCACAAATCATACCCCCACCAGCTGCGATAGCCCCCATGTTTCGCCCCTCAGACTACGACATGAAAATGAATTGTTTTCGAGAGTTTTGTTGTTCCAAAAGTTCTCACTGCCTTTGGGGCATCATCAGGTAGTCAGGCAGTGAGAGTAATAAGAGATTTCGCGGAATGAAAGGTGTTTAAAAAATGAAATCAATTAAGGATGAAGAGGAGAAAGTCGGGGGCTGGACGGAAGTCCGACAACCCGATTCCCGCGGCGGTGCCACTTCCACCGCCTCCTGAACATCAAATCCAACTACGAGTCCTATATCCCGACATGGTAGAGCCACATAAAGAACCACGGGAAGATCCTCAGCCAGAAGTTACCACAGGAGAGTGGGTAGATGACGTGGACGAAGATTCCTCTAGAACTTTACCTTTTGACGACTTCGGTGATTTTTAGCTAACCTAAAATAAAATTAGAGTAAATTTAGAGTCTAGACCCATTCCCATTGATTCGTTATCATTCTCCGATGGGTCGGTCAGCAAAGATATCAAGGTTAAAAGTTTTGGAGATGAAATAAAGTCGCAGTTGCAGAAATATACAAAGGAGACGGGCACAGAGAATGTATACACGTTTTCTGATGAAGCCGGAGAGGCCATTTACCCTCATCTGCGCCTCCCAAAAGGCATTCTTACTGCAGAGGCGTCAGAAAGAACAAGACGGTAGGGAAGTGAGGGAGGAGTAGTTTTCAATGAAACTGCCAAAAATTACAATACTGCCTACTGCTCATCTAGTCAACGGCTCGCCAACATCGTCGACACCGTCAACACACGATCTCTTTTGAGATATCTCGGCTCTCACTCTGTTGAATCAGTTTGTTGTTGTTATTAAAATAAATCTTTGAAAAAACATGTTGAAAACCTTACAAACGTAATTTCCTCTCGAGGGTGCTTAAACTTTCCCCTTTGGTGATAATTTGAGTATAAAAGAAGCTAAAAATGACAAATCTAGCCATTCTGGAAGAATTCGGCCAGCGAGTGGGTGTGCTCCGATGGATTGATGATGTGGAGCTGGGGAATCTTTTCAGGTTTGTCGATTCTCGCCTTGTACCACTTGTCCTGTTCGTAGAACCTGAATATTTGTAAATAAAGGTGAAAAGGGCTTAAAAAGAAACAGAGAAAACAGAAATCTGACCTGTTCGGGTAAAAAGCGGAGGGTCCGGCCTAGGCGATCATCCTCGGCCTCCATGGTCGGTCGATTTTCGGCAGTCTCTTCGACCGGTGGAGCTTCGGAACCAGCCGAACATACGCCTTTCCACTCATCTGAAATTCTTTAAATTACAAAAATAAACAACTAAAAATAAATCATTACAAAATACACGAGAAAATTAAAAACAAACACGGGAACGATAAACCCTTTAACTGGCGGGTTGGTTCATAATTGCAACCGGTGCACGGTTTTACGTTGCTTTTCGTGGTGATACATTTCCGTCAACGGCGGCCATGGGTTTCAAGTTTCAAAATCTTCAAAACTATGAAGATTTTCCATTTTCTATTATGCTCAATTAAAAGAAAAATGTTCAAAACCTACAGAGCAATTCTTTCAAAATGTAGAAAAATTTCTCCGCTGAGAAAGAGCCTTGACAAACATTCAACTGCGTTTTTATACCCTTCAGAGTAATTGGTTTGCCACGAAAGAATTGCTCTATAATCTACCCATTTAGGGCTGCAAAATGTTAATTGACACCTTCTTATGAAACTTCCTTGTTCTCAAGATTTAGAGACGGATAGTTTTAATTGACCCAGCGCACACAGTCCTTTAACGTGGCCGCGCTCTAATAGGAACAGCGAGCTGTGCTTTTAAAATTTTTTGAGGTTTCGATTGATTAAAAAAATATTTATCTATATTGTAAAAACCGCTTCTAAACAGTTTTTTATAACCAAATTATTAACTTCTTACGTTGAGTCAACTCACTTTTAACTTCTTTGAAGTTATCATTTTGTTTTCCCATTATTATGTGTCAAGTTCACGCTTTTATTCTTTTTGTCATCATTTTGAAAGTCTCAAGTTCTTTATTTCAGCCACAATGGCAATGCGATTCCGCCGCCCTCGGATGGACAGAGCGCAGACGAGACAAGTAAGTTTTCCTATTTCTCTGCTATTTTGTTTTATTTTTGTCTATAATTATGGGAAATAAATCCATTTTAGTTCGGCAATCGGCCTCCCCGTCGCCTCCAGCCCGTCAAAGCTGTGGAAAACGATGTGAGTTTTGGCGTTGAAGCCGTAATTGATTTTCGGTTTTTAGAAAACTCCGGGGATCCTGCGCTCGGGTGTCATCGACCCCGTGATCAACATCATCAACTCGGTGTGTTTTAAGTTATGTCAGAAGCGAAGCGGCCTATGGTTGTAATATTTCATGAGAAGCGGCATAAAGTAACCAGGTTCCGTCAGAAGTGGCCTAACGTTGTCAGGGTTCATCAAAGGTTTCCGGATTGTGCAAAAACCGGCCTATGGTTGCAAGGATTCGTCTAAAGCGGCCTTAGGCTGCCAAGTTTGCGCGACCTTATAGGTTTCGTCGAAAGCGGTTGCCAGAATACGTAAAAGTTGCTAAAACTTGCATGGTTCTGTCTGTAGCGGCTTGTCAGAGGCGGCCTAAGGTTGTCAGAATCCTTTAAGTGACTTAAGGTTGCAAGGTTCCTTCAAATGCGGCCTAAAGTTGCCAGATTCCATGAAAAGCGGCCAAAGGCTGCCAGGATCAGACTTTAGCGGCCTAATGTTGCGCGGTTCCTTCAGAAGCGGCCTAAGGCTGCCAAGTTCCGTTTAAAGTGGCATAGCGTTGCCAGGATCTATCGGAAGCGGCCAAAGGTTTCTGGTTTGTGTCAAAGGCGGCCTATGGTTGCCAGTATTCGTCAGACTCGGCCTAAGGTTGCCAAGACCGGTCTGAATCGGCCTAGGGTTGGCAGGATAGTCAGTAGCGGCCTAAGGCTGACAAGTTCCGTTGGAAGCGACCTACGGCTGCCAGGATCTATCAGAAGTGACCTTATGTTCCTAGGTTTCTTCAGAAGTGTCCTGTGGTTGCCCTGTTATCTTTGAAGCGGCCTGATGTTGCCAGGATCGGTTTGAAGCGGCTAACGGTTGTCAGGATAGTCAAGTGCGGCCTATGGTTGCCACGATCCATTATAAGTGGCCTAAGGTTTTTTGGTTCCGTCGGAAGCGTCCTAATGTTGCTAGGTTCCTTCGGAAGCGGCCTATTGTTTGCCATGTTATGTTTGAAGCGGCCTAAGGCTGCCAGGATTCGTTAAAAACCTGATTTTTATACATCTCAGAGTTTATGTAGCAATATTCCCTGTTTCAGCTAAACCCCGTCTCCTACTTGAAACTGTCCATGACGTCGAAAGGAATGCGTCAATTTTGTCGCCACTCAAGGGTCCGGATGGAGCTGAAGGATGAATACATGACCGTGTTCTACGACAAGAAAACAATGGAACCGGGACTAATGTTATCCACGGAGCTGACTTCAGAAGACGGAGTGAAGGAGGTCCAAGACGTGGAAGGATACGTGAACATGGTCAACAAGATCCAGATGACACTGCCAGTCACAATTGCAATGGATTCGATCGTTTTTATGGGATCTGATAGTGAGGATGAATACGTGAGTTTTTCGTTACTTTATCGATTTTCCCTTAGGACACAAAGTACCCGCCACACACCCCGCCGCAACCATTGCGGCGACGGCACCGTCCGTAATCGTGCTCCAATGCCAATGAAATACAATGGAAACTGGCGGACACAAACCTGAGAATACTGCTTTATTTCTTAACAATCTGAGTTCATAGATCGATAAAGCACCTCCGATTCTCTTGGAATGAGTTTTTCCACGGTACAACAGTGATTACAAACCGAAAGGCACTGTTTTTCTTGTTTTTCTCTTAAACCAACTGGACAACTATTGGTGCCAAAACTCATTCCAAAAGAAGCATGTGTGTGCTACTATTTCATGATCAGAACGTCAAAATTGATGCAGTATTCGTTGAGAAAACGTGTCCGCCAATTTCAGCTCGACGTTTAGCAGGGCGCCCGTTGTTTAGTGATTTAACTCATTTTTTTTCTTCCCCGCGCTCTTTCAGGTAAAATGAGCTCTTGTTTCAGTACTTTTTACCGCATATAGCGGGTATTCACATCTAGTTTCCATAGCAATTTTTTGAACAATGAATTTGGCAGGGTTTCTCAAAAATCGTTACTTAGTCCTTTAAGGAAACACCAAAGGGTGTCGCGGCTAATTTCTGCCCAGCGTTTTGGCACAAACTCCAAACTAAATATTTCTTTGAAAATCGTTCCGAAAGTAATATCTCCGTTTAGGTAAGCCCAAGCCTGCTGTGCCCCGTGGAAAGAAGAACTTCTGAGGAGATTTTTTAAAAATGTTTTTTGTATTAATATTGTAGTGTTCATATTGTAAATAGTGGACATAAAACAAGTGTAATGAAATTCTTTATTCAGCATTGAAATAAATCATAAAAAGAAAGGTTGTGGAAAGAATAAAAACCTGGAATTCGATTATTAAAAAAATCAAACCTTTGTTTCAAGGTTTAAAACACCGTACCGCCTGGAGATCCTCGAATCTGAAGCCACAGAAGACGACGTTTGAAAGGAAAAAGTGAGTACCTGAATAAATTAATGTGTACTGGGTTATCACAGTTGGGGGGGGGGTCACAAATCATACCCCCACCAGCTGCGATAGCCCCCATGTTTCGCCCCTCAGACTACGACATGAAAATGAATTGTTTTCGAGAGTTTTGTTGTTCCAAAAGTTCTCACTGCCTTTGGGGCATCATCAGGTAGTCAGGCAGTGAGAGTAATAAGAGATTTCGCGGAATGAAAGGTGTTTAAAAAATGAAATCAATTAAGGATGAAGAGGAGAAAGTCGGGGGCTGGACGGAAGTCCGACAACCCGATTCCCGCGGCGGTGCCACTTCCACCGCCTCCTGAACATCAAATCCAACTACGAGTCCTATATCCCGACATGGTAGAGCCACATAAAGAACCACGGGAAGATCCTCAGCCAGAAGTTACCACAGGAGAGTGGGTAGATGACGTGGACGAAGATTCCTCTAGAACTTTACCTTTTGACGACTTCGGTGATTTTTAGCTAACCTAAAATAAAATTAGAGTAAATTTAGAGTCTAGACCCATTCCCATTGATTCGTTATCATTCTCCGATGGGTCGGTCAGCAAAGATATCAAGGTTAAAAGTTTTGGAGATGAAATAAAGTCGCAGTTGCAGAAATATACAAAGGAGACGGGCACAGAGAATGTATACACGTTTTCTGATGAAGCCGGAGAGGCCATTTACCCTCATCTGCGCCTCCCAAAAGGCATTCTTACTGCAGAGGCGTCAGAAAGAACAAGACGGTAGGGAAGTGAGGGAGGAGTAGTTTTCAATGAAACTGCCAAAAATTACAATACTGCCTACTGCTCATCTAGTCAACGGCTCGCCAACATCGTCGACACCGTCAACACACGATCTCTTTTGAGATATCTCGGCTCTCACTCTGTTGAATCAGTTTGTTGTTGTTATTAAAATAAATCTTTGAAAAAACATGTTGAAAACCTTACAAACGTAATTTCCTCTCGAGGGTGCTTAAACTTTCCCCTTTGGTGATAATTTGAGTATAAAAGAAGCTAAAAATGACAAATCTAGCCATTCTGGAAGAATTCGGCCAGCGAGTGGGTGTGCTCCGATGGATTGATGATGTGGAGCTGGGGAATCTTTTCAGGTTTGTCGATTCTCGCCTTGTACCACTTGTCCTGTTCGTAGAACCTGAATATTTGTAAATAAAGGTGAAAAGGGCTTAAAAAGAAACAGAGAAAACAGAAATCTGACCTGTTCGGGTAAAAAGCGGAGGGTCCGGCCTAGGCGATCATCCTCGGCCTCCATGGTCGGTCGATTTTCGGCAGTCTCTTCGACCGGTGGAGCTTCGGAACCAGCCGAACATACGCCTTTCCACTCATCTGAAATTCTTTAAATTACAAAAATAAACAACTAAAAATAAATCATTACAAAATACACGAGAAAATTAAAAACAAACACGGGAACGATAAACCCTTTAACTGGCGGGTTGGTTCATAATTGCAACCGGTGCACGGTTTTACGTTGCTTTTCGTGGTGATACATTTCCGTCAACGGCGGCCATGGGTTTCAAGTTTCAAAATCTTCAAAACTATGAAGATTTTCCATTTTCTATTATGCTCAATTAAAAGAAAAATGTTCAAAACCTACAGAGCAATTCTTTCAAAATGTAGAAAAATTTCTCCGCTGAGAAAGAGCCTTGACAAACATTCAACTGCGTTTTTATACCCTTCAGAGTAATTGGTTTGCCACGAAAGAATTGCTCTATAATCTACCCATTTAGGGCTGCAAAATGTTAATTGACACCTTCTTATGAAACTTCCTTGTTCTCAAGATTTAGAGACGGATAGTTTTAATTGACCCAGCGCACACAGTCCTTTAACGTGGCCGCGCTCTAATAGGAACAGCGAGCTGTGCTTTTAAAATTTTTTGAGGTTTCGATTGATTAAAAAAATATTTATCTATATTGTAAAAACCGCTTCTAAACAGTTTTTTATAACCAAATTATTAACTTCTTACGTTGAGTCAACTCACTTTTAACTTCTTTGAAGTTATCATTTTGTTTTCCCATTATTATGTGTCAAGTTCACGCTTTTATTCTTTTTGTCATCATTTTGAAAGTCTCAAGTTCTTTATTTCAGCCACAATGGCAATGCGATTCCGCCGCCCTCGGATGGACAGAGCGCAGACGAGACAAGTAAGTTTTCCTATTTCTCTGCTATTTTGTTTTATTTTTGTCTATAATTATGGGAAATAAATCCATTTTAGTTCGGCAATCGGCCTCCCCGTCGCCTCCAGCCCGTCAAAGCTGTGGAAAACGATGTGAGTTTTGGCGTTGAAGCCGTAATTGATTTTCGGTTTTTAGAAAACTCCGGGGATCCTGCGCTCGGGTGTCATCGACCCCGTGATCAACATCATCAACTCGGTGTGTTTTAAGTTATGTCAGAAGCGAAGCGGCCTATGGTTGTAATATTTCATGAGAAGCGGCATAAAGTAACCAGGTTCCGTCAGAAGTGGCCTAACGTTGTCAGGGTTCATCAAAGGTTTCCGGATTGTGCAAAAACCGGCCTATGGTTGCAAGGATTCGTCTAAAGCGGCCTTAGGCTGCCAAGTTTGCGCGACCTTATAGGTTTCGTCGAAAGCGGTTGCCAGAATACGTAAAAGTTGCTAAAACTTGCATGGTTCTGTCTGTAGCGGCTTGTCAGAGGCGGCCTAAGGTTGTCAGAATCCTTTAAGTGACTTAAGGTTGCAAGGTTCCTTCAAATGCGGCCTAAAGTTGCCAGATTCCATGAAAAGCGGCCAAAGGCTGCCAGGATCAGACTTTAGCGGCCTAATGTTGCGCGGTTCCTTCAGAAGCGGCCTAAGGCTGCCAAGTTCCGTTTAAAGTGGCATAGCGTTGCCAGGATCTATCGGAAGCGGCCAAAGGTTTCTGGTTTGTGTCAAAGGCGGCCTATGGTTGCCAGTATTCGTCAGACTCGGCCTAAGGTTGCCAAGACCGGTCTGAATCGGCCTAGGGTTGGCAGGATAGTCAGTAGCGGCCTAAGGCTGACAAGTTCCGTTGGAAGCGACCTACGGCTGCCAGGATCTATCAGAAGTGACCTTATGTTCCTAGGTTTCTTCAGAAGTGTCCTGTGGTTGCCCTGTTATCTTTGAAGCGGCCTGATGTTGCCAGGATCGGTTTGAAGCGGCTAACGGTTGTCAGGATAGTCAAGTGCGGCCTATGGTTGCCACGATCCATTATAAGTGGCCTAAGGTTTTTTGGTTCCGTCGGAAGCGTCCTAATGTTGCTAGGTTCCTTCGGAAGCGGCCTATTGTTTGCCATGTTATGTTTGAAGCGGCCTAAGGCTGCCAGGATTCGTTAAAAACCTGATTTTTATACATCTCAGAGTTTATGTAGCAATATTCCCTGTTTCAGCTAAACCCCGTCTCCTACTTGAAACTGTCCATGACGTCGAAAGGAATGCGTCAATTTTGTCGCCACTCAAGGGTCCGGATGGAGCTGAAGGATGAATACATGACCGTGTTCTACGACAAGAAAACAATGGAACCGGGACTAATGTTATCCACGGAGCTGACTTCAGAAGACGGAGTGAAGGAGGTCCAAGACGTGGAAGGATACGTGAACATGGTCAACAAGATCCAGATGACACTGCCAGTCACAATTGCAATGGATTCGATCGTTTTTATGGGATCTGATAGTGAGGATGAATACGTGAGTTTTTCGTTACTTTATCGATTTTCCCTTAGGACACAAAGTACCCGCCACACACCCCGCCGCAACCATTGCGGCGACGGCACCGTCCGTAATCGTGCTCCAATGCCAATGAAATACAATGGAAACTGGCGGACACAAACCTGAGAATACTGCTTTATTTCTTAACAATCTGAGTTCATAGATCGATAAAGCACCTCCGATTCTCTTGGAATGAGTTTTTCCACGGTACAACAGTGATTACAAACCGAAAGGCACTGTTTTTCTTGTTTTTCTCTTAAACCAACTGGACAATTATTGGTGCCAAAACTCATTCCAAAAGAAGCATGTGTGTGCTACTATTTCATGATCAGAACGTCAAAATTGATGCAGTATTCGTTGAGAAAACGTGTCCGCCAATTTCAGCTCGATTTTTAGCAGGGCGCCCGTTGTTTAGTGATTTAGTACGGTAAGACAGCTGCTCCTGATTAAGCTTATCTAGCGGTAATTACTATTGAAAATATACATAATTTGGCGTATTGGACCACATTCTCTCGTTTAAAGCTTTAAAATAAAAAATTACATGTTAAAATGAATTTTAAAAGCCCATTTTCTTTCGCTTGCTTGAACCTCAGGGTTTTCTTGGCGGGACCCAGCTTCAATGAAACGGCGCATTTCCGAAATACGATCGCCGCAAATGTGAGAATTCTGGGGTGTTTTTCGTAGATTTCTTTTTAAAAGTTGATGCAAAACACTTTTATCATTTGGCCTGAGTTTTTTGCCGACCCAAAAATGCCTACAGTCAAAGAAATACGGTTTTTTGTGTTTTTCGTTATTTTCCGGTCGCTGAATTTTAGAGAAAAAACTCAGGCCACATAAGGGATTAATGAGCTGAAAGTTGACAGAAAGAATGGTTGTTGAAATTGGCTAAAACGTCCAGGTTTGCGGCGGACAGTTTGTGTTTTTAAATCAGCTGTCTGTCGCGAATTCGGCTTTGTTGGCCGATTTCTCTATATAAATAGGTGAAATAAATGTTTTTTCTAAATTTTCAAACAACGAAACAACAAATTCGATGTTAAAACGATTAAAAATAAGCATTTTTAATTTTCAAATCTTAAATCAAATAGTTCGTTTCGGGACGCCATCAGACGCTTTCCGCCCTTTAATGTGCCGACATCGGCGAGCTGTGTCCTAGTTCGGCGGGTTTTGGAAATGAGTGCGATTATTCTGTTGTTTTAATTCAAATTTACCATTATTACATCAAAATATTCGGCTACAAAAGGGGCGTGGCCCATTTTCGGCCGAAGTAGGATTGGCGAGGAGTATACCGTAATTTGTTTCGTCCTTTAACCACAGAACGGCGTTCTCACGGGCTGGGCCACTTGGTAAATTTTTAGTTTGTACGACTTATATTGACTTATATGTGAGTAACAAACGTTATTAAAGCAGTTACAAAAATTATTGTACCGTTTGATACAAAATTTTATTTTTTTATAAAAAATCCTCAGCCCGGCGGCCGGCCCGTCATTTGAGAACCGGACCATCCAAAAAGTGGGGAATCTCTGACAACCCACGAAATATGGAATTTCTTAGAGTTACCATTGGAGAGTTAGTATTGGTCCCTTTCTTGCACATCCCTTAAAACACTATTGACACCTGGCTGGCACGAAATACGGTAGACCACCAAAAAATTAGGAAATTTCTGACCACCCACGAAGTATAAATTTCCCGGCCACCCACGAAATGTTAACCCTCTTAGTTATTGGTCCTTTAAATCGTCATTTTGGTAGATTCCGTAACCTGGCCATCGGGCCACTGTTACGCTCGGACCTTTAAAAATAGAAAGTATAACTACTTGAAGTCAATTTGTGCACAATATATTCGCAAAGTTTAGAAATTGACAGGGGATTTTCATGTTGGCATCATTTAGGGCTTTTTCTTGCCCACCTGTGCAACTATTCATACCTGGCTGGCATGAAATGCGGTAGAGACCCATGAAGCATAGGATTTCTAAGTCATCGGTCCTTTAAATTACTAACATATAAGCCAATCTTAATTTTGCAAAAAATGTGACTGACCGGGATCGAACCCTGATCGTGTGGATCAGGGGTGGACGGCCCAGGCCAAGGCCCAGGGCCGGCCCTATAGGGCCTGGGCCTGATAGGGCCTTGGCCTTATAGGGCCGGCCCTATAGGGCTTTTGGCCGGCCCTATTGGGCCAATTGGCCTAATAGTGCCTGAGCGGGAATTCAAATTGTTTACACAAAACAGGTTTTTCTTTACTTTCGTGGATTGGTTTCACAAGTTGTTACACTGTTGTTCATTTGTTGAGATTCACACAATAAATATCCGCGTTCCATATAATTTTTTTTTAATTTAAAAACTTTCAAAATTATTTTTTAAAATTTTCTTTAAAGAATTAAAATTTAATTATGTAAAATATAATATGAAAAAAGAATCTTAGTCTTCGAAATGTCACAAAACCTCCATTTTATTCAAAAATTTCAAATTCCCGCGCAGGCCCTATAGGGCTTTTGGCCGGCCAAAAGCCCTATAGGGCCGGCCCTCGTCCACCCCTGGTGTGGGTGACAATCTGACTGGGTGGTCCTGGGTAAACGGACCGACCAAACTTTTTCAAATGGCCCGGCCCGTGAGAATCCCGACCGGCGGTACCTTGCAACCCTTAAAAAATGAAATAGATTTAGGTATGTAAATACATTTTTTGCGTCCGATTCGCAAGTTTTTGTTCCATTACTTTCCAACATTTCCAGGAGTGTTATGTCGATCTGGTGAATTTCGTCTCCCGATTTCTGAAGAGGGCTGGAATTTCCAGGGTGGCCATGGTAACAGTCGAGGGTCGGATCCACACCTGGGAAGCATTGGTCAACTTTGTGACGGTATTTTTGTGCTTTTTATCCATTTTCTTCGGGATTTCAGGAGTTTCGCGTCCAGCTGCTGGACATCTGCGACTGCCCGTACGAAGACAGCGTATTTAAACAATTGTGCCAACAAAATGTACGTTTTAACGTACAGTTTTTTCATTAAAATGCGTTTAAAAAGTAACGATGAACTTGTAATACTTTCAGCTGTGCGCTCTCCTCTTCAACCCGATGATGCCTGTGACTGGCTGGATCCTCGGGTCCCCGATTTCTCGAATCCACAGTCCAGCAGTAGCGGCGACGGCTATCAAGCCCATGTTCGACGTAAGTCTGATGTACTTGCCTTTCTTGACTCCGCCTACGTGCCTTTCTTGGCTCTGCCCACTTACCCACCGTATTTGATCTGCCTACTTTCGGTTTTGCACCGCCCACTTGCCATTCTTGGCTCCGCCTACTTGCCTTTATTAGCTCCGCCCACTTGCCCACCGTATTTGCTCCTCCTACTTGCTTTTCTTGGCTCCGCCCACTAGCCGTTTTTGCTCCAATTACTTGCCATTCTAGCCCCCACTTACTTGCTTTTCGTGGCTCCGCCCACTTACCCATCGTATTTGTTCCGCCTACTTGCCATTCTTGGCTCCGCCCACTTGCTTTTGCAAATCGTTCACACTCCAACATCCTTTTTTTCAGCAGTGGATGACTTGTCTTTCGTGGCTCCGCCTACCTCCCTTGGTTGCACCGTCTACTTGTTTTTCTTGGCTCCGCCTACTTGCATTTCTAGGCTCCGCCCACTTTTCCACCGTATTTGCTCCGCCTACTTACTTTTCTTAGCCCCGCCTACTTGCCATTCTTTGCTCCGCCCACTTGCCGTTCTTCGCTCAACCCACTTGCCTTTATTAGCTCCGCCTATTTGCCGTTTTTAGCTCCGCCCACTTGCCTTTCTTGGCTCCGCCTACTTACACACCGTATTTGCTCCTCCTACTTCCTTTTCTTGGCTCCGCCCACTAGCGGTTTTTGCTCCCATTACTTGCCATTCTAGCCCCCGCTTACTTGTTTTTCGTGGCTCCGCCCACTTACCCACCGTATTTGTTCCGCCTACTTGCCATTCTTGGCTCCGCCCACTTGCTTTTGCAAATCGTTCACACTCCAACATCCTTTTTTTCAGCAGTGGATGACCACGGTATCTCTGGTGAAGTGGACCGTGGTGGTCTGGGAACTAGACGTTCACCTGGATAAAGGCCTCTTAGACTTTCTGAATGACTATAGCTGGCTGGCCTTTGACTACGACGGAACTCTGCCCACCAAGAGACCCCTCGTCTTCTCCACCAATGACGAGAAAAAGGATACCACTTCCTACTTCGTCCTCAGAGAAGACCAAAACGTGATTCGATTGACCGTCCATGATGCGTTCTGCATAAGCCTGAGGTTCCCCAAACTGACCAAGTGTCCCCTCGCCATTAGAAAATTGTACAATTGTTGAATTCGCTACTTAAAATGTGGTTGCATTGATTTAAACTTACGTTTGTGCCTTTTTTAAACTTGTACATGTACTTTTTTACTTTGTCGCATGTTGTGCATGTACTTTTGTCACTGTAAGTCTGATGAATGAACGGGTACTAGACTTCTCGTTTTTACTATCTCTTTCACACGCTCTCTCTCTCTCTCTCTCTCTCTCTCTCTCTCTCTCTCTCTCTCTCTCTCTCTCTCTCTCTCTCTCTCTCTCTCTCTCTCTCTCTCTCTCTCTCTCTCTCTCTCTCTCTCTCTCTCTCTCTCTCTCTCTCTCTCTCTCTCTCTCTCTGTCACTGTCACTGTATCAATCTCTCTTTCTCTCTCTCTCTCTCTCTCTCTCTCTCTCTCACTCTCTCTCTCTCTCTCTCTCTCTCTCTCTGTCACTGTCACTGTATCAATCTCTCTCTCTCTCTATCTCTCTCTCTCTCTCTGTCACTGTCACTGTATCAATCTCTCTTTCTCCATCTCCCTCTGGATATATTTGTCTCTCGCCATCTCTCAATATGTTTTCTATATATCCGCCTACTATCTTCATATCTCTCACTCTATCTCTCTCTCTCTCTCTCTCTCTCTCTCTCTCTCTCTCTCTCTCTCTTTCTC
>OZ059902.1:17955044-17995044 GCA_964057215.1 Oscheius myriophilus
CTCTGTGTCTGTGTCTGTCTCTGTCTCTGTGTCTGTGTCTGTCTCTGTCTCTGTCTCTGACTCTCTTTCTCTTTCTCTTTCTCTGTCTCTGACTCTCTTTCTCTTTCTCTTTCTCTGTCTCTGTCTCTGTCTCTGTCTCTGTCTCTGTCTCTGTCTCTGTCTCTGTCTCTGTCTCTGTCTCTGTCTCTGTCTCTGTCTCTGTCTCTGTCTCTGTCTCTGTCTCTGTCTCTGTCTCTGTCTCTGTCTCTGTCTCTTTCTCTGTCTCTGTCTCTGTCTCTGTCTCTGTCTCTGTCTCTGTCTCTGTCTCTGTCTCTGTCTCTGTCTCTCTTTCTCTTTCTCTTTCTCTTTCTCTGTCCCTGTCTCTGTCTCTGTCTCTGTCTCTGTCTCTGTCTCTGTCTCTGTCTCTGTCTCTGTCTCTGTCTCTGTCTCTGTCTCTGTCTCTGTCTCTCTTTCTCTTTCTCTTTCTCTTTCTCTGTCCCTGTCTCTGTCTCTGTCTCTGTCTCTGTCTCTGTCTCTGTCTCTGTCTCTGTCTCTGTCTCTGTCTCTGTCTCTGTCTCTGTCTCTTTCTCTTTCTCTGTCTCTGTCTCTGTCTCTGTCTCTGTCTCTGTCTCTGTCCCTGTCTCTGTCTCTGTCTCTGTCTCTGTCTCTGTCTCTGTCTCTGTCTCTGTCTCTGTCTCTGTCTCTGTCTCTGTCTCTGTTTCTGTCTCTGTCTATCTATCTCTCTCTCTCTCTCTCTCTCTCTCTCTCTCTCTAACATCTTAATTTCAGTTTGGAAACAAGTTCCCACTGATGAGCACTGGATGACCTTCCAAGTCGACATTATCTCTGTTGAGCCCTACACTCCCCAGCTCATGTTCTCCTTCCTCGATATGAACAACGACACCAAGTTGACAAAAGAGGAGCTTTTAAAGTGGAACGGCAAGATGAAGGAGTACGGAAAAGTGTGGAAGAATAAGGATATTGATAATGTACAGGCTGTGGAGTACTATATTAAGTGAGTTTTCAGAGAGAGAGACAGAGAGAGGCAGAGAAAAAGAGAGAGACAGAGACAGAGACAATTTCAGATACTTTGACGGTAACAGAGACGGAGAGGTCTCCCAAGCTGAGTGGGAACAAGTGATGGCCAGTGATGAGTCCTCTATGGAGGCCAATGCCTCCCGTCGCCCCAAAAAATTCCGCCTTCGAGACCCGGGTCTCGCCTGGATTCTTGACTTTGACAACGATGGAGTGGTATCCTACCAGGAGAACGATGAAGCAGCTGAAAGAATAGAACAGGGTTTCAAAGAAACGAAGAAGGACGAACTGTGAAACTGGTCTAATAAATTATTGGTTCCCTTGGTTATTGCAACTCTCTTGCAGCACGTGGCACTTCCAATTGGCGGAAGCAGCCTGGAGCGAGAGGTGAAAAGAGCGGAAGACGGTCCGCAGTCTCAAAGAGGTAATTGGGGCTTTACACGTGGTGCCTTTGTTCGATTTTGGGAGAACACAGATTGTGGGAAACTGCGAAAAACTAGAAAGTTAGAGAGAAGAGAGAGAGAAAGAGAGAGAGAGAGAAAGTGAGAGAGAGAGAGAGAATGAGAGAGAACGAGGGGGTCAGTAAATGATTGAGTTAACACACTTTAAAGTGAACTTCAGGAACCTTTTTCCACAATTAAACCCAACGACAAAATACAACCGTACGATTTCATCTTTTTTCATCAGCAAAAATCATTCGCACGGGGGGGGAGCCGAACCAGTGAAACTCTGGTTACTAGCTACCGGTGCTAACCAGTCGGCTATAAGGGTGATGGATACGCAGCGCTGCGCGTTCCAAATTATCCAGCGGCTTTCAACAGCTGGCCCGCTGTTTACAGCTGTCATATGGTAAAAAAAGGACTCTGGAGCCTGTTGGGAAAAATAGATTTTGACTTTTGATTTAAAATTACGTCTTTTTACGAAAATGTAGTTGAAATTGATAAGTAGAAATATAATTAACAAAGCTAAATTAATTAATTGAAATAAACTTGAAAAAGGACCCTGATGGTCCCTTTAACCGCAACTGTGACCAAATTAACTCTTAATTGTTCTCCATTCAAAAGTGTTTTTTATAAAAATAATCGAATCTCTCAACATTTTCGAAAATTCATGAAAATTAGGCCATCTCTGACATCTGCGCCAATTGGAAAAAGCGATATGGCTTTTTTGCTAACACGACCTCTAATCAGTCAGTTCATAACAGTAATTCTCGAGTCGCTGCGCACTTAGTACGATGGTAAGTTTATATTTTTTCAACCAATTTTTACATTTAAAAATACAAAACAATCAATATTTGTTTGAATTTCAGCCCCCATTTTGCGGAACCACCAAGTCTACGTATGTGCCCGTCTTGGAAGCCAGGTCCTCCAAGGCCATTGTCAAAGGCGTTCAAAGAAATAAGACGACTGTAAACAAGTTCTGCAAACTGAAGGCTAGAAGAGTTGTAATCCGGGTAATAAAGTTTACAAATTTGAAACACAAATGATTTTTCAGCGTGAAAACCTTAGGATTACAACGATCAATGGACTGGTGAAGGAATATCCCTTAAAAGAGTTCCATATGTTCTTGGAAACGGAGATTTTCGACGCCAGCACTGTAAGTTCAATTATTTAAACATTAATTTACAACTTTACATTTTTTATTTGTAACTTTTGTTTAAAACAGCTCAAAAATCAATAATATTGATTTAGGTGTACCTCACAGAAGAACTGTGCTTGTTTCTGAACAAGTACGTCAATAAAGCAAATGTCTTCTTTTGCAAATTGATGGAGGACAGGCCGTCCAAAAAGGCATTCGAAGAGACTCTGGAAGTAAAAATACATAATTGTTGAAATTTTAATGTTTTGTTTTATAAATGGCAGCTGAAGCACCTGGAGATTGTAGCGCTGGATAAGAGCCCCGATTTTGAATACGATACTAGCTCTGTTGAGAAGGTTGGTTGAATATCCTTCTCTTGGCCACTGTTTCTCTCTCTCTCATTACCTCTTTATCTCTCTTTTCCTCTGCATATGTCTCTCTCCTTTTCTCTTTATCCCCATGTGTCTCTAACTTATGAGTCGTAATCCTTCTCCACACTTGTGTGCTTTTTAGAAGGTCTCCCTGGCGATTTCTCTATCGGTATCCGTCTCTCTCTCTATCTTTCTATCTCTCTATCTCTCTCTCTCGTTTGACATTTATCTCTATCTCTATCTCTATCTCTACCTCTATCTCTATTCCATGTTGTATCTCCTTTCGTTTCCCCCTAGACAACTCTATTTCAATGTCCCCTGCTCCTTCTGTGAATTTTTCTCTCTTCTCGCTCTGTCTCTCTCTGTCTCTCTCTGTCTCTCTCTCTCTCTCTCTCTCTCTTTCTCCCTCTCTCTAATTTTTGTCCTGATCTCTCTTTCACATCTCTATGTCTCTTTTATCCAGTCTACCTCCCTTTAGTCTCTTTTTGTGTCTCTTCTCCACCCAAGCTCGTTTCTCTCCCCTACCCCCTGTTTTCCTGACTCCCATTTTCAGGTCATAATTAGATCTTGCTGTTTCTTGTCTCCAGAAGCCCTTATAAGCATCCAAGCCAAGAAAGAAGTAAACCTTGGCCCCTGTCTCCTGGACTCGAAAGGCTTCTTCGCCCAGCTCGTGGTAAATTTCCTAGCAAAATCGAATTAATTTGTTTTCTTAGAAATACTTCTACCACGATCACCCAATTATAAAGAAGTCATTCAAGAACCAGATCAAGCCCGAAGACATGCACATTGCTCTTTTGATCATGTCAAACTACAATTTAGTGAGGGATAAGGACACCTGGCTAGTCAGATGCGATGAATTCCAATTGAAAGTCTCTGTTGATAAGAATTGGTCTGTTTCAATTCGTCCTTTTTATGCGTAATGTAATTGTAGCTTTAATTTAATAAAGGTTTGTAAAACTAGAATTGTGTATTTGTGAGTGAGTGAGTGAGTAAGTGAGTAACTGAGGCAAGGAGACGAAAACATTGACCAAACTCCAACCCTCGCACTTTTTTGCCTTCAGATTTATTATTCATAGCTCCTACCCGGGTTATGAGTGGGTTTGCGAGGCATGAAGGAATTTGCCCGCTATCACATTTTTCTTCTCCCGCGCGCGAAAACGTTTTCAAAACATGACTAATGTCCACATGCTTCGCGTTTTTCATTCTTGCTAAAGACTCTCCTTAGAGTTGTTTATTCTTTAAATCACAACCAGGAAGGCACTAAATTTCCTCAAAGCGGCTGGTCAGTGCAAAATGGCCAGCTGATACTGAAATGCATTATTATAACATCAGGATGAACAAAATGTGGTATTCGATCCCTGTTTGCCGTCTTTTTTCTTGCGGGTCTTACGTTGTTCCAAAATTCAGCTGTTGTAAAAGAACAGATTCGTTTTTTGTCAAAATGGAGATGTAGTTGGTTAGTCATTGTTGTTATCTCTCTAAAAGTACGTGTCAGAAGAACAAGAACAGGTCGCGAGATTTGATCTTTCCCTAAAAAACAATAAGATCGGTCTAAAAGTCATTTCTCTCGTGTAATGTAATTTTGTCTCACTTGATCCTCATCTCCTCACCTCTTCACCTTACTTCCTCACTTCCTCACCTCCTCGCCTCCTCACCTCCTCACCTCCTCACCTCCTCACCTCCTCACCTCCTCACCTCTTCACCTTACTTCCTCACTTCCTCACTTCCTCACTTCCTCGCCTCCTCACCTCCTCACCTCCTCACCTCCTCACCTCCTCGCCTCCTCACCTCCTCGCCTCCTCACCTCACCCCACTCCATTTCGTGTCCTCCTCACCTCCTCACTTTATTATCTCCTCACCTTCTCTCACATGAATGGTCCTTTACATTCCCCTCTTCTTCGAACTTTCTCCCTGGCTCAAAGACCACCTGACCATCGCCCTCCTCTCTCCCCTCCTCCCTCTCTCTCAGTCTCTTCTTGACTGTCTGGTCTCGCAAGTGTCTGCTCAGATCTCGCAGGAAGATGTATGTGTTATCACTTGAGCCACCTGCCCGCATAACAAATGACCGCCGCCGATCCGACCTGCGTGAGCTCTGTTTGCCCTCAGGCCCGACGGCTGTTCTCCACCGCTCCGTAATCCACCGCCACTCGACTTCCGGACATCGATTCCGGGACCACAAAACAAGCTAGCACTTATCATGACACCTTTAATTCTTCCTATAAACTGAAATCTTACTTTTTTCAATACATGTTTCGTCAAAACGCGATTTAACTAGGTTTTTAAGGCCTACATGTACTTTTCAGGCCCTGTTCAGGCCTGGCCCAGCTTACAGACCTTTCCAAGAAAATGCTTAATTTTCCTATTTGCAAAACTTATTAACTTTCAATCTACCACGATCATTTTAGGCCTGTACTAGACTTGTCAGACCAATTCAGGCTCGGTCATGCCAATTTCAGGCCCATCTGCGCCTTTCAGGCCCTTTTCGCGACTCCGAACTAGGCTTTGTTATGATTTTAAGGCCCCGAAATTGGCCTTCGTCAGGCTTTGCTGACCTTGTATTTTGCTCAGTGCAGTTTTCCGTCAAAATGCTCTTTGAGAGCGCTTTTCGGGCACGCTTATATATTTTATGCCCTTTTCAGACCTGAATCGGTTCATAGGCCTTATTTTATGAAAGTTTGAACTTGATCATGTCATAAAATCCATTTTTGTGTCAAAAACCTTTTTTGGCGCCGACATAGGAAAAAAAAATCGCAACTGAGGCATATTTTCGGTGCCTATCTGAATTTTTAGATCCTATTCAGGCCTGACTGGGCCTGTAGGCCTCACGCTCTCAAATTGTCTCGCGGTCTCAAAATGTTGCATGAAATCCGTTTTTTCAGGCTTATAAATACCAAGAATATACCCGCACCCTGATTATCAAGCCCTGGCCTGCGTTAGGTTTTTCAGGCCTTTTCAGGCGCGTTTTGCCATTTAAGCATGATATCTTTCATTATTCCATTACCATATAATTTTAATTTGCTCAATACTGTTTTTTGTTGTGAAAATTTGGTTCGATCTGACTTTTTCAGGCCTTTCGGGACTTTTCAGGCCCTATGCAGGCCTAACTCGTCTCGTAGGCTTTATCCAGTGAAATTCTGTCAAAAAATTTATGGCTTTTAGATTCATTTTCATACTTTAAAAATGCCCGAATAATAATTTACAGACACTGAAAATAGCCTGTATCGGGCTTTTCAGGCCCATTCAGGCTCGATTCTGCCTACCAGCCTGAAAATTGACAACAAATTTAATTTTTTAAAAACGTTTTTTCTCCGGTTTTTTAAAAGTAAACTGAATGCCAGGAATCGAACCACGATGTAAACTTTTCTGAGCGTTTTCTTACCCTTGCGCCACCGGGATGCCCGAAGTTTGTACTAAAAAAGCTAAACTTTTTTCACATCTGCGGGAACTTTGAATATTTCATTTAAGCCGTTTTGTAAAGTGCGAGTTTTTCTCAAAAGACGTGAGAAAACATTGTTTTTCATGGCGAATTGCACGAAATCCCCTGTTTTAAAAGAGAGCGACTTCGAGCCAATTCAAGGTTCCAGTTGATTTTTGTTTCTCAGCCTTTTGGCTTTTTGTCGTTAGAATTCTAATTATCTGCGTACGTGAGGAAAATTCATCAGCTATTTTTTTGAATTTCGAAAAAGCGATAATTTCTGCATTGCGAAAAGCTATTTTTGACCTCATTTTGAAAATCAATCTGCAAATTGTTGCCGGTCAATTATGCATTCGTCTCATACCTTTTCCGACCTGTGAGTTCTTTCTGTGCACCTACTTTTTTCCCTATCTCTTGCTCTTTTGTACATCTAGACTTAAAAATGTACTTTGGCCGATTTGGCTGCGTACATATCCTGAGTATCCTACATTTCACACCTTGTTGTGCCGAAGTAGTTTTAGCATCAAAAATATACATCTTTCCTTATTAAAGTAGTTTTTATTACAATTTCGACCAGATCGGGCGGAAAATTCTGGGAATTCAAATTGCCTCGCACCCTCTTGATTTTTAGCGTTTTCTCGTCCTTTTAGTATGAATCCTTTTGTTTTTCTGATGCCTCGTAAACAGCGGACACGCAGGGCGTACTGGCCGTTTTCTGATCTGTAGACGAAGGCCCATTTTGTCGCGTTTTGAGCGCGTTATCTTAAAAACTTTAATTTTGCGACCATTTGTCTTATACTTTTTCATAAGTAGCAAAAAATCTCTGACCGTCACTTTTAATGGATAATGAACTTGCGCATATATGTAAATTCCTTTTCTATCGCTCTCACTCTTTCCCTCACTTCTTTTTTGGTCTCTCTCTACTTCTCTCTCTCTCCCTCCCTCTCTCTCTCTCTCTCTCCCTCCCTCTCTCTCTCTATCTCTCTCATTTTCTCTTTTAGAATCGTCTTTTTTCAAATTTAGCACTTAGGCCTTCTCATTGCATGAAATGCAGTTGTTTCGTTATTGATTCTCTGGATTTATGTCTCCTTCTTTTTACGCTCTCTTTCTCTTTTTTTTCGATTTGTGTTTTTCCTTTTTTTTCTCTCTTTTCCTTTGAATCGCAATATGTCTCTTCATCTCTTTTTCTCTCTCTCTCTCTCTCTCTCTCTCTCTCTCTCTCTCTCTCTCTTTCTCTCTCTCTCTCTCTCTATCTATCTCTCTCCCTCTCTCTCTCTACTCCTATCTCTCCTTGTCTTTCTCTCTCTCTCTCTCTCTCTCTCTCTCCAACTGTCTAACTCTTCATCTCTCTCTCTTTCTTTCTTCCTCCCTCTCCCTATCTCTCTCTAACTGTCTAACTCTCTCCCTCATCTATTTCTTTCACCGTATTGCTCTCTGTCTCTTTCTTGAGTCTTCCGTTCCCTATTTCTCTTTCAGCATCTCCATATGTCGCTCTTCAATATTTGTAGCTCCCTCTTTACGTTTCTGTCTACCTCACTCCTTCTCTTTTACATTTCTCTCTATCTCTCTCTCTATCTCTCTCATTTTCTCTTTTAGAATCGTCTTTTTTCAAATTTAGCACTTAGGCCTTCTCATTGCATGAAATGCAGTTGTTTCGTTATTGATTCTCTGGATTTATGTCTCCTTCTTTTTACGCTCTCTTTCTCTTTTTTTTCGATTTGTGTTTTTCCTTTTTTTTCTCTCTTTTCCTTTGAATCGCTATATGTCTCTTCATCTCTCTTTCTCTCTCTCTCTCTCTCTCTCTCTCTCTCTCTCTCTCTCTCTCTTTCTCTCTCTCTCTCTCTCTCTCTCTCTCTCTCTTTCTCTCTCTCTCTCTATCTATCTCTCTCTCCCTCTCTCTCTCTACTCCTATCTCTCCCTGTCTTTCTCTCTCTCTCTCTCTCTCTCTCTCTCTCTTACTTAGAGTGACTCTTTTTGGTTGCTTTGAACGGAGGCATAAGGAATATTCCACACAATGTAAACTCATGCCTATTCATTGCATCCATTGCATTCCGCAAGTGTCACCTCTCGCACCTCTCGCTCTCTCTCTCTCTCTCTCTCTCTCTCTCTCTCTTTCTGTGCCTCTTCTCTCTGCCTCACACACACAAGCTCTCCCTATCTCTCTCTCTCTGCCTCTACCTTTTCTCTTTCTTTCTCTGTCTCTCGCACCTAGCATGGTTCTTTTTGATTCCTTTGGACGGAGGCGTTCCAAAAACTTACACTCCTGCTTATTCATTGCATCCATTGCATTCCCCTTTGCGTCACCCTTGCTCCTCCTGATCCATCGATTGTTCTCATCCGCCACAGTCATCATCGCCGACCGGTGCTCCGTCTGCGCTGCGTCTCTCCCTCCTCCTCTCTGTCTCCCTCCCACTGTCACATCCGTCGCCAGCCATGTTGTGACGAGCGCCGATCATTCCCGAGGCTCACCCCTCAATTAGCCTACAGTCCGTGATTTTAACCACGGATACTCCGTGTAGCCCACATATTGTCTATACTACTTCCGACCAGGCGGGGTGTAATGCCTCAGGCTATAACTCAGGCATTGACACTCAAAGAACCAAGGCAATTGGCACTCAATGCATCAAATTGGTGCTTCCCATTGGTTTTCTGGGAAGTGATTTGTAATTCCCGGATTTTCATCTGAAAGTCTGTAGAGGGTTGCGCTTTCATCAAAATATGGTTCCGAACAACTTTTTTTGGATAATTAAAAAGTACGCCTACCCGAAACTTAGCTAAGTCTTCCCTACTACAGAAAACCCCCATTCCATATTATATGAGTCCCCCAACCTCAGTTTAACGTAATAGATAAGTAAGTCCCATCTTTCACTCAAATGAGACCCCCAAGCAGTTTATAGCAATGACCTTCCCCCCCAATCCAAACCTAATAGAGGACTCTACTGACATAGCATATTGTGGGGGTTGTTTTATTGAAGTATTTCCAACGACCCCCCCCAACCTCACCATCATCCCTGACGTAATAGTTGAGCCCCCCACCTTTCACTTAATACTGCTACTGTGGGTAGAGACCGCAGAGGCGACCTCAGCGCCGAAATGCTAAGAAAATATGGTTTTGGCGGACCGCGTGCCCATTATTAAGAAATTGTTCACTTTAATAATGGAATCCTAGGTAAAATCACACGCGAAAAACGATGGAATAAGTTAAATCACGAAATTTCAACAACAAGTGTGCGAAAAGAGCAATTTTTTCAGTTTTTTTGGCTATAATATTCGAGCCAAATCGATAACACGTTTGTCTTTTATATTTCCGGAACCGCTAGTAAAAGCTACTTTAAATAAAGCATAAAAATAAAAAATCCATTCGCGCCGAAAAAAGTTAAGACAATTTTTCTACTTTGGCAGCCTTGATTTCGATTGGAATGGCATTCCAGTACTCCAAATGTCTGTAAAGGACCTTCAAAAATTGTTTTCTTACGTAACAAATAAGTAAAACAACCGGAAAACTAAAAAACACCCAAAACCAAACGATTTTCTAACCATCACTTTGGGCATGTTTTCAGTTTCCTTCAAAACATAGGGAAATGAAAGCTGTAACACTCGGGTGAATTAAATATACAAAAACAATGTTAATCTTTCATTGAAGACTAAAAAATCTAATTTTCATTCGCGCCTTCGTTCACAATTTTATTTTAAAAATACATTTTAATACAAAGTTGGGGACTTTCCGCGCTCCAATGCTAACTACCGTAACCAAAGCCTTTTTGAAAAAGGCAATTTAAACCTGTATTTTTATTATTTTTGAAATAAATTTGGTATTAAAAATACGAGAAAATTATGAAAAACCATTTAAAAACATATATAGTCGCTGCCCACCGAGCATGGCTACAAAAAGGGTCATTTTTGAACAACCTGCGCATCTAATTAGCGAAATAGGTCACGTAATTGAAAGACGCAGAGAAAAATTGTCAGCCGCTTCGGAATGCTAGCTGGGCGAGGAGTATATACACATGTATTTTCTCAAAAAGAGCGATTTCGCATTCAAGAAAAACTCTGTCCGTTGTTTAGCAGGGCCTGTGCACGTTTGCGGACCTTGCCGGACATGGCCCGCCCAACCACGGCTGCGATGTAAAAATCGGGTTCATTCTTGCTCATTCAAAGCGGAATATCTCGCTTCGTTGTGGATGAAATTTCAAACTGTAAAAAAGAAAAGTTTAAGTTATGACATTATCTAGCTTTCAATAGCTATTAAAAATGCGAAATATATTTTATAAATATTCCTCTGCGGTCCCTAACTGTGGGTGAGGGGGTAGTTTTACAGCAATTCAATAGTGCCCCCACCGCAGTTAGTTTTTACACTGAACACAATAGTTGAGCATTCACCCTTTCACTCTATAATATGCCCCACCCCCTAACCCAGCGTTTTGCAATAATGCCCCCATACCGCATCAAACGGGTAATGTCCAGTGGATCACAATATTTCCGCACACCATATGAAATATAGCTGTCGCCAAACTAGCATCGGCTACTAAAAGCCGCTTTTTCTCTGCGTCTGCGCGGCTCGCACACTATTTCCGCCTGAGTATCGCACGGCTGCTGCATTAAACGGACCGTCAGGGGCCTTTTGCAAGTTTATTCTATTTGATTATTCATAATTTATTATTTCAGGATTTCATACCCATTTTTTATGCACGCATCCGATAAAAAAGTATTTTAACGATGAATAAGTGAAAAATTTTGTTCCAACGGCTTTCAGCCAACGGCCATGCGCAGAGGCGACGTCGCGGTGTTTACAGAAAAGTGTGCGCCAATCGGCAAGCTGGCACTTTGCCAAAATTTTCTTTGCGGATTTTCAAACCCGGTTTTAATTTTAGCTCTAAAAAGTGTATTTTAATCGTTTTTCGGTTTTTACACTATGTAAAATAATTACACGCTAAATAACTGCCGTAAAATATATGAAAATGCATAAAAATATAGCTGGTAACCGAGTGGGCTGTGGAAAAAGGCTCTCGGCGGCGTTTCTCGTTCTGTCTGCGTCTCTCAGCGAGAGGTTTGATTCTCGCAGCCAAATCAATTCAACAAATCCCAAAGGAGTAGTCGCGGGCAATCGTAATCGCAGGTAGTGCCGCGTTGGTTTTTATTACCGTGGGGGTACTGTAGCATAAAAAGGCCCCTAACAATCCCTTTAAGGCCGTTTTTGGCAGGATGCTCGTTTGGCGACGGCTATACTCTACTGTCACTTTTTATTGTGGGGGGTAGTATGATAATAGTATTTCTAATGTGCCCCACAACCTCAGTTTAGTTACTCTGCAGCACTAGTTGAGCCCCACCTTTCACTCGAAGAAGAAAAAAGACCTAAAACCAGTTTATAGCAACAAGCCCCCCCCATCCATACCTAATAGAGGGCTCGACTGTGACGATGTTGTTGTGGGGGCAGTTTTATTACAGTGTTTCAAACGTTTTGTTGTAATAATAGTTGAGCCCCCCCCCCACCTTTCACTCAAATAAGACCCCTAAAACCCTGCGTATCGTAATGATATCTCAATTCAGGGAATCCATTCCAGCCCCCTTCCCCACTCAAGTAAGGCCCCCACTGTGGTTTGACCCCCAAAAATGAACGAGGTTGAATCTGATTGGCGGACTCGGGGGGGGGGGGGGTTATTTGAATTCATGGCTGAAATGGGGGGCTTAACTAGTGTACCTGAAACGTATTCAGTTAGACCCCCATACTAAAATTTAAGGGAAAAAAATCCTAAACAGACCAATTTCTGGCATTTATAGCCATTTTTGAGAAAAAAAAGTTATCGGATTATTCAATATTTTCAACTGTTTCTGATCTTTAAATTCCATTCTCGAGCTCAATTCTTTCTATCTTCATTCGTGAGCCCTGTTTACAATCATTAGGAAAGGAAAAACTTTCTCACACAAATAAAAACAACCAATTTTTCCGTCCGAGTGAGCGTTTATTTCCGTGAGACTTCGTTTTCATTCCTTCTTGCGTTTTCTATTAAAAACATTGCCATTTTTCTTTTTCTCTTTTCAACATTTTTCTATTTAGTATTTTCCACAAGTTAAAGTCAAATTTCAGAACGCGGTCTCCACCTCTTCTCCGCTTTAAGGTGAGTTTTAGCCTTCTTTTTTGGGTTTTGGCCGATTCCCTAAATAGTACCCCAAAATTGTAAAGTATTTTACGGAAATTGCTGAAAAATTAGGGTACATATAGCTGTGGCCAAAACGAAATCAACAGGCGTCCGCAAAAAAAAGCTATATTTTCTCTGCGTCTCCGCTACGAGCACACTCTCTCACCGGAGTATCACACGCCTTCTGAAATAAGCTGATTTTTGCTACGATTTCAAATTGGTGAAAGTTATTTTTCTTGCAATGAAAAAATAGTACGGTAGTCATGAAATTTTTCACCTTTGACTAAATTTTTGAAAACAATTGCTCAAAATTGCAAGTATTGCAAGATTTTCTCGCTTTTCGGTCTTCTCTTCTGTTTTCGAGAGCCTCTCTCTCTGTTTAACCTGTTGATGTTGAGGAGAACAGGCAGTTCAGACAATAAACAATCACTTGGGGCCTCAATTTTTCACCCGACATCACAGATTGGCAAAATAAATAGACACATGAGCTGTGGAGTCAACTTTTTGCTTTTCAAATGATTTTACATTCTTTATAATATATAAAGTGTTTCAAAATGGTAAGGACACTTAAAGGAACCATCAGGGTCCTTTTTAAAGTTTATTTTAATTAATTAATTAAATTTAGTTGATCAATTATCTATTTATCATTTTCAACTCCTTTTTCCTAAAAAGCCGTGATTTCAAATCAAAACTCAAAATTAATTTTTTCCAACGGGCTCCAGCTTACGTTTTTTCACACCATCTGCCCGCTGTCCAAGGTGAAAGCCGCTGGGGATTGGGAACACGCAGCGCTGAACATCCGTCGACTTCATAGCTAACTGGTTAGGGCCGGTAGCTGGTAACCAAAAGGTCCCGGGTTCGGTTCCACTCTCGTGCAAATAGCTTTTGCTTCCAAAAAGAAAAAAAACTGATAAAATCGTACTGTTGTATTCTGACGTTGGTTTTAATTGTAGAAAAAAGGTCCCTGATGGTCCCTTTAAAAATCAGATGTTCAGCCCAGAAACAAGGATAGATTTTGGTTAGCGCAGGAACTAATTGGCAATTCGCCAAACTTTATAGCTTGCATGACGCGTTGTCTCTTTTTAATTAGTTCACTTTGCGGAATTTTGAAATTAGACCTTTAAACTACCGTTTCAAATTTGCCTTTTCACTTATTTTGGTTGGATTTGATATCGACTTTCAATTTTGGCAGAATTCCAAATTGAAATCCTGCCAAAAAGGACCTGTTTTCCAGCAAACGAGTGATACGTAAGCGAGAGAGTGCGCAAAAAGCGGAGACGCAGAACCGTTTCTCAGGCTAATGCCTTTTTTTAAATGAAAAGTTATATAAGTTAATTTGGACATATTTACAAAACAATTTAGCGAAAAAAGTCGCAGCGGGGGATCAATAATTATGAAATTTTGTTAAAAATCTGAATCGCTTATCTGTTTTTCATTTCATTTTCGTGTTTTAATGTAAATTGAATTTTCTTGTAAAAATGATCTTAAAAAAGAGAAAATAATACCAAACTAAAAAAAGTCTTCAAAAAAAATATTGTTAACACTTAATTCTTGTTTTAATCATCTTTTTTTTGAATATATGTAACAAACTTTGATTTTAAAAAAAGAAAAGAGAAATTTTCAAGACCCTCTGACAAACATTTTAGCATAATTTGGCGAAAAAACTTTGTACGTTAGTTCGAACCCAAGTTGAGAAACTTCTGCCAATTGAAATCTCCGTTACACTGTAAAAAAAAACGAGTTTGTTAGGTTCGGCCCCCAAATTTCTATCCCCACCTCTATTTTTAAAAAAAAAAATTTCTTTTTTTAAAATAAAAGAAAAATAAAAATTTCTATCCCCCGGTTCGATTTCCGCTGGTACGCATCTTTTTTAAAACTAATTTATAATAAATTTACTATTTGAAAGCCACTTTGAAATTTATTTTGTTATATGTTTGCTTTACAACGCGGAATTCCCTTTACCGCCATTTTTTAAACCGATTATGCATTCCCGCGTGGTTTTCGAAACACCCTGTGTTTTTCGTGTACTTCGACGCGGGCCAATCGATACCATATCGATCAATCGATATCAAATCAATCGATTACCGTACCCATTCCCTCCGGAATAGAAGTCCCTGTGTCCTTATCTCCCGCCCCTTGCGGCAGCGCCGGTCCAAACAGTCCCCCGGTCTGCCGCCGTCGGTCTGCCGCGCCGCCCGTTCCCCACCATGACTACAACAATGACAAATATGGGGGAGTCGGTCACCGAGCCCCCCACACCCCCTCCTTCGTCTTCTGATGCAGCTTCAGCCTCTTCTGAAATCTCAACCGAGGCTGCAGCCGATGAGCCCCGGCTGAGCACCGCCTCTCCCTCTCCGCCAAAAAGGACTTTTTTCAACCTCCTCGGACAGTTTATTCAATACGGAGTGAGTTTTTCTGTTTGTAACAGCTATTTTTATCCATCCACTTCCAAAAATCACCCTTTTCTTGTACAGCAGGCCTTGTCGCGTGGGAAAACAGTTACTGATAAGAGATTTGCAAACGAACAAGACTGCACTTTGATTTTAAAGGAAAAATCGAATGATCACATTTGCAGAGTAAAACTGTTGTAAAAATTAATGTGAAAGGATAAAAAAAAATTGATGTAAAAGTTTAAAAGTTTTATTGACTGTAAAACATATTTTTCAAAGAAAATCTGTAATTTCTCTAAAAATGAGTTCAAAAAAGCCTAACCAACTTTTTGTCTCTTTTTATGATCTCAGCCTGTGTAGATCTATGCCTCTTTGCCTCTTTGCCTCTTTGCCTCCTTTCTCTCTTTATCTTTTCTTGTCTCTGTCTCTTTGCTTCCCCGGGCTATACTTCTATTTCTCTTTGAACCCACTTTGTCTCTCTCCCTCGTCGTCTCTTTCGCCTCTTTGCCTCTGTGCCTGTTCACTCTGTTTATCGTATTGTCTCTTTTTCTCTTCTCTGTCTCCTTGCCTCCTCCGTGCTATGTTTCAATGACTCTTTAAGTTCAATTTGTCTCTTTGCCTCATTTCCTCTCTGCCTCTTTGCTTCTTTGCCTCTTTTCCTCTTTGTATCTTTGCCTTTTTGCCTCTTTGCTTTTTTGCCTCTTTTCTATGTTTATAGCAGTGCCTCCTGTTCTCCTTTCTGTCTCTTTGCCTCCTCGTGTTTTGTTTCAAATGTTTTTTGAGTCCACTTTGCTTCTTTTTATTTCTCTCTCTCTTTTATCTTTTTTGCCTCTTTGCCTCTTTTACCCTTTGCGTGTCTTGCAAATGTCTCTTATCTGAATTATTGCCTCTTTGCCTCACTAAAACTGTCTCTTTGCCTCTTTGTGTATCTGATCCACGCATTATTTCTCTTCCCCTCATAAACCCTCATTTAATCTGCCTCCCCATCTCTCCTTTTCTCTTTTTCATTTCTCCTTCTCTCTCTCTGTCTCTCTCTCTCTCTCTCTTTCTCTAAATATCTCTCTTTATCTAAAAATTTTTTAAAAAATAAACAGAAACGGGTAAAAGACAATTTCCATAAAACAAAGCAATCTTTTTCATTGTTTTTCTGCATTGCTCAATTGTCAATCCTTTCTTTTAACATTGAAAAAGCATAGGCCGGAATCCGCCACCAATGATTCACCTGAAACGGCCTAAATGTTGTGCATTCAACAACTTTTGCCATAAAAACAGATATTTACAAAGAAAACATTTCTCATGTGACCTACAAAGAGAAAATAATGTCAATAAGAGGAATCGGTTGGTGGTTGTAAAGAGAATGATCGGGGGATTAGGCGAAACGAGTAACCGGTCTCTGCTGACCAACAACTGCCACGTGTGTTTCGTTTATGGTCGGCGGTGGGCAAACAAGTGCGAAAAGTTTTGTCGTAAATGGATGATGTTTGGAAAAAGGGAAGAAAACTACGTAGAGAGACCGAGACAGAAACAGAGGTAAAATGAAGAGAGAGAGATTGAGATTGAGAGAGAGAGAGAGAAAAATAGAGTTAGAGAGACAAAAATTGAGAGAGATAGGTAGACAGATAGAGATAAAGAGAGAGAAAGGGAGACCAGGGATAGAAAGAGACATTTTCAGAGAGATACACAGAAAACTGAAGCAACGATGCACAAAGAGAGACTGATATGCACAAAAAATTGAGAGATAGAGAGAAAAAGGCTGAGAGCGACAGACACATATAGGAAACAAACAGAGACATAGAGAGAGAATAAGAGAGAGAGAGAGAGAGAGAGAGAGAGAGAGAGAGAGAGAAAGAGGACAGAGAGACAGAAGAGTGGCACAGACAAAAACACACCAAAGTAATTATGGCAATAAGAGTTAAAGCGACGAGACAAGAAAACAGAAAAAAATGAGAGAGGCATAGAAAGACATATAGACAAAAATAGGCAGAGAGAGAGAGAGAGAGAGAGAGAGAGAGGAAGAGAGAGACAGAAATACTAGAAACATAGGATCCGAGACCAAGCGATATAGATAGACAGAGAGGGACAGAAACATATGAAGAGAGTTAGACATAGAGAGATGCAGGCAGAGAGAGAGAGAGAGAGAGAGAGAGAGCGAGAAAGAGAGAGAGAGAGAAATGCAGAACGGCAGCTGAAATTGTTAGAAAGACAGAGAGTTCAAAGCTAGGGATGTATAAAACAAGGCATAAAAAGGAGAGGCATTGATTCCCTAATTCTCTTATTGACAACCAAACAAAGAGTCAAGTTTCACTATTTGTGTGCACGAAGTGACCACTGCCATTTGGTTTCAAAAGCTTTTCTCTAACAACATCACATGACACCAATTTCTCATAGTTTCTCAAAACCTTCGGGCTGGCCCGGTTGAGCTGGAGTTTCTGACACGCCCTGTTGACACGCTAACACTAATTTTTAAAATGTCAAATAAACGCTGCCATTGTGGTCGTGTTTATAGAAGAAAAAAACTAAACATAAATCACGCACGCTCGTTTTTTGCCGCGTTCCACCGTTCCTAATGGAGATTGCGTGTGTGTGGTCATTCGATCCGCAGAAATACATAGCCATACATGCACAAAAGTGTTTACCGTCTGTGTGTGTGTGTGGAAACGCAATCCGAATAATATTTGAAGACTGACTGGTTCTTGCTCTTTTAGATCCATGTTCGAGAGAAAAAACGTATCATGCTGATGTCGGGGGAAGTAGGGGGACGTGTGCGTGTGCGTGTGCGTGTGCGTGTGCGTGTGCGTGTGCGTGTGCGTGTGCGTGTGCGTGTGCGTGTGCGTGTGCGTGTGCGTGTGCGTGTGCGTGTGTGAATTCCAAACCTATTGCAAACTATCGAAACCATTCTTCCCACGTCGAAATATAGTCGCTGAAGCAGTAAAAACGGCGGGAATCGGCATTTGCCATGCGAAACTGATCCCAGATGGTCTTTTTGTGATAGAAAAACCGTCAAAGAGGACATTTTATAAGTACAACGACCCTTGGCAGGTTTTCAACCTCTGCTTATCTTGATTTTCACACCACACGCCTGTTTTTTTCGCGAGTCCCCTGCGTTGTAAATTACTAGATATTTGTTTTTGATAACATTCTTTTAAAGTTCTTAACCTCAGTTTATGTTTCGGAAACTGCGTTTTGCTCTCACATTCGAAATTAGACGAGTTGGCATTCAAATTTGAAAATATGCTGGCTTAGCAAGTTTTCACTCATTTGAGTGAGTGAGTGAGTGAGTGAGTGAGTGAGTGAGTGAGTGAGTGAGTGAGTGAGTGAGTGAGTGAGTGAGTGAGTGAGTGAGTGACTGAGTGCGTGAGTGAGTGAGTGAGTGAGTGAGTGAGTGAGTGAGTGAGTGAGTGAGTGAGTGCGTGAGTGAGTGAGTGAGTGAGTGAGTGAGTGAGTGAGTGAGTGAGTGAGTGAGTGAGTGAGTAAGTGAGTGCGTGAGTGAGTGAGTGAGTGAGTGAGTGGACCGAGTGGACACGTGAAATTCTTTTCTGAAAACCACGACGTGACATTTGAAAGCACATTCTTTCCCATGTCTCCAGACTAAAGTTTAACCTAAAATAGCCTTAACTCTTGACCTAAGGTCCAAGGTAAGTTAGAAACTTCCTCTTAGCGCGTGCCAAAGTGCTTCGCAAATTGCCCTTCGCCCCTTTGTTTGTCCTCAGTCCCGCCTCCCGGAAACTACCGTAATACAAAAAGCTTTTTGCAGCTTGGAAGTGGGCGGGTCGCCGCGCCGAGCAGTCCAGCAGTCGCTTCGATGAGCTCCGACAAACAGGTGAGTCTCTTGACCCCAAGGAGGGAAAGTCCAACTCACACTTCTGAAGAAGTGGAGGGGTAAATGAGTTTAAATAACACTTTCAAGTTCTTTTTAAGGTCGAAACAATGATGTGCATAATAAGGCATTTGGCCCCCAAATTATCCACTTTTCGATTGCGATTGCGGAATACCGTAATAAACTTTTTGGTTCTTTTTTCAACTAGCATGTTGTCCAAACCGTTCAGTAAAGTATCTCTACAAGAAAAAAAGATTTTGTAGCGCTAATTTTTCGACAAAATTCAAAAAAGGATGGCCAGTAATTACAAAACCCCACTTTTAAACCAGAATAGACGTAGCCGGCTGATTTTTAGCGAAATTTTGCTAGATTTTCTCTCTTAAACCAAACAAGTTCTTATTTTTGTAAAACGTGTTGTGCAAAAGTGATTTTTCCGTGTAAAAGCGGTGAAAATGATATCGTAAACTGCAGAATTAACTTTTTCGCACTTTTTGAGGTCCTGGTGACAGCGTCTAAATGAAGACCTAACAATGAAAATTTACGAAATGTTAAGCTTTTTTTGAATTCGCGCTGAAATTTCTTAAAAAATCATTCAAAATTAAATTCTTCATCAAAATAAAGGGGATTTGCATCACGAAAAATTGGGGAATTGCGACCGCCGCCGGCTAGACAGCAAACCTTTGGCTGCGGCGGGCACCCGTACTAAGTCGGCCACTCCGCTAGGCGGGGTTTATAAGGCGCGCCGCTGCGAATGCTACTCCAGAGCTTTTGGGAACAGTTTCCTCTCTTCAAGCAACTTTGGATGATTTGCAACCTGGCTGCGTTTTAGTCTGGTTTCATTCATTTTTTGTTTACAATACTTTTTATTCTATTTTCTAGGAGAAGGGGCAATGCCTGGCCGAGCCGCGGGTCTTCTCCCGCCGATGGCTCATGCTGGTCCTGTTCGTCTTGCTCTCAGCGTCCAACGGAGCCCAATGGATCATGTACTCCATCATCGCCGACGTAGTGGCTCAATTCTACGATGTTTCCTACACGGCGGTCGATTGGACCTCCATGATCTATATGCTCACCTATATTTTCTTCTTCATCCCAGCTGCGTAAGTGTTTTATTTGCTATTTTGTCTGGCTGTGGGATGATTTCTGATGGCCGGGAATAACATTTACCTGACCTTTTGACACGGAGGCCTCTCTTCCCATTGTCACTCTGGGTGTGTCTTGCCCGGCGCATTCTCTGTGTTTCTTGCTTGTTCTCGCCCGCTGCCTACATGAGTGAAGAGTTGGTTAGCCGAGAACAAACACTCCTGCCAGCCGACGACCGGGGGCACCACGGCTGGCATCAGGAGCTAAAATAAGAAAGAGGTATGGTCTCAAATAGACCACTTTGAGACTAGAAGGTAGATAGAAAAAGAGAGCTAGAGGCATAGAGATGTAGACTTTGCTTGTTTGAGAAGCAGCAGTGAGGGGAGAACAGATACAAAGAGACATACAGAGATATAGAGCCAAAGAAGAGAAACAGTCAGAGAGAAAGAGAGACGAGGCGATTGAGACATTATAACAAATAAGTAATCGCGGTGGGACCTAATTTACCATCCTTTGTGCCGTTTTTAGGAAACACACTATAGAGACAAATAGACTGTGAGACAAATTATTTTGACATAGAGGTATTCTATTACGGAGAGAGAGATAGAGATAGAAAAAGTAAGAAATAGAGAGAGTGGGAGAGAGAGAGAGAGACATTGGTATTTTCACAGAGATATAGAGATTGAGACCTCGGAGAATGAGGTATTTATAAAGAGAGAGGGCGAGGGATAAAAAGAGAAGAAAGAGGGGAGGGATAGAGTGAGTGTGTGTGAGAGAGAGAGAGAGAGAGAGAGAGAGAGAGAGAGAGAAAGAGAGAGAGAGAGAGAGAGAGAGAGAGAAAGGGAGAGGTGAGCCACCATGAAAGAATTGAGAAACAATGAGGCACACAGACATTAAGTTACTGAGACAAGAAAAAAGCACGAAAGAAAGAGTGAGTTGTCATAGCCTACCAAAAAAGCGATCCTATTCTGCACAAAAAGCGATCTCATATTTGTCATAAAGCCAAAATATCTGTTGGCGCCGGAATTGCATATTTCAGATGGCTCCTAGACAAGTACGGTCTGCGTGTCTCCGTCCTCCTCGGAGCCCTCGGAAACTGCATTGGCGCCTGGATTCGACTCCTCTCCACTTCTAAAGGTACATATTCTTTTTGAAGCTTTAACAGAGGTCGCTTCAGATGCCTTCTGGGTCACATTCATCGGTCAGACCATTGTCGGAGCCTCTCAGATGTTCACTTTGGGCATTCCTCCTCGGCTGGCGGCGGTCTGGTTCGGTCCGAATGAGGTCTCCAAGGCTACGGCTTTGGGAGTTTTTGGAAATCAGGTAGGTCTCTTTGCCTCTCTGCCTCCTTTTGTGTCTGTCTCTGTCTCTGTCTCTGTCTCTGTCTCTGTCTCTGTCTCTGTCTCTGTCTCTGTCTCTGTCTCTGTCTCTGTCTCTGTCTCTGTCTCTGTCTCTGTCTCTGTTTCTGTCTCTGTCTCTGTCTCTGTCTCTCTCTTTCTTCAAATCTTTCTTTTAGCTCGGAATCGCCATTGGCTTCGTCACCCCTCCCCTCCTTGTCCACAACGGAACCACAGAACAAGTAGCCTGGGACCTCAACATCCTCTTCCTCTCATCGGCCGTCCTCAATACCGTAATCCTCAGTCTCATTCTGGTCTTCTTCGCTGCGAGACCACCCGTACCTCCCAGTCTGGCTCAGCTGACCGCCCAAGAAGAAAAGGCGTTTGATTCGAACTTCTGGTCCACTCTTGTCAAACTGATGACTTCGAAGGACTTCCTTCTCCTTTTCATCACCTACGGTAAGTTACAGTAACCCAGATAGGTCAATCGGCTGTCAACACATCTGAAGCTGTCAGCAGATCATAAAAGCGTTGATTTGCGCGCTGTAAGGCCGTAAAATGGCGCGTCGGGTGGGAATGAGGACGTTAATTGAGGGAAAACAAGGGTTGTTACAAAGAAATACGATGTGACTTCAGGGGCTTGAAACAATCCGATTTTAAGGGGTTTCAGTTGACAATGTTTTAAAATTGCACTTTCGGTCAAAAACCGTGCACTAAAATGCAAATCTGATGTAAAACAGGCAGTTTTTTCATTGTTTATTAAAACATCCAGCAATTGGATATTTCCACAGAAACCGCGCGGCAAATGGTAATTTCGATGTAAAATCGTGCGGTAAATAACATTGTTTCATAAAACCATGCGACATTGTGAACTGTCCTCAAAACCATGCGGTAAATGGCAATCTTGAAGGGAAAACCGTGCGGCAAACTTTTTAAAAAATCTTTTTTCTCCCAAACATACAAACTATGCGGAAAATAACATTTTCCACTAGAATCAATTATGCGCAAGGTATTTTTATGGTCATTATTGTAAGAAAATATGCCAAATGATGGATAAAGCGATTTTTCCTATTTTCTTATAGCTCAAAATTCCGAATTCTGATTTTAAAAAAAATAGCTCACCAAATGGTCAACATTAAAAATTCTGTGCCCCGCGCGGCATGTCGCATAAAACCATGCGGCAAACGACAGTTTCGCTGTAGAACCATGCGGCAAACGGCATTTTAAGTAAAACTACGCGGCAAATGGCATTTTCCAAATCATACGGCAAATAGCATTTTTGTTGTAAGCCATGCGATAAATTGAATAGCTGCATAAAATCAAGTAGAAAACGGCAAATGTGATATATAATTATGATGAAAAGGCAGTTATCATGTAAAACCATGCGGCAAATGACATTTTTAAGATAAAACTATCCAGTGACTTGAAATTTCTCCGAAAACCATTTGACAAACGCAATTTTATTTTTTAGAGCTACTATTTCCCTAGAACATGGTGCTTTTTTTTTTCGAAACGATAAAGTTTTTTGTGAATTCAAACGAAATTTTATAAGTTAATAAAATAAAGTTTTGCGATTTCTGACAAAAAAGAGCGGCAAAAAGTGAACTAATTGAATTCAGAAAATTTTTCATTAAAAAAACGTTGGAAAAAAAATTTTCATTTAAAAAACACTTTGAAAAAAAAATGCATGTCCTAACAAAAACCTATGCATAAAACGGCATTTTCGCCGTAGAACCGTGCGGAAAATGGCAAAATCGTTGTAAATCCCCGAAATTTTCACCGTAATTGACCATATCTGCTTAAAAACACACCATTGCTGCACATTGTCCCATAAAATCATGCGGTAAATAGCATTTTTAAGACAAAATCATACAGTTGTATAAAGTTTTCCAAAAACCATGCGATAAAAAATCCTGCATCAACTGCAATCGCCCATAAAATTATGCGGCAAATGGCATTCCCTTGGAAAACCGTGCGGCAATTGGGAATCGTAAATAAACTTTCCGACCAAATAACGGGAAAAAAATTTTGGCTTAAAACCAAGCGACAAATGTTGTCCCTAAAAATCATGCGCCAACTTGCATTGATCCAAAAAACCTTGCGGCAATTAGCAATGTACCAGAAAATCATGCGGCAAATTGCAAAATTTCATGCAAATCCATGATGAAAAGAAAATTTTCCACCTTAAAGGGGCAGTAAGGGGCCTTTTCATTTCTTTTTCGATCGGATACGGTCTAAAATTATGCGAATGAATTATGCAAAATTGTCTCGCACCCTCCTCATTTTCACAGCTATCTCAGTCAATTAGAATGAATTCTCAGTCAATTAGAATGAGTTCATTAGCATCCCCTGTAAATACCGGACATGCAGGGCGTACTGGCCATCCGCACAATCTGCGGATGGTCGGCCGTTTTTGGACACTTTGAAGCCAGGTCTATCGAAAATGGTACATTTCCGACCCATAGTCATATACATTTTCTTGATCAGGGAATTTTTCTCTTCTAAATGGGCCAATGTTGTAAAACCCGCCTGACTGTCCTTTTAAACCATGCATGAAACACAATTTCCCTTCTAAAAACCTATTTTCCAGGTATCAACACCGGCGTCTTCTACGCCGTCTCCACCCTCTTGGCCCAGATGGTCAACCCCCTCTACCCCGACTCGGCCCAAACCGTCGGTCAGATCGGCCTCGCCATCGTCGTGGCCGGAATGATGGGTTCCGTGGTGGGAGGCTGGTGCTTGGACAGATTCAAGAAATTCAAACTGACCACAATCGGAGTCTACCTATTCTCATTCTTGGGAATGCTCAGTTTCACCTTCACCATCGACATTTCTATCGTTATCGTGTTCATCAATGCCTTCGCCCTTGGGTAGAAAAGAAATCGAAGCCTAAAACTGAAATTCGCTTTTTAAGATTCTTCATGACTGGCTACCTGCCGATTGGGTTCGAATTCGCCGCTGAAATCACTTTCCCCGCTGCCGAAGGAACGACCAGTGGGCTTCTGAATGCTAGTGCTCAGGTGGGAATATAGGGATACTGTAACCAGATTACCTGTTGTATTTGAACGCTTGCTTCTCAATTTACAACGCTTTGATTATGCGAAATAAACATATGGGCAAGGGCGCAGCGTGGTTACTTAGTGCCGGGCCAGACGTTTTCCAACGGTGCGTCCTTGGCCGAATGGCATACGCGCCGGACTGGGGCGCGCATGGACCGGGTTTGACTCCCTTCAGTGACAATGTTTTTGCGAGTCGGCGATAGTCGGCGATTTTTGCGAGTCGGCGATAATACAATTATTCCCCAAATTGTAAACTACGTAACTGCTTTGTTACCTAACTTTTGACCAAACTTACATTAGGCACCTTGACTGTTACTGAGATAACCGAGAAGTATATATTGCAGCAGTTTTTACACTAAATTAAGTTACAAACAATATTAGGCTAAGGAAATCTGAAAAAAAAAACAGCATACGTGTAAAATGTATACCTGTGGGGACATTTTGATGGAAAGAAGATGAAGGCGGCCGCACACAATAAGAAGGGAAGTCAAAATGAAGGCGAGATTGCGCATTCACGCGTTTAGGCAAACGTTAGGAATTAGCCTATGTCAGTTTGGTTTCGTATATAGTCTATTTCCAATGAATGGTCGCCAACTTTCCACCGACCTTGATTTCCAATCGTATTTAACCACAGATGTTTTGAAACACCGAGGTGAATAAAAATTAAACAAGCGAAATAGCACAGCAAAATAGGAGTGCGCAGACGAAAAATGATTGCGGCACGGTTCGCGGTGGGATGCAATGACCGCAGTCCTTTAAGAAATGGCCAAATCATGTTCCGTTTTTTGGAAACAAACCATACGTGGTTTTTTTTAAACTACCGCTTGTGTACCGTACACCTGCTACTATCAGAAAGATTGAAGGTTATAGCTGTCGCCAAACGAGCATATATTACAAAATGCCGCTTTTTCTCAAAATGTCGGCAAATTGCACACTCTTTCCGTCTGCGTATCGCACAGTTGTTCAATAATTGCAAATTTGGACAGGATACCGCGTTGGCGACAGCTATAAATGTGTTTTTTTAATCTTCAAACCCCCTGAAATTAGTGGATCTCGTTTCAACAGACCCATTCTTGCCGAATTTTTTTTTTAAATTTCATTTTACAAAAATAACAACTGAAAAGGGTCATACAATACTTCTACCACTCTTCTTCTACACCTTTGTTTCTGAATCTATCTCTCCCTCTCTATCTATCTTTCTCTCTCTCTCTCTCTCTCTCTCTCTCTCTCTCTCGCTCGCTCGCTCGCTCGCTCGCTCGCTCGCTCTCTCTTTCTTTCTTTCTCTCTTGGTTTTGTCTCTCTTTAGTTAGTGTGAGAGTGAAAATAGGTGAATTCAACGTGAAGTGAAGTGAGGGGGAGGTGAGGTGACATTACTGTCTCTTTTTGGGCATTTCTCTAGTTGTCTGTTTTTCTCTGTAAATTTCATGACGGTTTCTGGGCCCAAGTACGTCCCTTAAAATTGTGAGCCCCATTCCGATATTGTTGTTTTTGCAATAAGGCGTGAACACAACAGAAAAACTTTTTGAAAGGTCATGTAGTGTTTTCTCTAAACAAAACCAAAACAATAAAAACTGTTTTTAGGTTTTCGGTATCCTCCTGACCCTGATGATGGGTACCATCATGCATCAATTCAGCGTTTTCTGGTGCAACATCATCATGAGCGGGTTCCTCATCGTTGGAACACTTCTTACTTGTAAGATTTTCTCATTTTTCAATGTATTTCCAAATTCCAGGCCTCATTACCGAGGATCTCCGGCGGCAGAAGGCCCACGCCGTGCAGGCTCACATGCCGGTTAGTTCAAAATCGATTTGGGATCGATTAACTTACTAGAATAATCGATTTACACAGGTATTGATTGATTTCAGACATCGGAGACGCAATTGACGAGCTGCACAGCCACGGACTGAGTCGCCACCGGCGGTGTCGTGTGCTTACGGGTCCCCTGCATAAAAGAGAGAAGAGTCTCCTTAGATCCACTTATTTTTTTTCTAGTGAAATATCGAATAAATGTTTTTTGAATTGATATTTTAGAATTTTTGAGTTTTTGGCTTTGAAGACAGAGATCGAGCGATTCGGAACGAGAGGCTCCACGTTGTGCGCACTGATAGCTCAGTGCTTAAGCTTTTGACTCCAAGGAAAAACTCGAGAGTTCGAGCCCTGCCGGGGTGAAATTTCTTTTCCAAGCCAATGTTGACTATATCCATTGGCATATTGTGCTATACAAACAGGAATTAATGAAAAACCGGGGCCTGGTCCAATTTTATTGAACAAACATGATCCATAATTTTGAAAAGCATATTATATGAAAGTTACTTTGTGCTACCAAGGCAAATTTTCTTATTCAACTGCCACATTTGACGTCAGTTCCTCAATGTTAGTTTAAAGAGAACCGCGTGTCAAAAGACATGGTCAACTGAAGACTTTCTGCAAACAGTTGCTGAACAAAACGTGCGTCAAACGGCACACGGTGTCAAAGACCACTGGGCAAAGAACTAGGTGTGTGCGTATGTGTGTGTTTGTGTGTGTGTGTGACGGTTACGGTATCTAAGATTGCCTGATCGGGGTTCTTTACCTGGGAAATTTCTTTGTTTTCCCCCGTCTATTTTACTGAATATAGTCTTCGCCAAACGGAAATCGGCGAGAAAAAGCCGCTTTTACTCTGCGTCTTATCTTATTATGGTTTGTTTCCAACAAACGGAACATGATTTGGCAAATTCTTAAAGGACTGCGGTCATTGCATCCCACCGCGATTCGTTTATTTGTCTGGCACTCCTCTTTTGCTTGTTTAATTTATATTCAATGCGATGTTCCAAATCGGTAGTGGTTAAATATGAAAGGAAATCAAGGTCGGCGAAAAGTCGGCGATTTTTCATTGGAAATAGACTATATTTGGCTTTAATACACCTGGATTGATTTTGAAACGACATATATTAGCTGTAAATTCGATTTCTGGCTAAATCAGAGGGTTTTTCTTTTGACTTTTTGCCAGCATATGCAATCGTGCTCTATCTGACACCAAACAGAAGGGCCGAAATCTTGGTCCCCGGAGTACCCCAAACGCGACGCTGTGAATATTCGTTCCGGATTCGACAAACCAAATTCAAAAGGCGACTTGGTCAACTAATCCAGACATGCAAGTATCAACATTTATGTGGCAAAACGAGAGAAATAACAACTTTAAAACTAAGCAAGCTAGAGGGTGAGAGAATCAGTAATCAACACTCCGTGTCTTCCTCCACCATGCATTCGAAGAGTCCCAGCCAGGTCTTGTCGCTCACGGCCATCGGCGGCTCCGCCATGAGGAACGCCTTGTAGGCTGACTTGACCGCATTGCAGGAGAAGCGAACGCCCTGAAATTAAAACGATCAATTATACTCCTTGCCAAATTTACTTCGGCCAATTTGGCTGCGTACACGGCCTGAGTATCCAATATTGCACGCTTTACTCTAGGAACAACATCAAAACATTGGCACGTTGTTCCGAAGCAGGTTTGGCACGAAATATATACATATACTCCTAGCCAATCCTACTTCGGCCAAAAAGCGGCCACGTCCCTTTTGTAGCCAAATATTATGATGTAGTAATGCGAAATTTGAATTTCAACATCAGAATAATATCACTCATTTCCTCGAGTCGCCGAAGTAGGATTGGCGGGCACTGTAAAGAATGGTAAAACTCACATTGAAACCGAATCCGTGCTCCAAGGCGAACAGCTTACGGTAGACGCAGAATTGGCACCTGTGAGCTTCACAAGACGTGATCTTCGGTCGAGAGAAGCTCTTACGTTTCTAGAAACAGAAAATTTTTACAGCGGGGACCTAACCTTAGGGCAAATGGGTTCCTTGATCTTCGTCTCCAAGTAGGCCTTTCCGTCGGCAAAATCGAACTGATCCAGCAGCTGCCACAGAGCATGCATGTCATTCCAGTTCTCTGAAAAGGGGGGAAATTTTTTTTATAGGCCTGTGTATTTTTCTCATGCATCAATTGAAAACAGCCACTTTTTCTATACAGCCAACCATTTTCAAAGGTTTGATACGAAGGGAGGATGCGTTAACGGTTATAATGACGCCATTTTGGGCACTATTGACAGCTGACTGGTGCAAATACGGTACCACCCACGAAGTACCGAAATTATTACAAAAGGCAGTTCGCACTGGATATAACGCCAACTTTTGGGGTGGTCTACCGCATCAATAGGGGTGGTGAAAAATACGCTACATGGGTGACTCAAATATGCTTCGAAGCCAAAAACAATATTAAAGGGCGGGATACTGTAGGCCTTTCATGATTTTATTGTCATGCTCGCGTTTCGGGACCCACAGAACACAAATTGTGCTTAAATTTGTCTCCGAAATTCTTTGGCAGTTTTCCAATATTTTGCAGCAACTGGCTGTATCAACATGGCCCATTGATGGGCCATATTGACAGCCCGTTGCTGGAAAATACGGTAGACCATCCACGAAATATTAAAAATTATTACAAAAGTTGGTTTGAATTGGTTACAGCACCAACTTTTGGGTGGTCTACCGGTCAATATGATTGGTGCGTGTCAATAGGGCTGTTATAAATAACGCTACCCAAGAAGTATGTGATTGCGGATATTAAAATTTGTTCCGAAGTAAAAAAAAACCTTTAAAGGGCGGGATACTGTAGGTCTTTCAAGAGAACCGAACCGCGTTTCGGGATCTATCACACATAAATTACGCCAAAATTTGCCCGGCCCGCCCGCCAAAATTTGCCCGGCCCAAATTTTTTTTCGTTTTCTTTGATTTTTACATTGAAAAAAGACATAAACTTTCAGTTGTCGGGCCGGGCCGTGAAAAATTTTGGATCTGGCATAGTTCTCACGAGAAGGGTCGGGCCGGACCGAGAAAAATGTCGGTCTGGTTTGTAAACTTATCAAATTAAATTTTCTTTAAATCGTTATTTCAGCTTGCATACAAAATTTTAAACCTTACAAACTCTTTCATAATACTTATGTTACATATCTGAACAAATTAAGTGCCCCGAAAAAGGATCGAACCTTGGTTGCGTGGGTGATAGTTTGATTAGGCGGCCCGTGAGAACTGACGTCTAGGACATACCTGGTTTCATTAAAAAAGCCCTTAGTCCCCACAACGAAAAACCTTCTGAACACGCAGGGGTGGGTCATAAGTCGGTATAATGTTTACAAATACTCGATCGAAATTATTTGACCCCCGGAACAAGCATTGCATTCTCGTCAAGGAGGGTTTAATATAAAAGGGGCAACCATGGCAAAATCGCGGGCCGGCCCGCGATTCCCAAAAGGGGGTATCGCTAGGTTTCCCGGATAAGCCATTTATTAATGGGCTGGGTCAAGGTTCGCATATGCACCAGAGACTGAGCTCCGAGCACTGTTTTTTTTTTGGCGGGCTGTGTGGCTTTCCTTTAAGAAAAAGATAAAGTCAAACCTGCTAACGACCAGCCCAAAACTCTTTTTTTAAATACCTTGAAAAGAGGTACAGCGAACGAGGATTCTTTGATCGAGGAGGACTCCTTTGTAGATTAACTGCAAAAGACGCTGGAAGGCGATGGGGTCGGCCTCGATCGTGATGCGGTCCTCGAGTTTCTGAAAACAAAAATCAAGTAAGAATAACAGAAAACCGAAACCTCCTTGAAATCGCCGAAGAACATGGCTTTGAAGTAGCTGGAACGGCAGGCGAGAGTCTAAAGTGAGAATTTTCGGCCCAACAAACATTAACCCGGCGGGGTTCTCACGGGCCGGGCCGTTTTCAAAATTTTGGCCGGCCCGGCCCGTTCGGCCCGTTTACCCTGGACCACCCAGTCAGATTGCCACCCACACGACCAGGGTTCGATCCCGGTCGGTGACATTCTTTTTTGTACGACTAATATTAACTTAGATGTTAGTAACAAACACTATTACGATATTTAAAAGAGTTTAAAAAATTATTGCACCGATTTATACAAAAATTAAAAATTTGATTTTCAAAAACGGGCCGGCCGGGCCTGGCCGCCCAAAAAAATCTCTCGGCCTGTCATTTGAGAACGCCGTAACCCGGCTTAATTTGAATTTCAAATGAACCCACCATTTTGTGAACGTTGAAATCGGTGTTTCCCACGACGAGGCACACATCCGACAGCTCCACATCGCCAAAGTTGACAACAACCCTTTCGGGAGAGTCCGTCATCTTCTAACATTAAAATAATTTGGCGGTGACACGAGAAACCAAAGAAAAAAAGAGACAGAAAATAAGCAAAATTCGGTAACCAATATGAGGAATTGACAAGTGAACACTTTAACCGAAGTTTTTCGAATTATAATTTCAAAAAATGTCGTGCAAAAATACACTCAGGCAAGGGGGTCTTTCGTAAGACGAGAAAACTATGCAGTCGATAGACTTTCGCTCTAGGACCCATTACGAATACCGCGCACGCGTGGCGGACAGCTCGGGCATTTTAAAAAACTATTTGAGGTTTACAAACAAACGAGATTTCCACGATTTCAAGAAAATTCTATGCTTTCTACGCATCAAAACCCACTTCGTGCAACAACAAAAAAACGAATCGCCCGAACGAAAGTTCGAAATTTTGTTTTCGCTACGAGATCAGACTGCTCATGAAAGCACAGGCACTGACTTCCGGCATGCAGTTATGGCGACGGGCAGAATTCCACATATTTTCCACATATCAATCAGTTGGAAAAATCCATCCCGCCCCAAATTCCTGCGCGATAACCGACTTTTTACAGCAATTGTGGAAGAATGTCACATTTACAAAAGAAAAACAGCAAGTATCAACATTTATGTGGCAAAACAAGAGTATCAACAAAATGTATAACAGACTGGAGACTGAGATATCAACGACGATACGAAGTGTCTTCCTCCACCATGCATTCGAAGAGTCCCAGCCAGCTCTTGTCGCTCATGGCCATCGGCGGATCCGTCTCGCGGAAAGTCGTGTAGGCGTACTTGACCGCGTCGCAGGAAAAATCAACCTGAAAAGATAATGTAAATACTTGTTTTCACCGGCCGGGCCAGTTCGAAAATTACGGTCGGCCCGTTTGTCCCGCTCACTGCATCGCAGGAAAATTTAAGCTACTAAAGCGAAAAAAAGTTTTTCTTCAAAAAGGGAAAACGCACATTGAATTCAATTTCGTGCTCCAACGCGAACAGCTTGCGGTAGACACAGTACCCGCACCTGTGAGCATCACCAGACACGGCCTTAGTTCCACGAGAATATGTCTTATTTCGCTGCAAAATTCTCTCACGATTGATCATAAAATGCCTAACCTTAGGGCAAATGGGTTCCTTGATTTTCCTACCCAAGTAGGCCTTGCCGTCGGCAAAGTCGAACTGATCCATCAGCTGACACAGAGCATGCATGGCATTCCACTGATCTAAAAAAAAGCAAAGGAGAATTTTCAGATATAAAATTATTTGAATGAAAATACCTATGAATCAGCTGCAGACGCTGAGTATCTTTTCGTCGGGAAGTGCTCCTTTGTAGACGATCTCCAGAAGAAGCTGGAAGGCGGCAGGGTCGGCCTCGATCGCGATGCGGTTCTCGTTTTTCTGAGAAAAAAAAGGAGTTCTAGGTGAACAACAGAAAAACCACCTCCTTAAAACCGCCGAAGAACATCACGGTGAGTCGAGCGAGTGGCCCCGCGGAAATCGGAACGGCCCTGCCAGCCGCTTTCCCCATGTCCTAGTGACTACGGTATTTATAATTATAGGGTGTACCAGGGTGTACAGTTTCTAAAGGCCCCGTTTGAAGCGGCGTTAAAACACGCCGGGCGGCGCGTAGAACGGCATGCTTTTTGCAATTTTAATTTAAAAATACCGTAGTTACTAGGCCTCGAGAATACCGGCTGTCAGGTCCATCCTGATTTCCGCGGCTCCCCGCCGTGACATGGCTTTGAAGTAGCTGGAGCGGCAGGCGAGGGTCTGAAAATAAAGGTTTCTTATTTTTGAAGTTATTAACGAAAATTGAACAGACGGGATCGATCAAATTTCGCATACGGGCCAGCCCGAAGCTAACTTCAAAAAAAATTTCTAAAAACTCACCATCTGGTGGACGTTGAAATCGGTGTTTCCCACGACGAGGCACACATCGGACAGCTCCACGTCGCCGAAGTTGACAATAACCCTTTCGGGAGAGTCTGTCATCTTCTAAAAACAAAAAAACAGCCATGTTAATCTGCGGGGACACGAGAAACAAATGAAAAAAGAGCGAAGGGGGGGGGGGTGATTTCGCAAAATTAGGTAATCAACATGAGGAATTGGCATGTGAAAACGTCTAAAGAGCGGTAGTAATGTCAAAAAGCGTTGTGGGACCAAAATACACTCAGACAAGGGTGTCTTACGTAATACGAGAAAACTATGCAGTCGATAGACTTTCGCTCTAGGACTCATTACGAATACCGCGCACGGGCGGACAGCTCGGGCATTTTTAAAAGACTGAGCTTTTTAAACAAACGAGAATTTCACGATTTCAAGAAATCAATGTGCTTTCTACGCATAAAAACCATACGGGGACACGGTACGGAAGGGGCTCAAAAAGAAAGGTCCCCAAAGTGAGAGAGCCCCCAAAAAACTAGATATTCCATTTTTACAAGGTCCCCCTATAAAGTAACCCCCTAAAACCAAGGTCCCGCAAGCCCTACGTGTCCAGCTATGATAAAAACCCACTTCGTGCAACAACAAAAAAACGAATCGTCCGAAATAAAGTTCGAAATTTCGTTTTCGCTACGAGACCAGACTGCTCACAAAAGCACAGGCACTGAATTCCGGCATTCAGTTATGGCGACGGGCCGAATTCCAAATATCCAATTCAAGTTGAAAAAAGCAGTCTCGCCCCAAATTCCTGTGCAATAACCCACTTTTTACAGCAATCGTGGAAGAAAGCCACATTTTCAGAGAAAAAAAAACAAAAAGTATCAATATTTATGTGGCAAACGAGAGAAATAACAAAATGTACAACAATCTGGAGGCTGGAGTATTAGCGAATAAAAACAGAGTCTTCTTCCACCATGCATTCGAAGAGTCCCAGCCAGCTTTTGTCGCTCAGGACCATCGGGGGATCCACCTTGCGGAAAAAATCAACCTGAAAAGATAATGTAAATACTTGTTTTCACCGGCCGGGCCAGTTCGAAAATTACGGTCAGCCCGTTTCACAACGCGCCGAGAGCGGCAGTTTTTCCTTAAAGGACTGTCTGAGGATATCCCGGACGGAATATTTTTCAATTTCTTGGAAGCCTGCCAAACGACAACCTCGCTCTAATCGTACTTTGTGTAATAAGAATCTCGCAACGATCACTCAAAAACCTTTAAGTTTGCAACTAACACGCAGCAGATTTCCCAAAATCGTTGCGGGACCCACACAGTTTTTAGTGGACATGGCCGGACAGTAAACTTTCCGTCTCTCTTTCTCGTCGGATTTTAGGTGAAAAAAATCGTTAATGGTTTTAAAAAATTGATTAGTGGGCGTATATTTCATAGCAATTCTTTCAGATGCTAGAAAAATTTCTCCACGGAGATATAGACCATGGAAAACTACCTTTGCGTCGTTCTCGATAATTAGGAATTTTTATGGTATGAAATAATTGCTGTGAATTCTCCATGTATACAGCTATTAAAATGTGAAGAACAAGCTGAAAAAAGTTTTCTAGTATTCGTAAAAGAGAGACGGAAAGTTTTAATTGAAACTGTCCAGACAGTCCTTTAAACTGCCGGCAGTTTGGTTTCGGCGGCTCGTTGTGGTTTGTCCCGCTTTTTTCACAAACATTCCGTGAATCCAGAGCCCCCAAAACTTTAAATATTCTGCAAAAACGAACCTCAAAATCGAAGTCGTGCTCCAAGGCGAACAGCTTGCGGTAGACACAGTTCTGGCACCTGTGAGTTTCACCAGACTCGACGATTTTCGCTCGATTATATAATGTTTTGTTTCGCTGGAAAAAAAAGAAAATAAATACTCGTGTTTCAGCGGGGTTCTCAAACGACGGGCCGGGCCGAAGGATTTTTTGGGACGGCCCGGGTATGAAAAATTAAATTTTAATTTTTGTATAAATCGGTTCAATAATTTTTTTTAAACTGTTTTAAATTACTTAATAATAATGTTTGTTACTAACATATAAGTCAATATTAGTGGTACAAAAACGAAAGTCACCGACTGAGAAAATTTCAAAACTCCCGCCAATGGCGACTTTTTCTCCGCGTCAATTTCTCCGTTTGGATTTTCCCGTGTAAAGTTTTTGTTTTTGGCTTTTAACGACATTTTTAATGAAAATTTAAATCGTGCTGGATTTTTTGTTGTAGTTTTGCATGAAAAGTAACTTTACGCGTAACTTTCGTACCAGCGTTCAAATTGTCCCTCTAATTTGTACAGGAAATACGCGATATTTTTTGATCTGACCGATACTACCTTTAAGCAATTGAAGCGTCGTGGTTCGCCTTATTCTATTACAGGATAAATTACATTTAAAAGGTCCTTACCACCCTTAACAATTCCGATGTTGTAGTTTCTACACCCTAACCTTAGGTATTCGTCCAAATTCCGCGCGCCGCGACGGCGGGAATGCGGCAATTTGAGTATTGCCCCATTTTTTCTATGGAGTAAGGTCTGTCGTCAATGTTTAAAAACTGTTACATAGGGATGAGTGTCGGAAAATGCACCCCTGCGGTCTCTTAACAAGGTATGCAGAAAATCCTGAAAAAATAATATTGCTGCATTATTTTTCTTACAACATGCACAACTTTTTTTCTCTTATTTTGTCATTTTTTTCGCGTTACAATTTATTTTCTTGCAATTTTGCTTTAAAGAAAAAGTTGTTATGTATTGAAAACGATCGAAAAGGGTAAAAAATATGATGTGGTAAAAACCAGTTAACGAATTTTATTCGGAGAAAAGGTCGCAGTCGGAGAAAATGTCGCTCGGAAAAAAAGTCGTTTGGGCCGGAGAAATTGTCGTTTTCTCCGCCGGAGAAAAAGTCGTGGAATCGTGTGGGTGGCAATCTGACTGTGTGGTCCAGAGAAAGGGTCCGGCCGGGCTGACCAAAAACTTCATTTCTGCGCAAATAAGCTGATAAAAACTAGAAAACGCGATTAAATGTAAACATATTACAGCCTTTTTTTTTATAAATTCGGACCGTCTCATAAAATGCCTTACCTTAGGGCAAATGGGTTCCTTGATCTTCTTCTCCAAGTAGGCCTTTCCTTCGGCAAAGTCGAACTGATCACCACTTGCCACAGAGTAGTCAGATCGTTCCAGCGCTCTAAAAACCAATACTTTCGGATAAACTTCGAATTTTCAAGCAATCAAAATCCAAAAAAACATACCTTTAAATGTGCGACAGACGTTGAGGTGGCTTTCATCGGCGAGGGCTCCTTTGTAGGCGATCTCCAGAAGCTGCTGGAAGGCGGCGGGGTCGGTTTCAATCGTGATGCGCTTCTCGTTCTTCTGAAACAACCATTAACAGTTAAAGGCTTCAGAAAACCACCCCACCTCCTTGAAATCACCGAAGAACAGCGCCTTGAAGTATGATGACCGGCTTGCGAGGACCTAGAAAACGAGAGTTAGACTAGTGCGATGGCAGTTTTAATTTAAAAAAAGGCCATAGAGCTTCGTAAAAGCACCCAAAAAAGGGAAAATTAAGGAACTAAATACAAAAATTCCGGAAGAATCGGTAAATTTCTGAAACCCCACCATTTTATGGACGTTGAAACCGGTATTTCCCACGACAAGGCACACATCCGACAGATCCACGTCGCCGAAGTTAATAACGACTCTTTCGGGAGTGTCTGTCATTTTCTGAAAGAAAAAAAATCGATTTAAGGATTACAAAAATAAGAAAAAAACGAGTAGGTTAAAAAACAAGTGGGTTAAATTAGCTATAGCCGTCGCCACACCGAAATCGGCGAGAAAAGCCGCTTTTTCTCTGCGTATTCGCTTTTTGCACGCTGTTTTCGCCTGCGTATCGCACGATTTCGCCTTAAAAAGCCCTTTTTTGGCACCCTAAAACCGCGCGGCGGCCCCAAATTTAAATTTGAAATTTAAAAATATTTTGCGAAAATATTTGGCACGGCCGCTGCGCACATTGTCGCTGCGGCGCTGGAAGAAATCGTGGCGGGACCCACCCATTGTATATTTCACTGCGTTTTGCATGAAATTCTCGAAAACTAGAAAAGCTTCTAAAATTCTGATTGAATTTTTGAATTCTAGGCTATTCATTTTCTTGGAACTAGGGTTTTCGAAAAAAAAAAAACGCACCTATTGGTGATTAAGAAACGACGACTTGCCTGTAATGAAGCTGTTTTTTATTCAATTTACTTGAAACCCTTAGTTCTAAGAGAGCTTACTAATAGAACATTCTGGGACAAATACCGAACCATATAAAAGCACCGTTTCTGAAATTTCTTGGAAGAAGTCGTGGCGAACCCCCTTAATGTCTCTAAGGCTTTCCAATCAGCCAGTTTGCTATTATTTTATTATTTTCATTTGTTTTTTTTTATTATCTCCGTTATTATCCTTTTTTGATGGTGGACAAAATATTTATTTTAATCTTGGTTACATTTTACTGAAAATTCACGTAGTTTGACTTTCTCCGTTTGTTTTTTTTTTCAAAACTGTCCTCTAAAATTCATTTTAGTTTCAGCTGAGGCGCGCGCAACGCCTCAAAAAGGACAAAACGAAATCACAGGCGAAAGTTTAAAAAAAAAAACAAGTGTTTTGTGAACAGTTGATAAAAGCAACACAGTTAGCTCGTATCTTTACTAGACTTCTTTCTCTTGAATATCTTCTTATTCAATTCAATCTACACACGGATGCCCTGAGGGGCCACAGGAGGAGGAGCGGCTCCACCACTCATCGGCACTTCCACGTTGAGCGCTGGGAGAGCAGGCTTCTTGAAGAACGCGGCAAGGTCCTTTCCATCAGCTTCGGTGCACGTGGCGTAGCACATCACCACTTTGTCGCTCTTGAGGGGTCCAGAAGTTCGGGTGACCACAATGTTAACCGATTTCCCGGGAAGGATGAGGGTGAAGACGGGGTTGATGCTGAATTCAGAAGGTAGGGAGGGAGATAGAGAGAGAAAGAGAGAACCCTGAAACTTACGAGAATAACTTGTTGTCGGAGCACTTCACTTTGAGAGCCTGAGGCGCTGCAGCCGTATTCTTAACCGTAATCATCTGCTGTCCTCCCTTATCCGTCCAAGTCAGAGTCATCGGAGACATAATGAGCTCTAAATCTCATTTTATGTCTCTGTGTCTTTGCCTCTGCCTCTCTGTCTCTCTGGCTCTGTTTATGTCTCTATCTCTATCTCGGTCTCTATCTCTATTTCAGTCTCTCTCTGTCTCTGTCTGTCTGTATCTCTGTCTATGTCTATATCTCTGTCTCTCTCTTTCTGTCTGTCTGTCTCTCTCTCTCTCTGTTTGTTTATGTCTCTATCACTGACTCTGTTCCTTTCCCTTTCTTTCTCTCTCTGTCTCGGTTTTGTCTCTGTCTCCGTCGCTATTCGGCATCAATCTCTATCTCTATCTCTGCCTCTGCCTCTGCCTCTGCCTCTCTCTCTCTCTCTCTCTCTCACTCTCTCTCTATCGCTGTCTCTATCTCTGTCTTTATCTCTGTCTCTATCTTTGCCTCGTCTCTATCTCTGCCTCTCTCTCTATTTATGTCTCTGTCTCTCTCTCTAACCCTGTCTCTGTCTCTATCTCTGTCTCTATCTCTCTCTCTCTCTCTCTCTCTCTCTCTCTCTCTCTCTCACCAACCTTTTCCAGCAACTGGCGCTCCAGCCTTGCCCTTGGCCTCCACCGGCGGTGCAGGCCTTCTCCTTACTCGTCTCCTCGACCTTCGTCGCGTCCGTTTTAACCTCAGCCGAACCTTTTCCCTTCTCCGCTGATTTAGGCTGCTGTTTCTCGGCCGACCTTGGTTGCTTCAAAGTGGCCACGGGGACCTGGGAACCCGGCTTGGCGACAGTAGGGGCCACAGGAGGAGCTGCCGGCTTTGGTGGAGCCACGGGAGGAGCCACATTGGTCGGTGGCTTGGCAGGAGCAGCTGGAGGCGGAGCAACAGGCTTCGGAGCATCCTTCTCCTTTTCCGCAGACTTCGGAGCTTCAGGTTTCGCCGGGGCAGCAGGAGCCGGAGGTGGCGGCGTTGGCTTGGCTGGAGCCGCTGGAGGCGGAACCGCAGGTTTCGGAGCATCTTTCGGCTTTTCGGCTGACTTGGCCGCTTCTGCTTCCTTATTCGACTTTTCCTTTTCCGACTTCTTCGATTTCTCTTTTTCCGACTTCTTCGACTTTTCTTTCTCCGACTTTTTCATTTCCGACGCCTTCGAGGGTTCTTTGGCCTTCGAAACCTCCTTTTCTATTGACTTCTGCTTTTCGATTTCGGCTGTCTTCTTCATAACCGAACCCATGTTACTCGCCAGCTCAGGTTGCTCCGGAGGACTGAAAACGGGTGAGTGAGTGAGTGAGTGAGTGAGTGAGTGAGTGAGTGAGTGAGTGAGTGAGTGAGTGAGTGAGTGAGTGAGTGAGTGAGTGAGTGAGTGAGTGAGTGAGTGAGTGAGTGAGTGAGTGAGTGAGTGAGTGAGTGAGTGAGTGAGTGAGTGAGTGAGTGAGTGAGTGAGTGAGTGAGTGAGTGAGTGAATGAGTGAGTGAGTGAATGAGTGAGTGAGTGAGTGAGTGAGTGAGTGAGTGAGTGAGTGAGTGAGTGAGTGAGTGAGTGAGTGAGTGAGTGAGTGAGTGAGTGAGTGAGTGAGTGAGTGAGTGAGTGAGTGAGTGAGTGAGTGAGTGAGTGAGTGAGTGAGTGAGTGAGTGAGTGAGTGAGTGAGTGAGTGAATGAGTGAGTGAGTGAGTGAGTGAATGAGTGAGTGAGTGAGTGAGTGAGTGAGTGAGTGAGTGAGTGAGTGAGTGAGTGAGTGAGTGAGTGAGTGAGTGCGTGAGTGAGTGAGTGAGTGAGTGAGTGCGTGAGTGAGTGAGTGAGTGAGTGAGTGAGTCACCTCTTGCCATCTTCCTGTGTTGCAGCTGTCACGGGATTATCAGCAGATTTGCCAGAAGGCCCGGCCGGTTTGCCAATTCCAGGTGGCTTTGGTCCAGAATAAGGCGTGTTCCTCTTATTTCCTTTGCCGCAGCCTGTGACGGCAAGGGATATGAAGAAAGAGTAGAAGAGGAGAAGTAAGATCATCTCCCAAGCAAGAGACAACCGCAGAAGAGACGTCTTCGATGTGAAATGAAGCTCAACCAAAAGACTCATGGAGAATGATATTTCACCTTACGGACGTAAGCGTGATATCACCGCAAATGCTAAATCTAGGCTTTAAGACTGCAGCCCCCGGCCTGGACATATCGTGATCTCTCAGCAGGAGGGCGCAGACGTGTCAGACAGTCGCGGCGTGCACCCGTACGCTTTCGGCGACGCCAGTAAATGGGCTTACTTAAGCGGCAGCGTTTCTCCCGCGCACAACATTACTCACGGCGGTGAGCCCTGCGCTAAGTAAGTAAGTTTCTTTTGAGCAGGGTCGGTGCCCGATTTTTTTTTAAGGATCGGGCCGGCCCGATCTCGAAAAAATAATGGAAAAGTGGGGTTTTCACAAGGCTTCGTTTGGGTTGAAATGTGATGAACATCCCGAAAACTGCAAAAATAAAATGTTGGAATTTTGGCTTTTGACCTGGGTATACGTTACGGTAGGTGCCAAGAGGTACTGTAAAATTTCCGTTTTACAAATTTCAGAAAGAAAAATTGGAAATTAAATCACGAAAGGAACATACAATTTCGAACTTTGATTTTTGCGTTCCTGCGGAATATAAAAAAGCGAAAAAAGTCGGCCTA
>OZ059902.1:18000044-18107544 GCA_964057215.1 Oscheius myriophilus
TCACACACTCACACACTCACACACTCACACACTCACACACTCACACACTCACACACTCACACACTCACACACTCACACACTCACACACACACACACTCACACACTCACACACTCACACACTCACACACTCACACACTCACACACTCACACACTCACACACTCACACACTCACACACTCACACACTCACACACTCACACACTCACACACTCACACACTCACACACTCACACACTCACACACTCACACACTCACACACTCACACACTCACACACTCACACACACACACTCACACACTCACACACTCACACACTCACACACTCACACACTCACACACTCACACACTCACACACTCACACACTCACACACTCACACACTCACACACTCACACACTCACACACTCACACTCACACACTCACACACACACACTCACACACTCACACACTCACACACTCACACACTCACACACTCACACACTCACACACACACACTCACACACTCACACACTCACACGCTCACACACTCACACGCTCACACACTCACACGCTCACACTCACACACTCACACACTCACACACACACACTCACACACTCACACACTCACACACTCACACACTCACACACTCACACACTCACACACTCACACACTCACACACTCACACACTCACACACTCACACACTCACACACTCACACACTCACACACTCACACACTCACACACTCACACACTCACACACTCACACACTCACACACTCACACTCACACACTCACACACTCACACACTCACACACTCACACACACACACTCACACACTCACACACTCACACACTCACACACTCACACACTCACACACTCACACTCACACTCACACACTCACACACACACACTCACACACTCACACACTCACACACTCACACACTCACACACTCACACACTCACACACTCACACACTCACACACTCACACACTCACACACTCACACACACACACTCACACACTCACACACTCACACACTCACACACTCACACACTCACACACTCACACACTCACACACACACACACTCACACACTCACACACTCACACACTCACACACTCACACACTCACACACTCACACACTCACACACTCACACACTCACACGCTCACACACTCACACGCTCACACTCACACACTCACACACTCACACACTCACACACTCACACACTCACACACTCACACACTCACACACTCACACACTCACACACTCACACACTCACACACTCACACACTCACACTCACACACTCACACACTCACACACACACACTCACACACTCACACACTCACACACTCACACACTCACACACTCACACACTCACACACTCACACACTCACACACTCACACACTCACACACTCACACACTCACACACTCACACACACACACTCACACACTCACACACTCACACACTCACACACTCACACACTCACACACTCACACACTCACACACTCACACACTCACACACTCACACACTCACACTCACACTCACACACACACACTCACACACTCACACACTCACACACTCACACACTCACACACTCACACACTCACACACTCACACACTCACACACTCACACACTCACACACACACACTCACACACTCACACACTCACACACTCACACACTCACACACTCACACACACACACACTCACACACTCACACACTCACACACTCACACACTCACACACTCACACACTTACACACTCACACACTCACACACTCACACACTCACACACTCACACACTCACACACTCACACACTTACACACTCACACACTCACACACTCACACACACACCATCTGTACTTTTCTAGGGTCTCACTAGCGTATATACAATGCGTATTGCTGGTGGAACTATGCTTATTACAACAAACCCGGTATTGTCAAACGAATTTCGGAAAATTTAACTTTTTTTCATGTTTTGTTCACTCTCCGCTTCGAACCATGTCATCGAAAAACTCTATTTGGTTTAGTCTGGTTCAATCTCCAAAGGGATGTTCGTTACCCATGTGATTTTTCTCACTCCTATGAACTTTTTATGTCTGCAGAAACAGATGAAGTTGCCTTTACAGGTATTTTGGAACGATTCCCCGCAAAGTCCTTTGAAAGGTTATTCTGAAATGGTTTTACTTGTGTGAATAAAAGTCTCGACAAATTTCTTTCTTTTTTTGAAAATAGTTTTTTTATATTGCACGCCAATACGAGTTCTCCATGTGTTGGAACGAAGTACTATTTTTCTGCTGTTAATATTCAAATTCTTCTTATAACATATACATAATCCTTATAAACATTTTGCAGTTGCAAATAGGAACACCCCTTCATTTCCCCCAAACCGGCCATCCTTAAAAACATTTTGCAGTTGTCACTCTGTTAGCAGCGTAACGTAATAAGCTTGTGTTAAGACGCGTGTGTGCTTGTGTTAAGACGCGTGTGTGCGCGTGTGCGTATGTGCGTGTGTGCGCGTGTGCGCGTGTGCGCGTGTGCGCGTGTGCGTGTGTGCGTGTGTGCGTGTGTGCGTGTGTGCGTGTGTGTATGTGTGTGCATGTGTGCCTGTGTCACCTTTTTGTCAAGGGTCGATTTTTGTGCCTCCTGGCCCCAGTTATTTCCCGCCTGTTTTCGTTATTGATTAACCTCTTTTTCGAAAGCCATGCCGCACCTCACCTCACTTCATCTCTCCCTCCCCTTACTATATCTTACCTCACATCTCTCATCTATCTCCTCTCTCCTTTTCTTATCTCACTCTCTATTCACATTTTATCTCAATAAATCATTTATTGACTTTCTCCTCCTCCTCCTCAATAACTCTGCCCCACTCATCGGTCGGAAGGCCAATAAAATGACCATATTTGTCGGTTGGATAGCCTTTGGGATTCCCAATTCCTATTTCGTCGGTTGGCAAGTTTGGCTCATAGATGTATCCACCTCTATCCGTAGGAAGAATGTTTCCGTTAAAATCGCTAGAAAATCCATTTTCAACAATGAAGTTTCCTTTGCTGTCAGTTGGGAGAACTTCAGGGTTGAATCCCTCCATATATCTGAATTTCGTGGGCAACCCTGACGGGTTGGTTGGGAAGTATTCTTCATTTCCCTTGTGACGGAGGTACTCCAATGGGTAGGGGATTCCAGTCTCTGTGACTCGAGGGTAAATAGGGCGGCCATTTTCGTCAGTGGGGAGAATTTTTCCGTAGTAGGTGATGGCAGTTGGGAGTGGTTTTTCCTGAAATGAGATATAGTTAACATTTATGCAGATAATTACCACTATGATAGCGGGGCGTGCAGTTACCCCTGCGGCGGTCAATAATAGGATTAGGAACATTTGAAGCAGCTGAAAATGTCAGAAATTATCCGTTTGTATACTTTGGCCCAAGCATGGTAAAATTTGGGGCCGGCCCGGGCCGGGTCGGGCCAGGCCGGGCCGGGCCAAGGAAAATTTTGAGTCGGGCCGGGCCGGGCCGGGCCGGGCCGTGAAAAATTTTGGAGCGGGCCGGCCCGTTGCCATGCTTGCTTTCTTGCTTTGGCCTAAAAAGCGAATGAAGGAACTTAAAAATCAATTATAGTAGTCGCCAATGCTACTTCGCCTAATTTCGCTCTTAGATCTGTGCAAATGGCACCAGACGCGAGTTTGCGTACGAAAATCCTGTGCTTTAGGATACGTACGCAATACTGCGTCAGGGTTACATTTGCGAATTGGCTAAGAAGTAAAATTGGCGAAGACTATACTCAACTATACGACGAATAAAAAGCGTAAAGTTGTAATGTATTGTTGGTTTTACTCAATAAAAAAAAGCTGTGATGGTGTTGTGATTAATGGCATAATCGCGAAACGTATACAATTAGAGCAGTAGAAACTTTGTTTTCGTTGAAAAAGGGGACAAATTTGACATGTGGGCCGCGATGCGGTCAGCAACTGACGCCGGAGTCATCTGTTTCTCATTCCCAGCTGTGATCAGAAGGTGTTTATTGAAATTTAAGTGCGAGAAAACACTGTGAAAATAATTGTGTGAGTGTGCGTGTGTGAGTGTTCGTGTGAGAGTGTGTGTAAGTGATTGTGTAACTCACTCACTTCAAACTATATGTCTCACTGAAACAATTTATTGACATACTACTCATCCATAATTTCACCATACTCGTCTCTCTTCACACCTATGTAATGACCATACTCGTCGGTAGGATAGTTCTTATATTTAGCATTATCACCGCAAGCAACATCGGTCGGCAAGTTCGGCCAAAAGATCATTTCACTCTCGTCCGTTGGAAGGACGTTTCCGTGCCGGTCGCTAGGAAATCCATTACGTACAATGAAATTCCCATTGATGTCTGTGGGGAGAATAGTAGGCTTATACCCTTATACCGTTCCATTAATGAATATCGTATGGGCAATCCCGACGGATCGGTAAGGAAGTATTCTTCATTTTCCTTGTGACGGAGGTACTCTAATGGGTAAGGATTTCCACTCTCAGTGTAAAAGTAAAGTAAAGTTTCCCCCGCATCAAGGTTTGTAGTACCTGCGGGTCAAGTTTAACAAAATGTGTTAGTTCGGAGTGAAAAAAAATTCTATGTCACAGTTGTCATTGATCCAGCTCGAGTCTTATAACAATTGCGTCTTAAAGTAGCTTTTTAATGAAGAAATATGTTCCTTTTCAGAGTCAGCCCGGCAGCTTTAGCTAGACTCTAATTTTGACCATGAGAATTCAGAAAATGAGCATTTGTTATATGATTTTGGAGCGATTTAGCGAATTTTAGTTTTTAGTGCGGCGTAAATGTAGCATATACTAAAAATCTATATAATAGATTCAGTCTATTGTCGTGCTAAATTTATGTGAAGGTTGGTTTTTGGGATTGGATAAAGGCAATGTCGCCGGCAACTGACGCGGGGGGTCACTGAAAATGTCAGCTGTTTCCCTCTGCTCGAGTGAGTGTCTGTATGTGATTTTGTGTGAAATGAGTGGTGTTTGTATGTGTATTTGTGCGTGAACGTGTGCGTGTGACCTCCCACCGTCTTCAGGAAGCGCACTTGTCGTGTTTTGAATGACAGCCGGCTGCGCATTGTAAATGGCTCCAATGCATGGGTCAGCGGTGGCCATCTGGCCACAACAACCGCCGCCACTCATTGATCGCAGCCCAATTCTTGCACTTTCTCAAGAAAACTATGTATTTTCTTTGTTTATTTGTAATTTAGCGTAAAATAACATTAAAAATACCGCAATTTTTTCAGAAAATGTTTACTTTATCAAATATGCTCCACCGGATATCGTTATGGGTGGCAATAGCCTTCCTATGCAGCTTTCTTATTCGAACTATGTAAGTTTTAATTTAAAAACTATTTCAGTAATTATTTTTAGGTTGATGGTGGATATTAATAAGCGAGTATATAACCATGCCCCGGGGCCTTGCCGCTATATGCCAGGATTGGGTAAGTATTGATTTTTTGTTGATTTTCTTGGTTTAAAGTTGTAAATAAAACTGTTATTTTCAGAAAATGGAACACCTGGAATGGAAATAACACAAGCTGGTGAAATTTTTATGTCTGTGGGAGGGTCAGGAGAGAAGAAACCGGGAATTTTATTTTTCCAACTTTATGACAATCCGGATTATATAACTGAAAGATTGAGAATTGAGGGGAATGATTTTACACAGGTTGGTTTAAAGAGAGAGAGAGAGAGAGAGACAGGCAGACAGACAGACAGACAGACAGAGAAACAGAGAGACAGAGAGACAGAGAGATAGAGAGACAGAGAGACAGAGAGACAGAGAGACAGAGAGACAGAGAGACAGAGAAACAGAGAGACAGAGAGACAGAGAGATAGAGAGATAGAAAGACAGAGAGACAGAGAGAGAGACAGAGAGATAGAGAGACATAGAGACAGAGAGACAGAGAGACAGAGAGACAGAGGAGAGACATCTCTTTCCAGAAACACTTCCTCCCTCGCTCCCTCTCCTCCTTCGAGACGCAAGGCCGAGTCTTCCTCTACTCCGTCAACCACCACCCCGGTTCCGAAGGAGTGGAATTTTTCTCCTTTCTCAGAGACAAGAAAGTCCTCTTCTATCGAAGAAGCCTCAGAGACCCCCTCCTCTCCTCAGTTTCTTCTGTCGTAGCTGTGGGAACCGATCGCCTCTTCCTCACAAATCTCGTCCGCTACTCAAACAATTTCCTAAAAGGAGCTGAACTCCTTCTCCAAAGCAGTACCGGATCTCTTTTACTATTCGATGGAAAGACGCTCAAAGTTTTGGATGCAGCGGTACCCTCTCCCTCGTCGATTGCTTATGATAAGGAGAGAGGCATTTTGTATGTTGGATCTCTTTTGAATGAGGTGGGTTTGAGAGAGAGAGAGAGAGAGAGAGAGAGATAAGGAGAGAGAGAGACTGAGATATTTTCCGTTTAGGTGATCCGTGTATACAAGGTGAATCGTGATCTATCTGTCAAATTTCAACACGACATCTCTCTTTTGTCTTCGCCCTCCGGAATCTTTGTGGAAAAATCTACAGGTGAGACTCATTTTCACCCAAAGTGTGAAATGTCTCTTTCTCCATAACTCAACGTCTCTTTCCCATATCTGCCTCTTTGCTCCGATGCCTCCCTATGTCTTTATCTCAGACTCATAGTCAGTGCAAGTCTTCCTCTTTTGTCTCAGCATTTTATTTCCACAGCCAGAATAAACTTCTATCTCTCCCTCTCTCGCTTTTTCTCTCTCGTTATCTCTCCCATTTCCTCAATGACTCAATGTGTCGGTCAGAATCTTCAAATGTCTCTCTCTGTCTCGATGTCTCTATGTCTCACAGTCTTATGCTCTAAATGTCACCTCAGTGTCACAAAGTCGCAATCTCTATCTCTGGGGTCTCAACATGCCGGTCTCAATTTCCTTCTCATTGTGTCAATACATCATCTTTGCCTCTATCTGCATGACAATATCTCCATTTTGATCTCTGTCTCTGTTTCTGCCTCTGTCTGTCTGCCTGTCTCTCTCTCTCTCTCTCTCTCTCTCTCTCTCTAACACCTCATTTGAGGCGACCTCTGGCTGACCCTCCACCCCGTGCTCTACCAAGCCTTCATGCGTCTCCAGGATCCCTCAAACGTCAGTCCCTCTCAAGTTCTCCGCATCCGAATGCAGGTATATCATATCCAACACTTTCCTTTGTCGTTTACGAGAGAGAGAGAGAGAGAGAGAGAGAGAGAGAGATAGAAAGAGGTAAAATGCTCTGTATATCCACAAATTTCCTTTAACATTCACGAGAGAGAAAGAGAGAGATTTTTTTCTAGGAAGGAGGCAAATCCTGGGTAATCACCGAACCTTACGCTAACGACGGAGCTAGCGTGTGCGCTAGCTCCTCTCTCCTTTTCCACGAAGGTCGTCTCATCATCGGTGGACTGGCCGGAAAGACCCTTATGTGTGACGTGGTTAAGGATCTCATTACTTAAGGGAACGCACCCTTACCACAGTATCCAATAAGTTATATTTACCTTCGTTTTCATACTGTAACGTCATTCCCAAAAGGATAATTTAAACGAAGCTTAACCCATGAACATAAGCTAATCGTAGGCAGGGAATCCCTGCCCTCTTTATTAACCTTAATGTATGTGATCTCATTTTTACGGGAATATATTATTTCTATAAAATAAAACTATTATAACGTACGCTATGGTCGAATTTCTTTCACTTTCAGTTTTTCACTGCCGAAAGAATAATTTCAGCTTAATACTGTATATAAAACCGCAGCAGAGACGATAACTGTAGTCAAACAACTTCAGCCGCCGGCCATAGGCCTGTGTAACCTTATTCAATAAAAATAATCGAGTGTTTATGGTACAGAACCCCAGATTTCTACAGCGATCTGAGGTAAATGCAGTTGCGATACCGTAATCACTGTATTAAAGGACAAACACGGTACCTTATTATCTGGATTACTAAATTTGCCCCCATTTCAACTACCTTACTCAGTAGAAGGGAAAGTTACAGTAAACCCACAAGGTTACTGTACCTATCCATCGATGTCATAGTACCAAAAAGAAACGTTAATTTCAGTTGAGCTACCGTAACATTAAGTTAGCCTGTGTCAGATAATTCATTTTTGTTGGGTTACGGTACCTCTAGTGTTACGGTACCACTAACTCATCTTGAGGCGAGTTTGTGTAGGTCGGGTTACCGTACCTCTTTCCACAACATTGGAATTATTACCTACTCATTTTTGTAGCGAATACGGTAACTATGGTTCTGTTAGTCTTTTATATGAATAAGATACTGTAGGCACTTGGGTTACGGTACCCATACCCATCCCGTATCCTTCATCTTATTCTTTACTTAACCTTATGATCGGTTTGCACGGGAATTTGTTATAACTGTGAATAGGGACCATAGCGTAAACTCTTTATCGCTCAAATCTTGTGTTATGCATAATTAGAGGCAAGGAGTCGTCCCAGGACTGGGCGGAGTGGTGTAGCAGAGAGAGAGGATTGTTAGGTTGGTCATTTCTGGGAGAGGTGTACTCAAAAAGGTACACGGCTGGGAATGGGTGGCGAACATGACAACATACAAGGGAGAGAGAATAAATAGAGAATGATGAGCACGGAGGGACCTGAACGGGGCTTTAAGGGGTTCGTGGCTACTTGGAGACGATGTCCGGCGCGAGGCCGCGTCGTTTGATCGCGTCCAGCACGTCGTCGGGAATCGAGTGGTTCTTCGTGGGCGCCTGCAGCGTCTCCCTCTGGTTCGTGAACAGATTCAACTGCTCCTGAAGATAAGAATGTTGAAATTAGCCGAGCCGAATTTGTCACTTGGAGAGGGGACCTGCACTATACGGCAAATGTGTATTGTGGGGGGTCGCGCACATGAACCCCACGGATAGCTGTATGGTTTGAACCGAAAACCATAGTTCTCACGAGCCGGGCCGACTTGAAAAAAATTCTCGACCAGGCCCCTTCGGCCCATCTCTAACCAACCAGTCAAACTGTCACCCACACGAGCAAGGTTCGATCCCGGTCGGGACACTTTATTTTCGCTAACTTAAAATTAGTTTAAATGTGTAATAGAAGTATTATGAAAGTGTTTGTGTTTAACATTTGGCGCGAGCTAAAAAACGATTTAAAGAATTTTAAATTCGACAAGTTTACAAACCGGGCCGGGCCGACACTTTTCTCGGCCCGTTTTGGCCCGTCTTTTAAGAACTATACCGAAAACGGCAACATACCCGTGCTTAAATGGAGCGAAAGTTTGCGCTATATCCGCCCCTCCCTTTGTAATAAAAGTTTGGAAAAAAAACAAGGTGTAGGGGCATGGGAAACGTTTTTGCGAATTTCTATATTCCTCGCAACGAATGGTTCAATTTAGCAATCACCTTGATGGATTATCCTAAGTAAAACGTGAAACTGTGCAAACTGGGCTTTCAAGACTCTATATATTTTAATGCATACAGCTTAAAACACTGAACTAAGGGTAAGTTTAAAAATAATCAAGTGCCCCGACCGGGATCGAACCATCGTGGCGTAGATTGCTGTTCTACTAGGTGGTTCGGGCGAGTAGGCAAGTCGAAAATCGCGTAACCAATCTTTTCTTTTTAAATTGTACCGGCAAGTAAGAACAATGGTTTTTAGAAGAGCTTTAGTCGTTCTACAATGGCTCAATGTGAGTATTTTAATTGAATTTTGTGGGGAGGGGGATAATTACAAAATATATCTAAGACGTAAATATACCACTTTCACCTACTCAAACTGATTTCGTAATTGTTCCAGGCAAATGTTCCAACTTTTCTTTGAAAAATTAAGTAAAAAGTCGAACAGTTGAAATTTCTTTGCACATTTCGACATATTGAGCCAAACAAACTATGCATGCATGAACAAGCTATCTTTGGGGTCCGTTTTGGGCGACCCCCCACAATACAAATGAGACGTGTGGTGCAAGTCCCCCAAATAGGAAATTAGGCTCGGCGCGACCCCCTCTACCGAATCTGCGGGCGCTTGTTCATCTATGAAACTATGGCATACCGCAAACCTAATAAAGGTTTGCACAAACCAACCACTACTGACTCAGTTCGAGTGATAGAGAAATCTTTCTCATCACAAAATGTTGAAAAGTCGTCGTAAAACAACAACTCTCATTCCGTTGATTGTAATTTGTACCTTGTAGTGATGGAGAATGTCTTGATCGGCGGGGCAGCTCTCAATAAAGGCGGCCGTGCGGTAGGCGGTCAAAATGTAATTCCACAGGTAGGTCAGGTTGTGGGGAATGTCGAATCTGAAATGGGAATTGTAATTATAGGCGGACTGAGGGTGCAAAATCGTACTCAAAGCGGCCAAAGGCTACCATAACCAATTGTGAGCGGCTTGCCACAACCAATTCTAAGCGGCCCGACGGTGCCACAACCAACTTTAAGCGGCCTTAGGGTGTGAAAACCAATTTCAAGCGTTCTGAGGCTCTAACAACCGATTCGGAATGGCCCGAGGTTACCACATTCAATTTTAAGCGGTCTAACGTTGCCGCAACGAATTTAAAGCGTTCTGAGCTCGGCAAAACCAATTTTAAGCTGCCTGAGGCTGCCACAACGGATTCTCGGCGGCCTGAGGCTACCATTCCACTCAAACTGACCCTAGAAGTCTTTGTCCGATGATGCGGATGTGATGTAACCTGGGCATCAGCTCGCAATCGTACTCGGTCATCGAAGAACCAAGCAGGTAGCGGGTTCCTCGCTCTTCCAAAAGCTGAAAATAGAAAATAATACCATTTCTTACCAAACAATCTTCTGATTGCGCCCAAAAACCAACCTGATCGATGCCGGCCAACTGCTCGACGACTCTGTTGTAGTGGGTTTTAATCTGGGGAGGGAGGGCTTCCATCGGCGAGGGTTCCTTCTTTCCCTTGTCGTGCTCGGTCTTCGCTCGGAGAAGGAGTTTGAAGTTCTGGAAAAAGAAAGCAATAAAAGTGTTTTGTTTTAAAAAAAATTAAAACATAATTCCGATCAACAAAATCTACGGAATACTATTTGTGTAACATGAGTATGATACACACTTGGCCACCCCCCGCGAGCCGCAAAAAAACCCTGTCGCAATTTAAAGTTCACCCAAATTTTGTAAAAAGAGGGTCTCGCCGCAAATTTTGAAGTTTTTCTAACTGAGGGGGCTGTGGCAACAACGGTTGCAAGGAAATGGTCCAAAACATAGTTCTCACGAGAAGAACAGGCCCACAGGCCGGGCCGAGAAAAGTGTCGGCCCGGCCCGTTTCGGCCAGGTTTGTAAGCTTGTCAAATTAAATTTTCTTTAAATCGTTATTCCAGCTTATATAAAATTTATAAAACCTTACAAACACTGTCATAATACTTCTATTACATATGTAAACTAATTCTAAGTTAGCAAAAATTAAGTGGCACGACCGGGTTCGAACCTTGGTCGCGTGGGTGACAATTTGACTGGGTGGGTCCGAGTAGACGGGCCGAAGCGTGCAGGGCCAAGACGGGCCGATGAATTTTTTTTTGGTAATAGTTGCAGAGGCGCCTCCATTTTGGGGGCGGGGCTAGAATTTCTAAAAACCGTACTTGAATTCATTGTTCAAAAGCCTTCAAAACGAGGAACTATAATTTAAGGAATTCCTTGAAACTATGGGTTCTTTGAAGTTATAAAAGTACAGTTATAATTATATGAAAAATTCCATTTTAAGTGCTTTTCCCCAGTTTGCGAACACTGGAATAAATCGTCGGCATTTTATAATAATATTTATTACGCTGGCTAGCAACGTGCTGATACTTTATCGAAAACGCTGGAATTGGAAGATCTCCAACATGAAAACGGCTAAATATTTTCAAAGAATGCTATAAATCATGGTTTCTCTTTTTTTTAATTTTTATAAAAACTTAATTCCAACCCGGATTTGAGAAACTCTGGCCCGCCTTTTTTCTACATTTTTCCAAAATGTAGAAAAAAAAGTTTTTCCTTTTTAAATGTACTAGAATTTAGTTTCTAGCATAAATAAAAAGCAAACCTACAAAGGCAAAAAAAATTTTGACGACGGGGGATCGAACTGGGGTCACTTTGGTTTGCCAGACCAACCCCTTATCCACTCGGCCATGGATTACATTTAAAAAAATATATAGGGTAGTTCGAATCCTCCTTTATCTTTCCTTTATCTTTTTTCACATTGAGAACTATGTTTTCCAACAAAAAGAATAGAAAAAATATTAATCTTGAAAGGAGTTACATAAAAAAAACTTTATCAAAAAATCACGGGCCGACCCGGGCCGGCCCACTCAGAAAATTTCTCGGCCCGGCCCTTGATTTTGCAATGCTTGGTGAGAACTATGGTGATAACTAGGGTGAGCTGATAAAGAACTCAATTTTTTTTAAAACTAAGGAGCCGTGATTCTGCGCAAGCGTTACAAAATTCTTTGTACAAACGCGTGAATGTGAACCGTTATTCCAAAGATAAACTCGTTCAAGTCGAAGTAGCACTTCGACGAGCCACAAATGGGTTTGTTTCTATTTTTGGCACAAAATTTTGCAATATGTGGGTTATGGAAATGAAAACCAAATATTTATCGAAATTTAAATACTCCAATTTCAAAACTCACTCTGTAGAGGCTCTCGATGGTCTTCTCAGTGGCGGGGTCCTTCTCAAACAGCGGAATGTTGAACTCCTTGGCCAGGTGGAAGATTCTGCCCTCGATCTCGCGATTGTCAGAGTAGGTCGCTTCTCTGAAATTCGAATCGATATAGCTTCACCGTAAAATAAAACTCACTTGTCCTCCTCAATCATGATCGGCGGCTGGGCGCCGAGGAAGTTCTTCTTGAACGCTTCCGAGTTCACATTCACCGTTTTCACCTGAAAATGGCATTTATGTCGGGGAAAACTGTAAGGCATCCATATTTTCGACAAAAAATTGTGCAGCTATGACTATTTCCTTTTGAAAAAATATGTTGAAACCGAGCGAAAATCGGCTTTTCGACTAAAATGTAATTTTTTGAGTAAAAATAATGCAGCCATTGACGATTTTCAATTACGAACATTGCAGAAATCGGTATTTTCGACAAAACAATGTGCGGAAATCGGCATCATCCACTTAAAATAAGCGGCAATCGGCATTTTCCATAGAAAACAGTGCAACCATCGGCATTTTTGAGAGAAACTCATACGTAAATCCGTGTTTCCGACTAAAAACAGTGAGATAAATGGCTTTTCCGAGTAAACACCGTGCGGAAATCGGCACTTTCGACCAAAAGCGGCAATCGGTATTTTAAACAACAACAAAAAAAACAATGCAGAAATCGGCATATTATACCAAAAACTGTGCAATATTCGGCTTTTTGAATGAAATACCGGCAATACTCATGATTTTGACAAAATCTACAATTCACGATTTTGATCAAGTAAGTGATTTCGTCATTTAGACTAAAACCACACGCGCAGTAAACAGTTTTTTTTACAAGAAAACATGCAGCAAGGGGGTATTTTTAAGAGAAACTCGTACGTAAATCCGTATTTTCCACTAAACCCCTGCAGAGATGGGCAGTTTCGACCAAAAATTGTGCAGGATAGCCATTTTCAAGCAAAATCCGTAACGTATTCGGTATTTTTGACCGAAAATTAGTCGGAAATCAGCACTATGGCCCGAAAATTGTCAGAAATGGCATAATAATAATGTGTAAATCTGTATTTTTGGCCGAAAACACGCAACGGGTATCTTTAAGCAAAGACCATGCGAAAATCGGCACTTTTGACCAAAAATCGTGCGGAAATCGGCATCTTCGAAACAACACGATAGATAAAAATCAATGTCTCATTAATTTTCCCGCACTTTTGAGCCAAAAATCGTCCAAAAATTCACACCAAAAATGGAAAACCCTTGAAATGTTGACATTTCACAGCATTTCCCCTACGAATCACACGTCAAGTGGGAGCTGATTCAGTCACGGAATGACCAAACAATCACGTACCTCGACACGGGCGACGCCGATTTCATAGAGAGCAAACAGTTCCATCCAGAACTCCTGGCAGAAGAGACAGGCGCCGATGCGACGGCTGTCGATGCCCGAGGCCTGAAAATTGGCTTTTATTATAATGTAAATGTTACAAAAATTATAGAATAGTGGTCTTACACGTAACCGAACATCTTTGAAAGAAAAAAAATGGAAAATTACCTTGACGTAGAGCTCTAGGAGCGGTTTCTTGGCGTAGTCAGAGTGACCATTGGCCTGGACTTGGTAATCGTCAGCCATTCAGCTGAAAATAAACATTTAAACTTGTTTTTCAAAAAGAAAAACACGAAAAAGAACAAAAATTACACAAAAACTGTGCCAAAATACGAAAAATTTCCAGAAAATCAATATTTTATGAAAGGAAACTTAGGATTTTCGGAGAAAAAGCGAAAATTTGGCGTCTAAAACTGACAAAAACAGAGTAAACAAGACAAAACGACATTTGAAAAGGAACATAAGGGGCTAGAAAGTACGAATTACGAACCTAAAATCGCCTAAATCACCCTTAAGATCCAAAAATGTCTTTTAAAAAAAAAATAAATAAAAACAGCCTTTAGAGCCTAACCACCTGCCGCGAACATTTGAATGCCAGCGACTGGTTTGAATTGCGGCATTTCGCGGGCGAATAGGGCAAATCTCGCGGGAGGGGATTACTAATAGTAATTGCGAAACGAGATTATTTTAAAGGACTGATCAATTTGATTGTAAATAGGAATCAAAAACGAAGTTAAAGATTTGTAAGAAGCAAAAAATGATAAAGAAAATAAATTAGAAAGGCCGGTTCTGTAAAGAAAAAAAAATTAATTAATTAGAAATTACGAAATCAAAAATTTCAAAATAAGGGCAATTAAAGGACTGTGCAAATTGGTCCCGAAAAGCGAAGAGAAAAGTTTGGGATGGAATTCGAAATTTTCAAAAAAAAAAACCGCGAGGTTTTGCAACTCGGGCGCAAATTCAGACAACTTTTCGTTTCAAGACTGCTTCCCATCCGACCGGTGCGTTCTAAAAAGATCTTTAAAAGGTTTTTTCACGTTCATGTGTTGTTATTTTTTTAAATTAAAATAAAATATCAAATTTATATTTTGCATAATACAACTTCACACGTAAAACTGCCATAAAATCGCGAGATCCGTTATCTCCGCTTCGAAAAAGAAGGGAAAACTATAGATCCGCAATTGATGCGCGGATGAACATCGCTCGAGAACAGTGGATTCACGGCGCGGTAACAATAGCCGCGCGATGGATAGTGCTATTGTTATACGTTCACGGATCAATATGGGAATCGACCTTAACCTTGACGAGAGCGGCAGAGACAAGGGGGCCGACGGAACGCACACCTGACTTTACTTTTCAGCGAAATGTGCGAAAATGACAAGAACCGGTGTGAAGGACGGGCGCCACAATGGCGATTGCGGGAATGACATTTGGCATACGGGGATGGGAACGGAAATTAAGTCCGAAAATCGCCAGTATATAAACAAAATTTCTCGGATAATTGAATCAATTTATAGTGCGTTTCCAAAAAAGAGTCAAGGAAAAGGGAATTTTCCTAAAGGACAGGTACATTTGGTCCCGCCGCGATTTCTTTATTATCTGCGCACTACTCTTTTACAGTGCTTTTTCGTTTGTTAAATTTCTTTTCCCTTCAATGTTTCAAACTGGTAGTGGTTGAATTAGGGGAGACATCAGTGTCGTTGAAAATTCGTCGATTCTTTGTTGGAAATGGACTATATGTTTCGATATCAAATTTTGTAATAAAACCCTTCCCTTAATATAAATAAAATTATTAGAAATTAGAAATTCACAGTTAACGTGATGAAATGCTGACAATTTTTTTTAAAAATTTTGTTATTAAAAATTTTGGCCCTAAATACAAAATAAAATCAAAATAGGTTATTTTACGTTTATTTTATTGATTTTCCGCTGGCGCGCGAATAGTTATCTATTTACTGTACATACGCAGAAAGAGAAATTACTGTATCTGAAGAGAAATTATCGAAAACCTCTCAGAAGGAAAGAGAAGGAGGTGAGACGTGAGACACTGAGGCAAAGTTGATGAGTCATTGAGGCGTTGAGGCATTGAGACACTGAGGCGGAAAAGGAGACCTTGAGGTGGAGACAGAAAAAGAGGCACTTTGAAATTGATAATGTAATTAATTACCGTCATAGACACTTTTTGGAAATTATGCATAGGAAAAGAGACAAAGAGACAAAGTACTCAGAGAGAGAAACAGAGACAGAGATGAGAGAGTGAGACGAGAGAGTGAGTGAGTGAGTGAGAAAGTGAAAGTGAGAGAGAGAGAGAGAGATAGTCACCGGACCCATCTACTAAGTGACTTCTCCATCTCTAAGACAGGCCTTCTCCATTTAGTTGAAGGAAGCAATCACGCACAAAACGAGCCGGACGGCCAAAAAGTGGCCACAGTCGGCCGCGCGCAGAAGAACAAACGGGCGTTGGGATCGGGTTACACAGGGGAAAAGTAATTGGCTCCCGATTGTTATTGTTTCCCACCGCCCAAACAATATGGGTCCGGGAGGGAAGAGTAAAGAATATATATTTTCGTGAAAAAATAGCTTTTCTCTATAAAATAATCGCAAACACACATAAAAATCGATGAAAATCGTTAGTTGAATCAACTTCGGCGCGCTCATTGAAAACTGCTAAACACAGTGCATACTTCATTTTAGGTGGTCGATGCTTCAAATACACGTATTTTCAAGTAAACATAGTTTTTTTCATTAGGAAAAGTTCATTTATTCAAGTTTTAGCGATTTTGTGCACAGCGCGCCGCGCAACCAGCTGTTAAACATCAAACAAACTCTAATTTTTTGGCCTTGTACCCCGATAGTCAATGAATCGCATTACAGTGAAGGGAAATCGTGAAATTGATTCAAATAATTGACAAAATAATATATAAATGTTGAAATAAGTGTTTCACGAGGCCGTTAAACGTCGTGCAGACCAATCGTGAACTATGTTATTGAAATTTGATCTCAATTTAAAGAGACTTGATTAGTTGTTGTTGAAAAAGAATAGCTTGAAATCGAAATTTCATTGAATTTCAATGATTTTGTGAATTTCAATGATTTTGTAAGTTTCACGAGGCCGTTAAACGTCGTGCAGACCAATCGTGAACTATGTTAATGAAATTTGATCTCAATTTAAAGAGACTTGATTAGTTGTTGTTGAAAAAGAATAGCTTGAAATCGAAATTTCATTGAATTTCAATGATTTTGTGAGTCGATTCGGCAGTTACTGTTAAACAACGTGTAGCAACTGTTAAGCAGCGAGCAGCTCAACTGTTGACTGTTTGAACCAACTTTTAGCTCTGCTTTTGAATAATTTCATTAAATTATGATAAATTACTGATTTTAAATTGAAAAAATCAATAATTTAAAGGGACAGTCAGGCGGGTTTTACAACATTGGCTCATCTAAGAAAGAAAAATTCGCTGATCAAGAAAATGTATATGACTATGGGTCGGAAATGTACCGTTTTCGATAGACCTGGCTTTAAAGTGTCCAAAAACGGCCGACCATCCGCAGATTGTGCGGATGGCCAGTACGCCCTGCGTGTCCGGTATTTACAGGGGATGCTAATGAACCGAATTCATTCTAATTGGCTGAGATAGCTGTGAAAATGAGGAGGGTGCGAGACAATTTTGCATAATTCATTTGCATAATTTCCGACCGTATCCGATCGAAAATAAAATGAAATGGCCCCTTACTGCCCCTTTAATGCAGAAATTCCGGACAAGCGTGAAACAATGGCGCGAACGTGAGAGTGCAGCGGTAATCGTCAACGCCGATCGGCAAACAGTCGGCGGTATTTCGCATAATCCGCTCGCGCGCATCATAAATGCATTTTTCTGTACGATTTCGCCACGAAACGGTAAACGGCTGTCAGTAAAGGCAGTGGCTGTCAGAAAAGGTAGCGGCTGTCACGAAGGGAGGAGGTGTGGCGCCAGTCGGACGGCTTGAATCACAAGAAAGCCTCCCTCCGTGTGTGTGATATGCTTGGCATTTGTCACGGTGTTTCCTAGACGGGCATTCCAATTCGATGAAAGTGGTTGGTTTAGTCACATAAAAACATCTGGACGTCACTGTTTGCGCAGATGTGGGACAAATAGTGGGGGATGATATTACTTGTACAAATATACTATTTTGGCATTAAAACACACCATTTACAATAGTTTTAAATGCAAACTCGGAATGAGCTACATCTTTATGTATATTCGAGTAAAAAACGCGAGAAAAACGGCTGATGGGAACGTGCCACCGCGCGACCGCTCGCGGGAGACATTCACATTGGGGCACGAATACTACTGGTTCAAATACATAATTGGTGCAATTTTTATTTTATTTTTTTTACATTTGCACGTATTAACTATAAGTCAATAACTAGAACAAATTTTTACTAGCAAATACAAAAATCTTTATCAAATGATCAAAGTATGAATTTTCTATCGAAAATATATGAGGGAAAACTGGTAGATAATAATACTTTTACAAATATACTGTTTACGCATCAAGAGTACCAACTAAAATACAATTTTCCGACCAAAAAGTTAGTGCGCCGGTAAAACGATTCGATGAAAAAGCGACGGGAAGGGTGCCTTTGGGCGCCGAAATTGGCGGTAACCGATAAAGCTAGCCGAGATTTGAATTTAGCTTTTACACTCATACCGCATTTTTATTTATCTCTTGAAATTAATGTCTAAAAATATTTAAATTTTAAGTTTTTGCATAAAACAACAATATTTTTTTTTTCGAATTTTATGTTTTTTGTTGATTTCGAAGCTACGAGAGCCGCGCGCCACGCCGTGTACATTACGAGTAAATACGCAAGTACGGTCCAATGGGAGCCATCTTCCCAGGCGACGCGACCGCTCGCGGCTGGTCCCGCCACGATATGCCTGGAAGTCAAGTTGGCAGTTATCCAAGTCAGGATTTGCAGGTCAGGCTCGAGGCCAACTTGAAGGTCAGGGTAATCGTGTCGGGACCGGCCACACAGTCTAGCAGACAGCTTCCATTTACTTTTACTTGCGCGCTGAACTTACCGTGGCGCGAGGGGTCGCGCGGCGCAGCGGCAAACCAAAATATAAAATTCCACAATTTTTATCTAAAATTGTGCGAAACCTAAAATTTCTATGGAAGCAACGTGTTAATTTCGACTTATAATGCGACTTTTCGTCAAAAATCGTTCCGAAAATTGGGGTGGGTGAAAAAAAATGTGCGGTAAACGGCATTTTTATCCGAAAAGCGTGCGGAAAAGAACATTTGCATCGAAAACCATGAACGAAAAAGCGTTTCGATCATTAACAATAGAGAAAATTGCATTTCTACCCGTGACAGCTTAGAAAATGGCAGTAAAAACCGGAATTTGGTCGAAAAAGTGGGGTTTAAAAATGAATCCGTGCTTCAATCGATTTTTTATTTTAAATAAAAAGGCATTGTAGCATTTATCTGAGAAAACCATAGTTCCATGGCGGGATAACGGGAAAATCGTGGGGAACAAGTCAATTTCACCCGAAAATCGTGCGGCATACGGCAATCTTCACCTAAAATCATGCAACACAATCGATTTTGACTGAAAAAGTTATGGAAATACACAAAATTCGTAAAATTAGGCCACGCCCATGATCCATTTTGAAGAGAAACGCTCATTTTCATCGCACTTATTTCATTCCACGCCGTTTGCCGCACGCTTTTTCCCACCTGCCGCGCCACTTTTACATTTGAATAGCTAACGCGCCGGTGTAATCCCCCTTAAGTGATCTACTTGTGACCAAAGTGACTAAGAAGGAAACCTGTTCCACCGAAAAACGAGGAAATCCCCACGCTGACGCACTCGGCGATTAGCCAGCTGGCTGGCTGTAAGTGGAAGAACAGCTGGCACGAACGGTTGTGAGACGGCGATGTGGAAAGAGAGAGATCACATCGATGAAGGGAGATTGTGGGAAAATCACCGGCGAAAGTCGTTTTTGTACGTGTAGGGAAACGGTCTTTTCAATAACATTTCGATAAAACGGGTGGGGGAAGGGACATTGTTGTTGGGGAACAGAGGGGCACAAGGGGACGGCGGGTGATTCAGGAAGGATCAATGGATTCAATGGGAAGCCGATCGGAGAGAGAGCGCGCCGATCAGACACTCCCTTTTACGATACAATGGGAAGGGGAGAAAGTGAGGAATGGAGGGGGAAGAGAGAGACATAGACAGAGACACAGATACCTAGAGACACAGAGACACAGAAAGCTAGAGACACAGAGACACAGAGACCGCACATAAAGCTAGAGACCCAGAGACACAGATACCTAGAGACACAGAGACACAGAAAGCTAGAGACACAGAGACACAGAGACCTAGAGACACATAAAGCTAGAGACCCAGAGACCCAGAGACACAGTGACACAGAGACACAGAAAGCTAGAGACCCAGAGACATAGAGACACAGAAAGCTAGAGACCCAGAGACACAGAGACACAAAGGCACAGAAAGCTAGAGACTCAGAGACACAGAGACACAGTTACGCAGAGACACAGAAAGCTAGAGACCCAGAGACACAGAGACACAGAGACACAGAGACACAGAGACACAGAGACACAGAGACACAGAGACACAGAGACACAGAGACACAGAGACACAGAAAGCTAGAGACCCAGAGACCAAGAGACACAGAGGCACAGAAAGCTAGAGACTCAGAGACACAGAGGCACAGAGACACAGAGACATAAAGGCCTATTGGCAAATGTCGCTGTTACAAACCTTAACAAAACATTGTCATTTCTTCTTTTCACCAGCTTTAATCATCTTTACGGCGCACTTACGTAACAAAACAAGAGAATGGCGAAAGAAGGCGTAAATGCAAACGCTCTTGGTCACACCCTACTCGCCGGAACCGGGGGCACACCCCTCTTTTACGACCGGAGGCGTTTGCAACCCGCTGTTAATGGGGATTTGACCTACTTTGACCTACATTCACTCACTCACTCACTCACTTACTCCACACTCTCTCACTCACTCGGGCGGAATCTGTTGAAAACTGTGTAAAAAGAGATAAAATCAGGGTTCAACTGATGCTAATCGGAGGTCATTGGAACACCAAAAAATGTTTTTATTGTGGATTTACGGTACCAGGCGGCTCTCTTATCGCTATTGGAGCCGGGGGTATCGGCTGGTAGGCGTCTGATCGCCAATAAAAACAGATGATAAGGTGACGCCGGGGAGGAGGAAGACAAACAAGGTTCCGGACGGAATGAGCGAAAAAGGGGCTGGTGACACAGATGACAGCCGGAGATATGCGGCGGCTGGCGACAGTGCTACTGGCAGCCGGGTGGACGCAAAGGGAACGGTCGCGTGAATCAATCGAGCAGTGCAAACAGGCAGGCGAGGAGGGAAAACAGCTCAAACGCCAACTGATAGCCTCTCCACGGTCAAGGAGGGGCTTCAAGTGAGACTTTCTATGCCTCTTTCACTTTTTCTCTCTCTCTCTCCCTCTCACTGTCACACACGCACACGCACACGCACACGCACACGCACACGCACACGCACACGCACACGCACACGCACACGCACACGCACACGCACACGCACACGCACACGCACACGCACACGCACACGCACACGCACACGCACACGCACACGCACACGCACACGCACACGCACACGCACACGCACACGCACACGCACACGCACACGCACACGCACACGCACACGCACACGCACACGCACACGCACACGCACACGCACACGCACACGCACACGCACACGCACACGCACACGCACACGCACACGCACACGCACACGCACACGCACACGCACACGCACACGCACACGCACACGCACACGCACACGCACACGCACACGCACACGCACACGCACACGCACACGCACACGCACACGCACACGCACACGCACACGCACACGCACACGCACACGCACACGCACACGCACACGCACACGCACACGCACACGCACACGCACACGCACACGCACACGCACACGCACACGCACACGCACACGCACACGCACACGCACACGCACACGCACACGCACACGCACACGCACACGCACACGCACACGCACACGCACACGCACACGCACACGCACACGCACACGCACACGCACACGCACACGCACACGCACACGCACACGCACACGCACACGCACACGCACACGCACACGCACACGCACACGCACACGCACACGCACACGCACACGCACACGCACACGCACACGCACACGCACACGCACACGCACACGCACACGCACACGCACACGCACACGCACACGCACACGCACACGCACACGCACACGCACACATTTGAAAGTTTTATCACCAGTAGGGACTAGGGTTAACATAGTTGGGACAGATACTATCAAGGGCCTGGGCGTCGTCTTCAGCAGCTATAAAATCATTCATGTTCAGGGAGAAATCAACCGGTGCAAATGCGAAAATCGACATTACGAGAGTGTCGAAAAGATGCTGTCGATCCCATCGATCGCAAAGATGAACTTCGTAGAAGCACTAAAAATTTTGCTAAGTCGTAGAATGTGCCCCAAATTTCGTCAAAAGACACTGTTTGACCTAAATATGACATTCTAAAACTATTGGATCAAGGGGTAAAGGTCGGCCTAAGACCGAGTTAAACGTTCTTCACGTCATTTTTACGGCCGTAGACCGAGGAATTGAGTGGCCGTAGTTACAAATGTAACGGCCGCAGGCCGCAAGCCAGGAAGGTGTGTGCCGTTGGCGCACCTATCACCCTGATAGTTGAAAAGTACCCTGATGGTCCCACTGAATTTGTTCGCCTACCCTGTGAAAATTCCACATTACTGCCGAAACACCTCCAACGATTGGAATTTTGTAGCAAACAATGGGGAACGGATGAAATGGCGGTTGACCGGGCTGAAAGTGATAAAAATTATAAATAACATTTTGTTTTTTATAGAAAAATTTCATAGAAAAAACTTACTCTATTTGTTTCAGCATAATTAACTCCTTTCCAAAATTCATACACCGATAAGAAAGGTCCCCGGGTAGCCACAGTGTATGTCATGTAAGAAAAGAAATCCAGATTTCCACGGGCACTTCTCGAATCGCGAATATCCTGAAATTGGAAGATAATAGTCAGAAAAAACCGTTAGATTAGCGCTACCTGCGCATCTAACGGCGTTGTACGCAAATGTGCGACTGCGTACGTGAATTTCCGGTTCGACGACAGCGGTAACCAGCAAGTCAAAGGTAATTTTGATACACTACCGACAAATATTTACCTCAAAAAACTCCTCCAGTAGCGAGAATGCATACATTTTTAAGCGTTTTAGAAAGGCTCGTTTGAGATGTCGAATCATGGGAGCCAATCGGAAATTTTTCAAATTTTTCACGCGTCACGGTATACAACCGAGGGTATGCTCCTCAACATGCTAAAAAGGAAAAATCATGCTTTAATATATACGTTAAATAGAATGTTAAAAAACTGATAGCTTTAATAGCTTTATAATAGGGACACTCACGCTCACACACTCACACACTCACACACTCACACACTCACACACTCACACACTCACACACTTTGGTTGATCAGGCGCTTACAGCGGACCACTTCTTGGAACTCATCGTCACCGAATTGAAATCGAGTGACTACTACTTCGCAGTTTATGCGAAGATCCTTCAATACTTGCAATTCGTTGTTCAAAAAGAAAGTGAACTCGTCATCTAAGTTCTCTTCAGTTAGTCCATCAGATCTTTCCTTAATAAAATCGTATCGTATTGTTTTAAATACCATACTTACAAAACGAACAGTGTGGAGTTTCAAAGCAGACAACTGCTTGTAGGGATCGTCAAGAACAAATCCTTGTATAGATTCTCCGTACCGTCCTTTCCTGTGGTCAAGCAGTGGGTGGTACTCGAAGGGCACCATTTGGAATACAACTTCATTTTGAAAATCGGAGGTTAATATAGGCTTGTGTGTGTGTGTGTGTGTGTGTGTGTGTGTATTTACAATGATAAAGTTGGCCTACCTCATCCCCATCAGCTCCCATTCTAATAAAAACTGACAGCATTCCATCAGTAGGCTCAAATCTGGCGTTAATTCTGAATCTGTGATTTTCCACAAAATCGTCAATCCACTTTGCAGTTTGTCGCAGCCTGCAAAGAGCACGGGGTCGCATCTAAATCTTTAAAAAAAAATTATAGAAACATTTAAGCAAACTTTGCTGAGAAGATCGAGAAGACATTTCCATGGTATAGAAGAGATTGTCATCGTTTGTAGGCAATCCTGCAATAATAATAATAAAAATAATAAGAATAATAATAATAAATTATCTGTAGCAGAGAAAAAGCGAAGCAGTTGCTGAGATCGCTTTTTAAACAGTGGCGGCCCAAATGCCATCAAATTATATTGCCATCATAATTATGATGCCAACTAGGGCAAACAACGCGGTTGGGAGGGAGGGAGGGAGGAAGAGAGAGAGAGAGAGAGAGAGAGAGAGAGAGAGAGAGAGAGAGAGAGAGAGAGAGAGAGAGAGAGAGAGAGAGGAATTTTCGAAATGACCAGGTCCAGTCAATTTCAATTTTTATATAACCTTTGACGCGCAAGAAAACTTCAAATCTGCCAACTAGGGCAAACCGTTTTTATTTTCTAATATAGCGTTTGACGCGCAAGAAAATTAAAAATTTAATAGCACTGGTCAATTTTACCTAACACTATTTTGCACTGATTTTCACCAATTTTGTGGGAAAATACAGTAGCCTACCGTAAAATAGGTAAAACTCGATATGGATCGAACAGTTTCAAAATAAAAGAATGAGAGCGCCCTTCGTTTACGCGAGTTAGACGGCTCTACCGCATGCTATATACGTCTGCAGCAAGGGTGGCTCAGGGCCGCCCGTTCTCCGAAAAAATCTCGGCCCGGCCCCCGGCCCAAAGTCAAAGTTTCTAAAAGTTAGAAAAAATGTGACACTACCGGAAATGCGTCTCTAGCATAACAGTTACATTAAAAAAAACTGAAGCAAAAAAAATTTTTAACGGGGGATCGAACTGGGCTAACTTCGGATTGCAAGTCCGACCGCTTATAGTCTGTGTCCAAATAACAACTACCCCTTTGGCATCTTAAAGGATTATAGGTATCTGGTCCCGCCGCGATTTGAGTAGACCAGAAAGGGCGCCAATTGCGGACGCGCGAGGGAGTGCGCTTTCTTAGGAGAGCGCAGAGAAACCAGACAAAATAGCGTCTGGGCAATGTTTCTTCTTGTACGAAATTTTAGGAAGGCCATTTGTTGTTTGGACACAGACTATAGCCAGTCGGTCATGAAAAAATTTATATGTGGTAGTTCGAATCCTCCTTTACGTAATATGTTTTGCACAATTAGAACATTATCTTGCAACAGAAAGAACTTAAAAATATTGACTTTTGGTCTGCAGTGTGTAGAGCCCGGCGGCGGGCACCCGTACGTGATCGGCAGCGCCAATGAGAGTAACCCCATAACCCCATAGGCGATCGCAAGCTGCAAATTTTTGTACGCTGTGGGCTTCCCTCTCTTGGTCTCCCTTCTCTTCTCTCAAATATAGGTGCTTTCATAGCTACTTCTGAACAATGTGTGTCAATGTTTCCCTGCAGAACAGAGCACGTGTAATATAGGATACTCAGGCTGTGAACGCAGTCAAATCGTCAGAAGTACATCTGGCTAGGAGAATACTTTGAAAAGACACTTTATCCCAGAGAATTACACAACCGAGTGAGTCTGTGAGTCTCCACTCCGTCTACTCGACGTCTTCCTAGCAATGGTCGACCCCGGCCTGTCCGGGCGGATGCTCCTCAGCTCAACGTCTCTTCTTTCTTCTCGTATAGATGCGGATCGACAAGGCGCCTAAATCTTTTTTGCCAAGATATTGAGAATATTCTACCTTGTCCTCCTGCCCAGACCGCCGTGTCGAAGCTCGAGAACGAATTGAAGTCCACTGTGCTCGTAACTACAGTCAAAAAATGCTTAAAAATGAAAAATTAAGGTACCTGGCGACGAAGGGCGGGGGTTCGGGCAACCACCACCAGAGGATTCATAACAGGGTCAATGAAAGCTGCAAGACGAGCCACGTGGTACCTGAAACATCAAAGTCGGCGAGCCAAATGAGACGCGGTTTTCTGGGCGTGGCTTAATTTCACCCAAACTCTGATTCACAAGGCAAAGATACAATTTCACGCAATCCCAAAATTTCACGCAGTTTTTGAGGCGTGGTTGGGCTATTAAATGGGCGTGGCCTAAAACTGCCACTTTTTGGGGGTGTGTTCACTCTCTCTCTCTCTCTCTCTCTCTCTCTCTCTCTCTCTCTCTCTCTCTCTCGCTCTCTCTCTCTCTCTTTCTCTCTCTTTCACCATTTCGTCAATGCCGCAATGTCTCCTCTATCTTCAACCCAGAAAACAGCTATTTCGATAAAAGTCTGTCCCAAAATCGATAGGAAAAATGTTGAAATCGAGAGAATCAAGGTGTGAAATAGGCGTTCTCTTCTTTTATGTGGTGTTTGTTCCCTAAAAACGTAACGTTAAGGTAAAAAGGTTAAGGTTAAGGTTAAGGCAATTAGGGTAGGACACTTACCGTAACCCATTGTGAATCATTTCGTACTCCTTCCTAACCCTATAGTGATGCAAAATCGTCACAGTGAATATAAGAAGAGACACAGCTAGAAAGACCATAGTGAAAAGAGTGTGCCCCCTGAGGAGGTAAGCCCCAAAGGCATGAAACACAGCTGTTTTGTCACATTGACGGGAAATCTCCTCATAACTTGAAATAGGTTTTCTGGAACTAATATTTTCTCAGGGGAAATGGTAACTCACGTGTAACACGTGTGCACGTGTCGACCTTTGGATAACGTGGCAAAAAGTTCGTCTAGGTTGCGAATGGCGCTGATTTGAAGGGCGGAAAAAGTGACATGACTTATTATGAGGAAGGTCCACACGCCGGCGAAGAGGGAGATAACGGCGACTCGACTCACTCGGACTGAGGCACCGGCCATTGAGCGGTTCATAACGACCTGGAATAAATAAGTGGCTAAGAGAGAGAGAGAGAGAGAGAGAGAGAGAGAGAGAGAGAGAGGGAGAGAGAGAGAGAGAGAGAGAGAGAGAGAGAGAGAGGAGGGAGAGAGAGAGAGAGAGAGAGAGAGAGAGAGAGAGAGAGAGGGTGAGGAACTGAGGAAATGAGGAGGTTGAAACATACCAGAACAAGCACCAAAAGCAGTATGAGGCCGATGAGACTGCCATTCTGAGCTAGTGAAAAGAGAGTCTCCTGGACGAGGTGCTTTCTGAAAAGAATTTTCTAAGATAATTAAGCCACGCCCCCTAAAAGTGATCCGACTGCCGGGTCTCAACTACTTTAAGTTTTAGTTAAATTAATCCACGCCTCCCAGAGTTGTTGCAAAATGAAGCCACGCCTCCACGTCTCGGTCTTCTATAGTCTCACTCAAACTATATCACGCCTCCTAGAGTTTCTGCAAAACAAACCCACAAACCCTGAATTCTTGACAATAATAAGCCAAGCTCTTTAGAAGTTTGAGATGAACTAAGCCACGCTCTCTTGAAGGTTGAGTTTAACTAAGCCACGTCCTCTTGAAGGTCGAGTCAAACTAAGATACGCCCATTTTCAGGTTATTCAACGCCCTTGTAAAGGTCAGGGGAAACTAAGTGACGCCCTCTTGAAGGTCAAGCCAAACTGAGCCACGCCCACTTAAAAGTTTGTCAGACTAAGCCACGCCCTTTTATAGACTGGGTTAAACTAAGCCACACCCACTTGGAGGTTAGGTCAAATTAAGCTAAGCCCACTTGAAAAAAAAACTAAGCCCCGCCCTCTTGAAGGGTAGGACAAACTAAGCCACGCCCTCTTAGAGGTCGGGTAAAACTAAACCACACACTCTTGTAAACTGGGTTTAAATAAGTAAGCCCCGCCTACTAGTTGGGGTTTACTACACCTTGTCTCATCTAGTTGCGAAAATACTATGCCACGCTTTCTGAAGATTAGATTAAACTGATACACACCCCCTTCTCTATTCAAATACACCCACCTGAACTCAGTAGCAGCAAAGAGGTGCGTCTGAAGAGTCTCCGCCACAACAAGTTCCGCAGATTTATCATGGTGCTAAACCCGAATTTCAAAAATGGCAAACTTGACGTTACCTCTTCATTTACGGGCCCATAAGGCTCATCACTAAACAAATCGGTAAAAAGAAAAGCGAAAGACAGAAGGAACAACATGTTACTGAACATGATGTTAAAGACGAATAAAACGGTGGCTGTGGAGAGAAGGCGGCGGGTTTTTGTCAGAAGGCAGCCGAGAAGAAGGGTATGGAGAAAGACCAAAACTAGGAGGGAGAGCTCGGCTTTGAAACCGAGCCAGGCTTGGTCAGCCAGAGCTCTGAAAATTGAGGTTAAAACGAGAGCGAGAATGCAAAGTTACCTAAACCGGCGTTCATTCTGTAACTCGCAGATGTGGCTTCCACTGCAGCAGGAGGAGGAGACGAGAGACTCGGCTCGATCCTCCTCGGTGTCGTTGGTTGAGGAATCGGCTGCTTCTTGGAGAACTCGGGCACGGCAGCTAAAAAAATATTGATATTGTAAGAGACGTTGCGGAGGAGGTAAAATTACGTAGAAATTGCGACTGAGAGAGAGAGTGAGAGAGAGAGATACTTTAGACTAGATAAACTGAGGCATAATTGAAGCAGATATTCCCATCAAGAAAAAAACGCATTGAGAGATACATTGAGATAGAGACTTAGAGGCAGAAAAATTGAGATACAAAAACTAAGACCGAAAACTTGAAAGCGCAAGTTAGAGGCTGATTAAGAAGAGGACTGCAGGAGGCGTTGTGACAGAAACATTATGACGTTGATGCAAAGACAGCAGTTGCAGAGAGACCGAAGCAGAATGAGATACACGTTGAGACAACGCTAGTGAACCAGAGACATTGATTGAAATTGAGGTAGAGAGCGATGCAGTGAGCCAGAGTGGGAGAGACATTTTCAGACCCTGAGGTGAAACTTTGCTACACAGATTTTGAGACAGAGTATGACTTAGGAAGTGAGATGGTAGTTTGAGACAAACGGAGTGAGGCAGAGGGACTGGGGTAACGTGAGAGAGAGAGAGAAAGTAAGAGAGATAGAGAGAGATAGAGAGAGAGAGAGAGAGAGAGAGAGAGAGAGACGTTGAGACAAAGTTAGGGGAGCAGAGATGTTGCGGCAGCGACATTGATATTGATATTTTGATTTTGACGTGAGGTAGAGTGAAACACATATGTTAAGAATCTGAGGTGAAACATTGTTACAGAGATATTGAGACCGAGTACGACTAAGGAACTGAAATACCAATTTGGGACAAGCGGAGTGAGGCACAGAGACTTACGGAGTAAGGCAAAACCGGCACATTCCCAAAGAGTATAGGGCAAAGTGACAGAGACACGCTGAGACAAAGCTAATGACACATTGAGACTCGTATTGAGATGGAGGAAAACGTAGTGAGGCAGAGACACAGAGACAGAGCATGAGTGATTGAAATAGAGGTACCTTGATGACTTTAGACAGACACGATGAGGCGGTGAGAGACAGATACTTTAGGGCGGATAAAGTGAGGCATAGACAAGGCGGAAAGTAAGACTTCGATTGGGAGACATACTACCAAAGAGGCCTTGAGGGAGATACAGTGATAAAAGAATAATCAGGGAAAATGAGTTAGTGAGGGTCGATGAAGAGTCGTCCAAACCGAGACATTTGAAAAATGAGAAACAAAGATATGAATCAGGAATTGGGATGGAGATGTGAGACACTCGGAGGGAGGCAGAAAGACACGCTCAGAAAAAGCTAGTGAGGCGGAGATATTGAGGCAAACACATTGAGACTCGTAGTGAGTCAGAGAAAGAAGTAGTGAGGCAAAGACACCGGAGAGAGAGTACGGTTTAGTTAGGGAGATAAAGGTACCTTGAGGGCATCAAAACGCGCACAATGAAATACTTTGGGATTGAGTCAGTTATATCAAAAAAAGAGGGGTTGAAAAGAGGACGCTGATATAGAGGTATTAAAAGACAAGAGCATGAGTTGAGAAAATGATCACGAACGACTCACCTTTTATAAGAATCCAACTGACTGGCCAATTTCACAGCTGCCAAAGAGAAATGTTGTAGCAATAAACGAGTCTTCAAAACCAAAGAGGGCAATTCCGAGTCAGCATGAATATTAGCCAAGAGATTAGAACTCAGAACATTCATAAAAAGTGTGTCGTTGGCCAAAGTCTTCCCAATGGAAGCCGCAGAACTGCCTCCAGTTGAAAACAGTTCAAAAAGCGATGTGCAGTTGCGAGAAAAGCGCTGGAAAACAGCTGGGAACTTGAGCAAAGGGGCGGTTGTGGAGGAACATCGCTCTCGAATCTTCTGTTGACGCTTTTCCACATGGGGAACGTAACAGCGATTATAGAGATCGGCATACACGTTTGAGACGGTACGGCAGATTAACCTGGAAAGTTTAGCTTCTTCCTCGCTTTCACTGTTCAAAATTGCTTTTTTACCTATTACATGTAAGTGCCACATGATCCAGAATTTACTTGATCCCACTTGATCCAGCACGACGTTTCTGCTTTACGCAATTTGGGAAGTTCACCGTCATTGCGTACCGGCCACGGACCATTGGCGGGAATTCAAAATTTTCCCCTGCGGGGATTACGGTCGCTCAATATGATGCTGTCGACATGGGAAAGTTGATTGTTGTAAATTGTGTATTTTTTTCATATTTTTGCCACATTTTTTCGTATTTCATTAAGACAAGTAAATCAGAGTCGTAATTTTAACGAAATATACCGCAAAAAAGCAAAAAAAAAATTAGATAAATAAGGCCTTTTTCTTACCCAAGGGACCCCATTTAGATTATAATGGCACTGATCCTTGTGTTTACATTTCCTTTGGTATGTATTAACACTTTTAAAGCATGTGTGCTCTTTTCAAAGCAAAAGCAAGGGTGGAACTCTTCAAACCCTACAAATATCGTGATTTCGTTCGATTTTTCTCATAAAATGAATTTATTACTCGGGTTTTCACTTTATGCCACTTTTATTTGCTATATTAGACTTGTTTTAACCGTGAAATAAAGAAAGAGCCGTCCATTTTTTGCGATTTCAATTGTTTTTGAGCCACGCGCGGCGGCTGCGTCGCGGCTCGGACGACGTTTCCATTACCGCCTACTTCCCGTCCAGAAAGGCCGTGCCAGAATTTATCCAAAATTGGTCAAAAACTTTAGTAGACATGTCATTTTGAAACTTTTAAAAAATCGATTTTTCACCCTGATTACTTAGGGTATTACAATAAAGTTTCAATATTATTATTTTAAGGCACCTGGACTCAGACTTCGCACAAAATTGGATTAACGAAATCCTTTTAAGGACATGTAAAGGCCAGTTTGAATTTTTTTAAATGTCAATATGCACAGCCCCGGCAGTGAAAAAGAAAATGGCTTTTTAAGACACGTTCTGGTCCACATAGACCCAGAATTTACCCAAAAAATCTTATATCCTCCCTTGGACGAACATAAGTCATTTCTTAACTCTTATGTTAAAAACGATTTTTCACTCGGGTTACGGTAGAGTACTGTAGATGTTCATAATAGGACTCTTAACCAAGCTTGGCAACGGGCCGGCCCACTCCAAAATTTTTCACGGCCCGGCCCGACTCAACCGAAAATTTATGCCTTTTTTCAATGTAAAAATTAAAGAAAACGAAAAAAAATTTTCGGGCCGGCCCGGGCCGGCCCGCTTCAAAATTTTTCTCGGCCCGGCCCCAAATTTTGCCATGCTTGCTCTTAACACAACGCTTTGGCCAAATTTACCTATATTCGGTTCAAAATCGATCGTAAATAGCATAAGGCCCAAATTTGCCTAGGATCCTTTATAATTAAACGCTACCGTGTTGTGTGTGTGTGTGTGTGTGTGTGTGTGTGTGTCCCAAAACTGGTCTAGAACCATTCCTATGTACACTACCGTAACCCGGGTCAAAAATATATATATCGATCTAAAAATTTCACAAAAAATCCAAAAATCGATTTAAATGAAATCAAGTTTTCTTAAGAGCGCGAGCGGGGCTCGGGGCTGACAGGCATTATAAATCGATAATTTCGTTAATGTTCAAATTACAATTTTAGGCTGTGGTTGAACGAAAATTCCTTTTAAAGCAAGCATCGCCTTTCTATCTCTCTGCGTCTCTGTATCTCGCTCACACACACACACACACACACACACACACACACACACACACACACACACACACACACACACACACACAACTCACGTTCTCTGCGGACTATGCCTCTCATACAACGTCTTAAACAAAGAAGAGTAAACATAAAGGTTGATCATCTCCTCCTCAGGCAACCGATCTCCCCTATCACAAACCTGAAATTTTTTACCTTAACCCTCACCTAAGGCCTTACTAGTGCATATGCGTATCGCAAAAACCGTAACTGGAAATTTCTATTATACATCTTTCTGTATCGATTATTCTGCATTATTTGATTCACTTCACAAAACCTGAAATAGATTTTTAGAAATGTCGCAATCGCTGCGGGACCCACCTCAAAGCCTTCATGAACCAAACAATCGATCGATATTTCGTAGGCACAAATGTTTCATAATCCGAATAACATAATACATAGCTTTTCATGTAGAATTCAATGGCTTGTTCCATGCCTCTGAAAATGTTTTGAAATTTGTAAAATTAAGTTTGTAACTTTTTGTTTAATACTAATTTATCCATTTCATCTGTGCACAGTGCGTACATGCGGCTTGAATCGTCGAATGGTGGCAGCCATCTGGTAGCAGTTGCCACAGAAGCGTAGAGCCAGACGAGGCCGCGCATCTGACTAAAATGGGGCTGAAATGAGGAAGGAAGGCACTGAAAGGGCAGAGGAAGTGCGGCCGGAATTGGGTTGGTCTGGGTGGAAAGTTTGCAGAGATTGCAGATTCGTTAAGAGAGAAAGAGAGACAGAGAGACAGAGAGAGAGAGAGAGAGAGAGAGAGAGAGAGAGAGAGAGACAGAGAGACAGAGACACAGAGAGAGAGAGAGAGACAGAGAGATAGAGACAGAGACAGAGACAGAGACAGAGACAGAGACAGAGACAGAGACAGAGACAGAGACAGAGACAGAGACAGACAGAGACAGAGACAGAGACAGAGACAGAGACAGAGACAGAGACAGAGACAGAGACAGAGACAGAGACAGAGACAGAGACAGAGACAGAGACAGAGACAGAGACAGAGACAGAGACAGAGACAGAGACAGAGACAGAGACAGAGACAGAGACAGAGACAGAGACAGAGACAGAGACAGAGACAGAGACAGAGACAGAGACAGAGACAGAGACAGAGACAGAGACAGAGACAGAGACAGAGTGAGGATGGGAGAGAGGAGCAAAAAATCAAAAGGTCTCCGAAATGTGTAGGTGTATATTGTTTTTCGAAAGCACCAACGAACAACGGACAATCATCTAGAGTGTGGGAGCCGTGTTGTGCTCAATTCGAAATTGATCTACCACAATATGTCATCTTTGTTTTGGTCATAGTCCCTGTTTCCGACAAGTGTCACCCGCATCCTACGCAAAAATTATAAAAATCTGGCTGCAACTGCATGCTAATTGTTTTCTGTTATTGGTTTCGCTTTTTTGGTGTTGAAATTTGGGTAAATCGGTCCAATTGGGCCCAAAAATGCTGGGTTTCGCCCCTTTTCGGTGGGCTCGTGCAACAAACGCACTGAAAATCATTAATTTTTGAAATTGTTCGTTTTATTATATATTTAAGGCTCGGTAAAGCTCTGGAAAGGCTGGGTTACAATCCTACATATGCGGTTTTGCCCCTGAAAGTCGATTAAATACATTTTATTATTCAAACTTAGATTTTAGGATAAATACAATCTGTAAAACACTAAAAAGTGTGTTTTGATAAGAAAATGTTACTTTTTGAATGAATATAAAACCAGTTTAGTTCCTTTTGCCACCCAAAATTTGTCCTTTTGGACATTATCGGTCATCTCCCAGCTTTGCCCGATGTTTGGTGCTTAATTTGTTCGTGCCCGCGTAGCATTATCATAGTTGGCACGAACCGCGCCCACAAGAAATTTAAATTTAGTCGCGTTCTTTAAAAAAAAAAACAGAAAACTTGCGAAAAACGGCACAAAAGTGATATTTTCTCGTTTTGTTTCAAAATTTTTCGAAATTAAGGAGGGATATTTGGAAATATACGACAAATTTGTTTAATTTTTGGGGCAAAATATAGTGAGTTTTAGATTTGGGTATGTTTCAACTATTAATTAAGCCACGCCCACATATTTTGAAAAAAAGTTTGATTTTAGACTAAAATTTTTAGTAGCAAAGTGATTTGTTTCAACCTTGGTTGCTTGGGTCCCGTGACGAAAACCTAGTGAAACAGTGAAATCACCTCTAAAGAGATTGAAACATATCACAGGCGCGCGATTTATCGGTTTTTTAATTGGTCATCAAGATCCCTTTAACAATGGAAATTAAAAATGAGGCAAAATTTTATTCACCATAAAAACGCAGCGATTCCCATTATAGCTGTCGCCAAATTGGAATCGTGCCAATAAAATTAGAATGTTCAAGTGATCCTCTGTTGATATGGAAAAATCGTACTCTAATCATAGTCGACAGAGCATGCTTTGCACGTTTCCGCAATTAGAATAAGATTTTGGTTTGGCGGCAGCTATATCTTTGTGTCCAGAAATAGGGTATTTCTCCGTAAAATTAAGGAATAGCCCCTTTTTGGGCCCACTTTCATGGAAATTTGCCTAAGTCCTAAGGGGACTTCACTAGAGCCCTGAATGGTAGGAGAATTGTTCTTTAGACCCAAAGTTGCATAATTAACCTCCTCGACAATTAGCAAAATAGGAACACTACGGATGCGACAGGTACACCGCTTTGACAACATGTAATTAAGCCACGCCCCCAATTTCATACATCAATTGCAGAAAATCCAGTAAGGAACTGAAATGCATAGTCTATTCTCGGCAGAGGGGTCGTGGTGTCAATTGTCACCGTCGACACTGTCCAAGGAGGGATCGATGGCGTCGCGAGAATTCTAGCCAATTGAGTACAATGCCGTCTGATGGGCAGCGCCCGCGCTTCCGCCAAGAACCCCCGGGGGCCAAGTGAAATTTCCTTAGAAAAGTGAAAATTCATTGTTTCTATCACAGCTTGACAATGAAGAGGCGGTATCTAATACCCAGAAGAGGAACCCTCGGATCACAAAAAGAAATGGATATGTGGAAGATCTTGCGGGAAAGGCAAGTGAATCACTGAGGGAATATACAACACAACAAACTGAATTATTATGTACATAAAGGCTAATGGAGAGATTGCACGGGGAATGACTAGGGTTACGGTAGAACGGTGGATTACGGTAAGAGAAGGGAATTGGGGGTTCCGGCTTCGCACTCGGAGACGAGCCGGCGGCTGGACATGCTGGGGGCTCGGGCGAGCACGTCGGAGGACACGGCACGGATGGACTGGCGGGAGAGGAGAGTCCTCTCCTCCTCTTTTTGTGCCTCTTCGAACTTGAGCTGTACCTCGTCTATGACTTCGAAACGGCCGTGGTCTCCCTGAAAATGAGACATTTCTCTCTCTCTCTCTCTCTCTCTCTCTCTCTCTCTCTCTCTCTCACATATACACACTCTCAGGCCGCATAGAATTAGTTATGGTACCCTCCGGCCGCTTAGAATAAGTTACGGCACCCTCACGCCGCTTAGAATTGATTATGACCAAGCATGGCAAAATCAAGGGCCGGCCCGAGAAATTTTCTGAGCGGGCCGGCCCGGGTCGGCCCGTGAATTTTCGATAAAGTTATTTTTTATGTAACTCCTTTCAAGATTAATATTTTTCCATTCTTTTTGTTGGAAAGCATAGTTCTTAATGTGCAAAAGATAAAGTTTAAAGGAGGATTCGAACTACCCTATATAATTTTTCAATGTATTCCATGGCCGAGTGGATAAGGGGTTGGACTGGCAAACCAAAGTGACCCCAGTTCGATCCCCCGTCGTCAAAACTTTTTTGCCTTTGTAGTTTTGTTTTTTATTTATGCTACAAACTAAATTCTAGTACATTTAAAAAGGAAAAATTTTTTTTTCTACATTTTGGAAAAATGGGGTCTCGGCCCGGGCCGAGAAAAAATTTTGCGGGCCGGCCCGGAGCCATGCTTGATTATGACAACCTGAGGTCGCTTAGAATTGGATATGATACCCTAAGGCAGCTTAGATTTAGTTATGGTACAATAATGCCGCTTAGAATCGATAATGGTACCCTAATGCCGCTTAGAATCGATTATGGTACCTGCTGGCAGCCTTGAATTGACCTTAGGCCGCTTAGAATTGGTTCTGGCAACGTACGGCCGCTTAGAATAGAATTAGTAACCAAAGGCCGCGTCCGCCTCTCTCTCTCTCTCTCTCCCTCTCTCTTTCCATCTCTCTAACCTGTTTACTCCTCTGATAGAAAATCGTTCCTAGCGCGAAAACTGCGCAGAAGGCGATGCCCACGACGACTAGCGCCACAGTGTACAGCATCTTCGGAGTGCGCCGTCTCTGAAACACGTAATTTTTTAAAGTACTGGCTACTTTTTTGGGTCCCAAACGGAGTTTCGCCCCACAAAAATACCAAAACCAACCAATTTGTGCACAGTCTTTCCATCCTTGGAAATGGTGAGGAACTTTTCCTTGGCTTCTTGTAGACTGAGCAGCTGACAGCCGTCTCTGTTGGCAGACGTGCGGAAGTAAGGACAGCCCTGAAGGTAAACATTGATTGTGAAACGTGATTCAAAGCGGCCTGAGGGCACCAGAACGAATTGAAAGTGGCCTGAGGGTGCCATAACCATTTGAAAGCGCCCCGAGGGTACCGTAACTAGTTCTAATCGGCCTTAGGTTGCCGAAACAATTCTAACCATAAGCGACCTGAGGGTGCCATAAGCAATCCTAAGCGGACAGAGGGTGCCTAAACTAATTCAAAGCGGTCTGATAGTGAGCGTACCGTGGTAAACTTTAAGCGGCCTTACGTCCCCATGATCAGCTCTAAGAGCCCTGAGGGTGACATAACCGAATCTAAGCGGACTGTGGGTGCCATGCCCAATTCAAAGCGGCTTGATGGTACCATAATCAATTCTAAGTAGCCTTAGGGCGCCATCACCGGCTCAAGGCGGCCTTAGGATGCCAAAACCAATTCAAAGCGGGCTGACGGTGCCATGAGCCATCCAAAGCGGTCTGAGTGCACCGTAACCAATTCTAAGCGGCGGCCTGAGGCTGACGTTACCAATCAAAAACAGCCTGAGGGTGCCAAAAGCAGTCCTAAGTTGCTTGAGGACGGCATAACAATCTTAAACGGCCTTAGGGCACCGTAACTAATTCTAAGCCGCCTGGTGGTGCCAGGGTGACACAACCGGTCTTAAGCGGTCTCAGGCTGTCATTACCAAATTCAAAGCGGCCTGAGATTGTCATAAACAATTCTAAGCGGGCAGAGAGTTCAAAGCGGCCTTAGGCTGCCGTAATCACCACAAATCAATAAAACCAACCGATGATGGACAGAAATACGTATCCTGTGAAAGAATAGCTTCAGAGAGATTGTACTTGTTACCGGCGATCAGTCGATTCCACAGCCATTTAGTGGCATACATGTGACCTAAAAAAGGAAATGAATAAATAATTATTGATCTTTCGTACCTCTCCTGTTCAGAAGTGGTCTTTTGGGCAGGAAAAGGCCCCTGGGGTAGCGGGAAGTGATGGTGAGGAAGGGGAGCGCCTGCACGCCGAAAGTGTCCTAAAAAATTTGAATATTTATACAAATTTCATTAAAGGACTAAGCAGTTCGTGCCAGGACCGAGTAGACATCAGTCCTTTAAAACAGTACTAACTACGAACGATGGCCCCACTACAAAGTTCCTGATTTGGAAAAAAAATTAACACCAGGATCTTGAAGGTAAGTAGTTTAAAATGTAAAATGTAAGGTCTTTTTAAAGGACTAGATGTGTCAACATACCCTAAATTGGTGGGTGCGGCTGGGTCCGGGCGGAGCCCCCGGATTTTTTGGCGGGTCCGGTGGGCCGGCGGAACCCCCCCCCGTTTTTACGCGTTTTCGAGGACACAATTTTTGCCCCCCCTGCGGCCCCCCCCCCCCCCCCCCCGAAAACCCCTCTCCTGACTCAGGGTCCCGATTTTCCCCGGCGCACCCCCCCCCCCGCAGATCCTTACCCCAATTTAGGGTATGTGTGTCAACCCAAACAGGAAAATTATTATCGGGTATTTTCGGGCCAGGACCCATGATATATTCAATTGTTTTAAAGGACTGCAAACGTTCACGCCACCCCTATTAGTAAACCGTTAATTCAATATTTTCGTGCCAGGACCTTCCGGAAACCAGTCCTTTAAAATAAGAAGAATCGTTCTAAAAAGGACTTTGAAAATTAACCCCGCCCCACCGTTGATCGAACATTTTCGCACCAGGACCCCATGACATCATGGATTCGTGCCAAGACCATAACAAGCAACAACAAAAAAGACATTGAAACAAGAAGGACCCGGCTGTGTTAAAGGACGGGAAGTTTTGGTCCCAATGCGAAATAATGGATTTTTTATTTTAAATATATAACGCAGTTCTTTAAACGTATATTGTCGCATTTTAAAGAAATAGATTCATGGGTCCCACCAAAGCAACAATTAAAAATTTTCGCGCCAGGACCCAATAACATCTCCCACAACAATCGTGCCGGGAACCAAACCAGGCAGCCAGTCCTTTAAAACTTAAACGCGACCCCTTTCTGGTTCCATATTTCCGTGCAAATCGCAGTCTCCTTTCGGAACACCTGCGATTACAAGGACAAAATCGTAGATAAGGGGCGATAAGCTGCGAAAAGTGTGACAGCTGGCTGCCATAAATCGCGGCAACTTTGCATTTTTGGTCAAGCAACAAAACAAAACTTACATAGCCACCCCTGGAATAATGGCTCTGGATTCTTTCGAAGACGTCCGTCCAACTGGCGACGACGCGCTGGTTGTCGGATTGGAGACAATCGCAACGCATGCTACAAATAAGATTTTATGAAACAAACACAGAAAAAGCCGTTTTTCTGCATATTTGGCAGCATTAGGTCGCTTCTGCCAAGGTCAGAAAGCGACCTGCAGATTGAGTTTAAGCCGTTTCCAGCAATTTGTGGTAACCAACCTCATGCCGCTTCCACCGCTTCGTAGCAACCGAAGGCCGCTTCACAGATGCATTCCAACTGAAGGCCGCTCGCGCCGCTTCATAGCAAATAAAGGACGCTCCATAGCAAATAAAGGACGCTCCATAGCAACCAAAGGCCGCTGTACCGCTTCATATCAATAAAAGGGCGCGTCCACCGTTTCATAACAACCATAGGCCGTTTGCGCCGCTTCATAGCAAATAAAGTCCGCTTCATAGCAACGAAAGGCCGCCTTTACCACTTCATAGCAACGAAAGGCCGCCTTTACCGCTTCATAGCAACCAAAGGCCGCTTCAGGTCCCCTATATTGATTCATGACAACCCAAGGCCGCTTGAGCAAATTTAAGCCCGTTGCGGCAACCGTCGGCCGATTTTAAACTATCCAAGAACAAAAGGAGGACGATATAACCCACCTGAGCCAATTTTCGTCTTGATTCCGATTGGAAGACACGTGAAGAGGTCCCAAAAGCACCACGAAGGCCTTGGGAATGCCGAGGTGGAGGATCTTCAGAGCGGCGTCGATGGATTCGTAGTCGGCGCCGGAACAACTTTTACAAACCTGAAATAAGAACATACATTAGGGTTACTGTATGTGAAAAAAGTGGGCGGGGCAAAAGGGGCGGAGCCTGAACAGCACAAACCAGTTGGGTGGTTCCATATATTCCAAAAGTCCATTTTTTGACTGGCTGGTTCGATTTCAAAACTTTCGCAAAGCTTCCTGCCAGCTGGTTGACACGAACTCCATTATTTCAACAATTACCGTAATACAAATCCTTTGAAATAATTTATTGGTTACGATATCCCAGAATTGTTCAAAAGGTGGGAATGAAAAGGCAAACATCTGGCAGCTTTAAGTCAGCCAGCTGGTTCAAAGACACCAACGGACAGGCTCCGCCCATTTTGGCCCAGTTACCGTAACCCAAAGGCCTTTAAAAATTGATAACGCATAAGTTACGGTACCACACAGTCGCTACCATAACCCAAAATCCATTACAACTTTCAAATACCTCTTCTGTTCCAATAGTTATGATGACCATGACCCACTCCTGCTTGTAATTCACGTCTCCGAGAAGCTCAAGTCTCCGAACGAGCTCGTGAGCCTGAAAATGTTGCATCCTCTCTCAAAAAATACACAAAAATCAAAATAAAATTACAAACCTGGGCGGGTAATTGATGCATTCTCGCGTTGCTCGCAGCCACATTCAACTGATGCTCGGGCAGCTGCTCCGCGGTACCCATGCCGTGCGACACACCGTGTAAATCCGGATTGAACTCCCTCAAAATGTCTGAAAAGGGGTTATTTAAAGGACTGAATAGGCTGAAATTGAAAAATCGACATTTAAAGGACTAAAACTGACTGGGAATGGTGATCAGACCGTCGATGGTGGCATCTCCTCCACTGGAAAACGATGCACCGCGGAATTCAATGTCCGTGCGGGGCCACAAGCCGATTCCAGTCTGAAAAACAAAACTTTCGTTATTTCGAAGTGAGTAGGTTGCATAGCGGCTAAGGTCCCGCCGCGAAATCTTTCCGCCCTTTAATTTCGGGCCCTCAATTGGAATCTTCGCATTACATCTTCATCCCTGCTTTTTTGGATAGCTGCCCACCTCCCCACCCTGATACAACTTTGACCAGAGGCACTGAATTACTGTTAGACTCCACAGAACAGCTCAAAGAGGCCGGGGGAATGCAAGCAAGATGCTGAATTTAAACCTGTACAAGGGTGCTCACAGGCGCCCTGCAAGCTGAGAGTACTTCCCGCAGTTTTCATCTCGGCGACTTTCCGCGCGTTCCAGTTGCGCCATACTGTCTCTCACACCAGTTCTGTTCGAGCCCGGCGCGCTCGCGATGTCCTTACTACAGAAGTAGTTCTAGTAATACAGCCCCTTCTAATTAGGTCCATTTCGGACCGGCCGTTCACGTAAAATACGAATCATTTCAATTTTCGTATCTCACCCAACTTTGCCTATCTGACTGGTGTCAACAAACCTTGACTAAACTTGCCTTGTCCAGTTTATACATTTCCATCGATTTCCCCTAATTCGAATCACGGCGCCCTCGCCACATTAGCATATACTACCTTTTCTATCATTAACAAGGTTCGGGGCGCTTCAAAATCCAGTCTACACCATCGCACTCGCCATGGGGGGCTCTTCTCACGAGCGCGCCCCTTCACCATTAGATACGCACTATATGACCCCGAACGAAGAGCGAGCTGCCGTCCACAGGATGCCAAGATCATCGTCTCTCAACAACGGAACTCCATCTTCAATTGTGACATTGTGATATTATTTCAATGTCATCTGTGTACACTAACGCGTCTTCCTAATAAAGCTATGCAGCCCAAGAAATAAAGCTATGCAGCATACGGTCTTCGAAATTTAAGTTAGTCCGTAGTGAAACGGGGGAATAATGTGTATTCGCTGCGGGTCCAAGAACAAATTAGTCCTTTAAAATAGAGACACACAGTCCTTTAAAAAAACAAACATCTGACTATCAGAGCACTTTTAAAAAAATAGCTCCTATTTAAAATTTATGTATTCGGATGCCCCAGTCCTTTAAAGTACAGACAGCTGGCTGTCACATTTCTTTAAAACGGACAGGGCAGTTGCCTGTTCCGGTCCTTTAAGAAATAGGCACCCGTTTGTCACAGTCCTTTAAATTACCAAGCGTTAAAGGTCACGGGAGGCCACAGTCCTTTAAAAGAGAGATAGATGGCTGTCACAGTCCTATAAGAAACGCGCCGCTACTTAATCACAAAAAGAGCCCTTAACACGCTGATCCAGCCCTTTAAAACCACGAAAAGTCGCCATACAGTCCTTTAAGGAAATACAGGCTGTCAGTCCTTTAATGAAATATAATCTGGTTTTGCCAGTCCTTTAAGAAAACAACAGCTGATGTTTCAGACCTTTAAGAACCGGTCATTGAGCGGTTACTGTAATGGCAGTTAGTCCTTTAAAATGGTAACTGACTGTGACACTCCCTTGGATTACAGACAGCCGGTTGTCACAGTCCTTTAAGAGTGTATAACTGGGCCAACCAATCCAATATTACGCAGTTTCAATCCCGTAAGTATGTTATAGTCCTTTAAATCAGCTTTTCCAGTCCTTTAAACTGGCATAAAAAGCTCACCGAAAGCGAATCTCCCATAGCGGCGATGATTCCGATGTCCTCCGGGCTCAAATCGCCAATGTTCGATCCCGTAACGAGGTCGCTTTTAATCCGAGGGCATGAGAAAGTCTTCCTAAAAGCAGAATTCACTGAATCCGTGGGAAAACCAACTTGTTATTGAAGGAATTGTCTATGACCGAGGGGTTAAGCTGCTTGGAGTCGGGGAAAAGTTCGTCTACGAAGTTATCTCGATTTCTAGGGCAAAATATTAGTTCAAATTCAGGGAAGGAGACGTACTTTACATTCTCCAGAAACGACGAATCTTCCTCAAAATCGCCTTCGTCGAATTCGCTATCATCTTCTTCATTTATGACGTTGTTTTCGAGGTGGTGGGCCTCATCTGTATCGTTCGCGGAGACTGAAAACCCTAATTTACCCAAATTTTTAATAATTACTCACTTTGTAGAGTTTCGGTTGAACCGGAGGCTAAAGTTGAAAGCAGGAAAAATAGAATTGAGCAACTAAGGAGGCTGAGGCAAAGACGCATTTCGCATTAAATCTGAATGAAAATATTGATCTTATTTTTAATTATTACTTTATAAGCTTTTTTAAAACTTTTAAATCATTTAAACTGAAATTAAAATAAAAATTATCATAAGGTTTCTTTCCGACGACTTTTTCAAATGACGGCTATTCGTGGCGGGACTCTTAATCCAAGACTACCGTAATCTGTCCACGGCCGGGCGCACTCGCCCCTTACGGCTTTTCCCAAAATTTTCGTCTTTTTCAATGGTGGTTTTTCACAATTAATCTGTAATTTTTAATGTAAAAATTGAATTTTAAAGTTGTAAAAGCTCGTTTCTGTTATTTTCGACGATTTGACGGATGAAATGGCTGTAATTCACGCGATTTTCGTATTTTTCTATATTTTTGTCTGCTTTTTCGCTTCGTTTTCATTCTTTAATTATTATTTTTTCAGGGTTAATCATGGCTGATCAGGACGAAGCTCATTTGGCCGAGCTCAAGAAGAAGAGAACTTTCCGCAAGTTCTCCTACCGTGGAGTCGACCTCGACCAGCTCCTGGACATGTCCCGGTTAGTAATTTTAGACCTATTTTTTGTTTCGTTTTTGTAAACCTCTTATGCGTCAACATCTGTCAAATGTGACAACGTTTTATTATCTCTAGCAGCATGGCCAGAAGATACAAGAAACTGCAGTCAAATTTAACCTGGGTTGTTCAAAAATTAGGTTTTTAAATTTGTTACCAGTATTTTTTTACGTTTCTAAAATTCCACGTTTAGCGAGCAGTTCGCCAAGATGCTCCCCTGCCGCATGCGCAGGCGTCTTGCCCGTGGACTCAAGAGGAAGCACCTCGGTCTCCTCTCCCGCCTCCACAAGTCCAAGAAGGCCGCTACCGTGCTCGAGAAACCCGCTTGCGTCAAGACTCACCTTCGTGACATGATCATCCTCCCCGAGATGGTCGGAGCTGTTGTCGGAATCTACAACGGAAAGATCTTCAACCAGGTTGGTATTGCCTTCAATCCTTTTTCTATTAATTTCGGACTAGTTATCTATCTTTTTGGAATTTCACGTGCTAGATATTTTCCTCGTTGATCCCTATGTTCTTGGAGGGTCACAACTAGCCAAAATTATCTAAATCAGTTTCTGTTCTAGTTATTTCTTCCATAAATTTGTAGGCGTATGGCTGATTCACATTTTTCAGGTTGAGATCAAGCCCGAGATGATCGGATACTACCTTGGAGAGTTCGCCATCACCTACAAGCCCGTTAAGCACGGAAGGCCCGGAATTGGAGCTACCCACTCTTCCCGATTCATCCCGCTTAAGTAAACTTGTTATTGTTATGAGTAAATGTTGCTCATTCGTTAAACCCGTTTTCTTTATTCACTGTTTTCGGGCATCATCTGCCGGTGGCAGGTATATCTAAGTGTGTGGTTGTGAGTGTTGGGGGTTGTTTGTTGGGTGAAGTGGAGTGGCTGTGTTTATTTTTCGGTGATGTTTATTTGTGGAATTGATGCGAAGCTTTCTGTTGCGAAGGCAACGTTGATCCATTTGAAAATTATGGAAAGCTTCGAATTGTCTGATCTGCTGTGGCTTTCACAAAAAAAAAAGCGATGATGTCATCGACTATTTCTGCAAGTGATTTATTTTATCTCCGGGGCGCCATCGAACTCATTTTTTTTTCACAAACCCCTCGGCTTTGAGACGATTCGTGTCAAATCGCCTCTCGCACCCGACCTGCGCCGCTAGACCCGGGCTGGCGCAACCCGCGTGTTGGCGCCCCGTCTGCAGCTGAATTTGCATTCTTCGTCATTTCGCACTTCTTTGCATTATTGACCCCCAGGCCGCCCATCGTTGACCCTTTACCCATTTACCCTCAGGCTATTTACCCATGGAACCCTTTGATCTCGCCGCCTTTTACACGTGGCTCGTGTCGCGTGACCGTCGCTTTCATTTTTCCTTCTCGATCGATAAACGTTTTTCCATTTCTTCCCTTTTCAGACGCCCACCGTAACGGCACTTCGGGCAGGCTACCCGTCGATTTCAGCCCTTTAAAGGTGACTTTTACTCACGCATTTATTTCATTTTATGCCTCTAAACACATAATCCGCTAATTTAATTTTTATAAATGTCACGAAGTGTCATAAAACGGAGAGGGCTTAAAAATAGAGTTTTACACAAAAATCAATTAAAAATGTAGATTTTTTAAACGTATATACGCGCGAAATCATGCAATCGCCGTGTGGCTACGAGTTTTAATCCAAATGGCTCCCAGTCAAGCTGTGGTGGCTGTGTTAAAATGATTGTGAGACAGGTAGGAAGGGTCGATTCGGGCCGGCCCGTTACAGTTTTTTGTCTGGAATTTCCCGGACCGGCCCGTTAAAACGAGCCAGAACTAGAGAGGGATTCCCCAGCTTCCCCAGTTTCCCACGGCCGGCTAATGTTTATGTTTTTTTTAGTTTCTGGCTAATGTTTATATTCTTTGGCCGTTCATAAATCTAAAAATTCACATTTCTCTATGGAAATGGCTCTCCAATGCGTCCCAGGTTCATTGCTCCATCTCTGGCGGTTGGTTTTTATGTATTCAGAGAAGCTAAGAATGGCGTTGGTCTCACGCACAGCCTTAAATCGTACATGGAAGTATTTGCGGTGATGGGGGTCTAGATTACGAGGCTTAATAAGATGGAAGGGGTTATTTTGTAACCCCATATGCTATTTTCGATTGTAGGGGTATCACTGAGCCGCCAGTAACGGATTTTGATCTGTTTATGCTTGGTATGTTCGGCGAATTGTATATCCCAGGCAGATAGAGATCCCACGAGTGTTAATTTGTAGTCCAAATGTCACATTTGAAATTGATTTTGCTCTTCGATATTGGCGTTCTGGCATCGTCCACGGTGGGTACCACCGATCTTGCTCTTTTTGTTCGCTAGGGAAAGGTGCGACAGATGCAAATTTTTCCTTATCGGTCTCGGAACTATCTTACTTTTTTTTGGAAAACGGCGTCTTTTCATATGATTATGCATACTGTGTTAAGAAACTCGGTCGTCGCCAAATTTAAACACAGTCCTTTAACCGAGAGCATGACTATGGCTGTCTAGGCCGGAGGTTGTTACGGGCCGAGCCGAGCCAATTTGACAATTCGGTGGGCCCGTCTAGCCAGGATTATCCGGACAGTTACAACTAATATTGACTTAATGATAGCCAAATTCACTTCTAAGTTGTTTTAAATTTTTTTCAAATTGACTTATACAATATTTAACCTTTTTGTCCACGGCTCGCCGTCCAATGGAATCCCCGGGCATGTTAAAGGACTGCCTCCTGTTAAACGTCGGGCAGGAATTGAAACTTTCCGACTCTTGCAATTTGGACTTTCTGGATGGTTTTTTGATTTTCCGGCTTTAAATCGTAGACAATACAATGAAGTTTCGGAGGCAATTTTGGTGGAGCAGGAAATTCACCCGAACAAAAGATATAAAGCATAAACTTCAGAACTCAGCGGGTATTTTTTCGTTGGATCTGAAAAAATTGCTTCCAAAACTTTGATTTATTTGCTATTTTTTTTAAGCATTTTAGAACTTTCAATAATCCGGAAACAACAGTGAACTAGAGTCGGAAAAATTTTTCAATTAAAAATTCAAGGAACAATATTGGTCCCACAACGATTCGAGAAGAAAAGATCGGCGGGAACCTCGAATTTTTAAAATATTGCAATCTGCCGCACATTCTAGGCTTGGGTATGCAATCTTGTTCACATTGTTTTGTAAACAGCGGACTCATTGAAACTGCCCACCTCCGCGAGCCGTGTGTCATATCCGGGCCGGGCCATGAGAACCCGGGGAATCGTTAAAGGTTTGATCTGTAGGTCCACGAGCGCGCCTCGGGAATACCGTAACCTACATTCGTTATGGTTTGTAAAGATTTTCATATCCCAGTTTACGTATGCGGGTTCTACAAGCTGAATGCTGAGGCATGGAGCGGGCCAGCTCACGTGAAAATATCGTGAACTGTCGAATTTCGTTCATCCATTTAAAAAAAATCGGCGCCGAATGCACGTTCTGTGCTGTAACAATGTAATGTTCTCACAGCAAAGTGTTGAAGAGAGAAATAAGAAAATGCGATCATCGTCTGAAAGCCGCCGCTGTTGCAAATGAAATTCATTTCTGCGCAATAAAGAAATGGAAAAATGTGTTTTTGAAAGATGCCACGGTGATTTTTTGCTATAGTCTTATCCAAAACCCATTAGCAAGTTCCTTTTTTCAGTAGTGTGTAGCTGCGAAATGGCTGGTGGCGGTGAAGAGCACACGCAGCCTGTGCAGGACGACGCCAAGGATTCTGAATCCGACGGAGACGCCGCCGAAGAGGTACGGTAAACTCAGTCCTTTAAACTTTTTGCTTTTGTTTTAGGCCTTTAATTTGTAGAAATATACCTTTAAAATTGTATGTTTGGCGCTTTCGCTTTTTTAAAGGTCTGACCCATCACATCCCACCTTTGAAATCGCACTGATTCTGAGCGCGTTTTCTACTGGAAATCCTGCAAGTTTCTACTTTAGACCGTTTTTTTCATTGAATCAATATAGTCCTTTATTTGTCTAGAAGCTTTGATGTCTGTAAGCATAAATGATTTGAAGCGGCCTGAGCTTGCCAAAACGGCTACAAGCTGCCTGATGCGACCAGAATCGTTTGTAACCGACCTAATGATACAAGGAGATAGGTTAGTAGGCTGCCAGGCTTGCGATTTAACGCTTTTCCCAACGTTAGAAGCGGACTGAGGCTACCAAAACGGCTAGATGCGGCCTGAGGTTACCGAGGCGGCTATATGCGGCTTGAGGGTACGAAAAATGGTTGGAAATGGCCGCAGGCTATCATACTACAAGTGATTGCGAAATTATTATTTTTGGTATTTTATATTTTGCGCAATTAAATTAAAATCGCCGGGGTTAGACCTTTAAAACTGCCCATTTCAATGTTGATTCTCTTTACCTCGTCCTTTATATTCCTCCTTTAATTTACACCGTTTCACACAGCCCGCCGAGGCCGGCGGGTTAAAGGGCGGTCTTTTCGAAATCGCGCTCCATCGCAAACGCCTAAACTGTAGTAGTAATAATTTAAAATGCTTATTTTTATTCATTTTAACATGTAATTTGTTATTTTAATGTTGAAATAATAAGAAAACCGTAAATTTCACCCAATTATGGAAAGGAACCGGTCCGGAAATGTCGATTTCGCGACAAACAGGTGGCTCATGAAACAGAAACTGGCCGCCACAAACCTGGGCGTTCCAGCCATTTTCAGCAACCATTCTTTTTGTCAACTTTTAGCTCATTAATGCCTTCTTTGGCCTGAGTTTTTTCGCGAAAATTCTTCGACTGGAAAATAACGAAAAACACAAAAACCCGAGTTTCTTTGGCTGTAGATATTTTCGGGTCAGCAAAAAACTCAGGCCAAATGGTAGAAGTGTTTTTCATCGATTTTTAAAAAGAGCTCTACAAAAAACACCCCAGAATTCTCACGTTTGCGACGGCCGTATTTCTGAAAAAGGCTGTTTCAATGGAGCTGGGTCCCGGCACGACAACCCTGCGTTTCAAACTGGTGATGGAAAAACGCCTTTTAAAACTCATTTTATCATGGAATTTTCCATTATTTAGTTTCAAAGGACAGAATGAGGTGTATTACGCCCAAATATGTAAAGTTTCAATTAAAAATGTGGTTAAATAAGCTTAATCAGAGGCAGCCATCCTACCGTATGTAAACCGCGGCCATGGTTAAACATCGTGCACAACAAAGATGCAGCAAACGTGAAGTCGGCACAATATCAAATTGGCTGTTCTCTACACCAATCTGTAGAGCAAAAACGCATCATTCGGCGTGAGTTTTGGCACGCGAAAAGCCACTAAAAGCCGCTTGCCGATTCGTTAAAGCGTGCGGCGGGCTGTGTTCAGTTTAATAAAATGTGGCAAACTAGACCTTTAAAATCACCCTTTTCTGGATTGAACTCCCCTTTAGACCTTTAATTCCGCAATTCTGGGTTTTAAACGCGTAACTTCCTTTTAATATGCTTTTTGTTCAGATTCTCGAAGAATCGCCGTGTAAACGATGGTCAAAACGGAGGGAGAAGGTGAAACAGCGCGACGTGCCTGGGATCGACTACGCCTACCTGGCTATGGACAATGAGACGGGTAAGGGCTCTCTCTCTCTCTCTCTCTCTCTCTCTCTCTCTCTCTCTCCCTAATTCATCTCTTTTTTTTCAGGAAATGAGGTTGTGTGGAACGAGGTGCTGTTCTCCGAGAGTAAGAAATTCCGGGCACAGGAGGTATGTTTCGTTTTTTAAAATTATATTTTCATGTAATTTCAGGAGAAAATAAATGCAGTTTTCGACAACCTCACGAGTTTAGTACACACGAATCTCGTCAAATTCCATCGTTATTGGACGGACACCAAGTCTGAACAACCACGGGTTAGTGGGCGATTTTGGCTATTTTTCTTTTTTTTTTCTGTCAAAACCATGCCATCTATATTTTTAAAAAGACTGGAAGCCTCGTAAGCATACGAGGAAAGGCTACAAGCGACCCTAGACTGTCGAAAACCCCTTTGAAGCGGCCTGTGATTAACGACTTGAAGCCGCCTGATAAGACTAGAAGCGTCGTTAGAAGCGGCCTGCGGTTACCTGATACTGTTTGAAGCGGCCTGGGCATACATTGTCAACCTCCCCCATAAGCGGCGGTGGGGCCGTGTTCGTCAAATTTTGTTTAAGAAGGGGATCCGCTGCAAATTTCGAAACTTTTTGTAATAGAAGGGGCTGTCGCAAAATTGACCCCTGCGGTGGGTTGCCCAAGTATGGGCCTGAGGCTACCATATACTGTTTGAAGCGGCCTGAGGCTACCAGATACGGGTAGAAGCGGCCTGAGGGTTCGAGATACTGTTTGAAGCGGCCTGAGGCTACCCAAAACGATTTGAAGCGCCCTGAGGCTACCTGATAATGTCAGAAGCGGCCTGAGGCTACCAGATACTGTCAGACATGGCCTGAGGCTACCAGATACGGGTAGAAGCGGCCTGAGGCCACCAGTTACGGGTAGAAGCGGCGGCCTGAGGATACGAGATACTTTTAGAAGCATCCTGAGGCTACCTGATACTGTTTGAAGTGGCCTGAGGCTACCAGATACTGTTAACGGCATTAGGGGCCTGAGGCTTTAATTTTACATTGCATTGAGTTGAATCTCCATGTTCCAGATTATCTTCATCACCGAGTACATGTCCTCGGGCTCCATGTCCGTGTTCTTGCAAAGAACTAGGAAATCCGGAACCAAGTCCATTAGTTTAAAGGTATGTTTTATTGGTTAACTGTTTTCCTATTTTTCTCATTTCAGGCCTGGAAAAAATGGACGACACAGATTTTATCGGCGCTGAACTACCTGCACAGTTCGAAGCCGCCGATCAGCCACGGGAACTTGTCATGCACCACGATATTCATTCAGCAAAACGGGCTTATCAAGATCGGCTGTGGTGAGTTTTTATTGCTCGCGGTTACGGTATAAGAGTGCAAGTATGCAATGATAAATTAGCGTTTCTTAACGCCATCCTGTTAGTGGCTCCCAACTATGGCTGCGGGCCGGCCCGCTTCCAAAATTTTCACGGCCGGGCCTTACCAAAATTTTAAGCGTTATTTCAGTGTAAAAAAAAAAAAAAACATTTTTTTCGGACCGGCCCGTTCCCAAAAATTTCTCGGCGCGGGCCAGCCCGCGATTTTGCCATGATTGGCGGTACCAATGGGTCGATAGAAATGCCGTTTACCTCAAACTTTTAATAGCAAGGTTTTATTATCAAAATGTAGACGAATTTTTACTGCCGGGGCAATTTTCATTCGCAAATACATCGAGTGGATACATCCAGTTCACTGTTATAGTGATAGTATAGTGTTATAGTGGTAGTATAGTGGTAGCTTACGGAGTTCTCAAATGACGGGCCGGCCCGAGAGATTTTTTGGGACGGCCGGGTCGACCCGAGTATGAAAAATAAAATAGTAAATATTGTATAAATCTTGACACTAATTTTTTTAAAACAGCGTTACATAACTTAATAATGTTTTTTTACTAATATATAAGTCAATATTAGTTGTACAACAAGAATTTCACCGACCGGCATTGAACCCTGGTCGTGTGGGTGACAATCGGGCTGGGTGGTCCAAGGTAAACGGCCCGGTCCGATCAACATTTTCCAAATGGCCCGGCCCGTGAGAACCTCGGCTTGGTAAATTCAGAAGTTAACGAGGGTTTGGCACGCTTCCATGAAGGCATAGCGTTAAGAGCTGCCCCATTTCAGCTCTCAAAAGTCAAGGATGGGGACGCCAAATGGCGGACTATCCACTGGCCTTTTCAATAGGTAGTTCGGGTCACTTCAAAACATAACTGGAATGTTGCCAAATCCAGCACATACATGAACAAGGCCCCGTAGATTCGGTTGAGGGAGTCGCCCCAAAGAGGGGGGGAGGGTAAAAATCAATAATTTTGAAAATGTGCGAAGTAGGTGGAAACAGTACATCATAAGATGCATTAGGGTCATATGAGAGTGTATTCAAAATTTGGTTCGAAAATATTCACTTTGTGGGGTTGCCCGGGGTCGCACCGGAGTTACGGGTTGGCATATAGGCGCCACCCGTAACGCCGGTGCGACCCCGGGCGACTCCACAAACTTTGAATATCCGCCTGAAATGAAGTATAGGGAAAGAATACGTCCTTCTGCAACTATTGAAACGGTCTTCTCGAAAAATTCAAATCGCCCGCTCCGTGGGGGGGGGGTCGCGCTTTTCCCGGGGAGGGGTTTTTCCCGGGGAGAGCTTGTTCATGTATGATCCAGCACCGTTTCCATCATTTGCTCGATGAGTCCCGCCACGATGAGCACCGAAAAACCGCGTATTCAATAGTTTTGGCTTTTTGCCAACACTGTTCATGATGTTACCAATGCAACTTATAACAGTGCGTTCTGGGGGTTGGCAAAGTGCCCATGCCGGTTTTTTGGCATCTCTTGTTCCTTCAAACGTTAGGGAGAGAAAGGCCGTGGAGGGCTTCCAGAAGCCTGATCTAACAATAAGCTACTTCGACAATGAAAGGGATTTTTCGACAATGGACACAAATGTGGACCAAACACAATAAAAGAGCGTGTGATTAACTTTATTGAATCACCATTGCAATTGACTTCACTGAGGTGCCAACATGACACTGCCCCTGTTCTTGTTGACACCGGCCTGGGCTCCATTGGTGGTGTCGGCTGGCACGTAGTGTTCGCACCAGTTGGTCCAGTTGGTCCGCCAGGACGACGGTCTTCTCAGCCATCTCAACGTCGGCGGTCAGCGGCTGTACGGGTCCCCTCATCTTGGGCCAGTAGCCCTTGCCCCGGTACTCCAGTTCGTCCAACGTCGGTTGGTAACCCAGCGGGCGCTCCTTTTTCTCCCACATCTTGAGCCACTCCTCATCTTTGTACTCCTTCGGGTACATTCGGTCCAGGTCGGCGATGGTGAGCGGTTTGTCTCCTGAGGATGCGAGGGTCGTAGTCGCCGCAGTGGGACACCACGGCTGCCAGGAGCACCACGTGGACGAGCAGAACAAAGAAGAACATCGAAGGAACGACCATTGGGTGGGTGGACGAAGAGAGAATGACTGATTTACGGAATTCCGGGGGATATATACTGAATGCCGTCACGCAACGGACCTCGCGTCGCGGAACTAGTCATACCTTGGCGTAAATCAGCCGCTAACCCACGGCTGGTTCTCATATCACAGGTCGAATCGAATGGATACAATGTTTACACTGCTACACCGACCGGGTTCGAACCCTCGTCGTGAGGGTGGCAAATTACTCGATGTTCCATGGTAAAAGAACCAAACTTGCCGGGTCAACCAGAATAGTCCAACTGACCTGATCGAGCCCGTGAGAACCCCGCCTAAGACACAGTTTGCCGCTTACTCTGTGGCATAAGCGCATTTTTCATGCATAGCTGGACATGCAGCATTAGGGAGTTCGAGGCGTAAGTCCCCCAAATGGTGGTTCGGAGGCAACGTGAGCACCCCTTCAATATTTTGTTATGAGAACAACTTTGAACAAAAAGGCAAATAACGTAAGTACCGCAAGCACCTCACGTCCACCTATGTTTCATGGGAGGAACCCACTAGTATACTTCCATGAAACCATGGCGAAGTTTGAAGATGGGCCAATAAATTTAAACGGAGGGTTGGTCTGGCAATCGACGTACCCACCCTTAACTTTAGGCCTTAAATTTGGGTAACCACCCTTAACTTTGGGACTTTGGAAGAAAAGGGAAGTAGTAGTAGCATCGTTTCCAGCGAAGACGTCACGTCATCATTGGCGTATAGTTTTCCACGGGTTCTCAACGGGCCGTCCCGTGAATACCATGGCTGGACAAGCAGCGTTTGGGGGCTCTACGCGTAAACCCCCAAATGGTGCGTCGGAGGCGGCGTAAGCCCCCTCTGTTTTTGTCCCAATTTTCAACCGAACGCCGATTTACGTAGGTACTACAAGCACCTCATCTATGGTGAAAACAGGTTTTCCGGGTCTACAAAGTCCACTTTTTTGGTTCTGAAAAAATGAAACATAAACCAATCGCGCGTTGTTTGATTCAAACTTGAATTCGCTTAAAAATTGTTGTTAGGAGTGCCCGCGGCCAGTTTGGGCCGCGGGCTCTGCTGTTTGTTTCCTGTCGGTTTTCCCATACCTGGACGTATATGCTACGGAGACGCTAGTCAGCTAGTCAGTTGTAACCACATTTTTTCATAACCCTCTTTCACAAAGAAACAGCAACCCTCAAAAAGGTAGCTCCCACATGCACCACGCGTACAGGAATCGGTTTCCCACACACCGAGGGACATTGTCTGAAACGTGGAGTTCCGGTCATTCAGACCGAACCAAGTCGTGTTCAAATTTTGTTGTAGTTACCCCTCTGCGACCAGGAAACCCCCACCAGTTCATCTTTTCCTTCGGCGCACGCGTGATGTGTCGATGGCAAACCATCTCAATCCCTTCGTGTTGTCTTAAGACGGATTGCGCGCCGCTTCGTGCTAATAGGTGCCGGCCGTACTGTGCGCACTTGTTGTTTGCTTAGTTAGAGACTTCCGAACATACCTTGAACCAGCTGGCACTGGCCCGGCTGAGATCCGGGTGCACTGGAGTTGATCTCATGGAACTGGTTGTGAAACCGAGGTTTACAACGGGTGATTGCTGCATGAGGATGCCAGAAGCTTTGGAAAGCGGACTAAGGGTGTCACAACCAACCGTAGGCGGCCTAGGGATACCACAACCAAACCAAGCGGCTTAGGGGTACCACAACCAAACCAAGCGGCTTAGGGGTACCACAACCAAACCTAAGCGGTCTAAGGATGCCACAACCGAAACCAAAGCGATCTAAGGGTACCACAACAAATCTAAAGCGGCATAAAGATACAACATCCAAACCAAAGCGGCCTGAGGATGCGAAAACCATCCAAGCGGCCTAAAGTTACTGCAACTAATACTAAGCGGGCCTTAGGGTACTATATCCAGTTCTAAGCGACCTGAGAGTGTCACAGTCGATTCTAAGCTTCCAAGTTTTAGTGCCCTGAGGATGCCGCAGCCATTTCTAGCCTACCTGAGGGTACTAACGTTGACGCTAAGCGGCCTGAGAGTACCTTATCCGATTCAAAACGGCCTCAGAATTTTATTTTTATATCTGTTGTTTTCAGTTGCCCCCGATGCCATCAACCACCACGTGAAGACGTGTCGTGATAGCCTGAAGAATTTATATTACATTGCACCCGAATACGAGTGTAAGTTTATATCATTCCGCTCCCATTTCATTTCCCTTTTCAGACATAACAGAACAGCTGCCGGCTGCCGATATCTACGCCTTTGGAGTGTGTGCCCTAGAGGTTTGTGTCATTTTCGTATCAATTTAAAGGTCTGTTCTGTTTCAGATAGCTCTGGCTGGAGGCCCTTGGGCGGCGGAGAAGGTTGAAGGCCCGATCAACGCCGAGTACTTCCACAAGTGTCTCAGTCAGATCGAGGACGATTCGCAGAGGGTTCTTTGATGTATTTCCCCATAATTTTGGGAGAATTTAGGACTTCCTGAGACTTTGTCTAGACAAGGACCCGGAGAAACGACCATCGGCTAGGGAACTGCTCTTCCATCCCTGTCTCTTTGAGGTGAACCTCAACGTTTATTTTTTATGCAAAAAAAAGTAACTAAGCCACCATAGACGGGCAGAAGCGGCCTGAGGCTACCAGATATCTAAGCACTTCTAGAAGCGGCCTCAAGCTATTCAATATCATATACAGACCGAATTGAGACATTTTGTAGCCTCATACCGCTTACGGCTGTTGTTTAGGGTTAGGCCGCTTTCAGCTGCTACTGGTAGCCTCAGGCCGCTTTTGGTAGATTTACTGCGCTTCAACTAGGCGCAGGGGCAAAGCTTCAACCTCCGGGCTTGGATAGTTACGCCGTGAAACTACCAATTGCGGCCTGAGGCTGCCAGGCCTGCGGAAAGCTGCCTGAAATTACCGAAGACCATATTCTGTTTGAATTATATGCGACTTTGGGGGTTTAAAAAAGCAGATAAAAGCGGCCTAAAGGTGTCGCATGCGCACTATCTGTCACGTGGTTCAATGACTTTGATTGTTATGTTAAACTGTCTTTTTGTTGCCTAAGGCAATTCTAATACTGTTAGAAGCGCCATGAGACTACCAAATGCTGTTAGAACCGGCCTAAGGCTACAAAATACTGTTAGAAGCGGCCGAAGGCTACCAAATATTGTTAGAAGCGACCTGAAGCTTTCAGAAACGGCGGTAATAGATTGGAGTGATGTGAGGTCACGAGAAACTGCAAAAAGCGGAAATAGAAATGATAAAAGCTGTCTTGTGCGATCAGAAACAATTAGGAGTGGCACTAAAAAAAAAGCCGTCTTTTCCCGCCGAAACTTTCTTGTAGCTCCACAAAGTGACCTGAGGCTACTTCTAAACTGTTAAAAAGCGACCTGGGGCTATCATAAACTGTTGAATGCGGCCTAAAGCGATCTGATTCAACTTGAGTCGGCAACCGCGTTTCGAAAACAAAAAAGCGGGAAAATATAGCCCAAATTGACTTCTAACTCTGTAAATCCTCCCTTTCCAGGTCCACTCGTTGAAGCTGCTCGCCGCGCACGCCATCGTCGATTCGAAGATGTACGACGACGTGTCGGACAGTGTTTTCCGCATTCCCGACAACGAGAAAGTGAGTGCGTGTGGCGGACGTTTGACACCACTCGGCATTGTCCACCCCGGCCAATATTTGCCCATCCGCTGCAACTTTTGCACCCCCTCTTTGTTGGCAATTGGGTGATTAATTAGCAAATTTTTAAGTAAAAATGCCGAATTTTTAGAGGAAAATGGCTAATTTATGGATTTTCAGGTGGCTGCCACGTCGCGGGACCGTGAGATGGCCTACTGCCAGGTGCCTGCCTTCCAAATCGACTTGGAGAAGTTTCTGGACGACGTGCGGAATGGAATATACCCCCTGACGGCGTTCGCCCCCTTGGCCCACCAGCCGCTGAAAATACCGGTATCGATTGATTCCCGACGCGCTTTAAAGGGCTGTTTTAGGGCTTTACCTCGGATCCTTCCACGTCGCAGCAGCTGACGCCCCATGACGACCTCACCCAGCCCACGGTGCTGTCGCTGTCGTCGTCTTCGGTGCAGCGGCCCGATCCGGACCCGACGCCCTCGCCACCGGCCCAGCCGGAGCCTGAGGCACACAGGGAGAGCAGACAAATAGTCAGCATGAAGGTCACCATGGACGGGAGGTTAGTTACGATTTGTGGAGGCGTTAGAAAAGTGGGATAGTTTCAGAGACTTGACGGTTTGGGTGCAGTTGGAGGATTTAATGAACAGACAATTAACGACGGAGGTTTCTGAAGACGACGACGCGCGGTCGTTGACGCGCGATCTGGTCAATCACGGGTTTATTTCTGAGGTTGGTGATTTCTCTGTCTCTCTCTCTCTATCTCTATCTCTCTCTCTCTCTTTTAAAATTTGGTCCATACAATACTTCGGCACAGAAATAGGTCATTCATTGCCTTTTAAAAGTTATATTACGAAGGGAGGGTGCCTTAACGATCCTAGAAAGCGGCCTAAGGTTACGAGGTCTCGTCAGAAGCGCCCTAAGGTTTCTAGGTTTCATTTGAAGCGGCATAAGGTTGCCAGGATCAGTCGAAAGCGGCGTTAGGTTATCAGGTCCTGTCAGAAGCGGCCTACGGTTTGCAGATTCCGTCAGTAGCGGCCGCAAGTTGCCAGGACCACCAGAAGCGGCCTGTGGTTGCCAGCAACCATGGCAACGGGCCGGCCCGCTGACAAAATTTTCACGGCCCGGGCCCGACCAAAAATTTATGCCTTATTTCAATGTTAAAATCAAAATAAACAAAAAAATTTTTTCGGGCCGGCCCGGCCCGCGATTTTGCCATGGTTGGTTGCCAGGGTCCATAGGAAGCGGCCTCTGGTTATGAGGTCCCGTCCGAACCGGTCTAAGGTTGTCAAGTCCCGTTAGAAGTGGCCTAAGGTTTCTAGGTTTCGTTTGAAGGTGGCCAGATTCTTTCGGAAGCGGCCAAAAAGTTACGATGTGTCGGCGGGGAGCGGGTACCCATACGAGGTCGGTGGAGTCGCTGAATTTTTCGCAGCGGACCCTCGTAACTGGCGAGCTTTAGGCTAGGTACGCCGATATACAAACCCTAAATGCTTTATAATTAGAAATAAAAGCCACGAAGGAGGGCGGATATTTTGATAAGTTTTGGTACCCTTTCGGCAGAAATTAATAAATACGATCACATGGAGAAAATATAGAAAAACCACAAGAAAAATTGTAGCTAAACAAGGTTTATTGCCGAATTAGGCCGCAGGGGCGATCGGGGGAAGAATCGTATCCAAGAAGGCCAGCTCGTCGTCGATGGCATCCACAATCGGCTGCTGACGGTTCACAATTCCCTGGTACCTCTTCCGCAGCTCCTCCACAGGGCAGTCCTGCATTCCCGCCTTGGCTCTGGCGATCAAACGCACGAGTCCCAGACGGTAGACGACAAGCTCGTTGTAACGGCGGATGAGGGCGTTGTTCATGTTGACCAGAGTCGCAAGGAATGCCATAGAAGTTTTCGTATGTAGACATGCTAATTTGCCCGGGTTTGGCATTTATTCAAATTCACACATTTATGGTCATCGTGGATTTAGGATGTGATATATACTTCTCGCCCTCGATATTGACCGGAAAATTTGAACATTGGCATAACTGTCATTACTCAGGAAAAAGGAACAAAAACCCAAAAAAAAAAATGAAGCCTTTTTAATTTAGCGAAGGCCAAATTCTTAAAACATGGGTGTTTTTCATCGAGTGGTATGAAAAGGAAATTTTTGGGTTCTACTTGTTAGAAAAAGTACAACTTTCATATTTGTAACATTTTGGGGCAAAATTTTGAATCCAATTTTGAACTCACCGTAACCCGTTCAAAAATCGATAATGCTCCTAACTTTTAAAATAGTGTTTTTGGCCAAATAAATGTTTATGACAAAGTTTGGGCCAAATCCACCGGGCGCAGCCTACATGATCCGCTTGAAACAGATTTTAGGGAAATTGAATTTTTGAAAACTTTTTCAGCAGATTTTAACAACATAAGGCCGCCTCAGAGCGGACGCACAGCTCTAAAATTGACAAGGAAACACTGACCAAAATGGTTTCACTGCCCTCAAAAATTGGGGCCCAGTTCGGGTCGAGGTTCGCAAAACGAAATGTGGGTGTTGTTAGCCACTAGTTTTGTACAATTTATAGCTTATTTATTTAAGCAAAATGTATTACCCATACCAAAACTATGGGTGCATACTGCAGTTGACCATCCAGGGACATGCTTGGGAAATTTGCGCATTGGGTTTCCTGGACCACCAGGTTAGGATATGGGGCTCCATCGTAAGCTTAAAGTTGGAAAATTCTACCCGTGGTGTCATTCAAACGCGATTGATATGTAACGCTGAAAAATATATTCTTTGGCACTCTCTTGTGGTTCTGGCCCCAGCGGTCACTTCCGGGCCCCCTCTCCTTTCCCATTGTCCCCTCTCTCTCTCCCGTGCACTGTATACTCTGCGGCTAACTCTTGTATGTTTTAGACGGACAGTTGGCGGGTGGAGCGCGAGCTGATGGGAGTGCTGACCCCGCCCACCTAGACGGCACACTCGACATGGCGTGGTGGTTCCGGCCGGCCTTCTTCCTTCTACCAACGTCGCTGTTGACGCTGCTGCCGTTGGCCTTCGCACAGCACGGCACGGTGGGCCGTCCTTGCGAGGTGTCGACGGACTGCGGCACCGGTAACTATTGTGCCGGCAATAAGCGCTGTGCTTGCCTTACTACCTATGTTGAGATTGATTCCTACTGCTGGCGAAGTGAGTTCACCCCCATTTCTCCTCTTCTGCGTTCTGTGAACGAGACACGATTCTAGGTGATTCTAGGTGCCCCCTCCCCCCACCCCCATTTCTAGGCTCTTTGTGTTTCTCTATTGCTCCTAGTCTTTCTCCTTTCGCGTTGTATTCCAAAAAAAGATACTTCTTGTAATATAACGTTTTATGTGTCCACAAACACCACACATAAGTTAGCCCCCACGATTTGTTTGGATCATTTTTTCTTTCTTAGCTATGTTGGGCAAATGAAACGAGTTTAATGCAATGTTGTGTGATTTTTTCAACTAAAAAATTATTTAGAAATCAATCCGGGAGAGTCGGGATGTACCCAGAATCGGCAGTGCGAGGCCGTGTGGCCCGGAGCTTACTGTAGGTCGGGAGAGTGCCGCTGTGCCAACAACCAGCCGCCCTTCCGCACCAGGGATGGGCTCGTCTGCCTCAACTATGGATTTTGTCCTCTGAACGGAAACAACCCCAAGTTCCGCATTGAGAACCAGGTTCAGCAGTGTTATGGAGGTTCGTTGCGGGACCCAAAAGAGAGGTCTCCCTGCATGCTTGAAAACTAACACTCTTTCTGGTATTTTCATTTCTCCTGTTCATTATTTTTCTATTTATTGCTCTGTTAATGTTTCAAATCAAATGCAATTATTTTTGTTTGACACCTTTTCGGTATCTCTCTCCCTCTCTCTCTCTCTCTCTCTCTCTCTCTCTCTCTCTCTTTGTTTCTCCCTGCCTCTTTTTATCACTCCCTCTCTGCCTTCCGGTTATGGATGTCTCTGTGTATCTGCCTCATTGCCCCACTGCCTCTTCTCCCTCTGATTCTCTTGCTGTGTTTCCGCCTACTTATATCTCTTCTTCTCTTGTTTCTTGATGTCTAACTTTCTCTCTCTCTCTCTCTCTCTCTCTCTCTCTCCTACACAGCTGCGGTTTGTGGCAAAACGACTCTTTTACAATGTGCCAATGTTATACCTATTTTAATGAGCGGCATACGATACTCAGCCCGTACGCAGCCAAATCGGCCGAATTTGATTTTCCATTTTTTGACAGTTTTGGATAGAAGCCGAACTTTTAGTTTTATCAGCAGGGTAATTAACCTACTTTTCAAGTCTGCAACCAAAGCTTTCTGAAAATTGTTTTTGTCCTTTTCGTATATGAAAAAGCGATATCCAGATCTGCATTCATTCTGCGCTCACGTGTACCTTAGAGCACTGTCATTTATGATCTACGCAAATTTCTATTTCTCTTATATATAGCTGACGCCAAACGGGCATCATGCCAATTTCGTTCAAGTGTTCTCTGTTGATGATAGATTAGCATAAAATCATAGTATCAACAGGGAATGAAGGCACAAATTGCAATGGTGCCCGTTTGGCGGCAACTATATTTCTCTGTCGTTTGACCAATGCATTCTCTCCCCCCCCCTCCTCGTCTCGTTTTTACTATCTCTTTATTTCTGTCTCATTTTCATAGCAGCAATCGTTCCCCATACTTTCGTGAAGTCAGAATTGGGCAAAATTTTCAATGTTCAGAGGTAAATCCTTCTTTCTGCAACAGAGTTTTGGTTTCCACTTTTAATATTGATGCGCTTCCATAGTTTTCCTTCATATTATATTGTGACATTGTATTTCTCTCTCTCTCTGTCTATCTGACTCTCTCTCTCTCTCTATGTCTTTCTGTCTGTATCATCTGTATGCCGGATAATTAGGCTTGTCCTTCACTTACCGATAATTAATTTTTTCCTGGAGAATTTACATAAAAAAGCGATTCATTCTGCGCCTTCTAACGGCATGTAATCTCGAGCACAGCAATTGACTCATTTTATGATCTACGCCAACTTTCAGCTCTTTCAACCGGTTATCCAAGCTCTCTCTCTCTCTCTCTCTCTCTCTCTCTCTCTCTCTCTCTCTGCATGTCTGTTTTTTCATTCGATCATGCCACAGGTTCTTCAAACTCCAGTGGAATATCTCTTTTTAAGATTTTTGAAAAGAAGACATTTCTTCTTTTTTTTAATTGCTTTATTGCTTGAACTAGCAAATTCTCTTAACCAATCTAACCACAAATTGTCCCGAAGTTTACTCAGTTTTTCTCTAACATTCTCATTCTGAATGCATCTGCTCCTAAACGTTTCTGAAACAAACAAACAAAAAACCTGATCCTTTCCAGGAGCTGACGCCACTTGCGAAGCCATCGGAGCTCTGTCCTACGATTGTATCTGCGATTCAGATGACTGTACCGTAAACAACCCCATCAGTTTCTGTTGCCCCAGCAGAGGTAAAAGAATTTCCTAATGATTTGCTTATTAACAGGAGCTTACTTTTGGTTCACGTTTTGTTCAAAGCGCAAAAATCACATTTTATCCAACGTTTTCCAATTGACGCCTTGTCGAATTACCTCTAAGCCACCTGATTTCATTCGAAACACATTCTTCAGTTTGCGAAAATTGCTGTTTTGAGCTAGAATACGCTTTTCTTCCAACGACAATTTACACCCTGTCGATCCACATTCCTAATCCTAACGCGTGTGGATGTGTGTGGTCTCTCTTAAGGAAGGAAGTACAGGTGGCGTTGTTATTGACTCTGCGGTCGACGCGGAAAGAAGCGGCCAAACAGAACGGGTCAACGGCCATGGCTGACCGAAGAAAACCAAGAGCTCTCCAAACACGTGGGAGCCTTTTTGGCCAATCGGGAGGAAAAAGAGAGCAGCGAGGGGGATCGACCCAGGGTTGATTGGTTTGAAGTCGAAAGCCTCCGGGAAAAGTGATTTTTTAGTCAATCTAGGCGCGAAAAAAGTGGATTTGAAGCCACAAAACCGGAAAATTCGAAAACCCTTCATTTTTTTCAGCTTTCGCCTGCATACAGCCACCCAATGAGGGATACACTCCTCCCGGAGGTGGTACCACTCTGAACCACTGGTACCACGACCCCATCACTGGAGAGTGCAGAGAGCTCAAGTACCAGGGATACGGAGGAAATGCGAACAACTTCCAGACGAAGGACCATTGCGAGTCCTACTGTAAACAGAGTGAGTTTTGTAGAGAGAGAGAAAGAAAGAAAGAGAGAGAGAGAGAGAGAGAGAGAGAGAGAGAGAGAGAGAGAGAAGAGAGAGAGAGAGAGAGAGAGAGAGAGAGAGAGAGAGAGAAAGAAAGAGAGAGAGAGAGAGAGAGAAAGAGAAAGAAAGAGAGAAAGAAAGAAAGAAAGAAAGAGAGAGAGAGAGAGAGAGAGAGAGAGAGAGAGATACAAATACTCAAAACTGCAATCTTACCACCCATAAACCTTTTTTCCAATGAAAGCTCCAAATTACGGTAAAGAAAATGTCACGCTTCAATTTTTTTTGCTAGAAAACACAAAGTTTTCAACAATTACGTATTACCCAGCGAATTTTCCCAAACGCATTTTGGGATTCATTCTTGCAGATTAAAAATTTCACATCTTGCAAAATCCCAATGAAGTTATGAAATTTCGAATGTTTCCTTACCAGAAATTACATTTTAAATTCCAAAATTACACTTTTAAAAAGTATGCGAATAAATTTCAACGATCTGTCCAGTTTACATTTCGGAATAACACAAACTTTTCGAATTTCTGTTTTGAAAAAGGGATAATTTCAAATTACTGAAAAATTAATTTAACATGGAATTTAATTGTATAAACAAAATGTATAAATGCATCAAATTGTGCAAGTTTGCGTTTTCCCAAATGAAAATCTGAATTACGTAGGTTTGCGAATATCTTCCAACGACATGATTCAAATTACAGCTTGTGAAAGCGAAATATGTCGAACATTTTTAAACGATCTTTTCAAATTACGTTAATGATGGTCTATATTTAACGGCGCTATTAAGATGCAGCCTTAAAATTTCCAAAATGTTGCATTTGTGCTTTCCCAAGGAGGTTTTTAAGTAAATCTCGCCAGAGAGAGAGAGAGATATAGAGAGGAATACAGGGAAAATAGAAAGAGACAGAGAAAACAACAGATAGTTTGAAATTTCAGCCTGTAACCGTGGTCTTCCCCTCTACCGTGACCGCACCACCGGTGTCAAACAGGAGCCCGTGTACTGCCAAGGAAACGACAATGGTTGCAACAACCCGAACTACCAGTGTACTACCATGGGCACTCTGCAGCAGTGCTGTCCCACCTACCTCTTCATCTGCTCGAGAAACGGAGGAATCCCCACCGAAGTCTACAACACGGCCGGAGGTCTCCCCACCGAGTACTTCGATGTGGGAATCCCCGATGGATCCGGAAGCACCTCGCCTAGATTCTACTACGACTCTAGGGAAGGACGTTGCATTCAGTTCTCGGTGGGTCAAAATTCATTTTTTAAATAACAAAACATTTTTCAACTAACTAGGGAATGCTACCAACCGGCCCCCAGCAGATCGAGATGAGATCTATGCCGTTTGAAAGAGAAGGTCGTTGGCCCGGCGCGGCTTTTGCGACAGCGCTTGGCATTTTCGCGGGCCGAGCGCTGCGAAAATCGATCGATACTCAAAAACCAAAACCGTTTAGCAAAATTGAACTTCACTACTCGACTCAGAATTTAATTCGCTTTCAAATGGCATAGAGCTCATCTCGATCTGCTGGGGGCCGGTTGGTAGCATTCCCTAATAAAATTTGCTATTTTTCCAATGGCGCGAATATTTTCCAACGAGATATCTAATTTCGACCAACACGATCGGCATTTACTCACAAAATGAGAAAATATCTTTTTTCAACATAATTTCACATTTTTTGCTCAGTTTAAAAGCCGCGCGAATTTTATTCAACGACGTAATCCAACTCCAACAATGTTTGCGGTTTCCTTTGCAATTTAGACAGTTTTTGGTTGAAATTTTCAAATATGTGTCTCGAAATTTATCTTTCCTTATCGACCAAATAACGTTGCAAAGTCAATTTTTCAAATTGGTGTGAATTATATCCAACGATTCACTCCAGATTACGGCAATATTTTCGCTCAAAATTTATATAAAAAAAATTTTTTTTTGCACATAATTTTAAAATATATACGGTTTATGGATTCAAAGTTCTTTCAATCGATTATCTGAAAATTGGAGAATAAATTCCAACGGCAGACTTCAAATTACACCAATTTAATTTTCTCCAACGACAGATTCAAATTACAGCAAGCATACCAAATTACAGCACTTCTGCAAAAAATTCAACGTCGTGTTCAGTTTACGGTTGAATAATCTAATATATTCCTACGATAATTTCAAATGACGCATCACAACAAATTAACAATACAAAATACATGGTTCAAAATTGAATTTTGTCCAACGTAAATTTCAAATTTCATTAAATATTTTAAATTTTCCTGTTTTAGTACCTCGGCCAGGGAGGAAACTTCAACAATTTCCTCAGCCAGGACCACTGTGAGAAGTTCTGCTCGAGAAGTGAGTTTTCGGTCCTTTAATTTCCACACGGGTCCCAATTTTCAGTATTGTGCAGTGCCGGAGAGCCATTGAAGGATTCTTCTGGAGAACGCAACATGGAGTGCTCTCCCACCGGAAGCGGAGCCAATTCCTGCCCCTCCACTCACTCTTGCGAATCTACCTCTGGTATGTCTTAATGTAGTTTTTACCGAGTTTCACCATAGTTTTTCACAGTTACAGTAATCCTGGAGCTTACTGTAGTTCTACCAAAAAGCAGGAGTCATACGGTAGCTTTCGAGATGTTACAGTAACTCTTAGGCTTTATCTGGACACTAGAAAAGTTACCATAAGTTTGATACGTTACTGTATACCTTGGCTTACTGTAGTCCGATATCTACCGTAGAACGCTGTCTTGCTGTAGATTGCGTGAAGTTACAGACAACAGTAACCGTAACCCATTGGTATACTGTAGTTATACTGTAGCTACTGCACACGCTTGGGAGTTACCGTAGTCCACCATTAGCTATCGTAATCCGCAGTCTTACTGTATATGGTATTACATTAACCCCATGTCACAGTATTCCTGGGGCTTTTTAAAGGAATTGCTAAAACTACCATACATCCTCTTACTGTAGTGTGTGGCGCACTGTAGCTACCGTACTCCACGAGACTTTATCTGGCGTCTTACTGTATTTTGTGCCATATTGAATCATACTGTAACTCTCCCAGATGCAAACTTAAAATCCAGCCAATAATACAGTACTTTTTTTGTTACCGTAAGCCAAATATTACTGTACCCTCCGAGAAAGGACAATATTACTGTTATTCCAGTTACCGTACTTGTCTGACAACGAAAAACTACCGTAATCCGATGTCATACTACGATATACAGTAAAACGAAAGATCAATAAATCGGTAGCTAGGAATACTGTAATAAGGGATACTGTAGTTCTGTGCCCGCATTGAGTTCAGAGTAGGCTACCTGAATCCTGTTGTAGTTTACAGTAAGACAGAAGATTACAGTAACTGAAATAGAACGTATTAGCTGTGACACTACCGTAGGACTCTCTCTTACTGTAGCTAACGTCACACTACCGTAGTCCTAGATTTTACAGGATCCAATTTACAGTTTTGTTCATTACAGTATCTTTTATGATAGTAGTACAGGTATCTTACAGTATCCCACCTACTGTACTCTTTTATCGGTAGGCGTCTGTCTTACGGTAGCTCACGTTACACTACCGTAATCCTAGATTTGACAGTATCCAAGTTATTGTACTCTTTCAGGCTCTACAACCTTCGGAGGAGTGTGCTGTCCCCGTCCCCAGTACGTCTGCAAGCTCCCCAGAGAACAGGGTAACTGTGGTACTTACTCCAATCGCTGGTGGTTCAACGCCAAGACTGGAAACTGCGAAGAGTTCATCTACTCCGGTTGCCAGGGCAATGCCAACAACTTCGAGACCTACAAAGAGTGCCAGGATTACTGTAGGGACGCCAGAAGCGAGCCTCAGTGCATCCAGGGAACGGCCCTCACCGACTCCAATGGAAACTTCATCATCTGCGGAGGAAGTTCGGCTGCTTCGACCACCTGCCCAGCTAACCACTACTGCTACTACGATGGAACTACTTATGGATGCTGTCCCACTCAGGGTAAGTTGGGGGCAAATGTAATTGGGGTGCGGTTTTTGAGATAAGTGCAATTGGGAACACGGTTTTCTAGAAACGTGAAACTGGAGCGCAATTTTTCGTAAGAATGCTAATTTGGGCACGGTTTTTGAGAAACATGCTATCTGGGCGCGATTTTCGATAAACTTGCAATTGGGACGCGGTTTTTGCGAAGCATGCAATTGAGGCGCGGTTTTTTTTAAAAGAAACATGTAATGGGGGCGCGGTTTGTGAGGATCACGTAATTAGGGCACGGTTTTCGGAAAGAATGCGAATGATGCGCGGTTTTTGGGGAAAATGTGATTGGAGCGCGTTATTGATAAGAATGCGATTGGGGCGCGGTTTTTGGAAAACCTGCAACTGGCGCGCGATTTTAAATTGGAAAACATGCAAAACATTGGTGCGCGGTTTTAGAGAAATGTGAGATTGGAGCGCAGTTTTCGAAGAACATGCAAATTGAGCGCGATTTTTTTGTGAAACATGCGATTTGTGGGTTTTTGAAGCATGTGCAATTATAGCGCGGTTTTCCTGAAATGTGCAACTGGGGCGCAGTTTTCGCTACGAATGCAGTTAGGACGCGATTTTTGAGAAACATGCAATTGGAGCACGGTTTTTAAAGAACGATTTTTGAGGAATTTGAGTACAGTTTTTGGCAGAAATGCAATTGGGGTGCGGTTTTCGGAAAACATAAAATTAGGGCACGGTTTTTGTGAAAAATATAATTGGAGCGCACTTTTCCAAGAACTTGCAATCGATGCGTGGTTTTTGAAAAATATGCAAATCGGGCTTATTCTCCAATTTCAGCCTACACCTGCTCCCTTTCCTACAAATCTGGAGCCAGCTGCGGACCCGCTGTCACCCGTTGGTACTACGACTCGACCACCCGTACTTGCCAGACCTACTCCTTCAACGGATGCGATGGAAACTCCAACAACTTCGCTACCCAACAGGATTGCAAGGATTACTGCCGTGTGGAGTCTTGTCCCGATGGAGGAGAGGTAAGGTATTCTTATAAGTCTCTATGTCTCACTCTCTAGCTTCTTCGCACTGTATGAGTGTGTCTCTTTCGTTTTTCTCAGCGGAAACAATATCTCCTTGAAGAGGCCTCTCTCGGTCAGCCTAGAGGTCACGCCTGTTTGTCCGCACATCATCCCCGCTTATCCTTCCGTCCACGCTTATTGACTAATCAGTGCGCGGACTGTTTGCGCGGTGTCTTTTTGTGCCCCGCCTCAGAAAAAGAGTCATCACGACGGGACAAATGATTAGCGGCGGAAGTCCGGGGATTCTCCCAACTGGGGTGGTCAAATTGAACGTAAAATCACGTCCTCACTCACTCACTCACTCACTCGCTCACTCACTCACTCACTCACTCACTCACTCACTCACTCACTCACTCACTCACTCACTCACTCACTCACTCACTCACTCACTCACTCACTCACTCACTCACTCACTCACTCACTCACTCACTCACTCACTCACTCACTCACTCACTCACTCACTCACTCACTCACTCACTCACTCACTCACTCACTCACTCACTCACTCACTCACTCACTCACTCACTCACTCACTCACTCACTCACTCACTCACTCACTCACTCACTCACTCACTCACTCACTCACTCACTCACTCACTCACTCACTCACTCACTCACTCACTCACTCACTCACTCACTCACTCACTCACTCACTCACTCACTCACTCACTCACTCACTCACTCACTCACTCACTCACTCACTCACTCACTCACTCACTCACTCACTCACTCACTCACTCACTCTCTCTGCCTCTATCAAATGTCCGTTTTAACACCCAATCTTTCAGGTATGGAAGGAGCAAAATGGAGCTGCTCGCCCCTGCACCACCAACCGCCAGTGCCCTTCAACCCATTACTGCACCCCTGTCACCACTTGGACCGGAACCGTCTACCAGACCAAATCTCTCTGCTGTCCTTCCAAGAACTACGTCTGTTCTCAACCCCGCGATGTTGGAGTCCGCTGCTCTTCCACCAGAATTTCTCGCTGGTACTTCAACGCCGACAGCAAGACCTGCCAGACCTTTGAGTACAACGGATGTGAAGGAAACAGGAACAACTTCGCGTCCCAGAAGTCTTGCCAGAACTACTGTCTCTCGGAGGCTTGTCCTCCCGGAACTGTTGTGGCCAAGGACGGAGATGGCTCTCGCCTGGTTCAATGCAGCAACCCCGGAGGCAACGGAAGGGTTAGCGGTGGATGCCCGGAGGGATACACCTGCTACTCTTCCCCTCTTCTGGATCAGAACGTGTGCTGTGGTGCTAGCACTGAGCTTCAGTCTCTGTGTCCTCAACAGTCCACTCCCTTCATCTCGGCCCTCTCCCTCCAGCCCATGCAGTGTACTCCTAATGTTGATGGAGCTTGTCCGGGAAACTTCTTCTGCTGGTTCTCGACCACGACGACATCGGTTAATGCGTTCTACTGCTGTAGATCACCAGATTCTGTTGATACTGGATGTGAGTTAGATACAAAGAAAGAGACGGAGACAGAGACAGAGACAGAGACAGAGACAGAGACAGAGACAGAGACAGAGACAGAGACAGAGACAGAGACAGAGACAGAGACAGAGACAGAGACAGAGACAGAGACAGAGACAGAGACAGAGACAGAGACAGAGACAGAGACAGAGACAGAGACAGAGACAGAGACAGAGACAGAGACAGAGACAGAGACAGAGACAGAGACAGAGACGGAGACAGAGACAGAGACAGCGACAGAGATAGAGACAGAGACAGAGACAGGGACAGAGACAGAGACAGAGACAGAGACAGAGACAGAGACAGAGACAGAGACAGAGACAGAGACAGAGACAGAGACAGAGACAGAGACAGAGACAGAGACAGAGACAGAGACAGAGACAGAGACAGAGACAGAGACAGAGACAGAGACAGAGACAGAGACAGAGACAGAGACAGAGACAGAGACAGAGACAGAGACAGAGACAGAGACAGAGACAGAGACAGAGACAGAGACAGAGACAGAGACAGAGACAGAGACAGAGACAGAGACAGAGACAGAGACAGAGACAAAGACAGAGACAGAGACAAAGACAGAGACAGAGACAGAGACAGAGACAGAGACAGAGACAGAGACAGAGACAGAGACAGAGACAGAGACAGAGACAGAGACAGAGACAGAGACAGAGACAGAGACAGAGACAGAGACAGAGACAGAGACAGAGACAGAGACAGAGACAGAGACAGAGACAGAGACAGAGACAGAGACAGAGACAGAGACAGAGACAGAGACAGAGACAGAGACAGAGACAGAGACAGAGACAGAGACAGAGACAGAGACAGAGACAGAGACAGAGACAGAGACAGAGACAGAGACAGAGACAGAGACAGAGACAGAGACAGAGACAGAGACAGAGACAGAGACAGAGACAGAGACAGAGACAGAGACAGAGACAGAGACAGAGACAGAGACAGAGACAGAGACAGAGACAGAGACAGAGACAGAGACAGAGACAGAGACAGAGACAGAGACAGAGACAGAGACAGAGACAGAGACAGAGACAGAGACAGAGACAAAGACAGAGACAGAGACAAAGACAGAGACAGAGACAGAGACAGAGACAGAGACAGAGACAGAGACAGAGACAGAGACAGAGACAGAGACAGAGACAGAGACAGAGACAGAGACAGAGACAGAGACAGAGACAGAGACAGAGACAGAGACAGAGACAGAGACAGAGACAGAGACAGAGACAGAGCTCCTCCTCACACTAAATGTCTCTTTTTCAGATTGTCCTCCTCAGCTTGTCCCAGTTCCTGGAGAAAGCGGAGCTCAGTACAAGTACTGCTCCCCCTCAGCCCCTCTCAACGACGCCATCCAAGGCTGCGGTGCCAACAGGCATTGTCAATTCAGTACCAACCTCGAAAGGTAGGCTTCTGAAGCTTCGAAATGACCAAATCATCTTTAGGTACATTTGTTGTGGTTTGGAGTCGGATGTGCGTCTGCCGAACGTGTGTCCTCCCCAGCCGGCCAACTTGGTTCCAGTGGAGCTGGCCGGCAACTACCGTACTTGTAACCCCTACGCCAGGGCCGGCACGCCACAAAGCTGTCCTGACAACTCGGCCTGTTTGTATACTGGCAACGACAACGGATTCATCTGCTGCCGGGTTCAACTCGGCGGAGGCGGAAAGGCCTAGAGAGGCCGCGACAAACGATCCTCAGCGCTCAGTTGTGCCCATACAAAACTCATCTCTCCGCGTTTCACGTGTAAATGAACATTCTAAACATAGTTGTTGTTTTGAGAGAGAGAGAGAGAGAGAGAGAGAGAGAAGGGACTAGAGGTTCTGTTGTTTCCATAAGCCGCCTCCATAAAACTGTGACTGAATTAGATCACGCCCCCAAAAAACTACGGCCTCAATCTCTTGTTTGATACAGGCTGAACAATGTTTTTTTATTAATAGGTTTAATGATACAACATGCATATACTTTCTTCATATTAGTTGGCACATGCCACGTTATAGACCTGAGTTATACCTAAGATCCAAACATTCGAACCAGGCACATGTAAGGGTGAAGGGAGTGTTTGACGGTACCCCACCTAATGGTCCCCAACCAGTGTTTACGTTAACATAGACGCTGTCTGGACAGGTGACTGTATAACTGAAAAGAGATCAGAGGAATGAGCCACACACACACACACACACGCACACACGCACACACACACACACACGCACACACGCACACACACACACACACACGCACACACGCACACACACACACACACGCACACGCACACGCACACGCACACGCACACGCACACGCACACGCACACGCACACGCACACGCACACGCACACGCACACGCACACGCACACGCACACGCACACGCACACGCACACGCACACGCACACGCACACGCACACGCACACGCACACGCACACGCACACGCACACGCACACGCACACGCACACGCACACGCACACGCACACGCACACGCACACGCACACGCACACGCACACGCACACGCACACGCACACGCACACGCACACGCACACGCACACGCACACGCACACGCACACGCACACGCACACGCACACGCACACGCACACGCACACGCACACATACGCACACATACGCACACACACGGTATTAACACACTTGCACGAGGCACCATTGGCAGTGGGCGCCAATATCGGGTTTACAGCACTTTCGGGTTCGCAAGGCAGAGAGAGCGGTGGTATGTTTTGGCAACTGTAGGGGCTTGTACATCCGTTTGAGCAAACGGGTGCCGGTGTAGTCGTGGAGGCGGAACGCAAATCGTCGGCTAAACAGCTGCCGACTATTCAACTTTAAGACGTCGTCTCTGTAAAACTCGAGCGAGCGCGTTATAGGCACTGTCTTAGGAACAATATATTTTGCTTACAAGTTGTCTACCACCTTCCTATGACCTATTGAAGTGTAGGGCCGAAAACCCCGAAAAACATGTTGTTTTGAGGTTAAAGGGCCCGTAAGGGGCCTTTTCTGATTGGTAATGGAATGTATGCTAATCGAGCCATTTCAATTGAAATAATTTTTCCGAACACCGCTCCAGACTACTGCCGTGCGCAAAATGCTTGCCAAGTCTTCATTAGCATGCGATTCTGAAAAGGCCCCTTACGAGCCCTTTAACGTTTACAAAGTTGACATCATCGTAAAATTGTGTTTGGAACATTTTGACCTTGGAATTTCAACAATTTTGAAATTTTAGGGTACAAAACTTTGGGCTACCGTACCCCGGGTCAAAAAATCAAAGTTGAGCTAAGACATTCAGAATAGGGTTTTGAGCACAAAAGGTTTTGAGCAATTAGAATTTCTGTCTCCGAGTGTCCGACCGTTTTCTGGCACGAGGAATTCATTGGGCTAGGTCCCGAATCCATAGGTTCGGCCGATTTCAAGAAATTGTCAAAATTTGTGGTGGACCTATATTTATTGCACGCAGTGTATGAAGGCTGTACACAACTTTTGAGCGAAATCTATTTTTCCTAAGAATGTCCCTATAATGGGCTCGCTCGAGTTTCACAGAGAAGACGTCTAACACACGAAACTTTGCGCCTAGCTGAATGTTGAAAAAAAAAAATTTTTTTTTGTTTTTTTTTTAATTTTCAGAAGTGAAAATACTTACGTGACTTCGTTGGCATGCAGCAGTGAATACTTGGAAATATACAAATGGCCAAAATCATCTGACGCATTGCGGGAACTTTGCACTGACGATGTGACGAACCGAATCGCAATATATGGTCTCGCGTGATCTATATAGATAACACTGGATTCGCGGTGGCTTTTGTTCCTTTAGCCGCAAGGACATCCGTTTTTCTCAAAGAATGTAGTTTGCTGCCGACACAAACGGCTGTATCACGAGTGAAGGGGCCGCGTTATTTTAATAAAGCGGCCGCAGGCCGCCAATATGTACGGTCGATGGTCGTTGAGCGGCTGCCGACCGCCTAAGTGAACGGCCAGACAGAGGCAGAGAAGTAGAGATAGAGATAGAGATAGAGATAGAGAGAGAGAGAGAGAGAGAGAGATAGAGAGAGAGATAGAGAGAGAGAGAGAGGGAGAGAGAGAGAGAGAGAGAGAGAGAGAGAGAGAGAGAGAGAGAGAGAGAGAGAGAACATAAAGGTTCTCGCTTTGAGGATAGGCAGCGAATCTATCAAATAGTCACGATATTTAGCAAAAGCTACTTGTTTCGGTAGGTAGATGGTAGAAAAAATTTGAAAGGGATGAAAAAGCGACGCCCATAAAAGCGGCATCTGCATATGAGGTCACAAACTAGGTTATGACCCACTTTCAAAATTAGAATACCAGTAATCGCCCGCACTGCCTGCTTTCGTCAGTCATTTCGCTCCCTGCGACCCCAGCAGCTGGTTGGTTCACCATGCTTCGCTCTCTTTCTCTAACCTCCAGGTGCATATTGCACCTTATTTTTCTAAAGGTACCAAATTCAGCCTTCGAAGGATCTCTACCTCTTCTGTTCTTGATGGAAAACGCCCTACCGACGCCGCTTCGAAGGCTGCCTTCAAGGCGCTTCATAAGCTCTACAGGAAGGAGAGGGTGACTCCGGAGAAGAGAGGAATCGATATTCTGAAGGACCCTCATTTGAACAAGGTGAGTCTGTCTCTGTCTCTGTCTCTGTCTCTGTCTCTGTCTCTGTCTCTGTCTCTGTCTCTGTCTCTGTCTCTGTCTCTGTCTCTGTCTCTGTCTCTGTCTCTGTCTCTGTCTCTGTCTCTGTCTCTGTCTCTGTCTCTGTCTCTGTCTCTGTCTCTGTCTCTGTCTCTGTCTCTGTCTCTGTCTCTGTCTCTGTCTCTGTCTCTGTCTCTGTCTCTGTCTCTGTCTCTGTCTCTGTCTCTGTCTCTGCCTCTGCCTCTGCCTCTGTCTCTGTCTCTGTCTCTGTCTCTGTCTCTGTCTCTGTCTCTGTCTCTGTCTTTGTCTCTGTCTCTGTCTCTGCCTCTGCTTCTGTCTCTGTTTTTGTCTCTGCCTCTGTCTCTGTTTTTGTCTCTGTTTTTGTCTCTGTCTCTGTCTCTGTCTCTGTCTCTGTCTCTGTCTCTGTCTCTGTCTCTGTCTCTGTCTCTGTCTCTGTCTCTGTCTCTGTCTCTGTCTCTGTCTCTGTCTCTGTCTCTGTCTCTGTCTCTGTCTCTGTCTCTGTCTCTGTCTCTGTCTCTGTCTCTGTCTCTGTCTCTGTCTCTGTCTCTGTCTCTGTCTCTGTCTCTGCCTCTGTCTCTGTCTCTGTCTCTGTCTCTGTCTCTGTCTCTGTCTCTGTCTCTGTCTTTGTCTCTGTCTCTGTCTCTGCCTCTGCTTCTGTCTCTGTTTTTGTCTCTGCCTCTGTCTCTGTTTTTGTCTCTGTTTTTGTCTCTGTCTCTGTCTCTGTCTCTGTCTCTGTCTCTGTCTCTGTCTCTGTCTCTGTCTCTGTCTCTGTGTCTCTGTCTCTGTCTCTGTCTCTGTCTCTGTCTCTGTCTCTGTCTCTGTCTCTGTCTCTGTCTCTGTCTCTGTCTCTGTCTCTGTCTCTGTCTCTGTCTCTGTCTCTGTCTCTGTCTCTGTCTCTGTCTCTGTCTCTGTCTCTGTCTCTGTCTCTGTCTCTGTCTCTGTCTCTGTCTCTGTCTCTGTCTCTGTCTCTGTCTCTGTCTCTGTCTCTGTCTCTGTCTCTGTCTCTGTCTCTGTCTCTGTCTCTGTCTCTGCCTCTGCCTCTGCCTCTGCCTCTGCCTCTGTCTCTGTCTCTGTCTCTGTCTCTGTCTCTGTCTCTGTCTCTGTCTCTGTCTTTGTCTCTGTCTCTGTCTCTGTCTCTGTCTTTGTCTCTGTCTCTGTCTCTGTCTTTGTCTCTGTCTCTGTCTCTGTCACTGTCTCTGTCTCTGTCTTTGTCTCTGTCTCTGTCTCTGTCTCTGTCTCTGTCTCTGTCTCTGTCTCTGTCTCTGTCTCTGTCTCTGTCTCTGCCTCTGCCTCTGTCTCTGTCTCTGCTTCTGTCTCTGTCTTTGTCTCTGTCTCTGTCTCTGCCTCTGTCTCTGCCTCTGCTTCTGTCTCTGTTTTTGTCTCTGCCTCTGTCTCTGTTTTTGTCTCTGTTTTTGTCTCTGTCTCTGTCTCTGTCTCTGTCTCTGTCTCTGTCTCTGTCTCTGTCTCTGTCTCTGTCTCTGTCTCTGTCTCTGTCTCTGTCTCTGTCTCTGTCTCTGTCTCTGTCTCTGTCTCTGTCTCTGTCTCTGTCTCTGTCTCTGTCTCTGTCTCTGTCTCTGTCTCTGTCTCTGTCTCTGTCTCTGTCTCTGTCTCTGTCTCTGTCTCTGTCTCTGTCTCTGTCTCTGTCTCTGTCTCTGTCTCTGTCTCTGTCTCTGTCTCTGTCTCTGTCTCTGTCTCTGTCTCTGTCTCTGTCTCTGTCTCTGTCTCTGTCTCTGTCTCTGTCTCTGTCTCTGTCTCTGTCTCTGTCTCTGTCTCTGTCTCTGTCTCTGTCTCTGTCTCTGTCTCTGTCTCTGTCTCTGTCTCTGTCTCTGTCTCTGTCTCTGTCTCTGTCTCTGTCTCTGTCTCTGTCTCTGTCTCTGTCTCTGTCTCTGTCTCTGTCTCTGTCTCTGTCTTTGTCTCTGTCTCTGTCTCTGTCTTTGTCTCTGTCTCTGTCTCTGTCTCTGTCTCTGCCTCTGCCTCTGTCTCTGTCTCTGCCTCTGCCTCTGCCTCTGTCTCTGTCTCTGTCTCTGTCTCTGTCTCTGTCTCTGTCTCTGTCTCTGTCTTTGTCTCTGTCTCTGTCTCTGCCTCTGCTTCTGTCTCTGTTTTTGTCTCTGCCTCTGTCTCTGTTTTTGTCTCTGTTTTTGTCTCTGTCTCTGTCTCTGTCTCTGTCTCTGTCTCTGTCTCTGTCTCTGTCTCTGTCTCTGTCTCTGTCTCTGTCTCTGTCTCTGTCTCTGTCTCTGTCTCTGTCTCTGTCTCTGTCTCTGTCTCTGTCTCTGTCTCTGTCTCTGTCTCTGTCTCTGTCTCTGTCTCTGTCTCTGTCTCTGTCTCTGTCTCTGTCTCTGTCTCTGTCTCTGTCTCTGTCTCTGTCTCTGTCTCTGTCTCTGTCTCTGTCTCTGTCTCTGTCTCTGTCTCTGTCTCTGTCTCTGTCTCTGTCTCTGTCTCTGTCTCTGTCTCTGTCTCTGTCTCTGTCTCTGTCTCTGTCTCTGTCTCTGTCTCTGTCTCTGCCTCTGCCTCTGCCTCTGTCTCTGTCTCTGTCTCTGTCTCTGTCTTTGTCTCTGTCTCTGTCTCTGCCTCTGCTTCTGTCTCTGTTTTTGTCTCTGCTTCTGTCTCTGTTTTTGTCTCTGTTTTTGTCTCTGTCTCTGTCTCTGTCTTTGTCTCTGTCTCTGTCTCTGTCTTTGTCTCTGTCTCTGTCTCTGTCTTTGTCTCTGTCTCTGTCTTTGTCTCTGTCTCTGTCTCTGTCTCTGTCTCTGTCTCTGTCTCTGTCTCTGTCTCTGTCTCTGTCTCTGTCTCTGTCTCTGTCTCTGTCTCTGTCTCTGTCTCTGTCTCTGTCTCTGCCTCTGCCTCTGTCTCTGTCTCTGCCTCTGCCTCTGTCTTTGTCTCTGTCTCTGTCTCTGCCTCTGTCTCTGCCTCTGCTTCTGTCTCTGTTTTTGTCTCTGCCTCTGTCTCTGTTTTTGTCTCTGTTTTTGTCTCTGTCTCTGTCTCTGTCTCTGTCTCTGTCTCTGTCTCTGTCTCTGTCTCTGTCTCTGTCTCTGTCTCTGTCTCTGTCTCTGTCTCTGTCTCTGTCTCTGTCTCTGTCTCTGTCTCTGTCTCTGTCTCTGTCTCTGTCTCTGTCTCTGTCTCTGTCTCTGTCTCTGTCTCTGTCTCTGTCTCTGTCTCTGTCTCTGTCTCTGTCTCTGTCTCTGTCTCTGTCTCTGTCTCTGTCTCTGTCTCTGTCTCTGTCTCTGTCTCTGTCTCTGTCTCTGTCTCTGTCTCAGTCTCTGTCTCTGTCTCTGTCTCTGTCTCTGTCTCTGTCTCTGTCTCTGTCTCTGTCTCTGCCTCTGCCTCTGCCTCTGTCTCTGCCTCTGTCTCTGTCTCTGTCTCTGTCTCTGTCTTTGTCTCTGTCTCTGTCTCTGTCTCTGTCTCTGTCTCTGTCTCTGTCTCTGTCTCTGTCTCTGTCTCTGTCTCTGTCTCTGTCTCTGTCTCTGTCTCTGTCTCTGTCTCTGTCTCTGTCTTTGTCTCTGTCTCTGTCTCTGTCTCTGTCTCTGTCTTTGTCTTTGTCTCTGTCTCTGTCTCTGTCTCTGTCTCTGTCTCTGTCTCTGTCTCTGTCTCTGTCTCTGTCTCTGCCTCTGCCTCTGTCTCTGTCTCTGTCTCTGTCTCTGTCTCTGTCTCTGTCTCTGTCTCTGTCTTTGTCTCTGTCTCTGTCTTTGTCTCTGTCTCTGTCTCTGTTTTTGTCTCTGTTTTTGTCTCTGTCTCTGTCTCTGTTTTTGTCTCTGTCTCTGTCTCTGTCTCTGTCTCTGTCTCTGTCTCTGTCTCTGTCTCTGTCTCTGTCTCTGTCTCTGTCTCTGTCTCTGTCTCTGTCTCTGTCTCTGTCTCTGTCTCTGTCACTGTCTCTGTCTCTGTCTCTGTCTCTGTCTTTGTCTCTGTCTCTGTCTCTGTCTATCTCTCTCTCTCTAACCCCTCTCTTCAGGGAATGGCCTTCAGCCTCTACGAGCGCCAAACCCTTGGCATCCACGGTCTCCTCCCTCCCAACTTCATGACCGAAGAGCAACAGGCCTACCGCATCATGACTCGCATCCGTTCCTCCAAGAGTGACCTCGAAAGGTACGGTTCAGTTGCTTCTGAATCACCGTGGTACCCTCAGGTACCTGATTCTGGAGGGTCTCCGTGACCGTAACGAGAAGCTCTTCTACCGCGTCTTGTGCGACAACGTTAAGGAGCTCATGCCCATCGTCTACACCCCGACCGTGGGTAAAGCCTGCCAGAAGTTCGGGTCTATCTACCGCAATCCCAAGTAAGGCCTTGATGTTTCCTTAAAAATTGTTACCTAGGGGTCTCTACGTAACCATCAACGACAACAGCATCAGCAAGATCTACCGTATCCTGAGCAACTGGCCGAAGAAGGACGTTAGGGTATGTTTCACCCTAAATGTAGGCCTTAATAGGGTACTTTAGGCGATTGTTGTGACTGACGGGGAACGTATCCTGGGTCTTGGCGATCTCGGAGCCTACGGAATCGGCATCCCCATCGGAAAGTTGCAGTTGTACGTGGCGTTGGCGGGAGTTCACCCGGAGTGGTGTCTTCCGGTGTTCATCGATGTGGGAACGGATAATCAGAAGCTTCTGGAGGACCCCTTCTATACTGGTCTCCGTCGCAGGCGTGTCCGTGGGGCTGACTACGACCGACTGCTGGACAACTTTATGAAGGCGTGCACGAAGAGGTGGGAATTATCACCTCACCCTCAGAAGTTGACACGCCCACAAAACTATGGTTTCACCAAGCCACGCCCACAGTGACAATATTACTGCAATTTGCCTAAACCAAGCATATACTATTGCGTGAACCCACCAAACCCCAAAACTACCCACCAATCTAATCAAGCCACGACCACATAACGGCCGTTACATAAAGCCACAACCACATTAAAGCCGCTACAAGAAGATACGCCAACAAGACGGCCGATACATGAAGCCACGCCCACATAACAGGCCCTACATAAAGCCACGCCCACATAACGACCGCTACATTAAGCCACGCCCACATTGAAGCCGCTACATGAAGCTACGCCAACAAGACGGCCGATACATGAAGCCACGCCCACATAACAGGCCCTACATAAAGCCACGCCCACATAACGACCGCTACATTAAGCCACGCCCACATTAAAGCCGCTACATGAAGCTACGCCAACAAGACGGCCGATACATGAAGCCACGCCCACACAACTGGCCCTACATAAAGCCACGCCCACATAACGACCGCTACATTAAGCCACGCCCACATTAAAGCCGCTACATGAAGCTACGCCAACAAGACGGCCGATACATGAAGCCACGCCCACATAACGACCGGTACATGAGCCACGCCCACATTAAAGCCGCTACATGAAGCTACGCCAACAAGACGGCCGATACATGAAGCCACGCCCACATAACAGGCCCTACATAAAGCCACGCCCACATAACGACCGCTACATTAAGCCACGCCCACATTAAAGCCGCTACATGAAGCTACGCCAACAAGACGGCCGATACATGAAGCCACGCCCACACAACAGGCCCTACATAAAGCCACGCCCACATAACGACCGCTACATTAAGCCACGCCCACATTGAAGCCGCTACATGAAGCTACGCCAACAAGACGGCCGATACATGAAGCCACGCCCACATAACAGGCCCTACATAAAGCCACGCCCACATAACGACCGCTACATTAAGCCACGCCCACATTGAAGCCGCTACATGAAGCTACGCCAACAAGACGGCCGATACATGAAGCCACGCCCACACAACAGGCCCTACATAAAGCCACGCCCACATAACGACCGCTACATTAAGCCACGCCCACATTGAAGCCGCTACATGAAGCTACGCCAACAAGACGGCCGATACATGAAGCCACGCCCACACAACAGGCCCTACATAAAGCCACGCCCACATAACGACCGCTACATTAAGCCACGCCCACATTAAAGCCGCTACATGAAGCTACGCCAACAAGACGGCCGATACATGAAGCCACGCCCACACAACAGGCCCTACATAAAGCCACGCCCACATAACGACCGCTACATTAAGCCACGCCCACATTGAAGCCGCTACATGAAGCTACGCCAACAAGACGGCCGATACATGAAGCCACGCCCACACAACAGGCCCTACATAAAGCCACGCCCACATAACGACCGCTACATTAAGCCACGCCCACATTAAAGCCGCTACATGAAGCTACGCCAACAAGACGGCCGATACATGAAGCCACGCCCACATAACGCCCGCTTCATGAAGCCACGACCACAAAACGGCCACTTCATAAAGCCACGTCCATATGACCGCCACAAAACTACGGTTCTATAGAGTGACCCTATAAAGGGACGAAAAAAAAGCAGTTTCACCAAGCCACCTCCACAAATTTGCGGTTTCGTATGCCGAGCCCATTTCACTATGATTTCGTTAGATCATTCCCGTAAAACTGCGGTTCTATCATTCGACGCTCAAAAAACTGCAAATTGATGATTTGGCCGCGCCCATAAAGCTGTGACTTTATTTAGACCCGCCCACAAGACTGCGGTTTTGCAATACCACGCCCATAAAATGAAGTTCCTTAAAGCTACGAGCATACAACAGTTTTTGCGTCGAGCAACTCGCTTGAAACAGTAATTTCTCAAGCCACGCCCACATACCTGTGGTTCAATCACGCCACGCCTATAAAACAGCGGCTTCATTAGACGGCACGCGCATAGTTGCTGTTTCACGAAACCACACCCATAAAACTGCGGTATGATCAGGCCACACCCATAAATTTGCGTTTTCGTGTGTCCACGCACAAAAAATTTTGGTTTCATGAAGCCACACCGAAACATTGCGGTTTTGTCAGGCCACGCCCATAAACTCCTCGTTCCATCATCTCTCATTTCACTCTCGTCATGCCTCACACCCAAGGGTGGCTGAAACTGGGGCCGGCCCGGGCCGCGGATTCTTGGGAGGTTGGCCGGCCCGGGCCGGCCCCGGTATTTTCAAAAATCTTTTTTTTTTATATGTAACTCTTTTCAAAGTCATTATTTTTAGTTCTGTTTGTTGCAAAACATAGTTCTAATTGTGCAAAACATACTGTGTGCAGGAGGATTCGAACTACCCTATATAATTTTTTTTTTACATTTTTCATGGCCGAGTGGCTAAGAGGTCGGACTGGCAATCCGAAGTTACCCCAGTTCGATCCCCCGTCGACAAAACTTTTTTGCCATGATTGTTTTAAGCAATTAATAAAATATTTGCAGTGCATAAATACTGTGAAACTTTTTTTTCTAACTTTTAGAAATTTTGACTTCGGGCCGGGCCGAGATTTTTTGGAGACCGGGCCGTCCCGGGCCGGCCCTCAGCCACTCTTGCTCACACCTCACTCATCTTATCATACCTATTGTCTCCCCAACGCCGATCTCTCTCTCTCTCAGTCTCTCTCTCTCTCTCTCTCTCTCTCTCTCTCTCTCTCTCTCTGTCTGTCTATTTATCCTAACTTTTAGGTTCGGCCAGGACTGCCTCGTCCAGTTTGAAGACTTCGGTAACCAGAACGCCTACCGCCTGTTGGACAAGTACCAGTCCAAGTTCTGTATGTTCAATGATGACATCCAAGGTTTAATCTCTCTTCTCTTCTCAACAAAATTAATTCAGGAACCGCCTCCGTGGTCGTCGCCGGCGTCCTGGCTAGTACTCGTCTGACCAAGAAACCTCTCTCCCAGACGAAGTTCGTCTTCTTCGGAGCTGGTGGAGCCGCTACCGGAGTGGCCGAAATGTGTGTCCGTCAAATGGTCGACGAGGGTTTGACCGAGGAACAGGTACTTCGTAACTATGACGTCATGACGTGCCATTGTAGGCCTGTGGCAACATCTACATGATGGACATTGACGGGTTGGTGACTAAGCAGAGGTGGGAGAAGCTGTCGGAGAGACATCGCAAGTTCGCCAAGGACTTGCCGGACACGAAGAATCTGATGGAGGTGGTGAAGAAGGTGAAGCCCGAGGCTCTCATCGGTAGCAATCAATAAAATCGCGATTCAATTGCGATTCAGGAGCCTCGACCGTCGCTGGAGCCTTCACAAAGGAGATCATTCGAGAGATGGCTGAGAACAACCCCCGCCCCATCATCTTCGCCCTTTCGAATCCGACGAGCAAGGCCGAGTGCACGGCGGAGGCGGCCTATAGATACACGGATGTGAGTTTCAGATTCGGAAATTCGTTTTTAGGTTGAATTTACAAAGCAAAAATGTTTCGCAGTCAGCAGGATTCGAACCTACGCGGGCAGAGCCCAATTGATTTCTGGTCAATCTCCTTAACCACTCGAACATGACTGCAGGCGAACTTGAAGGGGCGGTGGTAGCTTAGATATAAGCCACAGTGCGGGACAGCGCCGATTTTGTGGGATTATGGATAGAGTGCATTACAGCTGTAGTGTTTGAGCTTTAAAATCGAAATTGGTTCGACCATTCAAGTTTTTTTAAGGACAATAATGGCAAAAAGCATGAAAGCCGCTATTTTCGGATTTCACTGCGACTCCATGGCCGCTTTTCGATTGTTTGTGAAAATATGCGGTTACGGTAGATCCCTTACAATAAAACGCTACCGTGTTTGTCTGTGTGTGTAGTGGATCAGCGGAAGTTCAAGCGTTCATTTCTCCCCGAGGGGAGGGTGAGTCGGCCGTAGGCCGAGCTTCACGCAGGTTTCACGGCCGAAGGTCGAGTAATGAGTGGCCGTAGGCCATGAATGTTTGCGGCCGCAGCCCGCCTAACTGAGCGGCCGAAGGCCGCGACCCAGGAGGGTGCGCGCCGTTGGCGCGCGTACCCTCCTGGTCGACAATATATTTGTTCTATTCTGCTTATGAATTTATGAATTTAGATTCCTAAAGGCAAAAGGAAACTTCGCAGGGCAAGATCGGCTTCACACAGATTCGCAAGCGATGATACCACAGCTTCAACGCGTGGCGGTGTAGACAGAGTTGGTAGCAACTTGGAAATTTTTCGAATTGCATATTTAGCTGTTAAAATAGATAAATCTGATGACTTTATGAAGCAAAAATGTTTCGCAGTCAGCAGGATTCGAACCTACGCGGGCAGAGCCCAATTGATTTCTAGTCAATCTCCTTAACCACTCGGACATGACTGCACCTGTGTGTGTGCGGCGGGGGCAGCTTACTACAGGACCCATCGCGGCGCTGCGTTCATACTCTCTCTCTCTCTCTCTCTCTCTCTCTCTCTCTCTCTCTCACTCACTCTCTCTCTCTCTCTCTCTCTCTCTCTCTCTCTCTAACTCTCCTCTTCCAGGGAACCGTCTTGTTCTGCTCCGGCTCTCCCTTCCCCGACGTAGAGATGAATGGAACCATCTATAAGCCTGGTCAGGGCAACAACGCCTACATCTTCCCCGGAGTGGCTTTGGGAGCCATGCTCTTCAAGGTCAAGACCATCCCGGACAAGCTCTTCCTTCTGGCTGCCAGGAAGGTGGCCGAGGCGGTTTCTGAGAAGTCGCTTGTCAATTACTCCCGCCTCTACCCCCGCATTCGTGATATCCGCAAACTGTCGATCAAGATTGCTGCTGAGGTGAGAGATTCATTGGCTTTTTCAGTTAAACCTCGATGTTGGAACCCAAAAATCTTCAAAACTTTGTGAAAATGATGATTTTCCGCGTTCCATTCAAAATATCTTTAAAAAAAGGTGTTAAATTTCAATTTGACTAATTACGCACAGTTGATTGATATACTTATAGGGCAGGTTTAGCGTAATTCAGCCTTACTACTGCCTCGCGCGCGTTTAGCGCGGCGCGGCGCGTCGCGCGTGCCAAATCTCAATTTCATCACTCTTATCACGTTCATTATCTCAATCGACGCAGAATTAAGTGTATATTTTAAAAATTCCACTTTCATTTCATCGTTTTGAAGAATGAAGGCTCGAAAATTACGAAAATCGGAAAAATTTGACCACTTTTGAATTTTTGGGCCAAAGCGTGAATGAATTAGCGCCGAATATTGTGTTTTTCAAACTTTAAAGCCAACATTTAAATTTTTGAACGTCTTTAACATAAATATTCAGGTCGGAGAGTACTGCTACAAGAACAACCTGGCCACGCTGCACCCGGAACCCGAGGACAAGGAGATGTTCATCAAACAGAAGCTCTACACGGTGGAGTATGAGGACATCATCAATCAGCCCTACGACTGGCCGGCCGAGGATATGAAGCACGGATTCCCTGTGCCGGTGATGAAGAATTCTACGGATGAGGAGTAGAAGCCAAGGGCGGGGCGGGGAAAAACAAACGAATTATTGATAAACTGTAAATAACGGATTGTTTCTGGAGAGAGAGAGAGAGAGAAAGGGTGGGAGAGAGAAACGTTATTGCTGCGCGCTTGTTTGATAAGCCGCCGCAGTCGCCTGCCGGCCATGCAGTCATGTCCGAGTGGTTAAGGAGATTGACTAGAAATCAATTGGGCTCTGCCCGCGTAGGTTCGAATCCTGCTGACTGCGAATCATTTTTTCTACCTAACAATTATCGAAATATCGTGTACTCCGCCTCTTTGTCTTTCCCTCCGTCTGCATTTCTGCCAAACCCCGGCTTTTTCGCACGCGTATTCTCCAGACTCGCCATTGCTAGGATAATAAGGTTTGCACTCTGACCTCAGTTATTTTCTGCGCAGTTACTGTTATTGATTGACTTTGTTTTTTTAAACAACACCACGCAATAACGCCACTGCAATCTGACGGTATCCTCGAAATGATTTCCCCTCCGAAGATCCCTATTCATCCTACTCATTATAGCGAAGAAGAAGTATGTTGTATTTTTATAATAAATGTATATTAAAAAACTTTTTCACATTTATAACCTGATTGAAGCTTCAGTGGTATCTATTCCTATGGTAGGTTTCAAAAAATTTTTTTTTTAAATTTTAAATTCGAAAAATTTTTTTGTATTTATATATTTAAAGGTTCGATCCACTTTTCTTTATTGATGTATTAATCATGAGGCATCAACTATCATCGGTTTCACATGTTCCTTACCTCCTTCCGCCGTTTTGCTTAATTGTGAGTTTTTTAAAGGGACAGTCAGGCGGGTTTTACAAGTTAACCTTATTCAATTAAGCTCAATACGCAGTTCAAGAAAACAAAGCAATGTTTGGGTTGAAATTTCCTCGAAATCGATATTTCGAAGGTCAAAGTGGTAAAAATGGCGTTTGTAAACGACGGTCGCCTACACTTTCCGAGCGACTTAACGTTGTAGGTGTCCGGTGTTTACGCGGCCAAGACGCAGAGTTAGGCGTTTTGCCAGAATATTAATTTTGTTTCCAATACTTATTCTTTTCATTTCGTTTTTTATAAACCTTTCGGCATACATTTGGCCCTTAAAATTTATTAGAAAATGTACAAAATTACCTTCTTACGTTTTATTCGCAGGTGAAAACGCCTAAAACAGCCTCAGGCGGTGAAAATGTATCATTTACTCATTACAGTGCGCGCCAAACGGGCATCATGCCAATTTGTGGCTTATTCCCTATTGATTTTCTATTAGATTATGATTATATGTTAATCTGTTATCAACAGAGAATACTGGGACAAAATTGGCAATATTAATTTAAATTCGTGAAAAAATGCAGCTAATTAAGCATAAATTTTTGAAATTATCCCGAAAAGGGAGAAATGTGCGCCTTCAAACTGGTCGTTTGCCGCAGCGGCAGAGCCAAACATACGTCTGCGACTCAAACCCGTACAAAATCGTTCACTGCACCGAACGCCCCCCGCCGCCCACATGAAGAAATCCCCCCCCCCCCCTACTGCTTCTTTAAAAATATTTGGAGTAACTACTTTCAGAGAGTTTTGTGCATTCTTCAAGCTATGTTCTACTATCCAATCCATTGTTTGTGTGAGTAAACAGAGACAGAGACAGAGACAGAGACAGAGACAGAGACAGAGACAGAGACAGAGACAGAGACAGAGACAGAGACAGAGACAGAGACAGAGACAGAGACAGAGACAGAGACAGAGACAGAGACAGAGACAGAGACAGAGGCAGAGACAGAGACAGAGGCAGAGACAGAGACAGAGACAGAGGCAGAGGCAGGTTTTTGTGTTATGCTAGGTCTGAAAATTTGGCTTTTCAACCGTTTTCATCCGGATATCGTTGCACAAGATCCTGCCTACAGATCTCTTCCAATTGTACGTTTTTTCAAACTGCTTTCGTAATATCATTTTTTTTTCACTTTAGCTTTTCCAACGAACCAAGAAGTTTTTGCAAAGCGACTGGCATCATTTGATAAATAAACTGCCCCAGGAATCCTTTATAGCCGAAGAAGAGCTTCAGCGGAGTGTATTGATTGGTCCGATTCCAATTGGAACCAAGAAAACCGACTTTATTGAAAATGCCCTTCAAAGACTGGAGATTTCAGACAGCGTTAAACCAGTTGTTTTAATTTGTATTGAGGAACAAGAGAATTTGGTCAATGTATATAGATGCAAAAAACGTGATGTATTGGAATTGTATGTTTTCAAAGCGCCGTTGAAATTAACTTGATTTTCAATAAACCGTTTGCAAACAATGGAACTAACATTGAGAGAGAGAGAGAGAGAGAGAGAGAGAGAGAGAGAGAGAGAGACAGAATGGCTGAAACAAGTGCGCTCGTCTGATAAGCATATGCAGCCGCCGGCGATTGCGTGCAGTCATGTCCGAGTGGTGAAGGAGATTGACTAGAAATCAATTGGGCTCTGCCCGCGTAGGTTCGAATCCTGCTGACTGCGGACTTTTTTTGTTTCATAAAAATAGTCAAAATTCAAAGTTTACACGCCCTTGAAACACTTTCACATTCATTTTTTGCTGCAATTGCGTTGTTTTTGAATCAAAGTTGTTGTGAAGGAATCGATTGCAATTATCAGTAGGGAGTTATTCTGTTGGGCGACATGTTTTTTTATCGAGTTTTTTTAAAACTCGGGTTACGGTAGGGTACTGTAATTTTTCAAACATTGTCAAAATGACTAAAACTAGTGTTGGTTTGAAAGCTTATGACGTGAATACATCAAGTCTATGACTCAAATTTTGAAAATGCCGTGAACTTCTAAGCTAAACTCCCAAAACCTTGAAAAAGTGAATTTTTGAGTGTAAATTTGCAGTTGTCGCGTTTTTCCACATTTAACAAAAAGGTTGCGCAAAAAGCAATCATTAAATTCTGCGTGTTTTTGGGCACATTTTGAAAAAGTCTGAAAAACTCCGTGACCTTAATAACGAAAATCAACTTCGAATTAAGTTTGCCTACTTTTACAAACAATTTTAAGTAGTTTCAAAATTCGTTGTAGATGCATATTCTTTGCAAAAAACGCTTCCTTTCATGTAATATGGCCTAACGTTCTAATGTGGTCTGCTCGAATCTTTCAGAGGCGCTGTCTCAATTTGGCACGCCCTATTGACACGCTCTTTAAAAATCGATACAGCTCTCTTCAAAATGAACCGATCAAAAATTAGCTATCTGCATCGGCGAAAAAAGCTATGTCGGTTAGAGGTCAGTCGCCCAAATTGACCCCAATATTCAAATTAGCTCATTTTTCGAAAACGCTTCATTAGAATTACCAATTTTTTCATTCTATCCCCACCATGCCACTCTGGCTGGTCTTTCTCCTCTTTCTTCCCTCATTTGAAGGTTTTCTCATTAAATTTCTAATAAACTTCCAATTTTAGCTAAGGATTGCGGTAGTATCCGCCTTGGAGAACGAGAATATATTAATTGCACGTGAGATTTACTCTTTAAAAGTTACAAAATGTAATTTTTAGGACAGCAAAGGAGGTTTTAGTCATAAATTTCAATGGGAAAAGTCTAGAAGCGTTGAATTCGTTAGAGGCTATTTACGGCTCTTCAACAGAGGAAAATGATGCATATCGTAAGATTTTTAAAGAATTATTGATTGGATTTCTTCAGGAATTCGCTTGAGAATTGAGAACAATTCTCTTTTAGAATATGATAATAGTTTTCTTCCGAAGTTGAGGAAGATTGTTTCGAACAAAGAGAGGCAGGTGGGAATTTTAAAAAAAATTTGCATTGTTCGTTATACGAGGTTTCAAATTAGAAATCACTTTTTGAAAATCCAAAATTGGTTTACGTTGAAACAAGTTATTGATTTTCGAAAATACTGCACCTGCGCCGGCCACAGAAAGGGGTGGGGAAGCCACGCCCACTTCCTCTTTTGTTGGAGCCCCCGCCTTTAAACACATTTTCTACCTAAATTTACCATTTAGTCCCTAATTTTCAAAGTTTTGCTATTATTACAGTACTTTTATGTTTTTCAAAGCTATTGCCTAAAAAGAAGCAAAATATGAGAAAAACTCGGTGACAGCTAATCAAATCATGAAAAACAGCTTTTCCTTAGTTAAACGAAATTCATTTCACATTCAAATTCTCAACATTATACGGTGTTTGCTTTTTAGAACAGTTCCATACGCAAAAACTGGTTTTTAAAGTTTTAATGTTACATTTTACGCATATTTTTTAAAGCAGGGTATATGTGTGTAGTATTGTTTGATAGAACTTACAGTTTTGTATTGTTCGACGATTTGAAAACTCAATTTTGAACGAAGTTATGGGGCTGGCCAATTATGTCGCTCTTTTGAGGCGCGAGGGGGCGGAGTCTGCCGTAGGCTGCTTCGGTGTGTTCGTGTAAACATGTGTACATATAAGTAAAAAAGAACACGTTTTTTTTCGTTAGTTCACTTTTTTTAGCGAAAGGGGAGGAGCATGTAGTGTCATCGTTCATGTACTCGAGTACATTAAAGTGTAAACGTGTGTACGTGTGCAGGTGTGTGCGTGTACGTCAAATTGAATGTGTGTACGTGATTACTTGTGTTTATTTCAGGGCGTGGATATCCTGATCCGAAACAACCCTCGCCTCTGCGTCCCTCCTTCCGCCAGAAAGCGACTGGAACAACTTTCAAAGCAGACAGTAATCCAGCCATGTTGTAAGTCACTGTAACACTTCAATTATACAAATTTCAGCTTGTTTCACAAATCAAACAGCTGGAAATCTGAAAACTAGCGTAATCTATGGAGGGGATGATTGCGAAGAAATCACGGGAGAATTGGTACTGGGACCAGGATTTCAGCTCAACAAGAAATACAAACAACAGTAAATTGGTTTTTTAAGGAATATATTATTTTTAGGCTGCGCGGAGTTAAGAAAATTAATGGAAGATTGGTTATTCATATGACGAAACTGAAAAATCTTGATTTCTTTGAGAAATTGACCGAGGTGAGTGAGTGAGTGAGTGAGTGAGTGAGTGAGTGAGTGAGTGAGTGAGTGAGTGAGTGAGTGAGTGAGTGAGTGAGTGAGTGAGTGAGTGAGTGAGTGAGTGAGTGAGTGAGTGAGTGAGTGAGTGAGTGAGTGAGTGAGTGAGTGAGTGAGTGAGTGAGTGAGTGAGTGAGTGAGTGAGTGAGTGAGTGAGTGAGTGAGTGAGGGAGTGAGTGAGGGAGTGAGGGAGTGAGTGAGTGAGTGAGTGAGTGAGTGAGTGAGTGAGTGAGTGAGTGAGTGAGGGAGTGAGGGAGTGAGTGAGTGAGTGAGTGAGTGAGTGAGTGAGTGAGTGAGTGAGTGAGTGAGTGAGTGAGTGAGTGAGTGAGTGAGTGAGTGAGTGAGTGAGTGAGTGAGTGAGTGAGGGAGTGAGTGAGTGAGTGAGTGAGTGAGGGAGTGAGGGAGTGAGTGAGTGAGGGAGTGAGTGAGTGAGTGAGTGAGTGAGTGAGTGAGTGAGGGAGTGAGGGAGTGAGTGAGTGAGTGAGTGAGTGAGTGAGTGAGTGAGTGAGTGAGTGAGTGAGTGAGTGAGTGAGTGAGTGAGTGAGTGAGTGAGTGAGTGAGTGAGTGAGTGAGTGAGGGAGTGAGTGAGGGAGTGAGGGAGTGAGGGAGTGAGTGAGTGAGTGAGTGAGTGAGGGAGTGAGGGAGTGAGTGAGTGAGTGAGTGAGTGAGTGAGTGAGTGAGTGAGTGAGTGAGTGAGTGAGTGAGTGAGTGAGTGAGTGAGTGAGTGAGTGAGTGAGTGAGTGAGTGAGTGAGTGAGTGAGTGAGTGAGTGAGTGAGTGAGTGAGTGAGTGAGTGAGTGAGTGAGTGAGTGAGTGAGTGAGTGAGTGAGTGAGTGAGTGAGTGAGTGAGTGAGTGAGTGAGTGAGTGAGTGAGTGAGTGAGTGAGTGAGGGAGTGAGTGAGGGAGTGAGGGAGTGAGTGAGTGAGTGAGTGAGTGAGTGAGTGAGTGAGTGAGTGAGTGAGTGAGTGAGTGAGTGAGTGAGTGAGTGAGTGAGTGAGTGAGTGAGTGAGTGAGTGAGTGAGTGAGTGAGTGAGTGAGTGAGTGAGTGAGGGAGTGAGTGAGGGAGTGAGGGAGTGAGTGAGTGAGTGAGTGAGTGAGTGAGTGAGTGAGTGAGTGAGTGAGTGAGTGAGTGAGTGAGTGAGTGAGTGAGTGAGTGAGTGAGTGAGTGAGTGAGTGAGTGAGTGAGTGAGTGAGTGAGGGAGTGAGGGAGTGAGTGAGTGAGTGAGTGAGTGAGTGAGTGAGTGAGTGAGTGAGTGAGTGAGTGAGTGAGTGAGTGAGTGAGTGAGTGAGTGAGTGAGTGAGTGAGTGAGTGAGTGAGTGAGTGAGTGAGTGAGTGAGTGAGTGAGGGAGTGAGTGAGGGAGTGAGGGAGTGAGTGAGTGAGTGAGTGAGTGAGTGAGTGAGTGAGTGAGTGAGTGAGTGAGTGAGTGAGTGAGTGAGTGAGTGAGTGAGTGAGTGAGTGAGTGAGTGAGTGAGTGAGTGAGTGAGTGAGTGAGTGAGTGAGGGAGTGAGTGAGGGAGTGAGGGAGTGAGTGAGTGAGTGAGTGAGTGAGTGAGTGAGTGAGTGAGTGAGTGAGGTGAGTGAGTGAGTGAGTGAGTGAGTGAGTGAGTGAGTGAGTGAGTGAGTGAGTGAGTGAGTGAGTGAGGGAGTGAGGGAGTGAGTGAGTGAGTGAGTGAGTGAGTGAGTGAGTGAGTGAGTGAGTGAGTGAGTGAGTGAGTGAGTGAGTGAGTGAGTGAGTGAGTGAGTGAGTGAGTGAGTGAGTGAGTGAGTGAGTGAGTGAGGGAGTGAGTGAGGGAGTGAGGGAGTGAGTGAGTGAGTGAGTGAGTGAGTGAGTGAGTGAGTGAGTGAGTGAGTGAGTGAGTGAGTGAGTGAGTGAGTGAGTGAGTGAGTGAGTGAGTGAGTGAGTGAGTGAGTGAGTGAGTGAGTGAGTGAGTGAGGGAGTGAGTGAGGGAGTGAGGAGTGAGTGAGTGAGTGAGTGAGTGAGTGAGTGAGTGAGTGAGTGAGTGAGTGAGTGAGTGAGTGAGTGAGTGAGTGAGTGAGTGAGTGAGTGAGTGAGTGAGTGAGTGAGTGAGTGAGTGAGGGAGTGAGGGAGTGAGTGAGTGAGTGAGTGAGTGAGTGAGTGAGTGAGTGAGTGAGTGAGTGAGTGAGTGAGTGAGTGAGTGAGTGAGTGAGTGAGTGAGTGAGTGAGTGAGTGAGTGAGTGAGTGAGTGAGTGAGTGAGTGAGTGAGTGAGGGAGTGAGTGAGGGAGTGAGGGAGTGAGTGAGTGAGTGAGTGAGTGAGTGAGTGAGTGAGTGAGTGAGTGAGTGAGTGAGTGAGTGAGTGAGTGAGTGAGTGAGTGAGTGAGTGAGTGAGTGAGTGAGTGAGTGAGTGAGTGAGGGAGTGAGGGAGTGAGTGAGTGAGTGAGTGAGTGAGTGAGTGAGTGAGTGAGTGAGTGAGTGAGTGAGTGAGTGAGTGAGTGAGTGAGTGAGTGAGTGAGTGAGTGAGTGAGTGAGTGAGTGAGTGAGTGAGTGAGTGAGTGAGTGAGGGAGTGAGTGAGGGAGTGAGGGAGTGAGTGAGTGAGTGAGTGAGTGAGTGAGTGAGTGAGTGAGTGAGTGAGTGAGTGAGTGAGTGAGTGAGTGAGTGAGTGAGTGAGTGAGGGAGTGAGTGAGTGAGTGAGTGAGTGAGTGAGTGAGTGAGTGAGTGAGTGAGTGAGTGAGTGAGTGAGTGAGTGAGGGAGGGAGGGAGGGAGTGAGGGAGGGAGGGAGGGAGTGAGGGAGTGAGTGAGTGAGTGAGGGAGTGATTTCAATTTCCATAATTTTTTAGCACAAAGTTCATTTCAGATTGTTGGTTCTGGTCCAGAACACCGTTTGGAAATTTCGAATAACAGTGTGTTAACGAACTTCGAAATGCCATTTTTAACAAATATCGACAATTCGTTTGACCCTCCTCGACTTTGGAATGTTATAGGCAACAGGCAATCGTACACGACACAACTATTTGTTATTTTTTGTGTTTGTTTCTATTAATGCTTTGTTTTTCAGGCCTGGATTCGTAGGATTGTTGATGGTAGATCTAAGTCAGCTCATTCTAAGTTTAAAGTAGATGGTGAGTCATTTCAACAGCATTTTGATTGTGTTGCTTAAGAGTGTTATTTTGACAAACTCGCAAACACGAAGAAAAATTGCTTTGTCATCTTGGGAAATGTCACTATTGGAGGAGATATTTTATTTATGAAAAGAGATGAAATTCTTGATATCTTTGCAGATGTAAGAAATTTATGGCAATTACAACTAAAATAGGTTAAATGGTTTCCATCATGCCTTACGATCAAGGGAACTGATCTAAGTAAAATCGATTTTCTACCAAGCTTGGGGAAAGTTGATTGTACTGAGAACCGACCAGCAATAATAATTGAGGATAATCTTTTTCTGGAAGACATTGACCTACAGGTGTGGAATGTAAAAGCTGCCCCAGGGCAACCGGCGATTGAAATCAAGGTAAGACTGAGACCTAAACTGAGACTTTGTGTTTGAGAGAGAGAGAGAGATAGATACTTAATGAGACTTTCCAGAACAATCCTCGTCTCTGCGACAGAAAAGTGTCTCACTTGGGGAAAATCCTCAAAGCAGCTGGCAGCCCCTCCAAAAAGGTAGTCTTCGATGGTCATGGAAGGAAATGTTATGATATGAGAACGGCCCATCCAACCTATCACTTCATCTTTTTTCCAATTGCCGCTGTCATCGTATGTGCCAGTTTTATCATCGCAATGGCAATATCCCATAAACAGAAGATGACGAAATTGCAGTGAAATGGGATGAAGACCAACAACATTCACTATCAGATCAATGTGAAATAAACCAGCTTATCTGTCTATAAAAGTGTTTTTTCTTTTTCTTTTTTTTAAAAATCAAGAATAAAAGTAGCGGAGGAGGTAGCGTGTTTTCCGCAGCAGCGAAGGTCAGCAGAAAGTGGGCGGAGCTAGTGGCAACAGCTGGGTAATTATAGTTAGGGACCGCAAAGGCGGCCTCCGCGCAGGCAGCCCGAAATGCTAAGAAAATATGGTTTGGATGGCCTACGCGCGTATTTTTATGAAGTCGTCTATTTTAAAAAACGGAATACTAAGTAAAATCACACGACAAAAACGATGGATCAGGTTAAAACACCAAATTCCATCACTATTGAGCAGAAAAAACGCTTTTTTCTTCGTTTTATGGCCATAATTTCCAAGTCAGGAGGGACTCAAGTAATCTCGACTATTATGCTCAGTACTACATGTTACACAAAATAAAACAATAAAATCATAAATCCATTCTCCCCGAAAAAAGTTGTCGCGATATTTCAACTTTGGCGGCCTATCTTTCGTCAGGGGTAGCAGTTAAGTACCCAAAATTCCTTTAGAAACCTTCTAAATACTGTTTCCATTCAGAACAAATAAACAAAACAAGCGGATAAACAACAAAGTTGAAATAAATAGAGTTTTACTAAGTATCACTTTTAGCAAGATTTCAGTTCCCGCCGAATTACAAACAAACCAAGTGCGGAGCACTTAAGAGACGAAATTATTTGGACAAATTAAGTATTTTTCTATATTTTAAGAATAAAAAACGCAATTTCCATCCTCCCCATCGTTCACAATCTTTATTTAAAAATGGAATTTTAATCTTTTTACGGACAACTTTCGCGCTCCACTGCCAAAAGCGCGCTCCATTGTCAATGACCGTATTTTGCCCGAGGCCATTTAAACGTGTATTTTTATCATGTTAGAGGTGATTCTGGTTTCACAAATACGAGAAAAATATGAAAAATCTTTGCAATACGTGAATAATGCCAAAATTTCTCAAAAACAGTGGTTTTACAATCAAGCCACGTTGTGTCTGTTGTTTAGCAGAAACTGTGCCCTCGCTCAGACAGGCCCATCCCAACCATGGCTCTTATGCAGAAACGAAACAAAATTTCGGCCATTCAAAGCGAGATATCTCGCTTCGTTGTGAATGAAATTTCAAAGTGTTAAAAGAAAAAGTTTAAGTTTGAGTATTATCTGATGGAAAATTGACACTAAAAAGCGGGAAAATAATTTTTAAATCATGGTCTGCGGTCCCTAATTATAGTCGGTGTCCAAATAACAACCGCCCCTTTGGCACCTTAAAGGATTTTAGGTATCTGGTCTCGCCGCGATTCGAGTAGATCAGAAAGGGCGCCAATTGCGGACGCGCGAGGGAGTGCGCTTTCTTAGGAGAGCGCAGAGAAACCAGACAAATAGCGTCTGAGCAATGTTTCTTTTGGTGCGAAATTTCGGGAAGTCCTTTTGTTGTTCGGACACAGACTATAGGAGCGTCCTCTCGGCGCGCTTCTGGGGAAATCGATATAGTTCCAAATTAAAATAAAAACCAAATTTGGGTTTTCAAAAACTGTTTTATCAGCAAAGATGAGCGCTATCGAACCAGTTTGGCTTTATCCCTTATAATAAAACGCTACCGTGTGTGTATGTGTGTGTGTAGTGGATCAGCGGAAGTTCACGCGTTCATTCCCCCACCCCCCCCCAGAGGAGGGTGAGGTCGGCCGTAGGCCGAGTTTCACGTGCTTCACGGCATTTTCACGGCCGAAGGACGAGTAATGAATGGCCGTAGGCCATGAATCTGCGGCCGCAGGCCGCCTAATTCAGCGGCCAAAGGCCGCGTGTCGGTGCGGCCGCAGGCCGCAGACCAGGAGGGTGCGCGCCGTAGGCGCGCGTACCCTCCTGGTCTTTCAATATAAGTGTTCTGAGGTTCGCTCGGCACCAAAAGATAGGCCATATGAATGTACTACGAATGAGTAAGCTACAATTCTTCATAACAATGTCATGTCACCGAACAGAAAAAATCTCTCAAGAAAGCCGATAATTGTAATCGATTCATTCACAACCAACTTTTCGTGAAAGTTCTTCACGTGAATTCTGCCCATCTTTAGGACACGACCTCTTATACGAATACACTAAATCCGTTATAACACTAAATTAGTTAGATAGAGCTCGAATTTATTTACAATGTTTTAAAAACCAAATTTGGTTTATTTAGAAGCAAACTCTATCTGTGCAGCGGCGCACCAATAGGACGCGCTTCCACTAGCTCCGCACCCGTGCAGTCACTGAGCGGTGCGGCGCGGAAATCAATAAAACGATTTGAGCCACTATGGGTATATGCAATATTTAAAATGATAGAAAACGATTAAATCGATAAACTTCTTTTATTCACATTGATCTGATAGTGAAAGTTGTTTGTCTTCATCCCAGTTCACTCCAATTTCTTCTTCTTCTGTTTATGAGATATTGCCATTGCGACGATAAAACTGGCACAAACGATAACAAAACCAATAGGAAAAAAGATGTAGTGATAGGTTGGATGGGCCGTTCTCATATCGTAGCACTTTCTTCCATGACCGTCGAAGACTACCTTTTTGGAGGGGCTCTCAGCCGCTTTGAGGATTTTTCCCAAGTGAGACACTTTTCTGTCGCAGAGACGGGGGTTGTTCTGGAAAGTCTCACTTGGTCTCTCTCTCTCTCTCTCTTTCTCTCTCTCTCTCTCTTTTTTCCACTTTCTTCCATGACCGTCGAAGACTACCTTTTTGGAGGGGCTGGAAGAAAGTTTTATTATAGCGAACGCCCTATTTCAAATAAAACTTGCTATCATGCCTCAGAAATCGTTACGCTATTGCAATATGTTTTGAATAACAGTTTCACAGAATATCAGGAAATCATTTTCAAACAAACGAAAGGAATTCCACAAGGAAATAATGCGTCTCCTGTACTAGCGGACTTAACTCTTATGGCTATGGAAGTGAAACACATATTAGAAAATAGAAACATTTATAATTCACGTAATGTCTTTGTTGCAAGATACATGGATGACATTCTTTTTATTGGAAACAGTTTGAATACAGTTCTCAGCCAGAATTTATCTATGTATCACAGTTCACTTAACCTGAGTCAAACCAACACCAACCCAAAAGAATGTGATTTTCTAGACCTTACTATTAAATTAGATAATGGTAAAGTAATTACAAAATTATACAATAAAACCGATGACTATAATTTTGAAATAATTCGATATCCACATCAAGATTCAAACATACATACAAGCTTGATTTTGAACACGGTTACAGGAGAAACTGTTAGAATCTTCAGAAGTTGTAGTTTGATAGTGGATTTCGAAAATAGAATAAAATTATTGTATAAAAATGTTATAAAAATGGTTACAGAAATAATAGAATGTTTATTCACCTGTTTAAAATCATTTGTAGATATAAATAAATCCGATCCAAATATGGTTTCAAAACACTAGATTCTGTAAAGACTTTTTTAAAAAGAATACAAATATAACATTAAAACATTTTGGTACAATAAATAGTTGTTTAAACCCTACTGGCATATATATTTTTTTAAAAAAAAAGTTCAGCGCTCAAATTAACGGATCAATACGTTATCATGTACAAACGCCCTAAGTTGACCTTTGACCCACTTTTAGACAATAAAGCCAAAACGTTGACATCGTTTTTTTCCCTTGCCAACCAGTCATTTCACTTTTGTTTTTGTTTTCCTCCCCTCTGCCCTTTCAGAAACTATTCTATAACTATGAAAAGGACTTTGTATTTCAAGGACTCATTATTATTTTGGACTGAATATTAACAATTGGAGTGGCAGGTACGCTTAGAAAATTATCTGTTTCTTAAATTATCTCTCTTTGTTCACGTTTATATCTCTTTTTTCTTTATGTTCTTCTATAAAACTTACAGAGTGAGGCTTCTCTGATGTAGTGTTTACCTTTTCAAGAAAACCTTATAGTTTAACTATGCCCCGCTCACTCTATTCACCGATAATTTCTCCGTAAGATGCTAGGGGGCGAAACGGAGGAATTATCTAATTTAACATTCCCTTTTTCTTTTGAAGTACATACAGGTTTTAACACCATATTCCCTTCATTTTCCTTTTTTATTTCTCTCTCTCTCTCTCTCTCTCTCTCTCTCTCTCTCTCTCTCTCTATATATATATATATATATATATATATATATATATATATATATATATATATATATATATATATATATATATATATATATATATATATATATATATATATATATATATATATATATATATATATATTAGTCTTCGCCAATTTTATTTCTTGGCCGATTGGCAAATGCAACCCTGACGAAGTATTGCGTACGTATCCTAAAACACAGGATTTTTGTACGCAAATTCGCGTCTGGTGTCATTTGCACAGAGCTAAGAGCGAAATTGGGCGAAGTAACATTGGCGACGACAATATATATCTCACCTTGATTTCAATCGCCGGTTGCCCTGGGGCAGCTTTCACATCCCACACCTGTAGGTCAATATCTTCCAAAAATAGATTGTCCTCAATTATTATAGCTGGTCGATTTTCATCACATAAAACAGTGCCCAAGCTTGGAAGAAAATCGATTTTCTTTTGTTTAGTTCCTTTGATCGTTATACAACTGACCTCTTCAACCTATTTTCGAAAATAATTTTTTGTTTAGATTGTTTTCCAACCTCTGTGAAGATATCGAGTACTTCGTCCCTCGATAAATCATCAATTTGCTCTCCAATCGTGATGTTTCCCTTTAACACCACGCAATTTTTCACCATCGTAGAGAGCATTTGAAAAGGACACGCTAAAAACAGTGTGAGTTTAGAACGAAAAAAGCGGCTCACGTTGTAAAAATGCATTGGAATGGCCAAGAAAAGGAGTATTAGTAAATATACCGATAAACCATTCCTGAAAAAGTAGAAAACATGTATAGGCACCGCAGCCCCGCCCCCTTTTTCCGCGAAATGAGGCGGAGAATTGTGGGCACCCCCTTGGAAAAGTTGCTGAAAAAGTTTTAATTGACCATAATCATGACGTTAGTATACTTCGAAAGAACACAAAATTCTGCGTAAAATGAAACTTTCGTAGACCAATTTGCATTTCCCCATCATGACGAAAATAGAGCTTCAAACAAATTTTTTACATCGATTTGATCAGGAAAAAATTCAATTTTGGTAGGTCCAATTTTTTTTTCCAAATCCGCTTGAAATGTATTAAAGCTAGTTATCAAAGTATATTTCTTTATAAAAATTTATCCATAAATGGGCGTAAGTTTTTTTGACCTACCAAAATTGAATTTTTTCCTTATCAAATCGATGGAAAAAATTTATTTGAAGCTCTATTTTCGTCATGATGGGGAAATGCAAATTGGCCTAGGAAAGTTTCATTCTACGCAGAATTCTGTGTTTTTTTTTCTTCAAAATATACTAACGTCAAGATTATGGTCAATTAAAACTTTTTCAGCAGATCCAAAAAACGGTGTTTCAATAAATGAAAAAACGGTGTTTCAATAAATGAAAAAACGGTGTTTCAATAAATGAAAAAACGGTTTTTTGGCCTTTTTGAAACTTTTTCCAAAAGATGTTGGTTTTTCGTCAATTACAATCTTTGCCAGCATAACAAATGTTATCGAAATCATACACTAACTTTGAATTTCGGTCATGTTTGGCCAATGCTACAGTAACCTGGGGTCACCTACCGTAACCCGGGACCAAAATTCGATAATTACCCAAAAGTGTCAGAATTTCATACTTTGTCCAAATAATGACTTTTGACAACTTTTGGGCCTGATCCAAGACTATGACTAGGCGCCGCAAAGGTGGGGTCGGCGCGGGTAGCCAGAATCCATAAGAAATTTTGGTTTTTAGGCGCGCGCGAACAATTTTATGAAAACTGGATATGTAACTATTGACTATGGCGTAAAAACGTACGCGCAACACGCTGGTGCAAGTGGTTTTTGCGAATTTAAAGGTCTAACCTCTGAAAAATGCAATTGAAACCGATTTTTTGATATAAAACAGGTTTAAATTTTTAGACCGCGGGTTTTCTTTTATTTTTCCGATGTAAATCAAATCAACGCTTGAAATGAAAAACAAAAATAAAAAATTCATGTTGGCGGATTTTTTTATTCAACATTGTTTGAATTAAAGCCGCGATACTGACTCAATTAGCATGGAATTCCATCCAATTTGAGCAAAATTAAAAGTTTATTTTGTTTTACACTTATTAAACACGTAAAAACACCAAAATCGACAAAAACAAAAGAAAAATTGATTTTTGAACAAGGTTCACTTTTTGTGGATTTCCCCTTTTTGACCGATTTCGGCGTTTAGACACCCGGATTGCGACTTCTGCTTTTCGATTCTTATTTATTTGATATTTGCGGTTTGAATGAAGTACAGAAATCGAAAATTCACGTTGGCGGTTTTTCGCAATTCTAGTTTAAATATGTAATTTTACAAAGCCAGCGGCGAAATCCGTGCTCCGCTGCTAACGCGGGAAAGCAAAATTTTCAAAACGCTATTTCCTGAAATCCGATTACGGCGTTTAAAAAGAATTATAGGTTGATTTTACTCATTATTTGTGCATATTAGAACATAATTATTATGTTAAAACAAATAAATATCGCCATCTTAAGGCGGTATATTACTCATTTGCCAACTTGTCGTGCCCGCTGTTTAACGCCAGGCGGAAAGCCTGCGGCAGACTGCGATCTGGCCCCGCCCCTCGAAAGTTTCAATTGAAAACGGCAGCCGCAAAAGCCGCACTAAAATTGTCATTTCTCCTTTCTAAGTTAACGAAAATTCAAAATTCAAAAAAAGTTTTGCTGCTACGACTTAGGACTACAACCGTGGCTGAAAATAATCTTGAAAGATCAATGGTAAAATTTCGGCTTGCGGTCCCTAACTATGACCTACAGTCTATTGCACTTGTATACAGGACTCTGGTCGAATATTACAGAGGCGTTGTCTTAAAGGGTTTTGGCAAGTTTGGTTTTCATTTTCAAGCAAAAAAAACCCCAGGTAAAATATTCGATTTTGACCTATGGTTGCCTCCAAACGGGCATCATGTCAATTTGCGCATTTATTCTTTATTGACGATTACGATTATATGCTAATCTATCATCAACAGAGAATACTGGGACAAAATAGGCATGATGCCCTTTTGGCGACAGCTATATAAAAAATTCAGAAAGGAGGCCACGATCAGGAAAAAAATCAAATTTGATAAGAGAGATTTTAGACCAAATTTGAGCCAAATCATCGATTATGAACTATTTTCTAAGGCAGTGGCTTGCTCGAATCTTACGGAGACGCTGTCTTAATAAAAATGTTTTTTTTTATAAATTTCATAAGTTGTGTGCTTACGTCAGCGTTCCGTGTAAACATGATTTGCGGATTATGTTCTATCAAAAGAAGGAGAGGAGGGTTGTAAGAATTGTGGACATTTTCCAAAAACGGAATTTCGACGTTGCTCAACAAACTGTTGTTCGTAATTTCAATTCTATGATCTTGACCATAACCAACGACCTGAATTGAGTTTAGAATACAAATTACTACCTCATTCACCTCTGTCAATTTCTCAAAGAAACCTAGATTTTTCAGTTTTGTCTTATGAATAACCAATCTTCCGTTAATTATTTTCACTCCTCGCAACCTGAAAATGTTTTTGAAATGAACCAAAAAGAGAATTCACTTTGAACTACCAGAAGTGGTTTTAGGGCTAAGGGTTTGAATAGTGTGGGCTCGGGGTGTACCTCCCGTGGCGGCGCCGACTTTTTACGGGTTTGAGCCGCAGGGCGCTGACGACTCTTTTAGCCGCCGCCTTATGGCGTTCGCGAATTCACCAAAATGAACAGACAACTTACTGTTGTTTGTATGTCTTAGTGAGCTGAAATCCTGGTCCCAGTACCAATTCTCCCGTGATTTCTTCGCAATCATCCCCTCCATAGATTACGCTAGTTTTCAGATTTCCAGCTGTTTGATTTGTGAAACAAGCTGAAATTTAAATAATTGAAGTGTTACAGTGACTTACAACATGGCTGGATTACTGTCTGCTTTGAAAGTTGTTCCAGTCGCTTTCTGGCGGAAGGAGGGACGCAGAGGCGAGGGTTGTTTCGGATCAGGATATCCACGCCCTGAAATGAGTTACGTAGTCACGTACACACATTCACTTTTGTGTACAGTACACACGTGCACACGTAGACACGCACACACGGGCACCGCAGGCTCCGCCCATTTATGGCCAAAACTTACCTGCCCAATTACTTCATTCAAAATGGAGCTTTTCAAAACGTCACAAACGTTTTCTGAACAGATTTGTCAGCTCTATCGTATCATTTTACACTTATAGTCGTTTTTCGAAAAAAAAAAATGGGTAAAATACAACGTTAAATGATAAATAAGCTTAAAAAAAGTTTTTTTTGACAATAAAACTGTTTTTCAAGACATTGTTCATATAAGAATGTTGATGAAGTAAAAGGAAGCCATGTGGAAAAATGACCAACAATTCGTAATTTCATTTATTGTTTGCCCCTTTTGCCACTTTTTTTTGACAAGTCCTTTTTATAATTCATTTTTTCGGACCAAATAGTAATAAAAATAAGAGCATAATGGTTATCCAAGCAAAATTCTACAAATAAGGGACAAAATTATAAAATTAAACAGAAAACGACATAAAAAAAGCCGCTCCTAGCAGATGCCAGAAGTGAACGTGGCTTGCCCCCCCCCCCTTTTAGGCGCCCCATCGCCGAAAGCGTAAATTTCGAAAATCAATAACTTCAACCTGACCCAATTTCAAACCTTCATATCGCGTTTCATTAGTCGAAAACTTATCTATTCAATGCTGTAACTTTTATTTGAAAATATATAATTACCTGTCTCTCTTTGTTCGAAACAATCTTCCTCAACTTCGGAAGAAAACTATTATCATATTCTAAAAGAGAATTGTTCTCAATTCTCAAGCGAATTCCTGAAGAAATCCAATCAATAATTCTTTAAAAATCTTACGATATGCATCATTTTCCTCTGTTGAAGAGCCGTAAATAGCCTCTAACGAATTCAACGCTTCTAGACTTTTCCCATTGAAATTTATGACTAAAACCTCCTTTGCTGTCCTAAAAATTACATTTTGTAACTTTTAAAGAGTAAATCTCACGTGCAATTAATATATTCTCGTTCTCCAAGGCGGATACTACCGCAATCCTTAGCTAAAAATGTGAAAGTTGGTTAGAAACTTGGTGGGAAAACCTTCAAATGAGGGAAGAAAGAGAAGAAAGACCAGCCACAGGGGCATGGCGATGACAGAATGATGAAATTGAGTATTCTAATGAAGCGAAAGCTAAGAGTTAGCTAATTTGAATATTGGGGCTCATTTGGCAACCTGACCTATAACGGACATCGCTTTTTCGCAGATGCAGATTGAAAACGTTTGTATCGCTTTGTTTAGAAGCGAACTGTATCGATTTTTACAGAGCGTGTCAATAGGGCGCGCCTAATCACATGATATCGCCACAAGCTCCGCCCCACGTACAATACCTGGTAGGTGCGGCAGCAAAAATCAATATATCCCTTTCAGCCGCCGCTTTCATATTTAATTTCACTTTATAGAATGCATTAAGACGCAGTCTCTGAAAGAATCGAGCGGCCGCTATAAGGCCACTGGCTTAGGAAAAAGTTCATAGTCTCAGAATTGGTTCAAAATTAGTCCATAACGTTCCTAGGACCATTATACGACATTTTGACAGTTTTAGCTCATTATCGATTTTTGGACCTGGGTTACGTAGGGTACTGTAATTTTAAAAATGCGGTCGAAATAAGTGAATGTGGTGTTATTCTGAAATATTTTGGCTTATAAACTTCAAATACAACACTGAAAAGACGAAATTGTTGAGTACTTAGGCAACGGAGTCCAAAATCCTCGAAAAAGTGAGAATTTACGTTTGAAATTGCAGTTTTTCGCATTTTTCGACCTTTGACATAAAAGCGTCGCAAAACGCCGCTATAACAGAAAGATGCGCAATTTTTTTCTGCACATTTGCAAAAATTAAAGTCCGAAAAACTCCGTGACCAACCCGACCAAAATTGACTTTGAATCCAAAGTTTTCCATCGATTTGATCAGGAAAAAATTCAATTTTGGTAGGTCAAAAAAATTTTTTGCTCGAAATGTGTTCCAAACAAGTTCAAATTACTTAATTTTTCTTTTTGCTACACCCCATAAGCATTTGCATCCGCTTAATCGAAAAAAATATTTTTGACCTACCAAAATTGAATTTTTTCTTGATCAAATCGATGAAAAACTTTGGATTCAAAGTCTATTTTGGTCAGGATGGTCACGGCGCTTTTATGTCAAAGGTCGAAAAATGCGAAAAAACTGCAATTTCAAACTTAAATTATCACTTTTTCGAGGATTTTGGACTCCGTTGCCTAAGTACTCAACAATTTCGTTCTTTCAGTGTTGTATTTGAAGTTTATAAGCCAAAATATTTCAGAATAACACCACATTCACTTATTTCGACCGCATTTTTAAAATTACAGTACCTTACCGTAACCCAGGTCCAAAAATCGATAATGAGCTAAAACTTTCAAAATGTCGTTTATTGGTCCTAGGAAGGTTATTGACCAAATATGAGCCAATTCTGAGACTATGACCTGATTTCTAAGACAGTAGCCTGCTCCAGTTTTCCAGAGACGGCGTCTTAAAGGGACAGTCAGGCGGGTATTACAACATTGGCCCATCTAGAAGAGAAAAATTCGCTGATCAAGAAAATGTATATGACTATGGGTCGGAAATGTACCGTTTTCGATAGACCTGGCTTCAAAGTGTCCAAAAACGGCCGACCGTCCGCAGATTGTGCGGATGGCCAGTACGCCCTGCATGTCCGGTATTTACAAGGGATGCTAATGAACCGAAGTCATTCTAATTGACTGAAATAGCTGTGAAAATGAGGAGGGTGCGAGACAATTTTGCATAGTTGATTCGCATAATTTCCGACCGTATCCGATCGAAAATGAATTGAAAAGGCCCCTTACTGCCCCTTTAAATCGATAAAATGTTTTATTTTAAAACGATCTATTATGGAATGTTGTTTGTCTTCATGCCATTTCACTGCATTTTCTTCTTCTGTTTTTGGGATATTGTAATTGCGATGATAAAACTGGCACAAATGATGACAGCTGCAATTGGAAGAAAAATGGAGTGGTAGGTTGGGCTGTCGGTTCTTGGATCATAGCAGTGCCTCCCCTGGTGGTAGAAGACTACGGATTTGGAGGGGCTGTGAGCTGTTTTGAGAATTTTCCGTAGGTAAGACACTTTTCTGTGGCAGAGACGAGGGTTGTTCTGAAATGTCTCACTAACTATAAGTCTCTTTCTCTCAAACGCAGTGTTTCAGTCTCACTAGGGAATGTTCCCAAGGGTCTCCAGCCAATCCGAATATGGCCTGAACATATCGATAGCGAATTCAATGTTGAATAAGCCTATAAAGTTCGTTTCTGCTTAAAGGCCATAGTTTTCGTGTACTAATCGATTTTGTCTATAGCAGCATCCTTTAAAGGGGAAGGACCTCGTAAACTTGATTTTTCAAATCTTTGTAATAACAACTTCATTGAATAGATACCGTTTCCACGATTCCGAAACATACCCCTTTTATATGTTTTGGACTGCAACCGGTGCAGGTGTACACGGCCGAACAATGCAAAGGGTGCAGGTGTACACGGCAGAGAAAGGCGAGAGAGCATGGGGAAAAGGGAGACGCAGAATCGCGCGTTATTCATACGACATTTTTGACTAAACTTCAGAAGCACCTAATTTGGTTCAATTTGCTCCAAAAAGAGAAAATGGGACACTTTTCCAAATCAGAAGAATGAGATATACTCATTTATCACAAGTCCGGAAAATTTTTATTTACGCGGTCCTTCCCCTTTAAAGCCCGCGATTGGCAAATTCGGACAACCCTATTAGGAGTATTGGTAGTGTCCTCGTGGCGTATTGGTAAGCAAAAGAGTGAGTTTTTTTTACAATTTATAAACGATAATATCCAATTTCACAGAAATGCCCACATATACACGATTTTAAATATAGCTGTCGCCAAACTGAAATCATATGCTAATCCCGGAAATGTGCAAAGCATGCTCTGTCGTGTAATCATTAGACTACGAACTTCAATGCTAACAGAGGATCACTAGAACATTCTAATTTAGTGGCATGATTCCAATTTGGCGACAGCTATGAAAGAAAACGCAGTTTATATAGCTGTCGCCAAAATGAAATCATATGCTAATTGCGGAAATGTGCAAAGCATGATCTGTCGTCTAGTGATTAGACTACGAAGTTCAATGTCAACAGATGATCACTAGGACATTCTAATTTTATTGGCATGCGTCCAATTTGGCGACAGCTATAGTTCTCGCCAATCGCACTTCGGAGGAAAAGAGGCCAAGCCCCATTTGTAGCCGTCTATTTTGATGTAGTAATGAAACATTTGAAAATCAACATCAGAATAACCTCGCTCTTTTCTTTAAAAAAATCACTAAAGTAGGGTTGTAAGGCCCTATATATATATAGCTGTCGCCAAACGAGCATCCTGCCAAAAACGGCCTTAATGCAGCAGCGGTGCGATACTCAGGCGGAAATAGCGTGCGAGAAGCGCAGACGCAGAGAAAAAGCGTCTTATAACAACCAATGCTCGTTGGCGACGGCTATACATAGATCTACGACACACATCTATGACATTCAAAAACAAAACAATTGAATTACTACGCTTTGGTGCAGCATGGGCACTTCAGAAACTAAGCATACAAATATGAAAAAAGCAAAATGATTAAAGACGAGGAGTGTCATTTTGAGTGTTTTTGTCTTATGAAGCGAATACTTTACCACTACGCCACCGAGGCTTGTTCGCATTTCCCATTCGCGGGCTTTTAAAGCCAAATATTGCTGCTGCTCGGCGATACCACTGACAAAATTGATGATTACATGAAAACTAACGCCATTGAGCAAAAACGAACTTTTTAGGCTTATTCAGCATTGAATTCTCTATCGATATGGCCCTCATCCGGATTGGCTGGGGGACCCTTGGAAACATTTTCTAGTCAGTCTCTCTTTCTTTCTTTCTTTCTTTTTTTCTCTCTCTCTCTCTATCTCTCTCTCTCTCTGTATGTCTCTCTCTGTCTCTCGCTGTATCTCCCTCTCTCACCTTGAATTCGATCGCCGGTTGCCCTGGGGCAGCTTTCACATTCCACACCTGTAGATAAATTTCTTCCAACAATGGATTGTCTTCAATTATAATAGCTGGTCGGTTTTCATTACATTCCACTTTGGCCAATCCCGGCAGAAAATCGATTTTCTTCAATTCCGTTCCCTTGATAGTGAGACATGATGGAAACCATTGAACCTAATTTGGATTTTTAATAGAAAATTAATAGAAAATCGGTTTTTCTTACATCCACGAAGGTTTCGAGAACATCTTCCCTTGATAAAGAATCAACTTCGGATCCAATTGTAACATTTCCCTCTACATAGAAACACTTTTTCGTCATTTCTGAGAGTTTTCGAAAAGTGCACTCTAAATGAAATATATAAAAATAGTAAATAGAACTTACTGTTCCAAATGATTTCAGTTACGTGGTTTGGAGAGACGGGTTTTTCTTGAAAAATTGTTCTAAGCCAAGACTGAAAAATCAAAATATAAAGCGAGAAACTGAAAAAATACCCCAATCTTTGCCGTGCCTACAATCGGATTTCCGTGTACCCAGAAAAGCTTTTGAGGGTTGACTTGATTTTCGACTTTTGTCAAAAAAGGAATTTGCATATTGGTTAACAAACTGTTGTTCGTAATTACAATACGAAATTCGGAACCCGCTCCTAGCACCTGAAATGAATTTTTATTTGAAAACTTTCAAATATAGCTGCCGCCAAATTGAAATTCTGCCAAAAACGGCCTTATTGCCACATGTGTGCGCTACTCAGGCGAGAGAGCGTGCAATCATCGGAGACGCAGAGAAAAGATCGCTTTTTTCGGCCGACGCGCGTTTATTTCGTTTTAGCGACAGCTATAATCACCCACCTCGGTCAAACTACTGAAAAAGTCTAGATTTTCCAATTTCGTCTCATGAATAACCAATCTGCCGTTAATTTTCGTAACTCCTCGCAACCTAAAAAACATTAGTTACTTCAAAAAGTACAATTTACTGTTGTCTGTATTTGCTGTTGAGCTTAAATCCAGGTCCCAGCACCACTTCTCCAGTTATTTCTTTGCAATCGTCTCCTCCATAGATTACGCTAGTTTTCAGATTTCCAGCTATTTGATTTGTGAAACAAGCTGAAATTTGTAAAATTTAAGTGTTACAGTGACTTACAACATGGCTGGATTACTGTCTGCTTTGAAAGTTGTTCCAGTCGCTTTCTGGCGGAAGGAGGGACGCAGAGGCGAGGGTTGTTTCGGATCAGGATATCCACGCCCTGAAAATGATCACGTGATCATGTACACACTTGTACGTACACGTACACACTTGAACACATACACACGCGCATTTCATTGCCGGCTCCGCCAACAATGATCACGTAATCACGTACACACATTCATTTTTGTACACCTTTTTGCGTTTATGTACTCGAGCAAACGAGCACACAATGGCTCCGCCCTCTTCTGCTAAAAAGCTCCGCCTCAAGATCCGCTAAAAAGCGATCACAGCTTGTGTGCCCGTTCATATTGATACACGTGTACACGAACACACGCAGCATAGGTCACGCCCGCTTTTCCGGAAGTGGGTGTGGCATGCTCCGCCCCCTTTCTGGCGGCACCGCGGAAAGCCGTAATTTCGGAAATCAGGAAATCTGCCTGAACCGTTTTCAAACTTTGAAAAT
>OZ059902.1:18112544-18127544 GCA_964057215.1 Oscheius myriophilus
CTGAACCTGATGTGCAAGATTTGTTGTTAAATCGTGAAACACACAAAATATCTACATAAAACGGAGGGCGGGGGGCAGCTGCGTCGACCACCCGTACCAAAGCGGTCACGCGCAAGGAAAGATCCATTTCTAGCTGAACACATGCGATTAACCATCTTCTTAAAATAAAAGATTCGGTTTTTTTTTAATGAAACCCGAACCGACAATTTTGAGAACATCGAAAAATAAAGATTTCGTCACAGACAAATAGAATTTTGGTCCAAAACTTCGCTTTTGAAAGTTTGAGCAGATTTCATGTAACATCTTGAAAACAAAATGTTACAAATGTTACACCTCGCGATAGATTTTTAAAAGCCGGTTAATATTAAGGATTTTAGAAAAGCGCAAAAAGTGGGCGGAGCGGCAGGTTAAATGGGGGCGCACCTTCATGCGGAGACAACCCGTACCAGATCGGAATTGCTCCCAGGTCTATTACCAAGGACAAATTTTAAACGAATTTCGCGAAAACTAACAATTTCTTAACGTGCTTCGAAAAGAAACAAACTATGAAAAATTGTAGAGAGTGATCCACAACCTGAACTTTTAATGTTAGTAGCTTAAAGTTAATTATAAAGCCATGTTTCATCCAAAAATAAAGATTTCATCTGAAGCAGGTCGATTTTGACCCTTTTTTTTTGAAGTTTGAAACGTTTTTCATGCAAGTTTTCGAGAACAAGGTGCTGCATTGAATACACCTCTAAAATGTCTATCGCACTTTGAAACACTGGAAAAAGTTAAATTTGAAGGTTTTTAGAAAGGCGCCAAAAGTGGGCGGAGCTTAAGAATGCGGCCGCCCTTTCTGCTGCGCATCCGTAACAAATCGGTCACACACCCAGATCAATCAGTATATTATCGCAGTGGAACACACAAACATTCGAAAAAGTGTCTTAAAAATGTTTTATCTTTACTCCACAAACTCTAACAACTTAGGAGCAAAACAAGAGGGCCAATCATCATAGACAAACATTTCCGGTTTGGCGCTATTCCACTCAACTGAACATTTCTGAAGCCTCGCCCAATCTCCACATTTTAAAATGTCTTCCACTTCGCTTAAAGGAAGGCGTCTCCAATTTTCTTCAAACGAGTATTTTTTGTGAAGAAGCCTGCTCCATAAGTGAGTATCAAGATCCGGAGCGATAGATATATACATCTCTGTCTAAAAGTGTGCTATACTTGTTAAAATATTGAATTATTACCCAAAAATCAAGTGGATTATCATGATCTCGACAATTAGTTATTGTAACAGTGGCGATGCACCCGTTGGTTTCTATGATGACAAATTTGGTTTTTGTATCTACAGAATCTCTCTAAAAAATTGAAAATTAAAAAAAAAAGGTTTTTTGAAATACCTCTGCTACAAATTCGAAAAGCAAAGAATGCTGAATTCCCTCTAGTTCAGGAAAATAATCCATAATCCCATTTTTACGTCGTTTTAAAAGGGCCGTATCATAAGTCAGCATTATTTTCTTCTCTTTTCCTTCATCAAAATTTCCGTTCACAATTTCCTAAATAGAAGATTGTTCACGCGTACACATACACGCGTGCGCACATGTACACGAACACACGGACACTACAGGCTCCGCCCACTTCCGGCAGCGTTCTCAAATGACGGCCTGATCAGCCGGGTATAATTTTGTATAAATCGATACAATAATTTTTATACAGCTTAAAAGAAACTTAATAATGTTTGTTACAAACATATGATATCAGTTGTACAAAAAAAGAATGTCACCGACCGGGATCGAACCCTGGTCGTGTGGGTGGCAATCTGACTGGGTGGTTCAGGTTAAATTGGCCCGGCCAACCGAAATTTTCCAAATGGTTCTGAACGGGCCGGCCCGTGAGCACTCATTTACACGAACACAAGGGTACTCTCAGGCTCCGCCCACTTCTGCGCTAAAAATACAATTTTTGGCAATCCCCATAAATTGATAAAAAGGATTTCGATAGATAATTTCGGCGCCGCGCCCAAAGCCTGAATTTCGATAAATAGCAACTTGGCTAAACCAAATGCATTTTCGGAATTTCAATTTTTTAAAAAGTATTTACAAAGAAATTAATTTTAAAAGTTATATTTATCGCTTCGCCCCGATTTCATACTGGTGATAGCGGTGGGCCACCACGATTACTCACCTGAATCAACTGACGGCAAATGTTGTAATCTTGCTTTTTATTCCTAAGAATACCAGTTCCATTGGCAGGACATGCCAAGTAGAGAAAATTCAAACGGTAGCAAAGCGCAATCAGAGAAGATGAGAAATCGCAGTGCATCATTGCACACGAAACATGCTGAAAATGTGTGTTTTTGTTACCCTAAGGTAATAAGGCTTAGGCAATAAGGTTAAGGCAATAAGGTTAAGGTTAAGGTTAAGGTTAAGGTTAAGGTTAAGATAAGGTAAAAAACTCACTTTAAGGGACTCCTGCTGAAGGCAAGTCAAAAAAGTCTCCATTTGACTTCCTGTCATAAAGAAAACTCCAAAAGCTCTGTCATCTTCTTTCCTTTGTTTACTTTCTTCGTCACATTCGCACATTTCGTTCTCATTTTCACGAAATTCATCCTCCTCCTCAGATTCTTCCTCCTTTTCCTCGTCGTCGTCATCCTCCTCCTCTTCCACTACCTCCTCCTCTTGTTCGTGCATTATCATTAATAGACGAACAGAAGGAAAGCATTCAACAACTCCAGCTACTCGGTGCAGAGGCATCTTCAAGATTAACTTTTTTGTCCGAAGGGTCATTTCCGAACAAAAAGCCTTCACAGTTTCTTGCAGGTCCCGCCATTGGTCGTCAGTTTCTGCCCTCCCCGTGTGCTGAAATTTATATATAAAATAAATTTTAACGCATTTATTTTCAAGTTTAGTGTACTTACCAGAAAAATCTGCTCAAATACCAATCCAGCTAGTTCATCCATTGCATTAACGCCATCAAGAACGATGTTTTGCTTGTCGAAGAAACCCAAACTCTGAAATATCCACTTTTACATTAAAATCTCTAATATTTAAACGTAAGCTTCTCAACCTTTCTAACCCTAACCCTAACCCTAACCCTAATACTAACCCTAACCCTAACCCTAACCCTAACCCTAACCTTAATCCTAACCCTAACCCAAACCCTAACCTTAACCCTAACCCAACCCTAACCCAAACCCTAACCCTAACCCTAACCCTAACCTTAATCCAAACCCTAACCCTAACCCTAACCCTAACCCTAACCCAACCCTAACCCTAACCCTAACTCCAATCCCAACCTTAACCCTAACCCTAACCTTTAATAAGGTTTATTTAACGTTGAAAACTTACCCCTTCGTCATATCTTATAGTAAGGGCCATAACATTCTCTCGTGTAAATTTAAACTTAACGTGTTCTTGAATCACAAATTCGTGTAAAAAGGCGCAAGTCATGAGCATTTGCATCCAACTTTTGAAGGACATCTGAAAACGAAAATTAATTTTAATAAAAAAACTTTTGTATTACCTTTTCTAAAATGGAACAGTAGAAATCACGAGGAATTGAATGAAACGGAATTTTTTCAACGATTTCCATTTTCTGTTCCATTCCTGAATTAAAGGCTAAATTTTGAAATTACAAGAAAATGAATATTAATAGTTTCAAGTGACAAAATTTGTCAAAAGAATCTGATATTTGGACATTTTGCGAGAAAAAGTATAAATTTCTCGATTTGAAGAGGTGTGCAATTTGTAAATTTTGGTTGAGATTCATCGGGAATTTTGAGCCCGATGACGTCATTTTGGACACGATGACGTCATTCTAGCCAAGATGACGTCGTGTTTATAGTAATCGATAATCGATAACGCCAAATCGCCATAAACTACGCTAACATTTTTACCAATTAAAATAAACACAGTTTAAGTCAAAAATGATCCGAAAATGAAAGAGATACTGAATTTCATGAAAACATAAGCTATTAAACAAACAAAGAAAAAAAATAAATAAAGAATAACACTTTATTGAGAAATGGGGTGAAAATGTTGCGTGGGAGGTAGCGGTGACCCCTTGCAGTTATTTCTGCGCCGCAATCGATTGGGTCACGAAAATTAGCAGCAGGTGCCACAGGCTCCGCCCACTTTTAGCTTTAGGCGAGAGAGAGACAGGCGAGAGAGAGAGAGAGAGAGGGAGGGGGCGAGAGAGATAGATAGAGGGGGTGTGAGAGATATCGGGGAAGCAAGAAAGTGAGAGCGAGAGCGAGAGGGGCGAGTGAAATAGAGAGATAAAGATATAGAGATAGAGATAGAGAGAGAGGATGAGAAAGCGAGAGAGAGAGAGACATACAGACAAAGCCAGAGAGAGAGAGAGAGAGAGAGAGAGAGAGAGAGAGAGAGAGAGAGAGAGAGAGAGGGAGAGAGAGAGGGAGAATTTTCCTCAACATCACGCAAACGCACCTAGCGGAATTAGCATAACGTCAAATCTCATTGCGTAAATTAGCGTGTCGTGAAAAGTCCTCCCCAGCTTCATTTTCCATCTTGCCTCCACCGCGACATGCCGCCTAAAGCTCGCGCCAAGGGATCTACTGTCAACACGAAGGAGCCCGAAAAGAAGAAGGCGGCTGGAATGAAGAAGCCGGACAACGGAGGTAGTGCTGAAGTGAGTTAGCCTTACGTTGTTACCCTAACCCTAACCCTAACCTTCTTAAACCCAATGATTTAGGTCTGCAAATGGGTTGTCCGCGCCTTGGACATGGGAGTGGAGAAGCTGAGGGAGGAGTACAAGGGACTGGCCAAGTACACCATGCCCGACATGACCACCAACGCTTTCCAGGCAAACCACCCGCAGGGAAAGAACAGGTACAATCAATCGAATATCGCTTATCGATTGATTCCAGGTACCAGGACGTTCCGTGCCAGGACCAGTGCCGTGTGGCCCTCAAGGTCCCCGGCTTCCCTGTGGAGTACATCCATGCCAACTACGTGGCTACGCCTCAGTCGGACAAGCGCTTCATCTGCACCCAGGGACCACTGGACTGCACCATCAACGAGTTCTGGGTCATGGTTCTTCAGGAACAGGCTATCGTTATCGTCATGCTGTGCAACACGATTGAGATGGTCAGTTGGGAGGCTATCGGAGACCGTCGGCCGCTCTGTGGCCGCTTTGAGACCATTGGTGTAAACGCTTCGCGCCAGAGCGGTTCCTGGCCGCACTATTGCACTATCCCGCGCCAACCGCTCTACCCTCTCGTCATCAAGAAAATGGGCACCCCTATCGGACAAAAATGTTCAAAATGCCCACGTGAACAACCGCTTTCAACTGTGCAATAATAGAAAATGAGCACCCAAGGGCCTTTCCCCTAGCTAGGCTTAAAACCGCTTTATCCTCAACATTTGGAGAACTTCGGCCGCTTCAAGGTCGCTGTGAGACCTTTGGTCTAAGCGCTTTGTATCAACGCGATCCCAGGTCTCTCTTTTGAACCCCTTGAATAGAGGAAAGGAAATGAATCAATACTGGATTTGGCAACCTTCGGCCGCTCTTTGAAGAGCATTGCGACCGTTATATGTGTCACCGCTTTGCGACCGTTATATACTTCGTGTTCGAAGACCTTCGGCCGCTATATTTAGTCTTGAGACATTGAATCAGAATGATTTGCGCTTGAGCGGCCCTCGGCCGCAGTTTGGAACGTCCGTTTGCTTATACAACTGCACCGAACTCCTTACTCCTAGGAAAGGGACCCTTAGCTGGCGCTGCTAACTAAGACAAATCTGGCTGCGGTCTGTGAAATGGTAGCAATTGAAGGAAAATTTGTTTGCCAGGCTTCGACCGCGCGTTATCGCCGCTTCGAGTCCGTTAGCTTAGCCAACCACACTGAGCACCCTGTTCATTCATGGGAACCTTTGGCCGCTTTATGGCCGCTTTGAGGGACTGAGTCTAAAAGCTTTGCCGCTTCGCGCCTAAGCGGCTTTTGGCCGCACTTTTGTACCATTCTCGCTTAGCCAACCGCACCGAGCACCCTGTTCATGGGAAATGAGGTGCATTGTCGGACTTTGCGCTACAGCCTAAAACAGCCCGAAGCATAGTTTTAGCTGAAAATCTTTTCAGTGTGAATTTTCGCGTAGCCAAGCGCTACACTTTTAAGAAATAAACACCCTAGGGCATGTTCCATTGGACCTAATCCAATCAATGAAAAAATTTCAATCGATACTGTTCTGGATGTTGACTATATAGTGTCTTGCCGAGCGCGATATTTGAAAGACTTTTGCGATGTATATCTAAGCAAAAGATTATTTAATGAAAATGAACTCACAAGTATAATAAGAAGTGGATTCGGTGGTGGAGGGGAAGTGTGGTTAGTTCTGCATTGATTTCTGGCAGCATTATGTTAGCGAAAGCGATATTAAAAGCACTCTAGCTTTCCTAAAAAAGCGCTTATCTAAAATACCGTTAGGTTAAGCATGATGTTCTGTGTGAAAACGAAAACAGTTTGTGAAAAATTCCATTTTCAGGGAAAGGCGAAGTGCGCCCAGTACTGGCCCGAGAAGGAGGGCGAGACGTTCAAGTGCGACGGTTGCACGATCGAAGTGACCAATCTGAAGGTGACTACGATGGACAGGGAGCCTTCAGTGAAGAAGTCGATGCTCCGTGTGCGTTGGAAGGGCGGCGAGAGGGAGATCACCCACTACCAGTGGCTGGACTGGCCGGATCGCGGCGTGCCCCCCACGCGTCTCACCGCCATGGAGCTGCTCTCCTTCGTCCGTGGATCCAAGCAGCCCATTGTGGTTCACTGCTCCGCTGGAATTGGAAGGACCGGCACCATTGTGGCCATCGAGTACATTCTGGAGCGCATGGCCGCTGGGGAGCCGTGTGCGGCTATGAATGAGCTGCTGAAGATGCTGAGGAACCAGAGGGCCTACAGCATTCAGAACGACCAGCAGTACTTGGTGAGCGTTAACCTTAACCTTAACCTTAACCTTAACTTTAACCTTAGCCTTAACCTTAACCTTAACCTTAACCTTAACCTTAACCTTAACCTTAACCTTAACCTTAACCTTAACCTTAACCTTAACCTTAACCTTAACCTTAACCTTAACCTTAACCTTAACCTTAACCTTAACCTTAACCTTAACCTTAACCTTAACCTTAACCTTAACCTTAACCTTAACCTTAACCTTAACCTTAACCTTAACCTTAACCTTAACCTTGACCTTAACCTTAACCTTAACCTTAACCTTAACCTTAACTTTAATTTTAACTAAACCCCTAATTTCAGTTCATCCACCGTGTGATGTTGTGCTACTTCATGGACAAGCACAGCGACAAGTACGCCTTCATCCTGAAGGAGGGCAACTACCAGGTCAAGTATGACCAGTTCCTGGCCGACTACAAGGCCTTCACCGGATGTCAGTAGAATGTAGTGATAAAGAATCAAAATAAAGACAATTTCGGAAAGATATATATCGCATAGATTTCGATAGCGAGCCCATATCTTTTTGCGGCGGTAACCCGTACCACATCGGTCATGCAGTCATGTGAGCCTTTTTTTTCGAAATCTGTGTTCAAAACAGAATAATGTTTACTAAACAGTCAGTATCTTTATATCGAGTTAAGTGCGCAGATCAGCCACTGTGGGCCCTCGGAAGGGTGCCCCAAATGCAAATTTCGACACATTTTGCGCTATAACTTTTTTCTAGTATGGGAAATTTTTTGATCCAAATTTCAAACTTTGTCAGTGTAAAATATTCTATCGATTCGTATAAAAAAATGTTTGGTTTTATCAACTTCGATTGCAGTTACAGTACTCCAACCCAAAAATCGATAATCGATTTCTTTAGTTTTTGTCATTGACAGTCGAAAAAAGGCGAGTTTTCGATTTATTGTGTTTTAAGAATTGCTGGCCTCGAAAGCATTCTTGCAGTTGCAGAAGAGGGTATATCTTCTTCGACAAATTTTCCCGATTTTTGAAGAATTCGTTCGATAGAATATTCCTGAAGCCTCGCCCAATTCCTTCTCTTCACGATTTCTTCAACTTCGGTTAAACTAACAAATCGATCATTTTCTTTAAAGGGCTCGTCAGGGGCCTTTTCCAAATCGTATGCTAATGAAGATTTGGCAAGCATTTTGCGCACGGCCGTTGGCTGGAGCGGTGTTGGGGAAAATGATTTCAATTGAAATGACTCGATTTGCATACCGTCCATTTCCAATCCGAAAAGGCCCCTGACGGTGCCTTTAAACAAGTAGCGTTTGTAAATTCCAGCGCTCAATGCATAAGGATCGAAGAACGGGGATATTTGCATAAATATATAAAAATTTAGAAAATTTACTTTTGTCGACTTACATAACTGTAAAGATCGGCGTGACGATGGAAATTTGCCAATCTGACAGTGGCTACACAACCTTTGGTTTCGATTAGGACAAAAATTGTATAAGCACACTGAAAACTCAAAAAGTTTACGAGAGCTTCAGTAAAACAATCTCACGAGGGAAGTCCGTAATGGTACCCCCGGAGTTTGAAACGAGACCTATACCATTGGATAGAGCATAAAAAGTTGTCCCTAAAAGTGGTCTCCAATTTTGCTGCGGACACATGGGAGACGAGAAATGTCGGTTTTCGTTTCTATGCTAAATTATGCATTTACGCAAATGTGGCTTATCTTGGGAAGAAATCGACCGCTAAAGTGTGAAAGCGTGGTAAAGTGGTTAAGTGAACTGTCAAAGATTAGCTATGCTGGATCTATCTCCGGCGGTACTTTTTTATAATTTTTTTTTGCTCATTTCAACTTTAACTTTTTTATTACATCTTTTGTTTTTGAAAAAATTTAAAAATCGGGAACATGGGAAGGGAAGACCATTTTCGGATTTTCCTATAATTCTAAAAACAAAGAAAAGATTTCCCGACTAATACAAAATTTTCAAAAACAAAAGATGTAATAAAAAAGTTAAAGTTGAAATGAGCAAAAAAAATTATAAAAAAGTACCGCCGGGGATAGATCCAGCTTAGCTCATCTTTGACAGTTCACTTAACCACTTTACCACGCTTTCACACTTTAGCGGTCGATTTCTTCCCAAGATAAGCCACATTTGCGTAAATGCATAGTTTAGCATAGAAACGAAAACCGACATTTCTCGTCTCCCATGTGTCCGCAGCAAAATTGGAGACCACTTTTAGGGACAACTTTTTATGCTCTATCCAATGGTATAGGTCTCGTTTCAAACTCCGGGGGTACCATTACGGACTTCCCTCGTCAGCACCGAAGAAATTTTCCGTTTGAATCAGTAGAGTGAGCGGAATGCCTTCTAGTTCGGGAAAACGAGACATTTTCCCATTGTGAAGTCGTTCTTCAAGCTGTGAATTGTAGCCCAGCTCTATTTGCTTTCTTTCGTCATTGAAGGAGCCTTTTACTACCTCCTAAAAATGTAAAAATACATTTGTTTAATAAATAGTTGAATTTAAATCGATCGTTTTATTCATTTTCACTGAACTGGAAACTTCAAGTGCCTTAAATTGAATACTGTTAAATGTGGGCTAAAATGGCTTCTCGTGCCGAATGGTAATCAATAGAATCGATAGTTTGTTTAGTTTATTTTGTAATGGAAAGCCCACGTTTCCCTAATCCTTAAGTCACCCGTAACACCCTTAGATTGACCTTAAGGTTAACCTTAACTATAGAGCATACCTTAACCTCCACCCACCCGAACTTAACTTTCAACACCCTAAGCTTAACGTTAATGTTTCCCCTAACAAGCACCTTAACGTAAACTTCTACACTTAATTATGTACCTTAACCGCCAACACTCTACGCTTAACGTTTACCCTAACACTAACCCGTTACTTAAGCTCTAGCTTAACTCTAACTCTTACTTTACACTAGCATAAGTTTAACCCTAACGAGAACTCTGATTAGAGAACTATCTAACAATTATCGCGCTCCATTGCGAAAAATCTGACCTACGGCCAACTTAGTTTTAAAACGGAAGGGATTGATAAGCACATGTCATGTGACAGCCGATTTTCCTGCCGAATTTTGCATTTTTTGTTCCAAAATCGGGCCAAAAATCGATTTGAAATAAGTGAATGAATCACAAAAATTTTGTGATAGGAAATTTTTAAAATCGTTTTTTAAAAATTTCCTATCACAAAATTTTTGTGATTCATTCACTTATTTCAAATCAAATAGTGTTTTACAAAAAAAAATTAAAACCTTTTTGCTAACTATCTTCTGAAATTTAGCAAATTTAGGTTGGCCGCCGGAGTAGGGCAAATTAAAAAGGTTTTTTTTACAAGAATAGTTTCAATGTCTTTATTAAAGACAGGATGACTTGCTTATTTATTCGAATCGCGCTCCATTGCGAAAAAACTGACCTAAGGTCAACGTAGTTTTTTTTCATTTAATGTCAAACGTTGCTAAATGTAAATTTCTCGTTTTATTGTCTTTGTCAAATTGAGGCTTTCGGCATTTAAATATCGAAACAACCGCAGGTTTCAATTGCGTTTGCGGCGCGGGGCGGCTGCGGCGCGGTTCGGCTTCTATTGCCGCCTACTTCCGCAGCAGAATAGCCGTGTAACAATCGATTTTCAATCCTCAATTTACATATATATTTTTTAATTATAAAAGACTGTATTTCCTCAAAATTTTTGAGCTAAGTAAACCATGAATCAACTGATGACATCTGTTTTGAGCTCGATTTAGGTGATTTTCGTAGTTCATTACAGAGTCGTCAATGCTGATATACCGCAAACGATGGAACAACGGAATTAGAGAAGTTGAAAAGTCGCAACTCATCATTGCACAGGATACATGCTGAAAAAAAATATAAGCGTTAAAGCGATTTCGAAATTGGGTGCCGCGCGCGGAGAAAGGGAGCAAAATGAAGATGCGCAGATGCAAAGCGCAAAAAGCGCAACTGTTTAAAAAAATCACTCACTTGAAGTGAAGGCAACTGAAGAAAAGCCAACGAAGTCTCCAAGGGCCACAATACTTCAAGAAAAACACCGAAGGTTCCGTCAAATTTCTCCTCGCTTTCATTTTCGTCATCACTTTCATTTATAGCGTCATTTTCTTCCGCCTCCGCCTCCGCCTCCGCCTCCGCCTCCGCCTCCTCCTCATTTTTCAAGACTGTTATGATAAAGAATATAATTTCATCACAGCGTTTTTCATTTTAAGCAAATGATCTTCAGTTTTTATATTATCCAGTTAATGATACTTTACTTAAAAAGTTTAGAAATAGCGGACTAACCACATTAATATCCTCAAATACCAATCCTGCTAGTTTTGTTTTAGCATTGGCACTTTCAAGTTTTTTTTTATTTAGGCTGCAGATATACCAAGTCTGAAATATTATCATTCCCCAACATTAGCTTTACCAAACCTTAATTAACCTTAACCCTAATCGTCGCCCTAAATATGGCCTTAGCCTTAACTCTCCTCTAACCTTAACCCTAAACCCTAACCAACGAAACCTTAACTCTAACTCTAGCCCCACCTTTACCCACATCCCAATCCCAGCCTTAACTCTGTTCTACCCATCTATACCTTAACTAACCACCATTACCTTAATTCAAATCTACCCTAACTCTAACCCTAACCGTGTAAAACAGCTGTAAAGTCAATCTTAATGTGAATCCTCACGCTAGCCCGAAACCGTAAACCCACATTTTCACGAAGCCTTAATTCCCCTTAACTCTACCTTAACCATCACCCTTAGATTTACCTTAACGTTAACCTTTACGATAACCCTTAGATTTACCTCCGCCCATATGAACTTAACCTTCACCTCTACCCTAACCGCATAAACTTAACGTTAGCGTTATACCAATCTCTTACCTTAAAGCAACTTCTTCACTTAATTCTTAGCTACGGTTGACCTTAACGTTATCCTTGAAACTAACTTTTTACTTAAGCTCTACCTTAACTCTAACTCTTACTTTACACTAACTATTTTCTTAGCTTTAACCCTAACGAGTACTCTCATTAGAAAGGTAACGAAAGTACCTAAACCATAAATCTTACCCTAACCTCAACCTTACCCAAACCTTAACCTTACTTTGTCAAAATAGAACAAAAAACCGTACTAACCTTGTTCTTTACTTCATAGCGAAGGGTAATGGAACTCATACCCCATGCTACAAATCGGAAGTGTAAATGTTTTTCAATTACAAAATCGAACAAGGATTTGCAAGTCATTCGCATGCAAATCCAACTTTTCAAAGACATCTGAAAATTACTTTTAAAATGATTTAAATTGAAATTACCTTTTGTAAAACAGCGATTCCTATATGGGGAATGGAGGAAAACAGAATTTCTCCTTTGGTTTTCTCCTTCCTTAGCTTTTTCCACGGCGGAGGAAGAATTTGAGGAATTTGAGTTTTGTTAGTTGTAGTTTCATCTGTAAATGTATAAAATGTAAAAATTCCTCTGAAATGATATGGTGATGGCAATTAAGGCGCGGAATGAGTGGTCGCTTTTTGGGTGACCCCGGCACTGGACAGTTGCTCACTAATCGATTGACCAACTAATAAATTGTAAATGTTGTGAATCCATTGTTCGATAGAAAAAAAAGGAATTAAAAAAGAGAAATACATAATTTTCACAATAAAACAAAATGCGCGGTTTGAATCGGCGGCACCCTTTTGATAAGCTGCCGGCGCCGCCCTAACGCCTGTGCAGTCATGTCCGAGTGGTTAAGGAGATTGACTAGAAATCAATTGGGCTCTGCCCGCGTAGGTTCGAATCCTGCTGACTGCGAAAACTTTTTGTTTCATAAAATGAACGAGTAAATCGATTTTCATTGAAAAATGTACAGTTCCAAATGATTGCCGTTCTGTGGCGCCGCCTCACGGCGGGTTCAAGTATAGGGGGTGGCGGCCGCGGCGCCATTTGATCGGAGGTTGGCGTAGAGCCAGGTTACGCCCCCTTTTCGAATTCCTACGCTGTTTCTAGGCCTTTTCGGGTCTCTTCTGCGGTTCTCTCTGCATGATTTATTTTATTTCTTTAATCATTATTTTTCTTAATTTTTATTGTTAAAAATTCGGAAATTGTATAAGCTTTCAATTTATGTATAAGTCAAATAATTAAGAAAATGCAATAAAATATCCTCGAGTCTCCGAATCATCCTTCGTTCGGACGCGGCGCGGACAGGGGTGGACTCCCCCGCCGCTTTGGGCACGTCGTGGCCTAGGTACAGCAACATGATACAAAAAGAGAAACAATTGTTGCATAAAACAATTTCGCTAATGGTTTATTGACCAAATTTACCGCTGATTTTATTGTTTAGAAGAGTAGGAAGAGACCGATGATCTTCAGGCCGGCTGAAGCCACAGAGGAGGGAAAGTTCTCATCGAGGATGTCTTCTTCTTCGATTTCTTGGCGAGGCTCACGCGTGGTTCTTTTGATAGTAACTCTGGATCTCGTGGCTCGTGGGGCTTCCGAGGCTTCTGAAGATCCTCCTGTGGCTGTTGTGGTTTCTGTGGCTTCTGAAGAGACTTTTGTGGCTTCTGAAGCTCCTGTGGTTCCTGTCGCCTCACTTGTTGTCTGAGTTGCCGTCGTATCAACAGTGGTAGTTCCTGTAGTTTCCTCCGTGGTTACGGTAGCGGTTGTTTCTGTACTCTGGGTTACTGTAGGCTCTTCCGAGGATACGGTGCTTGAGGCTATCGTTGTGGGAGATACGGTAACCACCTCGGAAGATACTGTAGTTGTGGTTTCTGTAGTCTCCTCTGTGGTTACGGCAGTCGTAGCTTCTGTAGTTGTAGGACTCGTCAGCCCATGTTCCTCCATGAAGAAAGCCGGAAGAGGGAAGTTCTTCCCCAAAGTGCAGCCCTCTTCCTCGCAACAGCACCACTGATCAGTTTTGCCGGCACTATCAGCGTCGCAGTTCGATGTTTTGGGACAAAACATCGCAGCTCCACAAGTGAATGTTATTTTGTCCTTTTTTACACTTCTAAAGAAATTCTATCGAACAAATGTGTGCTTATAGAACCTCAAGCATTTTCCAAGGCAAGTCACTGAGTTCGGTACCATTGCGCTGTTGAATGAAGCATCGAGGAACTCGGAAGCATTGACGGAACCTGGGAATAGAAGTTGATCTCTCTCTCTCTCTCTCTCTCTCTCTCTCTCTCTCTTTCTCTCTTTCTCAAACTGACCACTTGGACACTTCATTCCACCTTCCCACTGTTTATTGCAAAGATCCGTCTCGCAGCAGAAACCGCCAGACACCCCACACTTGAACATGCTGGGGGACATTAACTTTGTTCCATCTTCTTTTCTAAAGCCATATTAATATAAACTACAAAGAGATATATGAGAGAGAGAGAGAGACCGAGAGACAGAGAGACAGAGAGAGTGTGAGTAAGAGATGGAGAGACGGAGATGAGGGTACTCACATGCGACAGATTCCCATGGACTTATCCTTAGTGTCATCACCGACGTAACACTTGATGGAAGAGGCGGTGCGAAGAGCGAAGAGGAAGAGAAGGAGGGAGGCCCACCGGCCAGAGGGGAGAACCATGGTGGAATGAGGAAGAGGGAAAGAACAAGTCGCGTAAAGTCTTACGCAGCGTTTAACCTAGCGGAAACGTGAGCGTGAAGTTAAACAGCAATTTGAACGGGTAAAGATGAGAAAACGCTTTAAGCGATTGTTAAGGGCTTAAGAAGAGAAGGAGCATCTCTTCGTTGTTTTCATAGGGCAGCCGTTTTGGGTTGTTCATGACTGAGGCTGAACAAGCGGTATGAAATTCAGTAATTGATTAAAGGGGCAGTAAGGGGCCTTTTCATTTCATTTTCGATCGGATACGGTCGGAAATTATGCGAATGAACTATGCAAAATTGTCTCGCACCCTCCTCATTTTTACAGTTATCTCAGTCAATTAGAATGAATTCGGTTCATTAGCATCCCTTGTAAATACCGGACATGCAGGGCGTACTGGCCATCCGCACAATCTGCGGATGGTCGGCCGTTTTTGGACACTTTGAAACCAGGTCTATCGAAAACGGTACATTTCCGACCCATAGTCATATACATTTT
>OZ059902.1:18132544-18202544 GCA_964057215.1 Oscheius myriophilus
TAAAAAATGGTAATGGCTGAAATATTGGGGCCCCAATAATGAAATTTCGACATTTTAGTGCCCAGGGCGCTTTTCCTTTCATTGTTACGGTAGATTTCTGTTTACAAAGAGAATTCAGAATTTATCAGAATAAAACAAAATTGGTAAAAATCATACTTTGAACTCGTTTTTACGAGTTTAAATGATGATTTTTTTTCGAAGTTCTACCGTACCGAAATTCGACCTACCGTGCCAAAAATGTACCAGGGCCCAAAAATGTTCGGCACCCCAAAAGTTGCAGAATTTTATTACTGGGTCATGGGGTAGGTCAAAAACAAATTTTGCAACCATATCTTTATTTAAATGTGAGTTTTATTGTTTTTTACAGAGCAAGGAAATTCACCAAAGTTAACTATGTTCACATTGGAATTCTTCGAAAAACCAGCATTACATCACACCGAAGAAGAAGAAATTCCTGCTCGAAACATCTTTGAATTAAGAGCACAGTGCGGCATTATGAACAAATGGAATGAAGATATCATGACAGCGAACGTGGTTCAAAATCGACTGAATAAACTGTTTAATGAAATAAAGATTGTTTTTGTAATTTTGACACAAAAAGTCAGCAGAAGTGGGGAAATACATAAGATAAAGAGTAAAAGAGAGAAAGGAGAAAAGAGAGACAGGCAGACAGAGAGATAAATAGAGAGAGATGCAGAGAGAGAGAGAGAGAGAGAGAGAGAGAGAGAGATACATATAAAGACAGAGAGAAATACAGAGAGATACAAAGATAGATACATATAAAGAGATTCAGAGAGAGAAACGTACAGAGAGACAGATAGAAAGTTAGATGGTGAGCGAGAGAGCGAGAGAGAGGGAGAGAGAGAGAGAGAGAGAGAGAGAGAGAGAGAAAGGGTGGAAAGAAAGGGGGAGAGTTATTCGTTGAGGAATGCTATTTTCGACACAAGAAAAACAAAAGCTTTCTAAAAAAGCGATTTTCAAAAAGCTACCCCTGACTTCGGCAGATTGCGACCGACTTTCTATGAAAACCGATTTTCTAAAAGCCATCCTAGCCACATTTGCAAATCGCGACTATCTGTCTTAAAGGAAGGGAGAGCTTTTAAATTATTAAATAAAATCATGAAAAAAAATGAAAAAAACAATATTTAGAATACAGTTTTTAGCAATGGAGCGCGGAAAATTACCGGATGAACGAAGGCCTATTTTGGTAAGTGTGGCCAAATAGTCATATTAGCCGACAGATATACTGTGCGAGACAGAGATAGACAGAGAGACAGAGAGATACAGAAAAATATACATATAGAGAGATATACAGAGAGATACTGAAAGAGATACATATAGAGAGATACATAGAGAGAGAACATGCAGAGAGAGAGCGATGTAGATAGAGATAGAGAGAGGAAGGAGAGAATTTAGTAAATTCATGCCTGTTTTCGGAACTTAAGAAAAAATAAAGCTTTTAAAAAAGCCGTTTTCAAAAAAGCTACCAAGGTTTCGGCACCTTGCGCCCATCGGCAAAAGCAGAATTAATTTGAAATTTGGTCCCGCCACGAAAAACCAAATGCCTTCGTCACAAAACAAGCGACAGCTGTTTGCTCAATCGGAAAGACTTTTTCGCCCTCAGGCTACGCATTACACAGCGCTCTTCCTGACTATTCCTCCTCTTTTCTGCAGTTCAAATAAAATTTTACGTTTTTTCAGGTCTGCGACATAAATTCACAGATAATTGTATAACTTTTCAAGAAGACATAATCTTTTATTTGACGCAATTACTGGGCTGCGCTTTCGGTATGTTATTTTTCTCATTATGCTTGGAAAATTGAAATTGCTGAAAAGTTTGTTTCCACAGATGTAGTTTTAAAAATTTTGGGGCCCGGGTCATTTCAATGTTACGGTAGTTTGCTATTGTTTACTGTAGAAATTCAAAATTTACAAAAAGCATAAACATTTACTTATTTATTAAATTCGACTTCATATCGTAAGTCAACCTACAGTAATAAAAATTCCTCTGTTTCCAAAAGTTACCAATTTTCTTTTCTGGATCACACAAAATTTCAGCAAATTCTAGTTTTCATGCCAAAGATACGGCTAAAACAACAGTTTGTTTCAGATAATTCTATTTGGAAAATGCCTTTCATTTAAAGGGATTGTCAGGGGCTTTTTTATGCTACAGTACCCCCACGGTAATAAAAACCAACGTGGCACTACCTGCGATTACGATTGCCCGCGACTACTCCTTTGGGATTTGTTGAATTGATTTGGCTGCGAGGATTAAACCTCTCGCTGAGAGACGCAGACTGAACGAGAAACGCCGCTGAGAGCCTTTTTCCACAGCCAACTCGGCTACCAGCTATATTTTTATGCATTTTCATATATTTTACGGCAGTTATTTAGCGTGTAATTATTTTAAATAGTGTAAAAACCGAAAAACTATTAAAATACACTTTTTAGAGCTAAAATTAAAACCGGGTTTGAAATTCCGCAAAGAAAATTTTGGCAAAATGCCAGCTTGCCGATTTGCGCACACTTTTCTGTAAACACCGCGACGTCGCCCCTGCGCATGGCCGTTGGCTGAAAGCCATTGGAACAAAATTTTTCACTTATTCATCATTAAAATACTTTTTTATCGGATACGTGCATGAAAAATGGGTATGGAATCCTGAAATAATAAATTATGAATAATCAAATAGAATAAACTTGCAAAAGGCCCCTGACGGTCCCTTTAATTTACGCGAACTTTGGTATAATTGTTCATTCTTGGACTACCCAGTGGTCAAGAAAAATTTTGGAATGGTGTTGTTGCAACGTAAGTATTTTTCCCTAACTGCTTTCTCAGCTCTTTTTTTAGGAGTACAAGCAACAAAGATAACTTTGTTCCACGATCACATCGAAAAAATATGATGCAGCCCAATCAGCAAATGGAAAAGAAAAGTCGATTGCGGCGATAGTTGGTACAAAAAAGATTAGGACAATAAATAGTTTTTATTAAGAACTTTTTTATCGTGTTTTATAACGACGATTTTTCAGGTATGTTTGTTCTTATGGCAGTAAGAGTACACAGAATAATAAGAAAACACCGTGCTTTCAAAAAGTCATTTCAAAAAAGCGCTAAATACTGTTTTTTGCAATGGAGCGCGGAAACTTGCCGGATTAGCGAGGGGGCCTATTTCGCTGAGTTTAGCCAAACGAGTCAATTGAAGCATCATAAAGAAGCCTTAAACTTGGGTATAGTCCATTTCCAACCAAGAGTCGACGACTTTCAATGGACCTTGATTTCCACTCGTATTTAACCACTAGCAGCTTGAAACATTGAAGTAAATAGAAATTTAGCAAGCTAAACAGCACAGTAAAAGAGGAGTGCACAGGCAATAAAGAAATCGCGGCGGGACCACATGTACCTAGTCTATTAGTAAAACCCCTTTTCCTTGTGTCTTTTTTTAGGAAACGCACTATATTTATGAAAGAGAGATAAAAAGGGACAGAGGGATATCGGCAGAGAGATGCAGAGTGACAGACGAAAAGAGACAGAGTAGAAGGGAGAAAATGAGATATAGAAAGATAAAGAAAGAGGGAGAGATGTTGAGAGAGAGGGAAGGGAAAAAAGATAAACAGAGGGAGATACAGAAAGAGAGAGACAGAGAGAGAGAGAGAGAGAGAGAGAGAGAGAGAGAGAGAGAGAGGGGTGCGCTTTCGACACACAAGCAAAAAAAACTTTCTAAAAAAGCCGATTTTCGAACAGCTAACATAGACTTCTGCAGATCGCGACCGCTTTTCATTTCACATATTCGGAATTCTTTCATGGTTGGGTCCCGCCACGAAATGCCAATTGCCTCCACCGCAAAGCATACGGCAGCTCATTCCTCTATCGACCCGCCCTTTTCGCCCTCGGGCTGCAATTGCGCGCAACAATTCTTTCTTTTTTTCTCATTTTAGCATTCTCATTTTTTTCATTTTCAGATTTGTGACATATATTCACGATTATGCATCATATTTGAATGGTTTTTATCGAACGGAGTTTGAGAAGGAGAGAAATGAGATAATTTGCTGGAGCGTATACGGAGTGAATTCCTAATGGTGAGTGAGACAACCAAAATTTCTTAATTTTGTAATTGTTTAAAGTTTATTCACAATAAAATATTTCGTTTAGTAGGATTTGAAGACTTTCCTCTAGTAGGAGCATGGCCTTGAAGAAGATTTTAGGACCCAACACACCACCCAATCGCATGGAATCTCACAAAGCTAACAGAAACCCATCTTCTTCCTCCTCTCTTCACCTAGGAGACCCGGTCCCTCCTCATCCTCCCTCTCCCCTCCTATCCTTCTCCTTTCAAATCCTCCTCCTCTCTTACACCTACCATGTGTGTCTGGGAACTCCCCGAAATCCCAAAGAGACCCTCCCCCTTCCTGGCCACACACCTCTGGACAACATCTTTCCCCTCATCACCGCATGCTTCCCTCCCCCAAAAGAAAATCTCGTTTTTCCAAAAAACGAGATTCACAACCCCAACCTCACAGCCTGCTCACTGCCTCATATGCAATGGACCACACATTCCTTCTCTCTGCCCCAAATACCGCACTTTCCAGGAGATAATCCACATCCTATGCAACGTCATGCAGCACTGTGTCGTTTGCTTGCTTAAAAACCAAACACTCTTGCTTCCTGACCACATGCAAGCACTGCGGGGGAACAAACTACAACACCGTCTTATGTCCTTTTCCTCCCAAGACCGACCTCACAAACCCTGTCATCATTGTGACCGAGGATAAAGACACAGAAATGGACCCCATTCCCACGCTGCAAGCCTCTACTCAGACCCCTACGCCCAAACCTTACGCAGAGACCACCCTTCATGGCCCCTCACAACCCGCCCAACCCATGTTCGCTGGCATTTGAACAATTCATCTAATCAGGAATTTGAACAATTTGAACACCAAAAATATCAGGAATTTGAACAATTCATCTAAGAAATGGACGAATCAATTACATGATCACTTGGTTTAAGATTGCCTGAATAAACAACTTAAGGCTTTTTGTTTGTTTGTTTGAGTGTGAATACAGAGAGATACAAAAAGGAAGGGAGGTTGAGAGAGGGGAGGGAAAAGAAAAATACAGTGATATAGAGAAAGACAGAAAGATAGAGATTAAGATAAAGAGAGAGAGAGAGAGAAGAAAGGAATAAAGGGGAACCTTTCGTTGACGAACGCCTTCTTTCGCCGCGAGCAACCAAGAAACAACAAAGCTTCCCATGAAAAGCGATTTTCAAAAAGCCACCCATATTTCTGTAACTCGCGATCCCCTTTAGCAGAACCCGAATTCAAAGTTGGGTCCCGCCACGAAATGCCAATTGCCTCCGCCGCAAAGCATGCGGCAGCTCATTCATCTATCGACCCGCCCTTTTCGCCCTCGGGCTGCAGTTGCGCTCGCTCTGCCCGAGAATTCTTTCTTTTTCTCATTTTAGCATGCTTATTTTTTTCATTTTCAGATTTGTGGCATATATTCACGAATATGCATTCTATTTTAATGGTTTTTGTGGAATGGAGTTTGAGGAGGAAAAAAATGAGATAATTTGCTGGAGCGTACACGTGAATTCGAAGTGAATTCCCAATGGTGAGTGAAACAGCCAAACTTTCTTAATTTTGTAATTGTTTTAATGATATTTCACAGTAAAATAGTTCGTTTAGTAGGATTTGAAGACTATTCCTGGAGAGGAACGGGGCCATGGAGAAGACTGGCCATAATTGTCTACTGCAAGTTTGATCATCTGTACGTTAAAAGTGAAACAGAAGGAAGAATGTGGAGGGCTCCCTCTGACGATTTAACCCCCCCCCCCCTCTTGAAGAAGCCCCACACCCCGCCCGTATTTTTGTTCCCCCCCCCCTTAATATAAATGTCACGATTAACACCAGAGACCCCCCAGTGACAGGAAGGCCCCGAAATATTTTTTGGGTGTAGAAAAGTTTTCCGTCCAAGAATACACAACGATTCCTGGTTCAAAATCGACTGAATAAATTTGTTTCAATAAAATCATTTCTTATTTCTATTTGTATGGTTAAAAAATGATAAAAGTTCATGTTCAAGTGGCCATATTAAACTGAACGCAGCTGAGGGAGTACTGTATTTGGGAATAGAGCGCGGAAATTGTTGTTGAATATTTTCGTTTTTTTTTTGGGTGAATTACACGAAAGAAGTATGAAATTCCCATTATTAAACTAAACTCACTAAGGAGTACTGTATTTGGCAATATTTGGCATGATTCAATTTAAAAATTCCACAAAAAAGCACAAAAGTCACCAAAAAACCAACTTTTCTTAGCATTTTCGGACTTTTTTCTTTAATGGGCGCGGCCTGACTCCACCCATGAGGGTTACCCGTACCAACTCGGCGGCGCGTTTGATAAAATGAGTTTTAAGATCAACATCGGCTTCGACAACAATTTTAACTGAAAATTTCATTCTATCTAATTTTCGACGATAATTTCTTGACTTCCATTTACAGAATATCGAACACACGGGGCATAAGCCGGATTATGGAAGGAAGGCCTCCGCCTGAATAGTTGTTTTATAAGATTTTAAAAAGAAAAGAACCTTCTTAAAACTAGAATTCTCACTATCCCACTCACAAGTAGCACGGCCAAAAGCAAGCCAATCAACACACTTGTAATATTCGTTTCACTTTCGGTGAATCCTTCCTCTTTTACGGCTTTAAACGCGATTACAAATCCCCTAAACCTTAAATAAGGCCCAAATTAAGGTGAACTTACTTGGCCACTATACTATTATCGCTTTTGAACACAATTGTAGCAATTCTTCCGGAGGTTTCAACAGGTGGAGCCATAAGAACGTGCCCATTCAATTGTAGGGCGTGTCTAGATGAGGTGGCATTTCCATCAAAAAACGTAACGTAGTCATTGTGAGGTTCAGTTTCGAAGAATGTCACATTCAGAATTACGTGGTGGCCTTCTGGAGCTTCGATTTGATAGGTACACTTCTGATTCAAGCAGTAGTCATCAGGGTACCGGGGCGAGTAGAGGTCTTCCCAGGTTACGGTAGCATGGCGTTTTAGGTCCCCACATGAACAGTCTGTCGATTGGTTAAAAGTCTAAATCCAAACAAACCATTAGAATCCAGCCAAAACCACGACATATTGAAGGAAGAAGAGTGGTTGCTTACAACAACATCGGAATCGAGTAATCGGTGGTAGACCATTCTGACTTTACTGGATGTTGGGATGTTTAAGCGGTGTTTTACAGTTACATCGCCGTGACTTTCATATCTGAAGCACCAAATCTCAATTTCAAACGAAACTTTACCTGGTTGTGGAACCATCAGCTGTTATGGATAAGAACTCGTCTTCATACGGGAAATGGTAGCTGGTTGTTAGGCGAAGGGTCTGAAACTTTGAGTTATGAGTGTAAGAGATTGGCAGGGTGAGTGTGTGCATGTGAATTCGTTAAGCAGTGTGGGTGATTGTGAGATTGTAAGGATATGAACGCATTTGCGTAAGTGTTAGGATGTGAGAACGGTTGGTTCTGAGGGCGAGAATATGAAGGCGTTGAAGATATGGTAATGTGACGAGGCTGCGACATTATCACATTCCCCGAACCCAACGATCTCCCATTCTCACGTTCTCACATCTTTATATCTTCACACTCACACAACTTCACGTTTTCATCGTCGAGTACTAACGCGTTCACATAAAAACGTGAAGTTGTGCGAGTGTAAAGATATGAAAATGTAAGAACGCGAGAATGTGAGATAGTATGGTTCTGAGAGTGTGATGACGTGATGTCGTGAGGATGTGTAGATGACAAGCAGAGAATTTGCAAATGTGAAAATGTGAGGATGGGAGGGGTTTTGGTGTGGGAACGTGTGGGAGTAATGATGTGAAGATGTGCGAACGTGAGACTGTGCAAAAGTGAAGACGTTAGGATGTGAGTGTGTGCATGTTAGTAAGTAAAGCAGCGAGGTTATGAGGGTATGAGGATATGAGGAAGTGTGATTGGGAGGCTGTGGAAACGGAGCGTGGGTTTAAAGAAAGAGGACGTGCAATGGTGTAAAAGTGAGAATGTGAAAACGTTAGGATATATGGGATACAGACTGAATGGTTTTGGAAATGTGAATATGAGACAGTGTGTGTATTTGTGTATATGATTATCAGTATGTTATGCTTTGAGGATGGGGGTGCGTGGGCGTGTGAGGACGTTTGGTATAAATCTTGGAACTGAAGATGTGATATGTAGGGACGTGTAGATGTGAGTAGGTGACACATTGCAGATCCTCTCTTAAACAATTCTCTTATGGTCTCTGTGTGTCTGTGTGTGTGTTTGTTGTCCCCATGTGAAAGTGCGCTGGGTCCGTCACGTGTCTGCGTCTCCTCATTTTCCCTTCTCTTTCGTTGCAGAGGATTCTAACTCCACGTAAATTCGACGAAAACGAGGTCATTTGAATCGTTCATTTCGAGGGCGCAGCCGTCGGCGAGCGGCCGGAGGCCGCTAGCAGCCAGAATATTCAGGAACCCCGTTAGGCGGGTCGGAATATTCTGGTCCTTTAATAATAAAACGCTATGGTTTCTGTGTGTGTGTGTGTGTGTGTGTGTGTGTGTGTGTGTGTGTGTGTGTGTGTGTGTGTGTATCTATGGTCTATCAGCGTAAAATAACGCGTTCCCTTCCCCAGATGAAGAGAGTAAACGCGGTCGGTTAATGATTTTCCCCCTTCCGTTACCTGAGTGCTACGTGAACAAAGCACTGCCATTCTCTTTCACTGTTCCTATCAGTCTCTCTCCGTCCGGTCAGTTCAATTTCCACTACTATCCTGTCTCTGTCTCTATGTCTATCACTCTGTCTTTCTGCTCATTTTCTATCACTACTTATTTTCAACAATGTCGAAAAGAAAGCCTAACAAAGAAACAAAAGAGGAATCTTTTCTAGTCACGTGGGACGTTAGCAGAGCTCTTCGCAGCGAACGGGTCAACTGCTATTAGATGCCAGGGTAGCGGAACCACAAACGGAATACTATTAACTAACCCCCATGGGTAAACCCTCCGGCCATCCGGAGTGTTCACTGATTCCATGAGAGCCTGTGACCACCTGATTAAAGGGACAGAAAAAGCAACGTCGTGGCTCGGATTATAGCGACTTGCGACTTATGACAGGCTGAGCGCTGACCTTTTCAATCACCGATAAGTGTTAATAAGGCTGTGACATTCAGTCGCTTAAATAACCCCTATCCCAGAGGGTACCTATTTTGGACGGGTTTCAAAGGAGTTCTCGCGGTGTCTCGGCCTCTTTCGTATCAGATCGGCGGCTGCCGTGTGACACCCATTTGTTCCAATGCAATATTTCGGTTCAATTACCCCAGTTTGAGGTACTAATGGAAAATCGCACTCTGCTGAAGCGGAGTTAGGCAAAATTTTTGAAGCCTTCCTTTGAAAAGGCAAAAATGAGACTGAGACTCGACTCCTTCATTTCATCTCTCTCTCTCCAGCCTGTTCTTCTTTCCCTGGCTGCTGAGGCAGTGGGGCAGTATGCGGCCGAATGGCTTCATGGTGAAAATGTTTTGCCCTTAGTTGCCAAAAATTACATTAAACCAAGAATTAATGGAAGAAAAAACTGTGCGGGCCCCCAACCAGAAGCGTAAGCGCGGCCAAGGCCGCGCTAACGCTCTATGAGGCTGTCAGGGCGTGAGAAAGTATGTATGTGTCACTGTGAAAACGTGAACTGGGCGTGAGCTTGCGAGATCATTAGGATTGAAGGGTGTGAGTATGTAAAATTATGAGAACTTGATGTTGTAAGAACGTAAAAAAGCAAAACTCAAGCGACCTTGTGAATCCATGTTTGAGTGGGAATCGCAAAACGGCAAGTCATGTGACAACAATGCCCCGGAATCGTCATAGAGAAATTCCCTCTCGACAAAAACTGTTTTTCCAAATTACTTGGACAAAGACATTCTAAAAAAAGAATTTAAAAGGTATGTTGGAAAACACCAACCTACTGGTACAGTTATTGATTTTACCGTCATATTAAAGCCATGATCTCCTTCAAAAGCCGCATTTGCTCTGTAGACGATTGAAAGCTCTTTCCCAACAAAAGCCAAGGGTTCTGCCATTTCTTTGGCTTTTGTGGAGGCGTCGAAGCTGAAACTTGTCTCTTTTTTCTATCTATCTATCTATCTCTCTCTCCCTCTCTCTCTCTCTCTCTCTCTCTCTCTCTCTCTCTCTCTCTGTCTCTCTCTCTCTCTAATATCTGCAGCTTACCTGAAAACGACGTTGTTGTCAACTTGAAACGCTAGCGAGTCACTGTATTTTTTTGGTGCGTGGAATGCATAAACTTCGAAACCTCCTTTGAAGCCTTTTGGTGCCTCAGGCAATGTAATTTTCGTAAGGCAGCTGACGCTTTGGCACATTAGGTAGGGCCACCCTGGAGATGTGACCGTAAGTGAGTCTCCTTCAGCCAACTGAGTGTTGGGAGGACATTCACAGGCTGAAAAGAGGCATATGACTCACTCACTAGCTCACTCACTCACTCACTAGCTCACTCACTCACTCACTCACTCACTCACTCACTCACTCACTCACTCACTCACTCACTCACTCACTCACTCACTCACTCACTCATCACTCACTCACTCACTCACTCACTCACTCACTCACTCACTCATTCTCTCTCTCTCTATCTCTCTCTCTCTCTTTCTCTCATTACTCACGATCGTAGTCTATCACATAGTACATCAGTTTGCACGTGCCCATGGAAAGTTTTCTTTTACCCCAGTAGTAACTGTACAGTTCATCAGCTCGAATATTAAGATTCATATCAGATATATCACCAGAATAGGGATTTTCTTCATTAACTCGGTAACTATTCCAAATTATTTCCTACTTTATGCCACCTACTCAAAAATCTCCCTCATTTCAGTCCATCCTTTCAAACGCCATCCGTCGCTATCTTTGCAGATCGATTGAACAGTAATTGGGGCTTCGGAAAATATGCGAAATGAACAGCCGTATGAGGGCCAATTGTCATCATTTCCCGTTAAAATCTGAGGAGTGCTGTTAGCGTGTAGGTAGGGGTAGGGACAGGTTTTGTAGACACTGTCTGAAAATGGATAAATTTAGTTGAACCGATAAAGCGAACGTTATGGACGTCAAACTGAGGCGGGAAAATTTAGCTTTTCTTACGATTCTGCAGAAAACGCGATGCGGGTTTTTGAAGCTGCTATTGCGTCGCCAAACGCAAATCGGCGAAAAAAGCCGCTTTTTCTCTGCGTCTCCGCTTTTTGCATGCTCCTTTTGCCTGCGTATCGCACGAATGCATTAAGCCGTTTTTGGCCCGATTCCAATTTGGCGATAGCTATAATTACGTGTACTTTCTGTAGTTTGCCTGCGTTTATACCAGCCCCTTCGTTGCGAGACTCTTCTTATTATTCATTTTTTTTCACCTGACTCAATAGTTGTTGAGCATTCACGACATAATAAAACGAGATTTCACACATACTTTGTAGTTTGAAACGTGCTTTTTTCAAGTTTCAAAACACAAGGTTGAAGCTTTTGGGGTCAATATGAATTTCCAAAATTCGTAATTGTCTAAAAAAAAAATTATATATTTTTAATTTAAGAGCTATTTTTAATTGAAGAGCCGATCAATTACTGAATTGCATGCGATACATAAAAACAGCACAGTTATTCACAAAATTACCAAAGCTTTTTTGTGGACCAAATTTTAAATTTTTTTTTAACTAAAATGGGTAATAATTCCAATAAAAATAAGTTCCATGGCCAAAGTTTCTGAGAAATTGAAAATCACCATTATTTGATAAAATAAACACGATTTTTGGTTTTTTGCCGAAAACAGAGCAAAAAATTGCCCACAGCTTGTTAATTTTTATCATAAGTTTCACTTTGACATAATTTTGGTGGATTTTGAAAAAGATTGTTTTAACTTTTAATGAAATTTTTCGTTCTTTTACAATTTTTCTATGTGTAACATTCTTTAAAAAATCATTTGAACGCTTTAAGTATGAACAATTTCGGAACCAAAATCGATAAAGCTCCAAGATATGCGAAATTCTATCCTATTGTAAACAAATGTTTCAATTTTTCTTGGCTCCCAGCAAATCAGGCCTGAATCTTGTAATTTACCAGTTGTAAATAACTGACAGGTGTAACGGCCCGCTGAGTTTGTTTGGACAAAACTTCGTTTTTATTTTTTCGAAATTGTAGTTACTTTGCATACGGACCGCAAAGGCGGCCTCCGCGCAGGCAGCCCGAAATGCTAGGAAAATATGGTTTGAATGGCCTACGCGCGTTTTTTTTTATGAAATCCTCTCTTTTAAAAACGGAATACTAAGTAAAATCACACGACATAAACGGTGGATCAGGTTAAAACACCAAATTCCATCACTGTTGAGCAGAAAAACGCTATTTTCTTCGTTTTATGGCCATAATTTCCAAGTAAGGTCGGGAGCACTCAAGTGATCTCGACTATTATGCTCAGTACTACATGTTACACAAAATAAGACAATAAAATCAAAAATCCATTCTCCCCGAAAAAAGTTGTCGCGATATTTCAACTTTGGCCTATCTTTCGTCAGGGGTAGCAGTTAAGTACCTTAAATCCCTTTAGAAACCTTCTAAATACTGTTCACCTTCAGAACAAATAAACAAAACAAGCGGGTAAACAACACAGTTGAAATAAATAAAGTTTTACTAAGTATCACTTTTAGCAAGATTTCAGTTCCCGCCGAAATACAAACAAACCAAGTGCGGAGCACTTAAGAGACAAAATTATTTGGACAAATTAAGTATTTTTCTATATTTGAAGAATAAAAAACGCAATTTCCATCCTCCCCATCGTTCACAATCTTTATTTAAAAATGGAATGAATCTTTTTACGGACAACTTTCGCGCTACACTGCCAAAAGCGCGCTCCATTGTCAATGACCGTATTTTGCCCGAGGCCATTTAAACGTGTATTTTTATCATGTTAGAGGTGATTCTGTGGTTTTACAATCAAGTCGCTATGTGTCCGTTGTTTAACAGGAACTGTGCCCTCGCCAGACAGGCCCCTCCCAACCATGGCTCTAATGCAATAACGAAACAAAATTTCGGCCATTCAAAGCGAGATATCTCGCTTCGTTATGAATGAAATTTCAAAGTTTTAAAAGAAAATGTTTAAGTTAGAGTATTATCTGATGGATAATTGACACTAAAAAGCGGAAAAATAATTTTTAAATTATGGTTTGCGGTCCCTACCTTTGCAAAAGTGGATTGTTTAAGTCGAATAGGAAAAGAAATAACTCACTTTTCGAAACCCGATCAAACGACAGCCTAAAAGTGCCTCCATTGTTGCCATCAGTAAGCATTTTCAAATGAAACCCAACTCCATTCGCAACAGTGAAAGTTCCCAGTGAGGCATCGTTAAGACTGAAACAACATAACATTTTATATTTTTTAAACCCACTTTTGCATAAAAATGTATTGGTTTTTGCTATCAATTATGATATATTGGGATAAATACAAAAAATCGAATGTCCTCTCCATATTCATCGATTCCACAGAAAGCGTTAAATAAAACTCCGGATGAGGCTCAATTTCAAATGTGCAGTTCATATTATGGCAGTAGCTGAATAAGGCCTTAAGTGCGTTAAGATAAAAAAATCCTTACTGATTAGGGTAGCCTGGGCTCTTAATCTCCCCTGTTTTCTCATCTTTGGTGTAGGTGATTGGAGAACAATGACAGGGTGAAATGGTAGTTGTAGTGGAAGCTTCATCTTCTTCTGGAGAGGCTTCAGAAGGTTGACTTGCAACAGAAGATAGAAGAAGGGTTGAGAGAAAGATCCAAACCACCATGATTGAATGAACTGACCAAGCATTCGATTTCCGAGGGATGGTTTACAAAACAACTGGGAAAACTCGGGTTTCAAGTTTCATGGCGTTCAGAATTTGGACAGGAGACGGACTTGTTTTTACGGTGTTAATGATACTTTAGGGTGTTAAGGGTTGCACCTTTAGCGCTTCTTCGCGGAATTAGTCTGTTTCAGGCTTGTAAACGACGGGCAGAAGGATATGCAAGGAGAAAACCACACTGGAGTTAGTTTAAAGGGACCATCAGGGTCCTTTTTAAAGTTTATTTTAATTAATAAATTTAATTTAGTTGATCAATTATCTACTTATTATTTTCAACTCCTTTTTCCAAAAAAGCCGTAATTTCAAATCAAAACTCAAAATTAATTTTTTCCAACGGGCTCCAGCTTACGTTTTTTCACACCATCTGCCCGCACCCAAGAGGTCCCGGGTTCGGTTCCGCTTTCGTGCAATTGCTTTTTGCTGGCAAATAGAAAAATAACTGATAAAATCGTACTGTTGTATTCTGACGTTGGTTTTAATTGCAGAAAAAAGGTCTCTGATGGTCCCTTTAAGGAATACTTTTTTGGTTTATGGAGATGACGGTTCTGAGTTTGTGAATCCTGACTTGTCAAAATCTTAAAAAGGAGAAAAAGGTTCATTTATAGTACATAGCATATGGATCGAAATGAAAATTGTTTCATAAGTGATATGAACATTATGAAAAAATGACCCACGTTTTGTTGTTGTTGTTTCGTTGTTGCATGTAGTTTCAAAAAGGCATTTTTCAGTGTGGCAGAAAATTGAAAACAAAAATAAAATTCTTTTTTGAACAACTTCCATGTTAGCTTTCACACTTCTGATGGCGCAGAAAGGGCTTCACGCTTTTTACTGCGGCACCGACGGACTTTCACAGGCTAAAAAAATTTCGCTTTCTCAGCGAGAAATGCGAATTTGTCACAAATTACCTTCGAAATCGTAAATTTCTCCACCTCCAAAGACTTCAAAAGCGACCTGGTGAAAGCAACTGCTCACGCGACTACACTTTCTGCGCGCGGTTTCAACACAGATAACCTAATCTCGCGTTAATTTCCCTACCGATAAAGACCTCAAAATTTGAAAATTTGAAAAACGAAAATTTGAATCCTGACTAGTCAATGTCTTACGAAAATGGAAAAAGGTTCCTTCGGAGCCTTAAAACGAGGTGGATCACCGAAGAAACTCAATCAATATGAAAAAGCGCCGAGCAAAACCGCCCGAATCGGAAAAACGCGTCTTTCTGGCTTTTTTCTAACCCAACGGCCCATGACCTAATTATCACTTTAAGAGAGATTGTACAACGCGAACAACCTTTAAAGATTTATATAACTACCAAACGCCAACTGAAAGTAGGTAAAAAATAAAATCGCAAGGTGAAACCGCACCTGGATCGCCACTTTTTTAAGCAAAACGTTTCACTACAGCGACTTTCTGGCGGCGTCGACAGGATCACAGCGCGCCCTTAGTTGCCGAGTGGTAACATTCTAGCTTGCGAACGTTGCGACCCGGGTTCGAATCCGCATTACGAAAAAATTGACTTTCTTACTTGGAAGCTGTCAGTCGACTTTAAAAGATTTTCTCCGAAATAAACTTTTAAACCAAATAACCGCAGGGTGGATTCGAACCCGGGTCGCCAGATTTCTAAGCGTGAACGTTACCATTTGAACGCAGGGCTTCTACCATTTGGCAGCAGACGGCAACAGAATTGCGGGGCACGCACCCTGTTGTCGAATGGTAACAGTGACGTTTACAAATCTAACGACCCGGGTTCGGATCCGCACCGCGATATTTTGCCAGTACATTCTTATCCAGATACTTTCTGACGTCAATTTCAATTAATTGATTTCGATTGTCGCTCAATTCGAATGTTGAATTAATTTTAAATCCAATATTTTGCCGTGTTCATGAATTTTGTATGAGTAAAGGCCCAGTTTTGACATTCTCCAGCCTTGGCAGTGCTTCCGTTAAGCTTCAATTTGTACCGATTCAATTAGTAGTTCTACTTTCCATTGTGAATTTCACCAGTTGCACAAAAATCACCCTCGCCTATGATTTTATGTGCAACAAACAAGACAACTGGGATTTTAGCCTAAATTTATACGAGGTGAATTTGTCCATAATCTTTTTAGATCACCAAAATCAACTTTAGGCCGACATGTTCACACCCCATGATCACATCGGCGGTGTCAATAGAACAATTGAAGGACATAGGGTATCTGGTGTAATTTCTGGTTCCCAAGATGACGACGGACCTTACATTCTAGGCGGGAGATTTGAATTCCTTGCGGTTTTGAAGCACACTTGCAATGGAAAGCAAAAAAACCATAAAGGTGACTTACACATTTGTTTTTAAAACTAATTATCTGGTTTAGAAGAAACTTGAAAACAAATGCAATCAGCACCACAATTTTTGCGATTTCCGTGTTGGCTTTGATTTAGATTAGATAAAGTTGAATAAAAGAAGTGCGTGTGTGCGTGTGTGCGTGTGTGCGTGTGTGCGTGTGTGCGTGTGTGCGTGTGTGCGTGTGTGCGTGTGTGCGTGTGTGCGTGTGTGCGTGTGTGCGTGTGTGCGTGTGTGCGTGTGTGCGTGTGTGCGTGTGTGCGTGTGTGCGTGTGTGCGTGTGTGCGTGTGTGCGTGTGTGCGTGTGTGCGTGTGTGCGTGTGTGCGTGTGTGCGTGTGTGCGTGTGTGCGTGTGTGCGTGTGTGCGTGTGTGCGTGTGTGCGTGTGTGCATGTGTGCGTGTGTGCGTGTGTGCGTGTGTGCGTGTGTGCGTGTGTGCGTGTGTGCGTGTGTGCGTGTGTGCGTGTGTGCGTGTGTGCGTGTGTGCGTGTGTGCGTGTGTGCGTGTGTGCGTGTGTGCGTGTGTGCGTGTGTGCGTGTGTGCGTGTGTGCGTGTGTGCGTGTGTGCATGTGTGCGTGTGTGCGTGTGTGCGTGTGTGCGTGTGTGCGTGTGTGCGTGTGTGCGTGTGTCTGTGTGGGTGTGTTCCTAGAAAATCACACAATCTGATCTTTTTGCGTTTATTCCCAACCTAACAGCAAATATTGCACATCAGGCGAAGGCATCCGTCTCCACGGCATTTCTTCTTGCAGCAGGTGTCAACCAGTGGTCCCCAGCAGATCATATCTCGCTTCGATCGTAGACCGGGGAAGGCAGGCGCTTGCTGAACACATGAGCTTACAAAAACATTTTAAGACGTCTTCTATATAATAATTGAGTTGTTAATGACACAGGATTATTTTTTCTTTCGTATTGGGCTGAAATTGATAAAATATTGTTAGAATGACATATTTTTAAGAAAAAATTTGTTTTTGGGTCAATCGGGTTACTGTAGCTCAATTCCAATAGCCTCAGGGCACTTATCCGTATCTCACTTCAAACTTAACTAAATTTGTTTTTGAAAACAGCAATGGATAGCTAATTTTATTTCCAGAAACAATTTAATTGACCAAAACTAAGAAAATAACCTGTGAAATAGTAAAAAAATTGAAAAACCATAAATAACAACGCACTTTTTGAGGTTTTTTCAGTATAACCGACGTCAACGGCAAAAGTAGCTCCGGAGCCTATTACCATTGCATTTTTGAAGTAAAAACTAAACTTTTTTCTTCTTTGACAAAAAATTCTAGGACCCTTAAATTGCCCGTTTTCAGCCTCAAAGATTGCTCACTGGCGGCGGGGGCCCCTATTGGCAGCGGCAAAGGGCGCGCTGAGTGCGAATACAGGCGGTTTTGGACCGATTTTGTATTTTTTAGTATTTTCCTTCACTTTTGACGTTCTCTGTTCATCTTTTGGCTTCATTTCACGTTCTATACGTTTGACATGCGGAATTTCCGCAAAAAGTGTAGGGGGTACCTCGAAATTTCATGATTTTGGAAAAATCAGTTGAGCTAGGATTTTTGGGCGCAACACATTAGTTTTCCCCGCTGTCTAAAACCCCGGAAGCCACTTTTTGGCGTTCCCCTTTACTTGTTTGATTTCATTTTTTTAGTATCAGGCTTCCATTAGCATATGCTCATTAACTTAGATGACAAATCGCTTGGACATACAAGAAAAAGCTCCACATTGACTTTTGTGTATAGAAAAACTATTAAAAAACAACATTGCACACATGTTTTTTTCCAATCTTCCATTAAATCTCATTGAATATCGATGTCCAAGGTGACTTTTTTTTTCCAAATCTTCTTGTACCCATCCGCTAGGTAGAAGATTTCTGACGTAATATCCATCGTATTTACAAAAGAATTGTGTAGTCCTTTTTCCATGGCCAACATCCTCCCCAAGAACAATCGTGAACGTCTTTTATAGGACTAAAATAAAAAATTAAAGTAAACAAAATGAAACCAATTAAAACTCTAGGGAGTTTAAAATGTCCTAACTTACGTCGATAAAAGACGGCAATTTTAGACGGAGGGAAGTAATCTGCGTCTCCAATTTATAAAATTTCAATATTATTCCACAACTCCAAAATTTCATTCAATAGTGATGAATATTTGTGAATTTATGTCACAAATCTGAAAAAATCTATATTAAAACGAGAAAAAAATTGAGTGGCAGTAGGGGTCAAATGTGGTATTGATTGGGGGCACAAATGCCGCACGCATTGACGCATTAGCTCATGGCTTTTCGCGGCGGGACCCGGATCGTTTGAAAAAGCCATTTTGCAAACACCGCCACTGCGCTTTTGAGAATATTGGGGGAAGTTTTGAAAACCGCTTTTAATGAAATGGTGTTTTCGAAATCATCCTCTCTGTCTGTCTATCTGTCTGTCTCTCTCTCTTTCTTTCTCTCTCTCTCTCTCTCTCTCTGTCTGAACCTCTCTGTTTCTATGTCTCTAACGATTAGTCTCTAAGTCTCTTAGTCTCTCTGTGTCTCGCTCTTGAACCAAAAATCATCCGATTGACCCCGAATAATATGTTTTCCATTATTGCTCAATCAATGACCTGATCAGTCTAACCCCTCTCACTCTCTGTCTGTCTCCCACTCTCCTGATCTCTTTCTGTTTCTCATTCTCTCATTCCCTCATTCTTTAAATCTCTCTGTCTCTCAAGATCTCCTTCTCTTAGTCTTTTACGGGCACTCTCTTTCTCTCTCTCTTGCTAGGGGAAATCATTCCTCTATCTCTATTCCACTGCGTCTCTACCTCTCTACGTCATTCAATAATACGTCTCTCGTCTCTATGCCTCTTCGATTCGCCTCTCTGATTCTCTCTTCCTCTCCTATGTACGCCTCTTTCAAAACCTCGGTCTTTCGCATGACCCCATATAATTTGGCTCACTAATAACTGCTCAATCGATGACCTCCTCACTCTGAGACCTCCCCTTGTCACTTCCCACAGCGCCAGACTGCCATTTGGTTCTCTCTATGCCTCCTTATGCCTTCCTCTTCTTATTTGCAATCATTCTTCCTTTTTTCAGATCTGCGACTTATATTCACAGATGTTCATCACGTTTGAAGAAGACAGTACGCTGGGAGAAGTAGAAGATGGGTGACAGGTTGGACTTGTGGGAGAGAGGAACTTTTCATACGAAATATGAAAGGAAGAGAGAGAGAGAGAGAAGAAATTGATAATTTATGTTCAGGGCCGTGCCGCAATGCCAATTTCGATCCATGAACCTGTGCGAAACCCACGATGAAGCTGCAAGCAAAAATTATGTTTCCTTTTGAACCATCCGAAACAAATTTGTTATCCCCTCGACCACCTCGACCATCTACTCGAAGCACGACATCGGATAGCAGCCAACTCCAAGTAAGTCTGAAAAGCCTAATTTGGCCAATTATAACAAAGTCTCTTTGATTCTCAAGCAGGCCTCTGCTAGAGGATTCTGGTGATAGACTTGTATTTGGCCTAAAACTTGACAAAAGTGTTTATAGTGTTTGCCAATTTTACTTCTTGGCCGATTCGCAAATGTAACCCTGACGCAGTATTGCGTACGTATCCTAAAACACAGGATTTTCGTACGCAAATTCGCGTCTGATGTCATTTGCACAGAGCTAAGAGCGAAATTGGGCAAAGTAGCATTGACGAAAATTAGCGAAGACTATAAAATTAGTATGAATTTAAAGGGACCATCAGGGACCTTTTTCTGCAATTAAAACCAAAGTCAGAATACAACAGAACGATTTTATCAGTTATTTTTCTATTTGCCAGCAAAAGCAATTGCACGAAAGCGGAACCGAACCCGGGACCTCTTGGGTACCAGCTACTGGCGCTAACCAGTTGGCCATGAGGTCGATGGACATTCAGCGCTGCGTGTTCCTAATCCCCAACGGCTCTCACCTTGGACAGCGGGCAGATGGTGTGAAAAAACGTAAGCTGGAGCCCGTTGGAAAAAATTAATTTTGACTTTTGATTTGAAATTACGGCTTTTTTTGGAAAAAGGAGTTGAAAATAATAAGTAGATAATTGATCAACTAAATTAAATTTATTAATTAAAATAAACTTTAAAAAGGACCCTGATGGTCCCTTTAATAGAATTTTTTACGCTGATAAAAATTGAATATGGCGAAAATATGATCTTTTGAAAAAAACTTTAAAAAGGCAACAAATCTGCGGAAAAATTGACCTTATTAAATTCAAAAGAAGACAAAAATCCACGTAAAAAACTTCGTCTGTCAATTTGAGTTTCATCATTCTGGCGAAAAGTAAGTTCTAAACATATTTTTTCCATCGATTTGGTCAGGAAAGATTAAAAATTTGGTAGGTCAAAAATTTCCGGCAATTTCTGGATAAATTTACTTAAGAATACAAAATGAACAAATAAATATACACACGTTAAACAGATTTGGAAAGATCCAAGATTATGACAAAATATAGTCGTTGCCAATGCTACTTCGCCTAAATTCGCTTTTAGCTCTGTGCAAATGACACCAGACGCGAATTTGCGTACACATTTCCGCGGTTTAAAGATACGTACGCAACACTGCGTCAGGGTTACATTTGCGAATCGGCCAAAAAGTAAAATTGGCGAAGACTATACTATTGCACTGGTTCTCGGTCTTACAACTTTAAACTGCAATTAGACCTTTAAACTCAAGTATGCAACACAAAATAAATACAAACTCTATATATTTCGAGAAAATAGTTGTTTCAGGGTGCATAAAGCTCTGCTGATTTGACTGATGGACGTCGGAAGAATTTTGATGCAACCACATTCATTTACGTCATACGAAAAGTTTGTAAAATCTGAATACCGACAAAATTTTCAATTTAGGAGATCAGAACCACTGAAGAGTGAAAAGCATTCAAAGACAATTTTCCTGACGGCTTCGTCCACGAGGATATTTCCCCTTCCACGTTTTTGGTCATTTTCATCCCAACTTTGATTTATATTAGAGGAAAATTAAGAATCACCTTCTAATCACAGCTACCCTTTAAAGAAGATTGCAAATAAAGACTAATTTAAAAAATGTTTTTAGGGGGGAATGCTGTTTCGTAGACTTCAAAAAGTTTACTCCCCCTCTCTCTCTCTCTCTCTCTATCTTTCTCTCTCTCTCTCTGTATCTTTCCGATTTTTTTCATGAAGTCAGCGGCGAAGAGCAAACCTCTCGCCGAGAGACGCAGATATTTCTGCGATATTTTTATCTCTTTTACGTAATTTAGCATGTGAATATTTTAAATAGTGTAAAAGTTAAAAACTATTAAAAGCTTATTTCATGACTAAACGTCAATCCTTTTTGAAAATCCGCCAAGAAAATATTAGCAAAATGCCAGCTTGCCACAGTTTTCTGTAAACACCACTTGCAAAAGACCTTTGACGGTTCCTTTAAGTTATTTGGTCCCGCAACGATTGGCGCAGATCATAAACGGCGCCAACTGTCGTGCGCGATATAGTTCCCCTTATTAGGAGACGCAGATTAACCCCGCCAAAATAAAAACGGTGTCTGATATGATATTGCTTGCTGCAAATGAAATTTTAGGAATGGTTAACTGTTCGTGGGAGACCAACTTCGACCCTCGATCTCCTTAAATGGTCAATCGATGACCTCTTATCGCAGTTTTTGGTTTCATCATGTGCCCAACTGCCAATAAATTTCCTAACGTTAACTTGTGAGAGGCACTGATTTCTTCTTTTGTGATGTAGATTCACAGATCCTTTTGTATTCTTTCACCCTGTATCTCTCTCTCTCTCTCTCTCTCTCTCTCTCTCTCTCTCTCTCTTCCTCTTTCTCTCGCAGACGGCCGCCCGCTCGACCATTTCAACATCACTTTATCTTATACGCATATCGAACATCACGCAGAAGAAGCTCGTAAACGCATGGCAAGCTCGTAAACGCAGGGAAAGTGCGTAAACGCAGGATAGGTTCGTAAATGCAGGGAAAGTGCGTAAATGGCAGGGCAAGCCCATAAACGCAGGGCAAGCTCGCACACGCAGAACAAGCTCGTAAACGCAGGGCAAGCTCGTAAACGCAGGATAGGTTCGGCGACATTTGGAAAGGAGGGAGATTATTCTGATGTTGAAATTCAAATTACCCATTACTACATCATAAAATTCGGCTACAAAAGGGGCGTGGCCACATTTTGGCTGAAGTAGGATTGGTGAGGAGTATAAAAGGAATGTGTTTCAGAATTACTTTTAAATGTCTAAACACAATTGTATCTATTAAATGGATTGTTATTAAAAAGATTTAAAGAATAAATTTTATGAGGCCCTTCCCCTTTATAGTCTATTTCCGAAAGAAAGACCAGAGACTTTTCAGAAACCTTCAATTCCACCATATTTAACCACTGACGACATTATAGTGAATAAAAGTATGCGAAATTGCATAGTAAAAGAAGAGTGCGCAGATAATTAGAAAAATCGCGGCGGGACCTAATGTGTCATCCTTTAAGGTTTTAGCCAGAAATCTGTGCCGTTTTTGGGAAACACACTATAACATAACGCGTTCAAAAGCCAACATTTCATTCATTTCATACGGCACATCTCGCGTTCCAGCGACTGAAAAATTAAGAAAGCGAAAAATAGCTTTTTTGTGAAAAAAAAACGCAACGTTACCGATCAGTCGATTACTCCACCATTCCCACTTATGTCAGCCAACATGGATACTACTTACCTTTTAGGAACAATTGAAGATCACCTACTCATTCAGATTTTGAACAAGGTCGGTTGAAAAATACTTAAACTTTTTGCTGATTAATTTTTAGATGGACTTCAAACAATTCAACAAATGTCGCCGTTCGACTCAATGGCTACACGAATTCATCGAAAAGAACAGAAAGCAGATCAAAACACGCCTCAGACGAAAATGGATTTCATTTGACAGAGAGGTAAAAGAGAGATAGAGATATTGAGGGAGAGAGACTTTCAGGTACTCTTTCAAAACACTAGTGGAGGATCCTCAGTAATAGCCTCCGATTGCGAAATGGCTGCCATTTTGCCTGAAAATGTAGAAATCTGTGACTTGTCAATGGGTAAAATTGAATGGTTCTGCGGTGTCATGCGGATGGGCGGTTGGAACAAGAAGAGAATGTTCTTAGCAGCATTGGACTATGATGTTCTACAATATGTTCTGGACTTTTTTGTAACACATGGGGTACCACAATATCTGGAAATTTGGGGTAAAGATGAGTAAGTAATTTTGAAAATAGTTTTTCCAATGTCATGTGACTTCAGTGTCTATTGGGATTATGATAACAGTTTGACATCACATCCAGTCTTTACAGTAAGTCGTTCGAGAGTGCGTGTGTGTGTGCATGTGAGTGTGTGTGTGAGTGGGTGTGTGTGCATGTGAGTGTGCGTGCGTGTGCGTGTGCGTGTGTGTGCGTGTGTGTGTGTGCATGTGAGTGTGTGTGTATGTGTGTGTGTGTGTGTGTGAGTGAGTGTGTGTGAGTGAGTGTGTGTGTGTATGAATTTGTATTTTTCAGAAAGTTAACGGGGTCAAACTAGGTGGATGCTGCTCGTCCCCGGATTTGAACTTTCTTCTGGGAATCAACATAAAACATGTCCAAATATTTTTGCAAACATTATCCAGCCCAAATATCATTTCTCAAGTGATACAGGTAGAATCGAACCCTCTTTAACTCCAATAGGCTCTTTCAGATTATGTGCAATGGCAAATCGAGCCTACAAAGTCTTCGTCTTGAAAATATTGGCAGTGCTGATGATTTGCCAGTAGAAAAAATTTTGAAAGCAAAAGAATTCGACCTCGTCTGGTGTAAGGAAACACATGCTGAGAGCGTTTTTGCAAATGTTGAGCCAAATACGGTAATCTATGTATCTCACATCTGCGTTACTTTTTAAAAACAATGTTTCAGTTGGAATCTGGGGAATATTCGGATTTTGTCTTCTACAAGATTAATGTGCATAATGGACAAATCGGCAGTCTATGCATTTGCTCAGAGAGAACTCTTATCGCGTTTAAAATATTTCCAAACATTTATGAACTATATGAAACATTTTTTGCATTGTAAATGAAACGTACTTGTTGTCTTAATGCCTCTCAGGTTAAGCGTTTAGAGAGAGAGAGAGAGAGGGAGAGAGAGAGGGAGAGAGAGAGGGAGAGAGAGAGGGAGAGAGAGAGGAGGGAGAGAGAAAGAGAGGACGCAATGCGGCCCCGGAGCATCAGATGCGGATGACTCCTCCCCATCTTCCGCCTTCTCAGACAAGCATGGATCTGAAATAAAAAATTTTAGCAGCTATAGGGTAAACCAAAAGAGCCCAGTCCTTTAAAATCCCCTCCCAGGCTCTCCCCCGTTGCTAGTGCCTTGTTGGATTCGAACCAACGACCTTCAGCGGTGAAACTGACGCTCTGCCACTGAGCTAAACGACACGAGACGCGCAACAATGAGAGAAACCTGAGGGGGGCTTGAAGGGAAGGGGGCTTAAGACAGCATCTCTGATTTCACGGAATTCGTGCCAGCAAAATTGCGAAAATCACGAAATTCTGAGGGATGAAAAAATTTAAAATGCCCCAAATGGTCGTTTCAAAGTGAATACTGGTTTTTATAGGCTCTTTATTTAAATTTTTATAGCTCATTTGTCTTCCAACAACCTATCTGCATGTTTGTTGCCTATTTCGAGGTGATTCGGCAATTGGCCTGGGCCAGGCCTGGCACGTTCGTGATTTTCGTCCACAGCTCACTAATAAAATTTTTCCTGGATTTCAAATTTAATAGGAGCGTAGCTGAGACTTTTATTTATAAAGTTTCTTATTTGATAAACACCGTAGGATCGCTGTCCGAGGGGATATTCACGGTGTTCTGAGCCAAATTTCTGGTCTGACTGCTCAAAAATCCATCATGTTTCATCGGTTTTTGCTTTTGGGTCAAAACAGGCCTTATCCAATGGACTTGTGGCTGATACATAATCTTTCTACCTACAATATCTTTCTATTATTACGTTGCTACCTCAACCTGATCATCTTCTGATCATTTGTCAAAGTGTTTCCATACTTTGTAGCCACGGAGCATAAATCACCCTTTGTTGTAATCGATGCAAGTGCCGCAGGGCTCCGCCCTCGGACTCGCTGGTTCGCGCCGGGCCGCTCCCATCAAGCGCCCGAAATAAAGATCTAAGAACCGTGGCCTTAAGCACCGTATCCTCTGATGAGTCTACAGTAACCCAAAGTACAGAAAACCACCCCTACCTTAACCACGGAGGAGGCTACAGGAACTACCACTGTTGAAACGACGGCAACTCACATGGATAGTCGTTTGGGTCTGGGTGGTCAAATCAAACGAGACCCACAAATTTGTATAGTCTATCCCATGGGTATTAAGGGATAGAAGTCCAAATTTGCTGTGCGTTCACCATATTCGGGAAAATCGCATTTCAAAATTGAGGTTTTAGCGTACTGGGCGCCGCGGTCGTATATAGCGGCTGCGACGGCAAACTGTAAGCAGTGGTCCGGTGGCCAAGTGGTGAGGGCGACGGTCTGTCGCCCTGGAGCTAACTAGATCGAATCCCGGTATGCCTAATTTTCTTTTGCTTGTTAAGTTTTACATGTTTTCGAGTTTTGAGATTTTTTCCAAGTTTTCAAAAAAAAACTTTTTTGACTACTTTTTTTTCATAAGAGGTTAAGTGTCCAGAAAAGATATTTTGAATAATTACGGTTATTGACTTGTTATTACACCACATTCAGATACCCTTGCGGCAGAACAGCTACGACGTTTTTCAACAAAAAAAATTTTTTTTATTGAAAACTTGGAAAAAATCTCAAAACTCGAAAACATGTAAAACTTAACAAGCAAAAGAAAATTAGGCATACCGGGGTTCGATCTAGTTAGCTCCAGGGCGACAGACCGGCGCCCTCACCACTTGGCCACCGGACCACTGCTTACAGTTGGCCGTCGTAGCCGCTATATACGACCGCGGCGCCCAGTACGCTAAAACCTCAATTTTGAAATGCGATTTTCCCGAATATGGTGAACGCACAGCAAATTTGGACTTCTATCCCTTAATACCCATGGGATAGGCTATGCAAATTTGTGGGTCTCGTTTGATTTGGCCACCCAGACCGACTACCCATGTCAGATGACAAGTGAGGCCACTGGAACCACAGCAGTCGCTTCTGGACCCACGAGAGCTTCAGAAGCCACAGAAACCACAGGAAGTTCTTCAGAAGCTACAGAAGCCACAAGAGCCACAAGATCCAGAGTTACCATCAAAAGAACCACACGTGAGCCCCGCCAAGAAATCGAAGAGGAAGACATCCTCGATGAGAACTTTCCCTCCTCTGTGGCTTCAACCGGCCTGAAAATCATAGGTCTCATCCTACTCTTCTAGATAATGAAAAGAGCAAATTTGGTTCAATAAACCATTAGCGGATGTCTTGTAAAATAGAGTTTGTATTCATATTTTTTTAGTCATGGAGGTCTTATCGATTTCGCACAACTGCCGCAGTCTCTGCCGTTTCTGCTCATTGCTTTTCGTGGCGGGACCTAACTCCAGGATCTCACTCATTCTCTCTCTCTCTCTCTCTCTCTCTCTCTCTCTTTCTCTCTCTCGTTTTCGGGCAAATACCCGTCAAATTCCATTTGATGAAAGATAAACGTTAGCCTTAGGTGTTAAGGCTTTAAGGTTCTTAACTTACCGCTTTTTAAATTTACTTATAGCTGTAAAAAGCCATCATCAAAGGAAACCGACATGCCTTTTCGAATCAAAAAGCTGTTTACGTTTATCCATTTTTTAAAAACCTCCCTCTATTTTTCTTACAGAAAATCTCTATTTTAGATAATTTTGACTCTTGTAAATGGTTAAACTGTTACTTTCTACAACAAGAAATATCGATTTAAACAATTTGTATTTAACACGCATTTTGTGTAATGAACGTGTTTTTTAACCATTTTCAAAATTATCTTCATTTTTTGTTAACTTTCTCAATTTGTATCACCTTTCGTTACACCAAAATACGAATTTAAACTGACTTTTCAAAAATTTTCAGTATATTTATAAAAAGTACATCCGCTATTAAACCAAACAGTTTACGGAAGCCGGAAAATAACACAACCGGTTAAAATTGGCATTTAATTGTTTCAAAAAACTTATTTTCTTGAATTAGGTTTTGGTTTTTTAAACTTGTCAACACCACGTGGTGATTATCTAAAAATGCATTGTTTTCTGAAAATTAGTTATTGTTGCTCGGTAAAACATTTTTTCTCGCCTTTTTGACGTATTCTTTGGGGAAGTCGAGAGTTTTGCCCAAAAGTTGTTATTTGGACAAAATATGCCCTTCCCAGCCTTTTGGGTTAATATCGATTTTTGCCGCGGGTTACGGTAATAAGACCAAAAATCAAAGATATTATTTGCTTTTTTGATTTTTTTTTTTTGCTTTTTTGATTTTAAAGGCGTTCCAAGGTTTTGCTGTGCTTTGGGTCTCACGAAACCAACTTCAGTCCATTTCGCTGCGAGCATTGAGTGAGTATCCTACGTTGCACACTTAACTTTTTTAACAACATCAAAACACTGGCACGTTGTGCAAAAACGTTTTTTTAATGTAACCAACTGTTTTTGCGTCTTTAACTATTTTGGGCTCGAATTCCATATATGGTTGATTCACTTTCTTGAATATATCACCACTTCCCTGTGTTTTAAAAATGTATCAAACGTAACACGCCGTTTTCGCTGATTCAATTGTATTTTTCAACCTACAATTGTTGAAATATGCTATAGAACATAAGATGAATGTACTTCCGTTCGAACCATGTGCCTGATAATGTCTTTTTGTGGATTGACAATTGTTTGAAAGAGTAGTGAAAGGTGTTTCCCAGAGTTTTTTTTGGATTTAGATGGCAATCGGCTTAGAATTTGAAAATTCGCAAAGGTTTTTTGACGATTAGGATTTTTACGAAATAGTGCAACATTTGAGAGGTTGCATAAGGCCGTGAAGTTTTCTGTTCTTCCGCTCGCTCGCTCTCTCTCTCTCTCCCATCTCTCTATCTCTCTATCTTTCTATCTTTCTATCTCTCTGTCTCTCTGTATCTATTTATCTCTGTATCTCTTTATCTCTGAACCTCTGAATCTCTGTCTCTGCGTCTTTTTGAATATCTCTATCTCTCTAGGTCTCTCTCTCTCTCTCTTTATCAACGCGACAAATGTAGTTTTTAACATTAAAAATGTATTCCACCTACAAAAATTATACTTTCGCCCACGTTTCCCCTCATTGGCATTTCGTGCAACCAGATGTTACGAAAGGGCTTTGGAACTTTGAGGATTCAATTTTTCTATCTCTCTTTCTATGTTTCTCTTTCCTATACTTTCTCATTATCTCTCTCTTAATCTCTCTCTATATGTCTCTTTCTTTTGACACTCTCCTTCTTTCTATAGGGGTCTCCCTATCTCTCTTTCTGTCTGTCTTACTATCTTTTTCCCTGTCTATCTCTGTCTCTCTGTAAACTTCTTTTTCTGTCTCTGTCTACCTCTGCACCTCTGTCTCTCTGTCTGTCTGTCTCTCTCTCTCTCACTCTCTCTTTCTCTCTCTCTTTCTCCGTCTTTTTTTTTATCTGCCTATACCTATCTTTGTCACAAATCTCCTGGTAGAATATATGTACCCTTTATACAAAAATCACACTTTCGCCCACACCTCCGCTCATTAATCTTTAAATATTTAATACTACCAGATGTTACAAAAGTGCTTTTTTCTTTTTCTAAGCTCCAATTTTCCCCCTCAGTCTGCCACCTGTTATTTTCCAGAATGCGTGATTTTCTGGTGGTCTCTGTCGCGATTCAACTTTTCCTCTGCATTTTGGCTATTCTTCTGAATCTTCTACTCATGTTCGTCATTTCCACATCCGACAGCCACCACTTGGGAGCATACCGAACCCTTCTGAAGTCTTACTCGATGTTTGAAATTTTCTACGCAATCTCTGTTTTGTTGGCTTTTCCTGTGAGTTTTCCCAGATTTAGGCCTTAATTCGTTTTTAGATTCATTTTATGGCTGAACACACCTGGATAAATTTTAGCTTCATTGGGCCTTTCATAGGCACCCCGTTTGCTTTTATGGGCAGTGCTTTGTACTGTTTTTGCTATGAAATGTGGCTGGCTTTTGTGGTTATGAATTTCAGCTATCGATACGTTTGTGTTTGCAGGTTGGTAAGAACCTTAACGTTAACCTTAACCTTAACATTACTCTTAACCTTAACTTTAGCCTTAACCTTAACCTCAACCTTAAGCTTAACCTTAAAAATGGTTTCATCCATAACTTTAGCCTGAGCCTTAGCCTTAACCTAAACTTAAACCATAACCTCAACTTTGACCTCCTTACCATTTTTCTTAGCCAAGGCCTTAACCTGAACCATAATCTAAAGGTTAGCCTTAACGATTGTTCTAACCTTAATGCTGGCCTTATTCTTAACCTTAACTTTAAATGTAACCTTAATCTTGGCTTTAACCTTTACGTGATAATTAAACCTTAACCTCGACGTAAACATGAATCTTAACCTTAACCTATAACTTAAGCCTAACTTTAACTTTAACCTTAATTATAACCTCAACCTTAACCTTACCGTTAATCTTAACCTAAAAACCTTAACTTTAACCTTAACCGTTATCCTAACTTTACTCACTGTTCTATGCATAATTTCATTTTTCAGGCCAATTCAAGCTGAACGAATCAAAAAATCTAAAAAGCACAAAACAATTATTGCGGCACTCTTAATCATCTTCACTGTGATGTTTTTAGTTTGTAACATTTACTTTTGTATAGATAACAAAATTTCAAAGGTACTCAATTTCAATTAACCAACTAAACTTGCATGTTTCAGTCGATGGAAAAGATAATTCGCGACAAGTTTGAAATCGACCCATCTCGGATTGGATACAACATGCTTCGTTTATACGTAAGTTCTGAAACATATAAGGTTAAGGTTAAGGTGAAGGTTAAAGTAATGGTTAAGGTTAAGGTTAAGGTTAAGGTTAAGGTTAAGGTTAAGGTTAAGGTTAAGGTTAAGGTTAAGGTTAAGGTTAAGGTTAAGGTTAAGGTTAAGGTTAAGGTTAAGGTTAAGGTTAAGGTTAAGGTTAAGGTTAAGGTTAAGGTTAAGGTTAAGGTTAAGGTTAAGGTTAAGGTTAAGGTTAAGGTTAAGGTTAAGGTTAAGGTTAAGGTTAAGGTTAAGGTTAAGGTTAAGGTTAAGGTTAAGGGTAAGGTTAAGAGTAAGGGTAAGGTTAAGGGTAATGTCAACTGTAATGGCATGTTAAGGTTAAGGCTAAAGCAAAGGCTAAGGTTAAAGTTTAGCTTAAATTTAAGGGTAATTTTAGGACCTCGACGGAAATCTTTCTATCGCTGGCGTCGGTGCCATCGCAATGCACATTTTCTGTGTCTGCGTATCCGCTCCCACCATTTCTTACTGTAGCTGGAATATTTGGAGAAAAATCAAAGAGTGGCAGTCTCTACAGCAAACCAGGAATATGGTACTCGAACGGCAGCTTTTCCGAACCCTTGTCATTCAGGTAAAAAAATTGGAAATTCACTTTCATAAATTCACCCCCAAAATAGACTCACCCCCAAAATGTTAGTTTGAAGTTAAGCTAGTTGTTTAGATCTCATTATCCTAAATCTGGAACATGCTACATTTATTTATTTTGGACGAAAGTGAAGAAATTGCCACAAAAAATGTAGTTCGAACTGCGCGCCACGCTGGCCTCTCTCGGTTTTGGGTGCTCTATCACCCACTCTAGCCGCGCCCACGCGCGCGTTTTGGTATTCTGTTCAAGCTTTTTTTCATTCTTATCCGGATGACACAAAAATGGTATTTTTCATGGCCATGGGAGCAAAATCTTTTGAATAGTTTTGCGATTAACCTATTTTTCGAGGTCGTTTTAATCTAATTCATATTTTTCAGCTAATTATTCCTCTGTTCCTGTGTCATATCCCTTCCACCGTTACTCTGAGTTACCCCTTGTGGGAAAGGGTCTCAATTGGACCAGCTCTGTCCTTCTTTTCGGTCTCGACAACGCTTCCAAAAGCACTTGATCCCCTGATTGCTCTGATTTGCATCACTGACTTTAGATATCGGCTTTTCCAACTTTTCGGTTTGCTTCGAAAAACCGCAAAAGAGATTTTATCATTTCAGGAATCAAGGCAAGAAGACCGGCTGAAATCACTCCTTCTACAGTAATATAATTGAGAAACGCATGATATTTTGGTGAATACTTAGACTATTTCGCTCAGATCCACAGTTGTAAAAAATGAAAAACAAGAAAAATAGGAAGTTTGTATTGATTGAAAAGCATTCACACTTAGTGAAAAAGTAAACATAGCGTCAAGCATACCTAGGGGTGGCAATAGCAACTCAAAACGGATGAACGTTTTCATCATGAACACAGGGTTTTTTTTGGACTTTTACATTTCAGGAAATACGCAAACGTTTGGTAAATATTTAAATGAATCAACCGTTTTGTGCGCTGCAACGTAAACGGTTAAAAAACGTTGAAAACTGCAATCCGACAAAAGAAACAACAAACGCGAACGATTGATTTGTGTTCATGTAAAAAAAAGTATCACACAGAAGAACAGGTCTTAAGAGGAAATGGCATAAGATCTCGAAGACATTTTGTTCGTGTAGACAGCTAACACAGTACGCTAAGAGCTGCAGGAAGCGTGCAAGAAATCCTGCAATCATGTATGTAATTCAAAGTCTGAAAAATATCTGTCAACAGGAAAAAAATTACTAACCTTAACCGAGACGAAGATGCAGGGTCAGTAAATCCAGTGCGAAGCGCTGTCTGTCAGTTAGAACGTCAACTGGCAGCCATTTTGGGATAAGCGCCGCAAGGGCAAAGCGCGATTACGGTAGCCCATTTGCAATAGGGCGCGCTTAAAGGTCTTGTCAGGGGTCTTTTCAAAACTGCATGTTAATGATGAATGAACAAGCACAGCCGTTGGCTAGAGCGGTGTGCGGAAAAATAATTCGATATAGCAAAGGTTTATTTGCTATATCAAACCCATTTCAATTTTTAAAATTTCATATGTAGGTGTTATGAAGGCAATTGACCAAATCTGTGCCGCATCTGACACTAAGAACTTTTTCAACAGACAGATTCTAATTTTCTCAAATACAACAGTGTAATCCGCCACATTGTAAGGTCCCTCAGTATTTATATCACAAACTGATATTATTCGAAACATATTGAACAATAACACAATGAAGAGAAATTGGTTACTGCCCCTCGGTGTGTTTTCCTGCTGTATTGATAAGGAGGTAACTTATTTCTACATCTAAAGTTTTGATTTAAGTAGTTTTACCTGCCGATTTGAATAAGTAAATCGTAAGAAATTTTATTTGTGGGCATATGCAATGATTTTGAAAAAAAAAGAGTTTAACGAAATTTTTATCCAGTTACCCAATGCAAAGCGGTAGCGAAATATTTGTTGTGTTTCTTCAATTCAGTTTCTATTGTTGTGTCTGTTTAGTTTTAAGCTCAATTTTGACAGACCAAATGCATCCCTCTTGCCTAAAGAAGACATTTTATCAATTCTTTCGATCTGGTTCCAAAACAACAAAAACTAACGACGCTTCAAACAACAGAGGCAAGCTTGATAAAACTTTAAGTACAACTCACACCAACTTGAAATTTGTACTATATTTATATTATCAATATGACACACTGAGCGGGATAACTAAAATTGACTTAATATAGATGGCCTGAAACTGAGTGTTGGCGGTTACAAATGTATTGAAATTTTTCAGGTGTCCTCCAAGTCAGATATACAAACAAATATTTTTGTTCATGATTTGCGACCGCATTTCTTTGAGAATAAAATGGAAAGCCTCCCCCTGACTATCACTGTTAGACAAAAAAACTTTTCTATTTCATGAATTCAAACCGCAGCCGACTACTCTGAGTTCGGTTTCCGGCCGACCAGAGCGTTTTCGCACAATTTACGTAAAGCCTATTTAAGTAGATATGGTCATGGTCCAAAGAACGCTTTAGTCTTGAGCGCGCACGACTGTAGGGCCAATCCACAAGGCTAAAACCCGTGATTTTAACTTTTAAATAATTGTGCCAATTTTCCTACCAAAAAGCGTTTTTCTTGAACACCGTTCCAGGAAACGGTTGTTTACAGAAGTCCTCATTATGGTAGATTTGCATGAGCGTGACAATTCCCCTGACGCTCCCTTTGCCACGAAGTCCTTCAACTTTTATATCACAAACTGATGTTTTTCGAAACATCAAAAATAGAACGAAGAGAAATTGCTTACTGTCCCTCGCTTTGTTGTCTGCGGAGTTGATAAGAAAGTAACTAATTTCTAACCCTAAAGTTTACTTTTCATGGAATTACCTTTTTTCTAAACTAACAATTAAATTAATAAAAAAAGAGAAAAATCTCTTTGCGGGCATACGATCGCCATCGTTGAGATAAACCAAAAATTAGGGAGGTTCGAAAAACTCCCGCGATGCATTGGTTTGTGTTTCCTCAAGTTTCTTCAGTTTTTTTCTCAAATTTGTCTTAAGACCAAATTTATTCCCAATTGTTTGGAGAAAACAATATGTCGACTCTGTCGATTTGGTCTCAAGCAAAACAAAAACCTCTGACTATACGTTTAAAACAACAGCGGCGAACTTGATAAGAATGCAGGTACAACTCCCAACAGCCTATTTTCATTACGAAAACAAGCGCCAATGAGCAGGCTAAAGAGACAATTGTTTAAAAAAAAACAGCTGATCTAGAATTTAAACAAAAAAATTTTTTTTTAAGTCCCTTGTTTCGAGGTATTTGGTACGTTTAGATTCCTTGCATCAGAAGACCGCAATTCACCTTCTTTTGTTTACATAATTTTCGGGCGTATACGTTACAAAGTAAAATAGGAGCCCCCCAGACAAACACTATTTCGCAAAAATTCAATATATCGATTTTATTTATCCAAAGTGCTGCCCACAAACTTGACGTTTTTTTTCGGCAGCGCACACGTAAGACCGCAAAGCTGGCCGTGCGCGCCCGAAGGCCGTTTTAGTCATTTTTAGTCTCAATGTGGCCCTGGGGCCAATCCAAAGGGTAATACCCGCGCAGCTTTGGCTTCCGGCTTCGGAAAAAAAAACTTAGATAAAGCTATAAACTTTGTCGAAAACATTCCCCGCTAACCTTTTCAAATCAGTTGCTAATCAGTTTCGCCCAAACGACTGCTTTAGGAGTGATTCATATGTTGGTCGACCATATCAGTTTTTCTTTTCAATTGCCTTCATCGCCCGCAAATTATCAACAAAAAACATAATAAGTTTTAGCTGTCGCTAAATTGGAATCCGGCCAAAAACAGCATTAGTGCAACACGTGTGCAATGCGCAGGCGAAAATAAAAAAAAGCAAAGACACAGAGAAAAAGCGGCTTTTTCTAGCCGATTTCCGTGTGGCTATTTGTTAATTTGTACAACATGAAAAGGATTGGTCATTTGTGTATGAGGATATTTTTCAATGTTTCGGATTCCGCTGCCCTAAACTTCTGAAAGTTCACGTCACAATCGATATTTGATTCTGGCTCAGTTGAAGAAGAAGGACCAAAAATTTACATTTTCATAATTTTTTTTTAAATTTATAGACAAAATTAAAATGTCTGATTCAAGCACTCTGTTTCCCCTGAAAGTTTGTGAAAGTCACTTTAGCTCATTTTTGGCCAAACCCGCAACATTGGCAAAAATCATATACTCCTTGCGCAGAGTCCGCTTCAAAAGTTTCCACCACCGTCGTTTCTAATTACTGTATTCTAAAAAAGTGTGACTGTGTACACACGTTTTTGCCAAAACGACAACAGTAAACAGCAAGTGTGCGGGAAGTTCAATCTTTCGGTTAGGTCGATGTTCGATCCCTTTGGATCTATAGAGCATTATATGATTATGGTGTCCAACATTTTATCAATATCATATTGATTTGCGATGACAGTAAACTTCAGTGTGTTTCCAGTGTCTCAGTTCACCATTTTCTATGGAGCCTCCTAAAAACCCTGTAAAACAGGCAAGCTCAAAGCAATATCTCTCAAATCAAACTTTCGAATTCCAGCCTGGTGATGACGACAAACGAAACCACCAAAAGGAGCGACGATCCAAAGCTAAGGAATATTTGGGGAATGGTCCATCGGTAAGAGAATACCTAAAAGTCACAAAGTATTATTGCCACCGTTCTGTAATTTGTCTCAAAAAGAGAACTTTCTAAAGAGAACTTTCTCAATTGAAAAGTCAAATCGATACTTTTCTCAATAATTTATTTTTCGTATGTATAGTTATGGATTTAATAAATTTACAGTTTCTTTTAAAAGCAAAAATGCAATTTGCCTAATTTAGGTGTTGATGAGGCTCCGTACAAGATGTGACATTTCCGAAAAGTTAAAGGATATGATTGTACAAATGGTGTGTGATTCGGCATTTAACCATGCATATTTAGTAACAGCGTGAAGGTCTCCAACAACTTGAATGTTCAAACGTTCAACGTTTGGTGTCCCTGCATACCATCTCCGAAAGTTCAAGATCAGGTTTGTTGAAACCTTTTTTCGTTCCATCTACCTATTCGTAGTTTCATTTTTTGATAGGGGTGTACATTCTTTCTGTAATCTTTTCTTCTACACTTTGCTAATAGTTTCTGTGTTTTTGTGTGCGACCGTAGGTCGCTGGCCGCAAAACCTAGCCGTGGAAGGCCGCAAAACTATATGAACGCAAACCACTTAACTTAACGGCAAAAAGCTTTACTTTACAAGGTTTCCGAAAGCCCAGAAGGCAAGGAATTCTTTACATATACCAAATTTTGTTTAAAAAAAAAAAAGAAAAGTTAAAAATGTTATACTAACATTTTCTGAGTAACTGCAGTGACCCAGACTTATGGCCTGTTTTTTTTCAATCACTGAACACTGATTATTTATCGAAATTATTTCAGTGAACAAATTTGTATTTCAGAGGCTTACAATACTAACTGGAAAGAGACGATGATTCCGGGCGAAGTCACTTCTTTACTGAACAGGTTAAGGCTCGAGATCACAATTCCAATTGAGGAATGTGTTTATCCCTACCCTAACTCAGGTTCGCTGATTAATTTAATTTTTAAAAAATTTTATGTTCAGGTCATGGCCGTTCAGGAAGACCGAGAAAGCCTCCCGGTGACGAAACTACCCAACAGATTAGAGGCAAAAACCGTAGAAACCAGCAAACGACTATTCAAAATAAAGACTGTCGGATTTTTCAGCTAGCTAAAGTACGTTTGTATATTTGTGAAAATCTAACATTCAACTTTTTTACTATTATCTAATCACCTTCATTGCAGGACTTCGAAAAAGAACATGATCGTTATCGGAAGGCAGTTTCAGACGCAAATGATGATTTGATACGTGAAAGTAAACTCACACTTCAGGAATGTGTTTTTGGTCAGATCAACTTTTCGCAATCCTCAACGAGCGGTATAAACATCTAAATTTATCAGAAAGGGATAGACTTGGCCACTTTACCGCACTACAAGACCAAGGTGGTGAAGCCATGAAAATGTTGTCAGAAAGTAAGTCTTAAATGTAATTATTTTTCAAGAACAAATTTAGATTTTGAAACAAGCGCCTTCGAAAACTATCTAAAACCACTTCAATACAAGTCGGCTATGAAAACTATAGGTTAATCAGCAACAAAACATATTATCTAAAATAAAGTTCAGATAACTACGATGGCAAGCGGAAAGTTCATAAAAGCCGACAGTTTGCCGGTGGAACTTCAAGAACACGTGAAAACTTGTTAGCCTATGCTGAAATGCAAGTTCAGTCAAGCAGCTCCAGTTTGCAGCACAACCAGAAACACCAAGGAATGTCTTTGCCCGCAAGAATACTCGACAAAGTTAAATCTTTAGTAACACAAAAATCTCAACAGATTTCTGAGTTACCGTTTTACAATTTCAATCCATACCTTCAAGAAAAGATTCCGCCTACAAACTTTCAAGAGTTGGCAAGTCTGAATTCACCGATGGACCAGGTAGTAAAGGAGATTGACCAAGCACCGGCTCAATCAAGTATCATGACTCAGCACGTTGGACCCCAGGACCGGAATTGGTATGACGACAATGTTTTCCTGGGAATTTATGCAAAACAGCAGAATGCGGTCAATACTGAACGGGAATGGTTTGGTGAAAGTTACCAAGAACATAACAATCAAATAAAGCTAGAGACGTATACAACTGAGCAAGCGGGACTGATTGAACAATCACAAACTATCTCTGAGGGATATCTACCGCCCAGCGACTCTTACCCGAATTATTACTCACCGATGAATCAAGATGAGTTCAGTAGTTTAAGTCAACAATTCGTTGAAGCTAGAACTTACTTGGAGAATAAAAGCGAAGAATATGTTGCCCAACCACAGCTTCAAGTTTCAGGAATGTATGTTGCAAGATTTAAATTTGCAACGAATGTCCGAGTGTTTGCAGTTGGGTCAGCAGTTTTTCCAATTCGGTGAGCAAATTGACTCAAACGGTACGGTCCTGTCACAAAACGAAAACCAGGAATACGAGCACGTCAAAAACATGCCGGATTTTACGGCGGAAGAAACTACAAATTGGGAACAATCAGTCGATCAACTTTCTGGTTTTTTCCATGAACACCCAACGCCGCAGCAAATTGTTGCAAACTTCCAGGTCACTTTGCCTGCGTACCAAGCTGAAGTACCTTTGCCCTTGCAGCAACAAGCAGCAAATGCCCTAAGCTATCCACAGCAGCAAATGCCATTCTACGAATCCGCAGCTGCAAATATGAAAGCAGCTTCAACTAATGGAAGACTACCTCCAGTTGACTGCATGTTCCGAAACGACAACAGTGATGACTGTCATTATGAAGAAGAGCCAGGACCATCGCAACAATAACTTGTGACGACAGAATCTAGAACTGTTTGGAACTTAGTGGTGATCAATGTTTCTGCACTTTTCAGTGCCCCGAAAAAACATATTTGTACTTTATTTGTTAATAGTTAGTTTTTAACCGTTTTGTTTGAAAAAAAATAAATTCTTCATTTTTATAATGTGTTTGTAATAACGAGTTGTTTTCTAATTAATGCTAAACAGTAACATAAAAATGTTTTTGTGAAGTTTGTTCCAGAGCTAAAATCTATACATTTCCGATTTTTTGGTAGCCATAGAAAAATATTTGTTGTCGCTACCTTTATAATTTAATCGTCATATACTGTTTCTATATGTAAAAATTATGCTTTAGCGAAAAAAAACCACAATATTTTATTGTTGTGAAACCAATCTTTCTGTTTGTTCACCTTATCATTTTCACAAGCCAATCGTTGTTTCTCACCCACACCCTTGACTGTATGTTTTAAAATTAAACAGTACGATCCAACCATACATGATGTAATGCTAATGAATAACCTGTCAAATGGGTTTTAATAATGGTGTAATCATGGATGGTTGGGGTTCATGACACTTCCATGTCTTCCACTCTCACTCTTATGTACACTCCCATGTACACTGGGAGGGGGGGGGGGGTTAAACTTTTTGACGACAACGGATTTCATCTTTCAAAGCAAACAAAATTTTTTTTTAAAAAATGAATCAGCAAGAATTTTTTTCTTATGACTTAATTATTTTTCATCTTCCTGTTTACTTTATAAATGTTACCGTTTTATCTTTTTGTTTGCGTTTTACTTATGAAACTATTTAATTGAAACTTTCTTTGATTTAACCTTTTCTTACACTTTTATAGATATTTAGCTACTTTTCAGCAAGGTTCTGTAATTCATCTTCGTTCCAGGAAAAATGCCATTCAGTGGTATCTTTTCCAAGGTCAAAAATCAAAGCACACCCCCACCAACGAAACGTCAAATAGAATTTCAGGCAGGAGACTATCAATTGTTTTTTTTATAAACTGTTGTTTCAGCAGACGTTTAATTTTTTATCTTGGATTCTTGTCACAATGCATTCGCTGATCGATTTTTATGGATTTTTGGCATGTTAAAAATATGACATTAAATTTAAAAAAAACTTTAGAAAACCCGTGCAGAAATTTTGGAGCGCAACAATACATCAAGATATCAGTCAGAAAACGAATATAAGCAAAAAGGAGACATTGACTTGCAAAACAAAAAATCACAAGAACTTGGTAACTTGATTCGAACAAGAAACGTTGTAACTTTTATAATTGTTTTAAAAATGTAAATTTTTTGTGGTAACAAAAAGATTGAAGATCTAACGTTTCAAATTACAGACATATTTCTCGATGATTCTTGCAACTGGGAAAACATTGAAGCTCCAGTGAAGGAGTTTTTGTTTACTTGTAAGGTTGAGTCCTTTCAAAAAAAACAAAATTGTTCAGGTGTTGATGATGAACATGAAACTCTGAAAATTGTCTCTAGCGTAGGTTTTTAATTGAACGGCCGTCTTACGAATTTTTAGAAAATTCTTGAACAAGAACAGGAATTCCAAAACTTACAAAAAGAAGTAGATGGACTGCACCTTTTGGTAATAATTTTTGATTGTTGATTCAAGTATTTTTAGACTTGCCAAATTTTGGAGATTTTGGAAAAACGACAACAAGATCAATTTCTAAATTCAGAAGAACTAGTTGAGAAGGAGTGTCTAAAGACTAAAAAAGCAAGCCTGGACAGCATCTACAACAATATTCTAAAAAGTTGGTTGGGCGACCCAACAAAAAACAACTTTTTAGGTGTGAATGAAATCAACCTTATTGAAGAAAGCAGTGAAGAAGAGTCGGTCATGAGCACATCGGTAGGGTACCATTTTTTAAAGCATTTGTTTGTTACTTTAGGATTTATCAGAAATGGAAGATGCAATGAATGACGCAGAAGTACTACCAGAGGAGAAGCCACCACGTTACGAATACACAATGAACAAGGTATTTTTATATAAAAGCAACAATTCTGAAAAACTCAAATGATTCGTAGTTTGAATGTTGATTGTGTTTTTGTCTAGAACTTTCGCATCTATGTGTAGCAATAGTAAACTTTAGCGTTTTCAACATGTTTGTGGAAAGAAATTGCACGTTAACAAAGAAAAAATAATAATGAAAAGGAGTAAAAGAATCATTTTATTGTTTTCTCTTGAAAAAAATTTTTTGACTGGAATGATTTTTTATTTAGAGCACATCAAAAATGTCAACAAAAAACGTATAAAAGCACATATTACAAATAAAGAAATTGGTCGCCAAAAACATTGTTTCTGTTGCACACGCCGGGCTACTTTTTATTCTTCATTGTCTCCCATGGGAAATCGGTTTTGATTACCATTTTGTATCGCATGGGAAACGGTCACAACCTTAAAAAAATTTACAATTGTCTATCGTGCTGATTGTCTCTCATTTCTGCTTGTCCGATTTGAATAAAGACTGTTTTTTTAAAGAGCGCCTCTATAACGGCGGATTCCCTTAATTTTCCTTTAACGAATAACAACCTTTTAACGTCAATCATAAAAAAAAATTTAATTATATTTTTTCAGTACGAGACTTGTTCAATTCAAAGACCAGCACTAGGTCGTCTTGCAAAGATTGGAGATTGCTACGACTCTAGGCGAGACATGTTTGTGGAAGGAAATTTGTTTCGGTTGGTTGCATTTTAATTTTTCACATAGTTTTCTATATGTGCCTAAGCTCAGACTACTCGTACATTTATTATTTCTTTAATCAAAAATTATATGTACAGATGACGTAGATATATTCAGAAACGAAAAAAATTAGGAAAGTGAGAGACAGTTCACCTTTCGCACTGTGTGTTAAGTGAAATCATTACCAAATTAACAAACACCTTATACGACTTTTCTAACGTGGTAGAAATTCGATTTCATTGCAAGAATGGTTTGAGCAAAAAAGTTTTCAGAGAGAAAAGTTATATTACTTTTTAACTCTCGTCAGAAGAAACATTTTCAGGGAACTTCCAAGGGAATTTATCAGTGGTAGAAAAACTTGTCGTACTTCTTCAAAGTTTGAATATCAAGCATCGATTGAAACTGCGGCAAACCTGCTGAAGATGGATTTCGAGACTTACTTGAGCTTTGTTTGCAAAAATCTTCAAGTCATAGGAGCAGCTACATTTCTAACCTGCAAAGACGCTAACAAGCCAGAACGTCGTTGGTTATTCTTTCAAAACGTGGAAACTTACAGCGAAAATGTCAATCTGTGTAGTGTTTCTTTATTCGCCGTACCAGAAAACCTGTCACCGAATTGCACTCATATTGTCATTGGAGTGAAATACGGGCACAACACTTTTGTTGATTTTGCCTTCAACGGTTCTGTTGACAAAACTGACCAAGAGAACTTTCTTGAAAACAAACACAGAAATGCAAGTTGGTATCAAACATACAAATCGACGCATGAAAACATGGATGAACTCAAAGAAGACCCTTTTTACAAAGGATTTTTACAAGAAAATCCTTGTCAGGAAATTACAACACTTTCAAAGAATGCGTCCTCAATATTGCATAAGGAAAAAGAAACAAAATACACTGCGGGACATATTTGTGCTGAGGAAAGAAGTCGTTACGGCTTTACCAGTTACAATATCTTTGCGGACACGCATATCGAACTTCCATCCCGATCCCTGTTTTCATCAGAATCGGTCGGAGATATTTTCGAATCTATTTGTGGGTACATCCCTCTGAGGGAAAAACAAGGCTGGAGTGCAATGGGGGTGCCTATTACTTACGAAATGCTGGAAGTAAAAGAAGTCGCCCGCTGCCTTGGAATTGAACCAGTACACCATTCTCCGTATTTTCCTATTCCGGAGCTCACTGGGGAAATTGTGAAGAAATCGTTGAAAAATGCTGAAGAACAGCAGACGCGACTAATGACGTTTACCTCAACCGTACGCCAACGACAAAATCATATTGTGGAGGACCGCTTCCAATCAATTACAAGACGAGAAGTTGAAATTGAAGCAGCACTGAGTGAATTCAGAGAAAAACTAAAACTTGAGATTTCTCTTGCCAGGGGATCCAAAGATACTACAAATCTTTGGCGGTTGATGACCGTGTTTGAGCAATCAGTTGTTTCCAAAACAAATATGGACAAGTTTTTCAAAGAAAACAATGATGTCATCATGTTAATTGATTTCTTAGATGAACTGGAAAAACGAAAAGTCCTTCTTTTGGAAACGATTGGTGACTATCAAAGACAGAAAACAATTGGGACCACGTTTCTTCTTTTCTTCACTATGAAAGATCTTGTCGACAATACCGAAGAATGGACAAAGACATTATCAACCTTTTATAAATTGAGAGAATTGGGAGGTTCAAACAACTGGTGTGCGTTAACAAGGGACACTAAGGAGACGGTTGCCTCCGCTGACGAAATCGGCTATGGTCCTCGTATTGCGATTGTTAGACACGATCAATATGAAACAAAGGATTTGCTGGACGATATCTCCAATCTAAAAAATCTTAGTCTAGCTTACCCAACAGCTGCCAGCGAACCGAAAACAGAAGACGTTCGAAATCTTGTCTATGTTCAAATTCCATGCGTCATTTCCGAATGTCGAAAACATTTTCGTGAAGACTTGGAATGGCACTGCTCTGTCTGTTTTAGCCCACTTCAATACGACCTGGAATCATCTTTTTATTGCAGGTAACTATTTTCGAAAAACAAAGCGCTAAAGCAATTTAGATGTGGCAGGCGAAATATCGAAAGTTTTGTCTTCAAGTGCAATGGATTGAATCACTTGAACCATAGAGCACATAAATACCCTAAAGAAGATCTTTGGAAAACCCTCAAACGGCTACAATCGCCTCCAACGGTATTTTTTCTGTATTTCTTTAAAAAATAATTTGAAAATGGGCACCTGACATTGAAATGAAGAAACAAACGTATATGTTGGCAGGTACACACACGTTCCATAACCACACACACACTTTTAATACACATTTTTTAGGTGTATATTCTACTCATTGGAGAAACGGGTGCCGGAAAATCCTGTTTCATAAATTCACTTTCGGCATATCTTCACTTTTGGAACGTTCGTCCTCTTACTTACGCGATTCCTTTTCAATTCACACTGGACCAAGGAATGGATTCAGCCCCTGTTATCATTAACTGCGGATTATCGCCAAACGAAGTTGTTCCGGGAAAGTCGTCGGTAACCCAAGAACCCAAAACGTATCAGTACAAGCAAGATGGGAAAATCATTTCTATCACCGACACTCCTGGAATCGGCAGCACCGATTTTCTAGAGTCCTGGCAGAGCAACTTATTAAAAATTGGAGAAAGCTTTTCCCAGTTTCGTCGAGGTGTGAACATGATCTGTATTATGCTACCGGCCGATGCAACACAGCTGAAGGAGCGCTTGGAGTTTTGCGTTACAGAATTGCTCAGCAGGCTTCACCCGTCTATAACTCAAACTATTTTCTTTTGCTTCACAAAAGCAGCTAGTGTAAACTTCCAGGTAGAACAATTGTTTTCCAAACATAAAACTTTTTTGCAGATTGACCCTATGATCAATCAGCTGAACGATTGTCTTAAGGTTATTGAAAGCGAGAAGAATATTAGAATTTCGGCAAACGAAGACAATGTGTTCATGGTGGACAATTTTGGATTTCAATGCATAGCGGCGAGTAAAATGGAGGTATGTCCAAACCAAGGTCTCAACTGCTTGAAAAAGTGTCTGTCAGTTTGAAAACATTGTCTTATCAAGTAGTATATAAAAGATGACCTCTAAAAAATAAAAATAATAATAAAAATATTTACGCTATATCAATCAATGACTATTAGCGACTACATGGTCTTTCAACAAATTCGTTTCTAAGTGACAAAAAAGTCAAAACCTTCAACAACAACAAAAAACACTACTCGTTTTATGTATTTATTTTTTTTTCTTAGAAATGACACTTTTTTTTTGGAAAAATAACAGTATTCGGGCAAACAACGGAATCAAAATGAGAAAAATACGTTACTTTTTCAGGTAACAATTTCCGACGACCAGATAAAATTGGCCTTAAAATGCATTGATGTCTCTCGTGCGAACACGTTTAAATTGATAAAAAAAGCAGCCTCATGTGCGCAATGTCCAACGAAAACAACACAAGATGTATTTTCTACTGACCGTCTCATGTGGTTACTCATCGAAGCAATGAAAGTGCCAGAAGGATGGTTGAACGACTCAAATGAGGACTGCTCAGAAAGGATTGAATTCATTCAGGAGAGGGAGACCGTTGATAATGTCATCTTAGAAATGGCAGTATTTTTGAAAAACAACAGTATTGTGCCCTTCAACGATGCAACCGAAGCCTACATTCGTTCACTAATGGATTCGGAGGATCTGACAGCAAGTTTCTTTTAAAAAAAACATATACGGGGAAGTTTTTCCTGTCAAAAAGCTGCAAAGCACATAATATTCCGTAAAATTATGAAAATGTTGGAGTAGCATTTTTTTCTGATTAAAGGGGCAGTAAGGAGGGTTTTTCATTTCATTTTTGATCGGATACGGTAGGAAATTATGCGAATAAACTATGCTAAATTGTCTTGCACCCTCCTAATTTCCAGAGCTCTCTCAGTCAATTAGAATGAAATTTGGTTCATTAGCATGTCTTGTAAAAGCCGGACACGCAGGGCGTATCGGCCGTCTACAAATCTGTAGACGGAGACCCGTTTTTGAAGACTTTGAAGCGTATTTTCTCGAAAACGTTAACTTTTCGACCCATAGTCATATATATTTTCATGATCAGCGTTTTTTTCTCTGCTAATTTTGCAAATTTTGCAAAACCCGCCTGACTGTCCCTTTAAACCAATGTTTAAATTCTTTATAAAAATCAGTATCAAAATTCATTTGCGTCATTGAATTCATTTTTTGGGGAAATGTTTTGGATGTTGCCCATTTGGCAGTGTTATGATTAAAAAATATATAAACTTTTTAGAATATCTCAAACTCATTAAATGAATTTTAGAACGTTACGAAATTTTATGCAACTAGTAAATAAAAACTATTTAAAAAGATTACTTAAAGCAAAAGTAAGCATTATTTTTATAATAAAATTATTTTTAACATAAAAACTATTTAAAAAGATTACTTAAAGCAAACATCGCAGCACAAATGGGCAAAAAAACGAAACTTTTGGCCTCTTCTGACATTTGGTATTTGAAGGCATGTTTTGAAAAATTGAATAATAAAAACTCATTAATCTAAAATAATGCTTATTTTTCCATCGATTTTATCAGGGAGAAAATTAAATTGAGGCGAGTCAAAGCATTTTCCGTTACATTGAACACGTTAAAAATTTTATTCACAAAGCAAAAAATTGTCAATTCAGAATGGCCGCTCTGAGAAATACGACAAGTACCAAACTGCACTAACGAAGCATCAGGAAAAGAAGAAAACCTTCGAAAACTATCTGCAAAGAGCTGCATGTTGGGAAAGTGAAGAAATCACTTTCGACCGAATCGTTCGGCTTGTGGATGAGCTGAAGCTTCTCAAACATTTTGGTCCAGTGATAACCACTCATTTGCGAGAAATAGAGGAGAAAAGTTGTGTAAGACGCGTATTTTAACTTTTACAATAAAATTCATTTTCAGGAAGTTGTGCAGATTTTCGAAGGCGAGCGTGAAGCCAACAAGATGGAAGAAGTGGTTGAAATGATAAGGAAACTTGGGTTTGATGTAGTTTAATTGTGACTAAAATTTCTACATTTACATTTAGAATAAGCAAATATATTATTTTCCTAATCACATTGTCTTTTTTACGCAATTTTACTAAGTTAATGTTAAAACAATGAAAATGTTGTATTAATGTGTTGCGAAATCGGCCTTCCTGGTGGTGCAATGTTTACGTCCCGCGGGCTTGATAAACGGCGGCAAAAGTGATTGAGAGCATTTTTGACTCCTTTTTTTGCTTATTCAAATGTGGGACTGTAAGTTCTTTGAGAGAGAGAGAGAGAGAGAGAGAGAGAGAGATACAGAGAGGGCAAGAATACTCCCTTCAGGGTGTCCATATTGTCCATTTGGCGTGTGCGTCCCCGATCTCCCTATCAACTATATCCCAAGTCCTATATTTTCGAAGAATTCTTTTCACAAAATCTTCCGAAACAGGCGAATTTTCAAAGGAAATAATTTGATAATGATGGCTGCTTATCTAGAAATTCCCGGAAGCGGCGATGCCGTTGTTTCCCAGAAAGATAACGATAAGGTATGCTTCATTGGGTCTTTTAGGCTTTGTTCATTTGAAAACGGGTTTACAAGAAGCTATTTCTTGTTTTCATTCGTTTTTTTAACCAGAAAAGTATGGGAAAGACCAATAGCAGTGTGTCATGCAATCGACGCGGGCTAAAGGTCGCATCTGCGTGGGCTAAAGGTCGCCTCTTAAGACGTCATCTCTGTAAAAGTCGAGTATGCCACTGTCTTAGAATTTGAAAGTGCTTCGATTGGGCTGAAAAGTTGTGTACAATCTTCCTATAGCCTACAGACCTTATGCTGAAGCGCTTGGGTCGACAAAAAAATTTTGACCCGGGTTACGGTAGGTGCCCAAATGGTACTGTCAAAATTTCAACGTAGTCCAAATTGGGATTTAAAAAAACCAAAATGTAGCAAACTCAATTTCCAAAAACGTTAACTTTTGGACCTACCACGAATTCTCATTCCATAAAAAATTAACCTCAAAAAACCGTTTCAAAATGAGGTTTTTTGGAGTTTTCGACCTTTCACTATAAAAGCCAAGAAAAAATACGCTACAGATTCAAAATCTACTTCAAATTTAGCATCGAATAAGTGCTTAAAATCAAAAATCGGAGGTGACTATTTTTGTTAAAAACCCACTTGAAAGTGAAAAAATGACCAAAAATGGTCCTAAAATGAGCAAAATTTGGATTTTTCGGTCCCTGCGTTTAGTTGGATGCATGATTTCGGGAAATGAGCATTTCTGGGTGAATTTTTTGCCTGATTTAGAAAATCACTCTTAAAAATTGTAAAAATCAAATACAAATTCCCTAGGTGGTGGCATTCCAAATAGCCCGCCAGACTATGATTTTCGATAATTGTAGCTCCAAGCGGTAATTTTACCTGCCCAGGGCATTTGCCCTTGATTTTTACAATTTTAAAGTGATTTTCAAAATCAGCGCAAAAAAATGACCTTGAAACGACCATTTACAGAAATCATGCAGAAAACTCATAAATTGTCACTGAAACACTGAAACGCAGGGACCGAAAAATCCAAATTTTGCGCATTTTTGGGTTATTTTTGGCAATTTTATCACATTCAAGTGGAATTTTAACAATAGTCGTCGACATTTTTTGTTTTCAAAATTTTATTCGATGCCAAATTTGACGTAGATTTCGAATATCATACTTTTTCTTGGCTGTTATAGTGAAAAGTCGAAAATCCCAAAAAACCTCATTTTGAAACGGTTTTTTTAGGTTAATTTTTTATGGAATGAGAATTCGTGGTAGGTCCAAAATTTAATGTTTTTGGAAATTGAATTTGCTACATTTTGATTTTTTTTCAAATCAAAATTTGGACTACGTTAAAGTTTTTACAGTATCATTTGGGCACCTACCGTAACCCGGGTCAAAGCACTTTGAATTTCGAAGACAGTGTATATAGAGCCTCTGTTCGAATATTACAGAGACGACGTCTTAAATTACAATGCTATCTCGGCAGGAAAAGTAGGTCACGCAGATAGCATAGCAGATTAGAGAGAGCGCAGATATAGAAAAGATATGTACGAACTAAACATAAACAAAAAATAGTTGTAAAAGTTAAGTTGATTCTTAAGAAAAAGTGTATTTCCAGATTTGGAATGCTTTGCATCAAAGCCACCCCTCATTTGAAAACTTTGTTGTTTACTCTACTGGAAAGAAGAAAAGGTGGATGTTTGCAGACCAACTGCAAAAGGAAGTCCCACTTTTCGAGGTATGGGCCATATAAGAGGGAAAGAGAGTGCGAGATAGAGAGAGAAACAAAAACATTTACCTAAACCCTAAACTAACCCTAAGCCTAACCCAAATCTTAATCCTACCCTTAACCTTAACCTTAACCTTAACCTTAACTTTAACCCTAACTCAAACCTTAACTGTACCTTAAACTCACCCTAACCATACATTTATCTGTAACCCTAACCTTAACCTGAACCTTAACATTAACCTTAATCTTAACTTTAACACTAATTCTAAGCTTAACTGTATCCTAAACTCACCCTAACCTTACATATATCTATAACCCTGACCTTAACCTGAACCTTAACCTTAACTTTAACCATAACCTTAACCTTAACTTTAACCCTAACTCTAACCTTAACTGTATCCTAAACTCACCCAAACCTTACGTATATCTATAACCCTAACCTTAATCTGAACCTTAACCTTTTCATTCTTAATATCAACGTTAACCTTAACCTCAATCACAACTTTATCATTCTCCTTAACCTTAACCTAAACTTGTCTTTAACCTTTACCTTGGCTTTAACTGATCCCTCACCTTAAAGGGACAGTCAGGCGGGTTTTACAACATTGGCTCATCTAAGAAAGAAAAATTCGCTGATCAAGAAAATGTATATGACTATGGATCGGAAATGTACCGTTTTCGGTAGACCTGGCTTCAAAGTGTCCAAAAACGGCCGACCATCCGCAGATTGTGCGGATGGCCAGTACGCCCTGCGTGTCCGGTATTTACAAGGGATGCTAATGAACCGAATTCATTCTAATTGACTGAGATAGCTGTGAAAATGAGGAGGGTGCGAGACAATTTTGCATAGTTCATTCGCATAATTTCCTACCGTATCCGATCAAAAATGAAATGAAAAGGCCCCTTACTGCCCCTTTAAACATAACCCAAACCTTAGCCTTAACCCTTAATTTAACATTAACCTTGACATTAACGTCATTATTCGTCGCGTAAACACTCACCTTAAGTGATACTCTTGTTTAGGATGTCGTCTATCCCCTCCCTCTCGCCTCTGTCTCCGTCAAAAGAGCAATCCGAGTCAGATCAGATGTCTACAGTCCGAATGTCAGCTACCTTTTTTTAAAGCCTAATGATCGCAGAAGACAAGGTCTGATCCGCGTGGTTTCAAATGTTTCTGAAAGGGAACATTTGAATGATCAAACTACAAAGCTACATCTTCAATATCACACAGTGGAGCTGAAAACTTCTTATTCATTGGAGAACAGTCATATGTGAGTTTAATTGAAAGTTCAGGTTAAGGTTAAGGTTAAGGTTAAGGTTAAGGTTAAGGTTAAGGTTAGCATTAAGCTTTATCTCGTTCCAGTTTTAAATCAAATCATTTTCAGTTACGAATGTTCATGCTGCCGTTGTCACAACAAAACTCCTCCAGCGAAAATATATATTCCTCGTTTGGGAAAAGACATTCCTAGAAACGGGTATATCAAGCATTCTCCGGATATGATTGATCACGCTGAAGATATGGAAGATTCAAAAGAAGAAGAAACCAATATTGTTCTTAACAAACCAAATCCCATTACTTTTGGAGACTTTTTAGTTTCGCCACTGAAACGAAGGAAGAAGAATTCGGTTTCAGATTGGGTGATTGTGTAAATATTTGGTTTCGGGTTACATGGGTAATTTACGTGGTTTTGTAAATATGATTCAATTTTTGTAGTTTTTTTTAATAAATAAAAATTTCATCTTTACGATTAGATTGAAAAACTGTCCATGTTCACGCCACCAACTAAGGTGAGCATAATGTTAAGGTCAACGTTAAGGTTCAATCTTAAGGTAAGGATTAAGGTTCAGGTGAGAGATCGATTATGTTTAGTTAGAGAGTACATATTCTTTTTTCGGAAAAAAGTCATGTTTAGGATAAAGTTACGGTTAAGGTTCATTTAAAGGTTAAAGTTAAGGTTTCCGTTAAGTTGAAGAGTGAGGTTAGTGATTAACGATCAGGTAAGGATAAGGTTAAGGTCAAGGTTAAGGTTAGTGGTAAGGTAAGGTAATAAAAATATTAAGGTTAAAGTAAAACACCAGCTTATTGGCTAATGAATAGGTAAGGTAAAAAATTGTCATTGTTAAGGCTAAGGTTAATCTAAGGTCAAAGGTCACATGACAGTGCGACTAGTGGATGCGAAATAACATGAGCGGAGCACAACAATACCTTAAAACCTCGGGAAATTACGAAAAAGCCAAATTGTTTAATCATTTCTGCGTCTAGGGTTTTCAGATGTCAGCAGAAAGCTCAATGTAGCAGAAAGCTAACGTTAGCGCGCTTTTTTTGTGATGCAACACGTTATTGGATCAGCTTTTTGACCACTAATGGCCTTTAAATACCGAAAATCACCAAGCTTGTGTTAAATTCGCCAAATTTTAGTACAACAGTCGGGTCCCGCAGCGATGAGGCGAATCTACTTTTGGCATCTGTGCGGCACTTGTTTTGACCAGATGTGCACTTTCCCGCCGCAGACGGCCGCCCTCTTCATCATTTCAACATCGCTTTTCCTTATGCAAAGATAAAATGCCCCATTTTTAAGCTTTCTTTTCATTTTCAATTTAATATTTCTTTTCAGCTGTCATATAAACAGCCATTTTATCATAAAAACATGAAATCGGCATCTTTGGTCTCTGAGACAAGTCACAAACGCCATTTCACCTCCGGATTGGATAATGGTAAGTCAGGTGCGAGATAGAAAGAGAGAAAAGAGAGAGTGAGAGAAAAAGAGAGAGGCATTTTCAATAACGAAATCATCTTACGGAAACTCGTTCAATTGCTAGAGGACAAATTCTCTAATAAAGCTTTTTGGACGAGCGTACCCCAACAGAACCACCCCTTTTGAGGCTTTATTTGTTGAGTTTTGAAAGTTCCTTTGCTTTTATAAAACTTTCAGCGCTCTTATTTTTGTCTTTTTTAAGCTTCTCCACCTTGCCAAATGATCACGCAGCAGCAGCTACAGGAGGGTGTGGGCATCGGTGCTTTAGACGAATGTACATGTTATTTTTATCAGGAGACTTGACAAGTGAGTAGTGTCTCTGCCCTTCTCTCTCTCTCTCTCTCTCTCTCTCTCTCTCTCTCTCTCTCTCTCTCTCTCTCTCTCTTTCATTCTGTGTATGTCTCAATGACTCTCCTTCTCTATTCAGAATTGATTTTCTCCACCCGTGGACGACCAGCAGTTAAACCCCAACCCCGGAACTATCAAAAATACGAAACCCTGCAGTTTCGTCTCGTCTCGGCCGTCTCCAAAGTCACGCTCCCCTTCCCTTTAAAAATTATTGTAAATTTTACTGTATCTATTGTGTAAAATACAATGTTAATAAGTTAGTAGTGTATTGTTGTTTAAGAAAAAAAATATGGAGACAGAGAGACTGTAAGACAAAATAGCAAAAGAGGGCCAAAGATACGGAGGCGAGTTAGTGACACTAAGACAAAACACCGAGAGAGAGAGAGAGAGAGAGAGAGAGAGAGAGAGAGAGGTGCAAAAAAGAATGTCACCGGCCGGGATCGAACCCTGGTCGCGTGGGTGACACTCTGACCCTAAAACGGGCCGGGCCGACCAAATTTTTTCAGCGGGCCCGGCCCGGGAGAACCCCGGAGAGGAGTTTAAACTTATGTCTTCGTCTCCCTCAATACTATTCTCTTTGAAAAGAGCGCTAATTCTTTGTGTTGATATGTCACCGAATGCGCTACAAGGTTTAAGGGTCCTATACAAAAATCAATCTTTTTATTTTTTGAAAATAGTTGGTGTAGACACCGAAATCTTCAGTGTTTGCTAAGAGTAAAGGGTGATGAGAATGATAAAAAGTTTTCTTAAATTTATTTTATCAACAAAAACCATCGAACAAAACATTTTTTAATACAAATCAAGGAAATTTAAGTGCACCCCTAACATTACCAAACAAATCACCAAAAGTGACTGTCAGATCACGTAGGTTACATAGACTATTCGAATCATTATCTGGTTCTTCATCTTCCGATGTGTCTCTTTGTTCAGACGTGTCTTCATTTTCAGAAGAGAATTTCTGTTCCTTAAACCAAGCGGGCCATCCGATCTCAGCCCACGATTCCCAGTGCTCCATTGGCTCAGTGATAAACAACCGGAAGGATGGAAAAGTAAAATAGTAGCAATCCGGCATCCCAGCAACTTCTTTGAAATCGTCCGGAAGTGTAAAGTGAAAACCATCGACTTTCTCCTCGTTTATGCTGAGCCGAAAGACGCATGCGCCGAAGAGCAGACGGATGTAGGCGCGAATGTCTTCTTCACGGGGATTTTCACCATCATCGATCGGATTTGTATGACAGCTTGATTTAGCGTCAAGAAAGCTTAACAACAGCATTACCAACTCCCGCAAATGTTCCGCATCCTCACATAGTGGTGTGTTGATGACCACCTGTTTGAACGTTTCTGATCTCCATAATTGAGATTCGTTTTCAAACAGATTCTTCCATTCTTTTTGAAGTTTTTCTTTGCTCTCCAAAAAATCCGCCGTAGCATTATACTTGAGTTCGTCTTCTTGTGGTACGAAAGTCAAAGGGCTGCCATGCGGGAACATGGGTCTTTGGGAAACTTTTTTCCACATATCGATGAGAAATTCTTGGCCTCCTTTTGAGCACCATACTTTGAATGATGGAATCAGTTTGATATGACCTCTTGTGTAGCTCTTCTTCAGTTTTTCAAGAGAATGCCTTTCCAAACCCAACCAGAGAAGTCGGTTTTGCAGATGGTGTCCAAGTGCCATCAGCTGTTGGAAGTATGCAGAAAGAATATTGAGAGTTATAATCTCCCTCTCTAATTCTGCTTTTACTTCCGAAGAACCAGTCAAAAGTCGTTGAGCGCCCAGGATAGCATGAATCTTCTTTTCCTTATTAAATGTGTTTATGTAGTAATTAAACGATTTCTCAGGAACAAACGTTTGCAACAGCAGGCCCATGCGAGCAATCGTTCCGTTGTAGACCGTTTTGTTCGGAATAGCTGCATCTTTGTCAATAAATGCAGGTGCTGGTGGGCACAACGGCTTCTTGAATTGTGAAAAAGCAGGTTAGCACGATTTGTTTTTTCGATTTACCTCAACATTTTCTAGAAATTTGTGCATCAACAGTTCGGCGGCACTGAGTCGGTTCTCCACTGATTCACAGATCGCCTTTTTGAGAAACGCTTTCTGAAATAAAATGTCATTCAAAAAGTTGACTGGTCCTAAAAGAATATTGATGAGAAAGCCGAATTTTTTTTTTAGAGAAGTTTCGATGGTCAGTTGTTATAATTTCTGACTGCTGATCCTTTGGTGGTATGCAACCATAGTTCTCAAATGACGGGCCGGTCCGCGGGCTGGGCCAAAACGGGCCGGGCCGAGAAAAGTGTCGGCCCGGCCCGTTTCGGCCCGGTTTGTTAACTTGACAAATTGTATTTTTTCATAATACTTCTATTATAGCTGACGCCAAACGGGCATCATGCCAATTTCGTTCAAGTATTCTCTGTTGATGATAGATTAGCATAAAATCGTCATATCAACAGAGAATGAAGGCACAAATTGGAATAATGCCCGTTTGGCGGCAACTATACATATTTGACCTAAATCTAAGTTAGCAAAAATTAAGTGTCCCGACCGGGATCGAACCTTGGTCGTGTGGGTGACAGTTTGACTGGGTGGTCCGAGTGGACGGGCCAAGCGGGCCGGGCCCGGCTGGGCCAAGACGGGCCGGGCCGGGCCGAGGATTTTTTTCAAGTCGGCCCGACCCGTGAGAACTATGTATGCAACCACCAAATTGCAAAAACAGGGGTCCGAAAAAGGCTCATTTCCAAAAAAAAATTTCCAAAGAACAACATGCGCTCTACTGCAACTTAATAGCAAGAAAAAACCAAGATTATTAACTTACAACGTCACCGCCAAATCCTTTCAGAAGTTCCGAACTTTTTCGCGGCTCCTCTTTTTTGGAGTCATCTTTATCTTGCTTTTTTGGGTTGATTAGTTCGGCAAAAACGACACCCAGAGAAAAGATGTCAACTCGATAATCATAAGAATTGTCCTCGTTTTTCAATGCTTTCTGCTTTCTTATATCCTTCAATATTTCTGGGGCCGCGTAGCGTATATTTCCATACCGCTTGACGGGCTGAGTAACTTTTGCTTTGCCTTTTTCATTTGCGACGGATCCGATTCGAGTATCCTCCACAAACAAACACCGTTTGATCATTCCAAAGTCTCCAATTTTCAGAATTCCTTCAATTCCATATTTATCGCGAGCAAAAAAGATGTTGTCGGGCTTGAGGTCCCGATGAACCAGGCCCCAGTCATGAAGACTGCTCAAACCACTCAACAATTGAGCCATCCATCTTTTCATCATTTCGATTGGTCGTTGTTCAGGAGTCATATTATCTATCATCCAGTTTTTCAACGTCTTCTTCTCACACAATTCCATCGAAATGATCACGTGACCGTATGATTCATTTTTGTGTTGTCTCCAGTAGCTAATAAGGAAAGTGATGCAATTCTCATGTCCAGTTTGAAAAACTTCTTCTAAGTTGCGCTCCCCTTTTAGCAATCTTAAAAATACATTTAAGACACAGTCTTTGGAAGAATCGAGTGGTCCACGTAAGTCCACTGTCTTAGAAATTAAAAATGTTGAAATTGGTACGAACTTTTTAAACTCTTCTTAAACAATGTTTTTTACTTCATACAAGCACACTTTCAGCAATTGCAGAGAGAAAATTGTTTTGACCTACCAAAAATGAATTTTTCTCTGATCGAATCGATGGAAAAGTTCGCTTTCAAAGGCATTTTTCGTCATGATGGGGTCCAGATAATTCTAACATTAATATACGTTTAGTTGTGCAAGAAAACGTAGAATTTACTGGACTAGGTCCCATTTTGCGCGTCTTTTGAGTCAAAGGTCGAAAAATGCGAAAAAATGCATTTTTAAACGTCAAATCTCACTTTTTTGAGGTTTTCTGGCCCCTGTGCAAATGTACATAAACTTTTCACTATTTAAAGCTTATATTTAGTGTATTCACACCAAATGTAAATGGAAAAACACCACTTCGATTGATTTTGACCAATTTTGCAAAATTACAGTACCCTACCGTAACCCAGGTCAAAAAATCGATAATGAGCTAAAAGTTTCAAAATGGCTTACATATACCCTAGGAAGCTTTTATTCCAAATCTGAGCCGATTCTGACACTATGACCTAATTTCTAAGACAGTGGCCTGCTCGAGTCTCCCAGACACCGTGTCTTGAGTCTCAATACCTACTTTTCTGCTATGAACATTTTGATAGCAAAATCCTTCCCATCTTTGTCTCGAACATGATAAGTGTCACCGTAGTGGCCGGATCCAAGTATTTCGACAACATCGACTTTCTTGGGGAAGCATTCTTCGCATTCAGTCCTTGCCATTCTGTAACAACTACAATTTAGATAAAATCATTTCGACTTGAATAAAGGAGAGCAGAAAAGAAGGCAAGTGTGTGCAAATTTAATAACGGTTTTATCAGTGCTTAAACATTTTCTTCCCTTTCGCTGTTCTGCGTATCACTGTATTCTGCAGTCTGTGTTTGTTTGCCTGTTTTATCAGTTCCCATCCGTGAATGTTTAGGCTTATCTCCCCCCCCCCTTTCTCTCTATCGACTGGCAAATTCTTCAGAGCATCAAGAAGTGTAATGCAACCCAAAAGAAAAGATGGGCATTCACATAAAAAGGAATAAATATTATTCACCAAACAAAGTCGCCAAATAAAAAAGTTTGAATAGTATACATATGCTAAAGTAAAGAAGGTAGAAAATTGAAACAAGGTTTGTTTTATTGGTAACGGCAAGGCTCTGTACGCATACGGTAAGGTGTTCTCCAAAACTATACCCGCACTGGAAAATACAGTAAATACCGAAGCAGACTCGTATCCCCGGTTTCCCGGGAATGCGATAAGGCGTTTTTGCCGAAACAGCTGTTGCGTAGCCTAGACGGACAGACCGATAAGGGGAACGGCGACGCGTCAAGCCCAATAAGCTAAAAAGAATCACAAGATGCCCATGAAAAGGCGAAGAAACGACGGTGGATGCACGAAATCCCCCCCAGCACAGTGCGTAATAGCTCGTTTGACTCTGCTCGTGATATTGTGTGTGTGTGTGTGTGTGTGTGTGTGTGTGTGTCCGTGTCTCTCTGTGTCTGTGTCTGTATGTAGTGTACCAGCGTATGTCCACGCGTTCATTTCCTCAACGAGGGAGGGTGAGTTCGGCCTTAGGCCGAGTTTCACTTGCTTCACGGCATTTTCACGGCCGAAAGACGAGTAATGAATGACCGTAGGCCATTAATCTGAGGCCGCAGGCCAACTAATTGAGCGGCCGAAGGCTGCGTGTCTGAGCGGCCGCAGGCCGCAGACCAGGAGGGTGCGCACCATGGGCGCGCGTACCCTTTTGGTAGGGACCGCAGAGCATAAATTATATTTGAGAATTTCGACTTTTTATGTAAATATTTAAACAGCTGATACTCCAACTTAAACTTTTCTTTTTTAAACTATGAAATTTCATCCACAACAAAACGAGATATTCCATTTTGAATGCCTCAATTACAATCCCGTTTTTCAACTACCGCCGTGGTTGGGCGGGGTCTTTCTCGGTCGAGTGCACAGGCGCCGCTAAACACCGGACAGAAACTTGCTTGAATGCAAAATCCCTCAAATGGAAGAAAATGAAAGGATTTTGGTATTGTAATGAGTAACCGTATTTTTCTAAGATTTATGGTACCAAAATCAACCCCAGAGTAATAAAAATACACGTTTAATTAACCGTTTTCGAAATTGTTGTGAGAAGGGGATTTCGCATTGGAGCGCGAAAACCGGTTGAAATTCATAAAAAGTTCACTTTAAATTATATTTTTATAAATCTGCACGAATGAAATTGGCTCAATTTTACATTAAACGAAAGAGATTTAATAGTAAATTCATAAATTTAAAACACATTGAGCGCTCCGGGCCTGTATTTCGCACACATAAGGGAAATCCAAAGAACGCTTGAAAGTTGACTTCTTTTAAAATTGTTTCGCTGCAAAATAAAAGTGGTTTTCTCAAGTTTTACTATCTTAAAACAACAAAAACACTTAAATAAGTTCAGTGCGCACTAATAATGCTACCAAACGTGATTCTGCGACGAATGGGAGCGCCGCAGATGTTAAAAATCGGTGTAACTTTTTTCTGCACGAACGAATTTTTGAGTTTTTTGGGCAAGTATATGTAAAATAAGTTGAGTAATCATTTTAATTTAAAATCGGACGCGCTCCGTGCCCAACCTGTTTTTTATAGCCAAAAAACCGAAAAATTATTGTTTTTGGCTCAGAAGACAAAGATGTATCGGTTTAAAAATAATTCCGTCGGATTCCTCGTGTTCATTTACGTCGGATTCACTGTTCAACAAAACAAAATAAAAATAATACGCGCGAGAGCGATTCAAACCATATTTACTTAACATTTAGGGCTGCACTGTTGGGCGCACCTCTGCGGTCCCTACCTTTTGGTATAATTATGCCCAGTCCCGTAGGGACTGGGCAATATATTGTTATATTGATTAGAAACCGTTTCCCTCAAGTATCAATGGGGAAGGGTAATGGCGGGCAAGAAGTGCTCCAGGGCAAAACGCGAAACCCCAGGCATCAGAAATAGCTTAACCTCAGAATCATTTCTGCGTCTAGGCAGTGCAGATGCCAAAAGAAAGCTCAATTTAGCAGAAAGCTAAAGTTGCTAGCAATTTTGGAAAAATACGTTTTGTATGAGTCAATCCCTTATTAGATTGTATCCAATTTTGATCTTTAAATTCCGAAAACAGCAAGGTTTGTAATAAAATCGTGAAATTCATGAAAACAGTCAGGTCCCGTAGCGAAGAAGTGGCGCCGCGCAGATGTGCACTTCCCCGCCGCAGACGGCCGCCCTCTTGAACATTTCGCGATCGATTTGTCTTACGCTAATATGAAATGCCCCATTTTCATGCTTTCTTTTAATTTCCATTCAATATTTCTTTTAAGCTGTCATATAAACAGCTATGTATCATAAACAAACAAAAAAACAAGAAATTGGCATCTTCGATCTCTGAGATGCTTCAGAAACTCATTCGCTAACACTCGCAGTGAACTCCGGTTTCAAAGGTAAGCGAACATTTATTGAAGGAACGAGAGAAAGAGAGATAGAGAGAAAGAGAGATAAAGAGAGAGACTTTCTATTACGAAGCCACTGTTCACAAACTCGTTCAATTGCTGCTCGACAATTTTTTATGGGCGAGCTTGGCCCGAAAAACACCTCTTTTGGGACATCAAATGGTAAATTTTAGAACTTGCTTTGGTTTTTTCCCCAGAAGTTTCAGCATTCTAATTTTTGTCCATTATAGGGTCCTCCATTTTGACAAACCATCACGAATGTCTTTATTGTTGGAGGAGACGCTTGGAGACTTTATCAACTTAAAAAAATGTTCTTCATGGTCGCTGGATTTATCACAAGTGAGTAGAGTCTATGTCTCCTCTCTCTCTCTCTCTCTCTCTCTCTCTCTCTCTCTCTCTCTCTCTATCTATCTATCTATCTATCAATCTATCTATCTATCTCTCCCTCTCTGTCTATTTCTCTATCTTTCTTTTTGTTGTTGCAAACTTTTATGTTCATTCCAGAAAACTTCGCTTGGAAGAGTTGTTCGATGGTCAGTGGACGATCGATATTGGTCCGAAAAGACCCTTATTGAAGAGGTGAGTCAACGTTTTCCGCGTGTGCGTGTGCGTGTGCGTGTGCGTGTGCGTGTGCGTGTGCGTGTGCGTGTGCGTGTGCGTGTGCGTGTGCGTGTGCGTGTGCGTGTGCGTGTGCGTGTGCGTGTGCGTGTGCGTGTGCGTGTGCGTGTGCGTGTGCGTGTGCGTGTGCGTGTGCGTGTGCGTGTGCGTGTGCGTGTGCGTGTGCGTGTGCGTGTGCGTGTGCGTGTGCGTGTGCGTGTGCGTGTGCGTGTGCGTGTGCGTGTGCGTGTGCGTGTGCGTGTGCGTGTGCGTGTGCGTGTGCGTGTGCGTGTGCGTGTGCGTGTGCGTGTGCGTGTGCGTGTGCGTGTGCGTGTGCGTGTGCGTGTGCGTGCGTGTTTCTCTCTCTGTCAATTTTATGAGCCTTTTCAGCAAAACGATACCTGCCTGGAGTTCTTGTCACAATGATAAGAAATTGAAACCGGAAAACCAAGTTCGCATAAGTCTATGTCCAAAGAACCAGGCCCCTTTTTCGCCCTTTCCAAGAATAATTTACTGTATCTATTGTGTAAAATGCAATGTAAATAAGTAGATATTGTTGTTGTTCAAATCCGTCTTTCTCAAAATTTCAAAAGGGTTTATGATGGTCCAAGATAGCAAGGAAGTCATGTCTGCTCTGGCCAGTGAGAAAATAAAAGATCCGGGAGCTCAAAAGTGCCCAAGGACGAAAAAGCGGGAGCCCTAAGGCATAAGCAGAGTATGTAAAAGCCAAATCTCCGCGTTTTTGTGATTTATTTCGTTATTGTGTTTTAATAAAAATCTTTAATCAAAAGCCATAATTGATCAAAATTTTTAAAAACATTTTGGCCAATTATGGCTTTTGTCAAGATCGTCAATTCGTGAATTACAGTGAGGTCCCGCAACGATAATGCAAGTCTATTTTTAGAAACTGTGCGGCACTTGTTTTGACCAGATGTGCACTTTTCCGCCGCAGACGGCCGCCTCCCCCTCCCCGCCGTCCACTCTCGTGACTATTTCGCCATCGCTTTCTCTTATATGTTTATCAAATGCGCCACATTTCCTGTTCTGCCTTCATTTTTTAATAATTATATTATTATTTGCTTTCAGCTGTCATATATCCAGCTCTATTAATTCTAAAAAATGAAGAAAATTGCTTCTTTTGTTGAAGAAGTCTAACTATCTCTTGTGAAACTGGTAAGTAAAGTGAGAGAGGGGGAATAGGCGGCCTACGGCCGCTTAGAGACACGGCCTTCGGTCGTTCATACAAGCTGCCTGCGGTCTGCGGCCGCTTAGTGACAACGCCTTCCGCCGTCAAAATAGGCGGCCTGCTGCCGCTAAGAACATATTTTCGTAAAATCGTCTACATTTTATTGTTAAGCCGGCGGTTTCAGCTTCTGCGAAGGCTACTGGGTCTCCCACGATGCGGACTTGTTTGTTTCTGATCCGATGAACCCCAAACACGTGACCGATGAAATGGTGAGAAAATTTTATTCAACCGGATAATACGCGTTTAGGAAAGAGTGCCTTATTACCATGGCACTCCGATTCTGGCTTTGCAATCGCCATCTATCTGTTATTTTCATGGTGGAAATGCTACATCAAGAGGAAAATGGGAACCTCGTTGAAGAACGCATACGCCGCCATGAGTAACCTTGGTCCCACCACATTCGATGAGCCGGTTCCGCCAAGCGTCGAGGCCCTGAACACCTGGATGTACACGGATCGTGATTCTGAGGGTGAGATAATAACAATACTTTTCAATTTCTTTTTATTTCATTTCGATAATTACAATGTTTCAGAGGTAATTTCCTCGTCATCCAGTATGTTCGGTTCAAGGTCTTCCTGATCACCTTACTCCTCTTCAGCCTCTACGCCATCACATGGATCTTAGAGGACGACTATTTCTGACCGCTGGGGGTAAGTTTTAAACACAGAGACATAGAGACACAGAGACGCAGAGATACAGAGACACAAAGATAAAGAGAAACAGAGACGCAGAGACGCAGAGACACAGGCAGAGACGCAGAGACGCAGAGACATAGAGACACTGAGACACAGTGACAAAGAGACACAGAGACAAAGAGACACAAAGACAGAGAGATGCAGAGACGCACAGACACATAGACACAGAGAGAGAAATATTTACAGATCGAGAACCAATCCACCAGGATGTTCGTCATAGGTCTGGAAAAGACAACCCAAATGAAGTTTTCGCAAGGTAATCAAAATTTTCCAGGTGATGGAGGAAAATGGAAACTTCGACCACCCTGAGGAAAACTTCGAGCAGTCCCTGGATTTCAATGGACAGACTGACGAAAAGGAGAAGGAGAGCATGGATGAAATAGAAAAGCCCGACAAGGCCCTGACTCCGGCTGAAATCGAGTTTCACGCCAAGGCCCTGAACATCCCCATCATTTTCATCGTAAGTTTTTTGAATTAGTTTTGTGCCCTTCTTTTGAATACGATCAAAGTGTGCGCTATCATTATGCAATCAACATGAAATGTTTCAGAAGACCTATGCTGCTTTTGAGAAGTCATTGGAGCCCATGGTGGCCACGTTCCGCGATGAGTACACCAAGGACATCAACAGGCTCAATGAGTTGGAGCGGGAGAACGGCGAGCTCAAGGAGACCTTGACCTACCAAAACTTGGAAATCGCCGAACTCAAGCGTATTATTGGTAATTGAAATCTCCGGATTCAATAAAGTTGTTGTTAGCGAATGTTTTCGATTCATAAATGGGTTGAGGGAGAAAGAGAGAGAAAGGGAGAGAGAGAGAGAGAAATAGAGAAAGAGAGACTTATGCAGAGAGAGACATAGACAGAGAAAAATTGACATTGACAGAGAAAAAGAGAACTAGACAGAGAAAGAGGGAGATTTAGACAAAAAAAAAGAGGCAGAGGTAGAGGCAGAGAGAAACAGAGAAAGAGAGAAAGTGAGTTATAGCTGTCGCCAAACGGAAATCATATTCTAATGAAGGAAACATGCAAAGCATGCTCTGTCGATGACTGATTAGACTACGAATATCCATATCAACAGAGCATGGGTGGAACATTCTAAGTATTGGCATGATTCCAATTTGGCGACAGCTATATCAAACTAACGATTTTTATACACACACGGGTGAAGGGGAAACGAAAACAAGGCGGTTTGTGTGTGTTTACGCGTGGTTTCACGGGGAACGGTAGCCACTCAGCGATGACTGCCGGGGGTGAAAGGCCTTATTTGTACACAACACATCCATTTGACCTATGTGAATGATCTCTCATGATCTCAGGAACGAGGGAGTAAAAGTCATATTCCAATTAGGAGGAAAATGGTCTTGCCACGATTCGGCTGGAGAAAAGGACATGACTAAGCGCTACCGTATCCATCCGGAGGAAGAGAGTGCCGACAACAGCATTTTCCCAAAAGTTTTGCTTTTAAATGTTAATTTTACCTTTTTCTTTGTTTTGAAAGACTTTATGTGTGTTTTAAGGTAATGGACTTCAAACTAGAAGTCTCCATGGCCAAACAACTGCTCAAGGAAAGCAACAAAAAAGTGTGTTTTTCCCAAAGTTTTTTTGTTGCATTCTCTTTCTTTCTATGGAGGATATTTATGAAACTGAGATGTTTCAGAAGATGGAAATCGAGTTCTTTGGACTGTTCGAAGCATTCCCGTTCCACGATTACCCCATCCGTGATGTAAGTGTTTTCCGGTTGATTTATCTGGTTATATTGTTTTACTTTACGAAAACAAAATCCAATAATTCCAGAATCATGCCAAGAACGAACGGACACAAGAGCACCTTCGTCAGGTTCATCAGGAAATAAAGAAGTGGAAACGAAACAGTGCCGAACAGTGGAAAGAGAACTGCATACTGAGGGGGCGCCCGAACTCTTCCTACACCCGGATGCTGCTGAGGAATGAGGTGGCGCTGATGCGGGAAGTGGAAGAGGAAAAACAGAGGAGGGAGGAAGCCCAGCGCTACGCTGACTACCGTAATGTAAGTGAAAAATAAATTTTTTTTTAAAAAATTTTTTATACTTTTTAGGTATTTGTAAAAACAAAATTCGTTTCAGTCATTGTGCTACCTAACCAAGCGCCCCACGGAGAGAATCGCGCGATTTTGCAGCAAAAAGGGGCGGGGCTTTCGGTGCCTAGCTGTTCTCCATGCTCCATCTTTGTTTCTCTCTCCAGCTGTCTCCAAACCAATTCCTCCTTCTCTCGTCAAAATTCTCAAATCCTTTGACCATTTATTTCTAGAAAACTTCCCAATTGTCCGACGTTTCCGGGTGTAGGCATACTGGTGACGGCTTCGATCTCTCCTGGATCAGCCCTTCTGCCTCGCGCTTCGATAATGTAGCCCAGAAACGTGATTTGCTTCTGGCTAAAAGAGCATGTGTCCAGCTTAAGTATTAAATCCGTAGTCGGAGATCCTTTGAAACAAATCCTTGAGGTTTTCATAATGAAAGCTCGAATTTTCCTCCTAACATCGTATAATTTCAAAAGATTAACTTTATTCAGATAAATTGAATGAATTTTAATCACATTGGTTCCAAAACAATGAAATGTCGTCTACGGCTTCGTGAAATTCAGTAGGGTTTGGAAATAGTTTAAACATAACGAGCGAGTGACTGATACATAAACCACCGATTTGTCCATTAGTTGCATCAACTTTGTAGATTCACGAATCACGGTGCGGTAAGTTTTTTTTTCTGCACGAACGAATTTTTGCACGAACTTTTTTTTGTACGAACGAATTTTTGAGTTTTTTGGGCGAGTACATGTAAACTAGTCGGAAAATAGGAATTTTCTGAATTTTTTCAGCGACAACCCTATTTTTACAATTACGATTGAATGCATTTTACTATTCCTCGAGGTTTAAGAGAAAAAGCAAGAGAGATAGATAGATAGATAGAGAGAGAGAGAGAGAGAAGAGAGAGAGAGAAGTATTCAAAAAAGCGCTCAAACGGGCGCGTAAACGCAGAGCAAGCAAGACGTGCTTATCTCCCGCCCAAGCGAAAAAAACAAGCGCGATAACAAAAAGCGCTTTGGATATAAAAAAAAAGCCACCACATTGTTAATTTGGTCTCATTCGAGCCAATTTCTTCAATAATGGCTCACATCTACCCCACTGGAAAATTTGACGATCACCTACTTATCGAAATTCTGAATAAGGTCGGTAATGTATTTTTTCTTTCAATCTCTATGTGTTTTGTAACTCTGACTTCTCTCTTCATCTCTCTATCTCTCCCTCCCTCTATTATTTTGCTTTATCTCTCACTAAGTCTCAATGTCTCTCTTGTTCTCTTTCAATTTCTCTCTGTCTCATCTGTTTCTCTCTCTCTCTCTCTCTCTCTCTCTCTCTCTCTCTCTTTCTCTTTTATCTCTCTGAATCTCTTTTGTAGCGACTCAGAAACATGGTTTAACTTAAACCGTTTGAGTTTGGTTTTAAACTCAAAAAAATTTTAATTACTTGTTTCAGATGAACTTCCCAGCTTTCACCAAATGTCGTCAATCGACTAAATGGCTGCATGAATTCATTGAAAATAACAGAAAGCAGATAAAAACACGTCTCAGGCGAAAGTGGCTCCATTTTAGAAACGATGTAGGTTTTTTAAACTTAATTTTTAGCTTTTTCTTTCTTTCCCCTAACTTTCAAGAACTTGTTTTAGACTATACAGCTGGGAGCTCTTGGAAATGGCGGAATGATTGAGCCCCCCAAAAGCGAACTTTTGGCAATTTCACCGGCCGTTTTGGAAATCATTAAATTATCGATTGACAAAGTCGATTGGTTTTGCAATCTCATGTGGAAGAGTGGTTGGAACAGGAGTGGATTGGTTTTTTTTGCGCGGATTGGACCATCCTATTCTGGCAGTATTTTCTGGACTTTTTGGACAGAATTGGAGCACCAAAATCTCTGCAAATATGCACTTATGAGTTCGAATTTCATGTTTTCAAAATGTTTGTTAATTTCAGTGAGGATTGGTACTATTCAAATAGTTTAACACTTCATCCGATCTTCACAGTGAGTTTCCCGTGTGCGTGTGCGTGTGCGTGTGTTCTAGAAACCTCGTCTGTTTTAGAAAGTTCAAGAACTCAATCTCGATGGCTGCTGTTTCTCCCCGGATTTGAATTTTCTATTGAAAAACAATCTAACGCATTTTGATTTGAAGTTTCAATCACTATCTAGCCCAGACACCGTTTTTGAAGTTAAACAGGTATACTGAAATTCGATTTCAACAGCCCTTAGTAATGTTTTGCAGATGATGTGTGACGGAAAATCAACTTTGCAAAGTATTTGTCTTAATAATTTTGGTAATGAACAAGTTTTTCCTTTGGATGCTGTTTTGGGACGACTCCGATTCGAAATCGTCTGGTCAGAGGAAACACATAAGGAGAGCGTTTTTGCAAATTTTGATCTAAAAATGGTTATCTATCTCACATGTTACATTTTGAAACCTATATTTCAGTTGAAACCTCGAGGTAGTAAGGTGTACAAGATTAATGTGCCACAAGGACGAATCGGCTGTCTATGCGTTCGTGAAGACAACTTTCATCTCATATTTAAAATTTTTGAAAACCTCGAAGAACTATATGAAGGAATACTTAACCGTACATATTTCACTGTGTGAATCTTGAATGAAATTTACTTTCTAACTTAAAACTCTCCGGTTATTCGAAGTTTTCCAAGATGAAAATTTAGAGAGAGGGAGAGAGAGAGAGAGAGAGAGAGAGCTGGAACTGAAAAAGCGGAAATCGAAAAATGGCTTTTTTGGGGAGCAATATCGATTACTCAATTAGTCAACCATTCGCACTTATGTCAACCAACATGGCTCCCACCTACCCTTTAGGAACAATTGAAGATCACCTACTCATTCAGATTTTGAACAAGGTCGGTTGAAAAAAGTAACTTTGTGCTAATTGTAATAAAATTATATATCGCTTCCAAGAGACATTTATATTTAGATGAACTTCAAAGTATTCGTCAAGTGTCGTCATTCGACTCGATGGCTGCATGACTTTATTCAAAATAATAGACAAAACATAAAAACACGCCTCAAACGAAAGTGGATTTTATTTGAAAATAATGTAAGACAGAGATAGAGAAAGATACTGAAATTTTATTTTTCAGAGAATTTTGCCATGTCATTTCGACGGTAACCCAATAACGTCCCCCGACTGCGAATTGGTTGCCATTTTGCCGGAAACAATTGAGCTTAAAAGGTTATCAATGAGTAAAATGGAATGGGTATCCGGTCTCATTTGGAAGGGCGGTTGGAACAGGAAAAATGTCGTATTATATGTACTGAATTATGACGTTCTACAGTACGCTCTAGACTTTTTGGACAGAATTGGAGCTCCGCCATCTCTAGAAATATCTGCGCCTTTTAAGTGTGTTTAATATGGGTTTGTGAAAACGCGGTTCATTTCAGGAATAATTGGAGTTATAGTTATGAGGATAGTTTTACGTTGCATCCAGTCTTTAGAGTAAGTGCGTGTGCGTGTGCGTGTGCGTGTGCGTGTGCGTGTGCGTGTGCGTGTGCGTGTGCGTGTGCGTGTGCGTGTGCGTGTGCGTGTGCGTGTGCGTGCGTGCGTGTGCGTGTGCGTGTGCCTGTGTGTGTGCCTGTGCGTTTGCCTGTGCGTTTGCCTGTGCGTTAGCGCACTTTTCTATACTTTCATTTTCAGAAAATTAGCGTACTTAAGCTAGGCAACTGTTGGCCATCCCTCGATTTCAGCTTTCTCTTGGGGAAAAACCTAAAACATATTGAGCTTTACTTGAGACCATTTTCCAATCCAGACGCCGTTTTTAATATAATACAGGTAAACTGTAATTCTATTGGAATAACTCTCAATAATGTTTTCAGATAGTATGTATTGGTGAATCGAGCTCAGCCACTCTTCATATATATTTCTCTTCTGCTAATTTTCCAAACGCAAAAATTCTAAAAGAACGACAATACGAACTCGTCTGGTCAGAGGAAACACATTATGAGAGCATTTTTGCAAATGTTGAGCCGAAAATGGTTGTCTATTTCAAATTTTACATTTTAAAACCTATATTTCAGTTGAAACCTCGAGGTAGTAAGGTATACAAGATTAATGTGCCACAAGGACGAATCGGCTGTCTATGCGTTCGTGAAGACAACTTTCATCTCATATTTAAAATTTTTGAAAACCTCGAAGAACTATATGAAGGAATACTTAACCGTACATATTTCACTGTGTGAATCTTGAATGAAATTTACTTTCTAACTTAAAACTCTCCGGTTATTCGAAGTTTTCCAAGATGAAAATTTAGAGAGAGGGAGAGAGAGAGAGAGAGTGATAATGAGAGAGAGGTGGAATGAGGAGACCAGAGGAGACATGTATAGAGACCGCAGAGGCGGACTCCGCGCGTCAGTCCGAAATGCTAAAAAAAAATATGGTTTTGGCGGACTGCGCGCCCAGTTTTTTGATAATCTTGGGAATTTTTTGAGAATCTCCTAAGTAAAATTACGCGAGAAAAACGATGGAATGACTTACGAGGAAATTATGAAAAACCATTTAAAAACATATATAGTTACCGCCAAACGGGCATCATGCCAATTTGTACCTTTATTCTCTATTGATGGTCAATTAGACTACGATGATACGCTAATCTATCATCAACAGAGAATACTGGGACGAAATTTGCATGATGCTCGTTTGGCGACAGCTATATACACGTGTATTTTCTCAGAAAGAGCAATTTCGCATTCAAGCAAAAACTCTGTCCGTTGTTTAGCAGGGCCTGCGCACGTTTGCCGGACATAGCCCGCCCAACCAAAAAATCGGGGTCATTCAAAGAGGAATATCTCGCTTCGTTTTGGGTGAAATTTCAAACTGTAAAAAGGAAAAGTTTAAGTTATGACATTATCTAGCTTTCATTTCCTATTAAAAATGCGAAAAATAATTTATAAATATTCCTATGCGGTCCCTAGACATGTATTTCTCGCTCAAACGCCATTTCAAACATTCTAGTGGGCATATCTGGCGTTACAGCGACTGAAAAGGCTAAAAAAGCGAAAAATAGCTTTTTTGGGGGAGTATCGATTACTCAATTAGTCCACCATTCGCACTTATGTCAACCAGCATGGCTCCCACCTACCCTTTAGGAACAATTGAAGATCACCTACTCATTCAGATTTTGAACAAGGTCGGTTGAAACATTGTTTTTCTGGTCAGAATGGATAATATTCAATTAAATTTTTTTGATAAAGCTGTGTTGTTAAGATGAATTTCAACACATTCGTCAAATGTCAGCACTCGACTCGATGGCTGAAGGAGTTCATCGACAATAACAGGCGGCATATCAAAACACGTCTCAGACGAAAATGGCTAAATATTGACACTTATGTAAGTATAGTTGTTGCCAAAACTACTTCGTTACAACGTGCCAATGTTTTGCTGTTGAAACATGCAATATAGGATACTCAGGCCGTGTACTCAGCCAAATCGATCGAAGTAGAGTTGGCGAAAAGTAAAAGAAAGAGAGAGGTCCAGATACACTTTCAAAAAATGAGTTTTCAGGCAAAATCGCTACAACGCTATGGAAGTCCCAAAATAAATGTGGCCGATTGTGAACTGGCTGCCATTTTGCCAGATAATTTCGTAATACATCAAATTCACATGGGTAAAATCGATTGGGTGTGCAGCCTCATGTGGAAGAATGGCTGGAACTTAAGAAATATGAAGATGGTTTGATAAATCCCGTTCTACGTTATGTTCTGGAATTTCTCGACAGAAATGGAGCACCGAAATCTTTGGAAATATGTAATAAGCCTGAGTCAGTACATTAGTGATAAAAGATCAAAAGTTAAGTGATTTTAGGTTTCCCTGGCTGTATGATAACAAGCTGACGTTGCATTCATTATTCAAAGTGAGTTTGTCGTCAAAAACGCGTGTGCTTGTGTGTGTGTTTTCTTGTGCGTGTGCGTGTGTATGTTTTCTTGTGCGTGTGTGTTTTCTTGTGCGTGTGCGTGTGCGTGCGTGTGTGTGCGTGTGCTCGTGCGTGTGCGTGTGTGTGTGTGTTTTCTTGTGCGTGTGCGTGTGTGTTTTCTTGTGCGTGTGTGTATGCGTGTGCGTGTGTATGTTTTCTTGTGCGTGTGCGTGTGTATGTTTTCTTGTGCGTGTGCGTGTGTGTGTCAAAAAGTGGAGCCCTGTTTTCTTTCTGAACATTTTGTTTTTCAGAAAATTCGAAAAAAACTTGGTTGTTGTTGCCCGACCCCTGATTTGAGCCTTCTCCTGGAGAATAACCTGGAGCACATTGAACTTCGTTTTCAATCTTTAGCTAGTACAGACACCGTTTGCAAAGCAATACAGGTAAACTAAAGTTTGATTCTACCAACACTTTTTCCAGATGATCTGTGACGGCAAATCGACCTTACAGAGTATTACTCTTCATAACTGTGGTATACGGGAACATATCCGAGATGTTGTGAATGTTCTCGAACGAAAATTCGAACTCATCTGGCCTGAGGTAACCCATCGTGGAAATCTTGCGCCACTTTGGGTACGTTAAACGGACTGAGGGATGAAAAAACGTTCTAGATGTTTTTGAATGACCGGAGTTGGGAAGTAACAGTTCAAATAGTTTCATGCGTTTCGTACCACAGTTTCCAATATTAAACAAAACTCCCTAAAAACAACAAACTTGCAAACATCTCCGTTAAAACCCATACAAATTTTTTTCAGTTATATGCTCCGCCCGATAATTTCCGCTTCTACAAAGTTGATGTGTATAATGAACAATTCGGCGGACTATGCATATGTGAATTTGGAACGCTACTCAAGTTTAAAATTTTTCGAAGCACTTCTGAAATACATGAAGCCGTGCAAAACGGTCCATATTTTTGGCATGAATGTGATTAAAATCCAAGCAATGTTTTTTGTGAGTGAGTGTGAGTAAGTGAGAGAGATGAAGTCCCAAAGCTCGTTCGCATCGCTACGTCCGTCCGCCACGTGCCGTAATTCTCCAAAAGCGCTCCTCCACCGGTCATTCTCCATCTCTTCCTACTCGCGTGCGGCCATGGCTTCGGCCTTCTTTGAAGTTTTCGACTCCGATGGCCGTCTTCTGGATTCCTACACTGTCACGGAGGCGCCAAGCCGGAAAACTGTTCCCAAGCCTCCCAATTCCAAGCCTTCTCTTCAGATTCCACGT
>OZ059902.1:18207544-18270044 GCA_964057215.1 Oscheius myriophilus
GGTTTGTTAGAAAATTACAAACTGTAAAAATAATCACTATTCAGATGAACTTCGACGTTTTCATTAAGAATCGTCACTCGACTAAATGGCTCCACGATTGTATCAAAAATTTCCGAGAGCAGATCAAAACACGCCTCAGGCGAAAATGGTTTTATATTAACAATGGCGTAAGAGAGAAATAGAGGGATTACATTTTTCGCAACCCAATGCTTCCATTCCAAAAATACTTTCAGATAATTTCGTTACGCCGTTTTGGAGGTCACCCGATAAATGAGCCCGAATGCGAGCTCGCCGCAATTTCAACGGATAATTTTGAAATCAATTTACCACTGGGATTCATCTAAATACGCGAAAGTCTGCAACCACGACGTCTAAGCCTCTCGCGGAACATGGGGAAATAATGGAATGGGGGACTTAACCGAAGTACCCCCCCCCCACAGTCTCAATATCTCTTCCCCCTCTTTCTCTCTATCTTTCCAACAAAAAACAGAAATCGAATCTTTTTTTGTTCACTGGTATATAATTACATCAAACAATGCCGCACACCAAACGCCGAATCAATAATAAAACTTTGTACACTATGAACAGTGCGAGGGATGTACAAATCTACACACCTACTGGGAAGGAAAAACGTGCTGTGGGGTAAGACATAACTAACTTAAGGCCTTACTGGCAAGCACAGCGGAACCCACAAGGTCGTAAAGCGAAAAACACATGTTATGTGCACAACGAGTATTCTAATGCTGATGATGATGACTAGGTGGAAATGCCCCGTTCTCGAAGATCGCGTCCGCGTTCAGATTCGATGTACCTCCTGAAATGTGAAACGTTAGGGGCGGGGCTTAAAATAACAATACCTCCTATATTTGGCAATCATTTCCCTCCGACGGACGGCAAAATCGGTGTCCTTGCCGTCGTCCAGATGGAAACCGGTGTCTCCAGAAGCCACGACGACTTCTTCCTCGTCGGCCGAGGGAGCAGCCTCGTCGTCACCGCGCCAAGACTCGTCGTCGCTCTGAAAAAGTGAGAATTTCTGAAGTAGGCAGAAAAATTATAAAATTTTGAACAAAAAATGACTCGGGGCGGCCGCAGGCCGCTTCTGAACCGCATTCATGCGACCATGCCTGACAGGGAGCGTTTGGGGGTTCGATACGTAAGCCCCCCCAAATTGCGATTCGGAAGCAAAGTAAGCCCGCTTTTAATTTGTTTTTAAAAATTTTCAACCAAATGCCGAAATACGTAGGTACCGTAGGCACCTTATGTCCAGCCATGCATGCGGCCCCAGGCCGCTTTTTGAGCAAATTAATGAATCAATGCATCTTGTAACAAAATCGGTCACGTATGATACCACATTGGGAATAACTAGGTAACCTCAGGCCGCTTTTGGCAAGGAGGCAGCTTCGGTCAGCTGTTGACGCAAAGTCTCAGGCCGCTTGGTGTGAAAACAAGACAACCGCAGGCCGCTTGGTGTGAAAATAAGACAAAGGCATGCCGCTTGTGACAAAATCCAGGTAGCATAAGGCCGCTTTGGATAAAATCCAGATGGCCTCAGGCCGCTTTTGACGAAAAGCAGACTAACTAAGCCAGCTTGTATTGAAAAAAAAGTCATCCGTATGCCGCCTCAGACAATGCGGGAGCTTGAGACCGCTTTTTTATGGAACCCAGACAGAATATCGTCGCTTTCAAAAGAATTTTCGAACCCTAAGGCCGCTGCTGACGGAAGGCACGGGCCGCTTATTTTGAAAAAAACCAGGCTCAGGCCGCTTTCGACGAGCGGGACAACCTTAGGCAGCTTTTGACAAAATGACGACAGCCTCAGTGCGCTTATAATTTATTGCTTTCTCGGTCTGCTTGTAACAGCATGCAGGTAACCTCATGCCGCCTACGACAAAATTCAGGCAGCTTCCAGACACTTATGAATGAATTCAAACTCCATAATGTTTGCGTAATCCAGGTACCCTTAGGCCGCTTTTGACGAGAGCAAGGCAATCTCTGCCCGCATTTGACGTTATCGCAAAGGCCCCAGGCCACTTTTCACAAGATCGAGACAATTTTAGGTAGCTTTTGATGCAACAGAGACAGCCGCTTGTGGGAGATCCCAGGTATCCTCAGGCCGCTTTTTAACGAAACAGAATCAGTGAAAATCCAGGCAGCGCCAGACTGCTTTTGAGGGAATGCAGGCAGTTATACCACCGCTTTCGACAGCATCCAGGTAGCCTCAGGCCGCTCTGGCCAAAATAGAAAGCATTCCCAACCTCCTCCTGAATGCCGCCGACAAAGCCGACCCGTCCTTCGAGAATATTCTCAATCGTTCCCTGCGTGGACCCGCTTATCCTGAGATCGTCCAAAATGGCCTCCAGCGCCAGTTGGGGGAACATCTCTCGCACCTGTAATATCGATTTCATACGGAAAAGTCGGGCTAGCCCGGAAGAGCGAAAAAAGGGATTTACCTGTTGAGCCATTCCCTGGAGCTGTGAATCGTCGTGAGGTGCCACGTGGCGCCGGAGCAACGGGCCGAACACGTTGTTGCCCGTGGAGACTTCGATGGCGAAGGAGGGAAGGCGCAGGAAGCCGATTCTAAAAGAGATAGTTAGCGAGAGAAAGAGAGAGAGAGAGAGAGAGAGAGAGAGAGAGAGAGAGAGAGAGCTACTCACCCTCCACCAAATCGCACAGTGGTGGTATTGCCTCCGGGAGCTTGTTGCGGCGGAGGCGGCTGCGGAGCCCGGATGGCGCGACGACACGTGGGACAGGAGGCGTCCTGAGCCAGCCACCACATGAGACACCAGTCGTGGAACTGATGGCCGCAGGGCAGGCGACGAGACACACCCAGGCCTTCCCAGCATACTGAAAATAAAAGCTGACAAAATATCGTTAACCTAACCGGATTTTTCCATTGAAAGGTCGAAATTTACAGCAGGCTGTCTGCATTTTAGCGAAAGCATATTTCTGGGGATGTCTGGTTTCCGTTAAATCGGTAATATGCTGCCTATATTCCATTAAAAGCGACATCAGACTGCCTGAGATTGTCTAGATTCCCTCAAAGGCGGCCTGAGACTTGGATTCCCTCAAAAGCGGGCTGAGGCTGCCTGGATTTAGTCTGAAGCGGCCTAAGGCTGCCCGTATTTAGTCAAAAGTGGTCCGAGACCGCCTGCAATGCAAAAACAAAATGACAACACAGTTTTAGCATTTGTCGTTTGCCGCCTGTACAAATACATAGATGCCGCAAAACCTTCATAGAAAATGCCTCTTGCCGCAAGGATTTTTCATTATACTGAAATTTTCGGCATGTCTTCACAGACCAACTGCAGTTTACCGTATGATTGTTCATCAAAGGTTGCATTTACAGCACAGATTTTCAAAGAAACTAGCATTTCCTGCACGCTTGTAATAGAAAATGGCAGTTACTAAACGGGTTTTCATGGAAACTTTAGTTCTTCGCCCATTCAACAGAAAACACGATTCGTAGCAGTAGCATGATTCTATGCATAAATTGGCAGCATCCGGTCGCTTTTAACGTAATTCAGGCGGGGTCAGGTAGCTTTGTTTGAAAACAATGCAGGGTCGGGCCGCTTTTGATGTCGCAGAATTAAGGCACCTCAGGACGCTTAGGACGCAACGCGGACAACCGCAGGCCGCCGCTTTTGGATGAATTCAAGCGGAATCAAGGCGCTTTTGATAGAATACAGGCAGCCTCAGGGCGCTTGTTGCTGTTTCCTAGAAAAATGTCATTAGCAGCGAATTTCTACTACAGAAATTTGAAAACTGTCTATTATTAAGAAGCACGGCTTTCATACCGTAACCAAAAACCACCGTACCAATGCACAGTTCTCCCTCCGGAGCCTTCTCATCCTCGTAGGTGGACAGGATGTGCTGGAAGATCTGCTGGTGCTTCCTATGACGAGCGAGGGTGGCGGCGATGGAGCTAAAACCCCAAAATAACAAAAGATACCCAATTTTCAAACCTGTAGGACTGCTTCATGTGGTAGAAGAAGAACATGCAGGTGACGTTGAATCCGATTGGCGAGTAGAACATTAGGTGGACCTGAAAGTAGGCCTGGAGAGGTGACTGCAAGAGGATATTTTGCTTAAGACCGCCGCGGCCTGTGGCTGCCTGACTTCGAAAGCTAACTAAGGCTGTCTGAATTCCGTCAAAGCGTCCTGAGGCTGCATGTAAGATGTCCAAAGCGGCCAGCGGCTGCCTGTATTTCGTCAAAAGCGACCTGAGGTTGTCTGAATTACGTCAAAAGCGGACTGAGACTGGCAAGATTCCGCCAAAAGCGCCCTATGGCTGTTTGCCTAAATAACCTCACCTAAAGGACCTCATGCGGCCTAGTTTTGTCAAAAGCGGCCTAAGGCTGTCCGGACTTAGTAAAAAGCGGCCTGAGGCTGCCTCGATTACGTCAAAACAGCCTGAGGCTCTCTGTATTCGGCAAAAAGCGGCCTGCGCTTTCTGGATACCTGCGGCGGCTTGTAATTCGACAAAAGCGATCTGAGGCTGTCAGGTACTCGTAAAAGCAGTCAGAGATCTGCCGCTTTCTGAATTCTGCAAAAAGCGACCTGCAGTTGCCTGGATTTTGTCAAATCTGCCTAGGGAAATATGTAAAGCAAAGTCGGAGAACTTACAAAGTTGACGAGCTGAATTCCGTCGACGATCAGGAGAATGACGAGGTCCAGCCAGTAGTTGAAGTGACGGACGGTGTCCGGAGAGGAGGAGAAGCGCTCGGAGGCAGAGAGGCAGCGGAGCAGGCCATGCACGGCGCGACAAAGTGAGACGATGCTCTGAAATTCATAAAGTCCGTTGTTCAAAAGTATCAGACAGCCTAATTCAGCAGGGAGTCGTTGAGCGTTTAGGAACTTATGACGCACACATGGTGTCAACCTTAAAGGCAGAGGCCCAAGTAAAATTAAGTCCATGTTAATCATAAAACTCTCTGCGTTTCACCATTGATAATGGCTCTCTCTCTCTCTCACCTACGCTACGTCATGGACAGGTCCATTTTCACTTTCGTGGGCCTCTGCCTTTAAGCACCGGCAATAAAATGCTCCGGATCGGGTGCACTATTGCGCCAACGATTTTTGTGGGTTTAATGTTCATAATGAAAGCGTGCTGCTGAATTGTGTCGTTTGTTCGGTAGCTGTTGATAAAAAAGTCTGATTGTTCCGAAAATTTCCGCATTCCAAAAAGCTTGTGTGATTGTGAGCCGGGTCCTTTTTTTTTAAAGATTCATCGCCATACAAGCCACCTGTGAGGCCCGTTTTGCGCGACCCCCCCCCCACCCACAGAACAAAAAAGACGTGTGGCGCGCATACATTGTCAAGCTCCGCCCAAAGCGGCAGTAGGGCGCGTCGCAATTTTAAGATTTCGGCAAATTTGTTAAAGAAGGAGGCCCGTCGCATATTTTTGAATTTTTCGATAATTATGGGGACCGTCGCAAAATGGACTACCGCGGTTGGGTGCCCAAGTACGGTGGCGCGAGTCCCCCAAATAGGAAATTAGGCTCGAAGCGACCCGCTCTACCGAATCCGCGAGTGCTTGCTCATCTTTGTTCATCGCCAATATTTATTTTATCGTAATTCGAGTAGTAAATGGTATTTTTCCAATAAAATAAATTTTCACATGTAGCTGGTATTTACCAAGAAATATCGTGTGAAAAGCTTCAGCTTTCGTTAAAGTTGTACGACAAACTGCGAAACCCCAGCCGGAAAATCCCGTTTTTTTTCCATATTTTGCTTTCAGTTTGAATGAGTGTACGATAAATTTCATATTGTAGGGTTCGGCCATAATCCAAGGTAGAAAATGACGCCGCATCTCCAGTTCGTGGCATTTTTTTGCACTCACTTCGACTAATTTGTGCCAGCCGGTTGTCAATAGGGATAAAAAAATACGTCATTATAGGTGACACGCCAATCGATTACCGAGTATGTTACCCATCTAAAGGCCAAAAACAGTCCTTTAAAAACTCACATCAACGAGCAGAAAGAGGAAATGGTTTAAGGAGAGCAGTGAGTGATAGCGAATAAGTGTGTGGAAGACGGCGTATGACACTACGAACAGGGAGAAGCACATCCAGGACAGACGCCCTCCAGTGACTCCAGAAGCAGGAGAAATCTGAAGAAAAGGGACAAAGTAAAGAAAAAGAAACAGAAAACCCACAAATCTGAAGCGAAGGAGCGCCACTTGGTGCAGTGTGTTCATGAATCCGGTGAAACCGAACCAGATCAGCCAGGTGAGGACGAGATAGCCCTGGTTGGCACTGGCCACAGCTGTCAGGAAGACGGAGCTGAAGAGCAGGAAGGAGAAGAAGCCGTGACGCACTTGGGCCTCTTCCTGAAGCGAAAATTGTGGTGTGTGTGTGTGTGTGTGTGTGTGTGTGTGTGTGTGTGTGTGTTTGCGTGTGAATAAAGGGCTGGACAAAAAGGGCGGAGCCTAATTGTAGTGACTTAACCAACCTGGCGTGTAAGTTCCCTGCAGAAAAAGTGGATCAGCACCTTGGCCACGAGGGCGAGAAGGGCGAAGTACGTGTTCATAGCTATCTAAAAGGAGAAAATGTGAATAAATGAAGAAAAGGGTCCCACCCAAATGAGCGGTTGGTGGCTGTAGATGTAATAACATCCTTGGATGAAGGTATTAGATGAGAGAAGGACCACGGAGGACTCTTCGATGTCGCCGAACCAAATCGCCGATCGGTTCGCGATTTCTTCCTGGAGAAGAACTTGCAACTGAAAAATAGAGAGTTAGATCTTTTAAAATAATGTTTTGTGCCAACTTTAATAGTTTTAACCAAAAAAATTGGTTGTAAACTCCGCCTTTAATCATTTCTGGTACCCTCAGGCTGCTTCTAACCGTTTCTGGTTCGTAACATAGTCTGTGGCAGGCTCAGGCCGCTTCCAGTTGTTTTTGGTATCATCAGGCCGCTTCTAGTTGCGTCAGGCTATTTAACATAGTCTGTGGCAAGCTCAGGCTGCGTCTAGCCGTTCCGTTTCAGGTAGCGTCAGAGCAATTCCAGCCGTTCCTTGTAGCCTCAGACCGCTTTCAGCCGTTTCTGGTAGCCTCAGGCGGCTTCACGTCATTTCTGGTAACCTTTGGCTACTTAGAATATTATGTGGTAGTCTCAGGCCGCTTCCAGTCATTTCTGGTAGCCTTATGCCGCTTCTGCAAATGTCACACTGTCTCTAGCCGTTGCTGGTGGTCTCAAGCTAGTTGCCGCAGTTTCTGGTATATCCGTCTCGTGTAGTCTCAGGTCGCTTCCCGCATTTTCGGATAATGTCACACCACCTCTACGCCATTTTTGCTTAAAGGGACAGTCAGGCGGGTTTTCCAACATTAGCTCATTTAGGAGAGAAAAAATCGCTGATCATGAAAATATATATGACTATGGGTCGAAAATTCACCGTTTTCGAGAAAAGTCGTCAAAAAGGGGTCTCAGTCTACAGATTTGTAGACGGGCAGTACGCCCTGCGTGTCCCCAAATTACAAGGCTTGCTAATGAGCCGAATGTCATTTTAATTGGCTGAGAGAGCGCTGGAAACGAGGAGTGTGCTAGACAATTTAGTATAGTTAATTCGCATAATTTCCGACCGTAGCCGATCGAAAGTGAAATGAAAAGCTCCCTTACTGCCCCTTTAAGAGTGGCAATTGGCCAATTGAAGGTATGAAATTTTAATACAAATTTAGAATTCTTCGAGAGCCGCCTATCACCATTTGCATTTGGTTAGAATATTCTATGCCCACCTCTTTACCTATAGTGTTTCGATTAGACGGGTCGTTTGCATACGCCATTTTTCAAATATAACCCCTCCCCTCTGCCATCTAATCATCCTCTTATCATCATGGCTCAGTCGGTTCCTCCTGGAGACATCACCACCCAGCCGGGTACCAAGATCGTCTTCAACGCGCCCTACGACGACAAACATACGGAAGAAGAAGAGGACGGCTACAGCTGACCTCCCCCTCGGATCAAAGGGGAGCTGCACGACAACGAAGCTGCCCCTCCCCTAGGTCCAGGGTGGGGATGTCTGACCACTACGAAGCTGCCCTCTCCCCTAGGATCCAGGGGGAGCTGCACAAGATGCTGTAGCTGTTCTACTGTGCCGCCTTCAACTTCTCTCAGGCGGACGCCTTAGAAGAAGAAGTCTCTTCGTTGATGCGGTTTTTTTTTTGCGATCCGTATAAATCAGACCTCGGACCGGCTTAACCTCCACCGTTGGCTATGGAACCTGTGGAACCAGTAAAAAGGGTGTAAAAGCCCAAAACTTCTTTATTATGAATATTCTTTATTTTGTATGTGATTGTCTTGTGTCTATAATCTTATTATCTTATGTTATCTTACTATATTATCTTGTGTTTATAATGTGTATCTGGATTAGACCATGTATATGACGGGCGGCCTTCTGTGGGTTTTGCCTACCGTCATAGACATGGTCTTTATTTTGCGTTAAAAGTAGCTTTTTTCTGTATTTATATCGGTCGCGGGACTGGAGCGGTTAGGAGAAACCCCGGCGGGAGTCGGGAAAGTACCCTAGGCGTAGCCGGTCCCACTATGTGGCCAGGCCCCCAGCTGTCATTCCATTCCCCACCCTCCCGCGCGCCCCCTTGCCCCCCGCTGGCCCCAACGGTCATAACGCCGCGTAGTTTGTGGCTTCTGGAGCATGGCTAACCCCCTTTCTTCAGAGATCATCAACGCCTCTGCTCGTCGCATCGGCTGGGCCATCAAGACGACCAACATGAAGCGTCTGGGCGTGGACCCCGGCTGCGGAGTGCTGGACCCCAAGGAGGCCATCCTGATGGCCGTCTCCTGCGACGCCTTCGCCTTCGGACAGGAGGACACCAACAACAACCGCATCACGGTCGAGTGGACCAACACTCCTGACGGCGCTGCCAAGCAGTTCAGGAGGGAGTGGTTCCAGGGCGACGGAATGGTCCGCAGGAAGAACCTCCCCATCGAGTACAACCCCTAAGCGCACGATACATAGATAAACGTCTTTGATAATCCCTTGTTTGTTTCTTCGTTGTCATACCGCAATGGTATCATTTGTTCATTTCGTTCATTAGACCGGATGATTTTTCAAGAACGGTGCAAGGAAACTGGTGTCCTCTTTAAAACGGCGCTGGCATATCGCCAATGTTTCCCGGCGGGAACTTATGTCACGGACATTACCTATGCACAATTCCTGAGACTATTCTGACATAACTTTTCCTCACGGCGTCATTGGGTCCTCAAAGCGTCATAAGGCTGTTTGAATAGACAAGCTGATATTGGCAGCATAGGTGGGCGGGGCTTCCCCCGGAGTGAAGGGAGTTTTGGGAATTCGGTCGTGGAAAAAAGATTTTTGTCCCGAAGTGCCGGAATTATTTTTCGGTTTGGTAGTGATTGGGCCATTGTTTTGGGGTTTTGACCCGATGAAACTATCGGAATTTCAAATCGGTTGTAGATCCCCACAGGATCGGCGTGATGTACTGCCCACCTATGATTGGCAGAAATGTCTCAAAGCGACCTGAGGCTGCGAGAAACTCCTCAGATGCTATCAGAGATAAATGAAAGCTTTTTGAAGATTCCAAAAACTGCCTCAAACAGTCCTGAGGCTGCGAGAAATGCCGCTTCTAACGCTCCCAGAAACTACTCAAAGCGTCCTTAGGTTACTTGGAATGACTCAAAACGGCCAGAGGTAGATAGAGGCTGTTCACAGCTGTCATTCGTCCGTCAAAAAGGCCGCAATGGTTCCTGAGACTGCTAGAAGTGAACCAATGCGTTCTCAAGCTGCCAGAAATAAATAAATTGCCTGTAGCGTCCGCCTTACTACTAGAATTGTCTCAGAGTATCTTGCGACTGTTAGAAATGGTCATACCCTAAATTGGTGGGTGCGGCTGGGTCCGGGCGGAGCCCCCCGGATTTTTTGGCGGGTCCGGTGGGCCGGCGGAACCCCTCGTTTTTACGCGTTTTCGAGGACACAATTTTTGCCCCCCCTGCGGGCCCCCCCGAAAACCCCTCTCCTGACTCAGGGTCCCGATTTTCCCCGGCGCACCCCTCCCCCCCCGCAGATCCTTACCCCAATTTAGGGTATGGAAATGGTGCAATGCGACCTGAGGCTGCCATAAATTACTCAAACCATCCTGAGGCTAAAAAGAATAAATCAAAGCGCCCTGAGGCTGCCAGAAATTCCTCCTTGGGTAAGCAGAAGATATGCACAAAATGACCTAACGCTGTAAGAAATGACTCCAAGCGGCCGAAATGCTTCCTGATTCTGTAAGCTATTCAAACCGTTGTGATAAAGGTATGAATCAAAGCGGCCTGAGGTAAAAAAAATGCTTCAAAGCGTCATAAGGTAGACAAACGAATTTCGAAGAACAAATATAATAGGCAGTTATTTGACCCAATTTACAGAACTTCTTTCCCCCAGGCGTTACCCTTTTCGCCACCCGCATAGCTTTTTCGACGCTTTCACATGTAAAAACAAGGCATAGTGTCACTTTTAAGAGGATCACTGGGACCAGTTTATTCTTCTACCGATTTAGCGTAATCCCCAGTTGCCAGACTATCTGGAACGGAAAATAACAGCTATGTCGCAACGTTTGGATAATTTTTTCTTATGGTTTTAAAGTATTTTAGCCTGAAATAATGAAAAAAAACGTAAATAATTAAAACGAACCTCCGGCTGCGTGACGACGGTGTTGAAGACGTGGAACCCGCCGACGACGGCGAGGACGAAGCTGATTCCGATGTAGGTGTCCAGGGAGGGAAATGGCGAGCGGGAGAGGAAATTCACCACCCAATTCCTCCTATCGTGGTCCATCTGGAGAACAGAAAGAATAGTTTAAAGGCCGGATTAAAAGAAACAGAAGAGTAAACAAGAAACACACAAGAGATGACTGAATTTGGGTAGAAAGCTGGAAAATATGGAAATTACGATAAAAACTGGAGATTTTCACGAAATTTGGTAAATTCGAAAGGCGGGCGTGGTCAAATTTGGAGCCGTGAAGAGGGGGGGGGGGTGAAGAAATTACGGATATAATACTTAAGCTCCCCCCCCCCCCAAATAATTCCGAATACTTGACTGAATTCCAATAAACACTCTATAGTTTATGCCACATTACTTCAAAATAACGTGCCAATATTTTGATGTTGTTCCAAAAAGTAATGCGCACAAAGTAGGATAGTCAGGCGGAGTATACAGCCAAATTGAGCCAAGTGGGTGTGGCAAATAGTATAGATAAATTAAAAATAGAAATTCAGTTCCGCTCGGAATCACATGTTTTGTCAATTTTCATTCGTAGCTGCCTACGTAGATATGTACAAGGCGTCGGAATACAAATAATACTCCAGGTAGTTAATTAATTATCACAAAAAAACAATTAAATACAAAATCAATACGGGCCGGCAGTCCTTTAAAACACCGCAATCGATAACTTCCGTGTTCAAACTACACAGTTCGGATTGAATTTACGGGGAAACTTAAAAAGTTTCAGAAAATCGTTAGAAATTAATCGGTTAATCCAGTCCTTTAAATCGGTTGGTTTTTACGATCAAACTACAAAAATTACAAAGTAAAACAGATAGAATTCGATTGAATTGGAGAATATTGTAATTTTTGGTTAAATTTAGAAAAACAGGCGCAATTTTCGTGGCGGTAAGATGGTTTTTGACAGTAAATGAATTTTCGTCGCTGGAATAGATTAAAATAGTATTTACAGCGTACATTATAACTATAAACATAATAAAGGAAACGATCGATTTTTTGCAATTGTAGAGCTCCAGAAGCTATAGATTCATAGAAAATCGAAGCTTCTAAAGGAAGTTGAAGGAGAAACAGCGCCTGTGCGATAACAGCACAGCCAACAGAAACGAGAACTGTGAAACCTCTGCTACTTAGTGTCGCGGTTGTTTTTCGCAGTATCAATCGTTGATCACGTGTGCGTTTGGGGGAAAATCGAAGAAATGGGAAACGTCCACCCCCTGGATGAACTTCCCCAGAAATAAAAATACACGTGATGCTGATGTGTGGCAACGAAGAAGAAACGCATAGTCGGCAAAACACAGCGGCACACAGCGATAACGGGTTCTATTGATAGGTCCCCGTGTGCGCGGCAAAACAAGGGTTTCAAGAAGCTGTGATGTTCAACGTGGCGAGATGGGTCAGAGGTATTAGCAGGCCGATCCAGTGGAATACAGAGAGCCGTAATACACAGGAACAGCCTCTTTATTTACTAAGGATCTGTCTACAAGAATTAGATCGACTCGGGATCAGCATCGATGGCCTTGAACCAGTGTCCGCACTCGCACCTCTTGGGGGTTCCCTTGCGGATGGTCATGAAGTTCACATGGCCGGAGTCCTGTTCGCCTGAAATATATAAATGATTTTAGAAAACTTAGTTTAAAGTCTAAGAATGAAAAAAAAACTTACACATGCAGCCAATGATTCTGTCGGGGAAGTGAGAGGGAACAAGGTTGGGCTTCTCCTTGGTGGAAGCCTCGGCGCGGTAGTAGACCTTAGGCTCGTACCTCTGAAACAAAGAAATGAGTTACTGAATCAAGACAAATTATACTATGCTTTAAACTAAAATAAAGGTTGTAAATCATTTAAAACCTTAAGGGTGAGGAACCATTACGGAAGAATCTAAGGTGATATGTGGGTTGGGGGGCACCCCAAAATTTTTCAAAATAAAAATAGGTGACGACTCGCCTCTAAAGTACTGTCAACTCCCTCCTACAGTGCTTAGAAATGTACTCCATGAGAACCCTATGACGCATATGCCCACGCGAATATCAAAGCGGCACCATAGAACTTACGCAAAAAAAAAACTTGAAGAAATACCATTTGTGCACTAATGTTTTACTCGACTAGGCGGCAATGTCATTTTTTTTTCGAAATTGAGAACTACGACCTGCTAGCTGAGGAATCAAATGCCGTGCATAACATGTGACATTTGTTTTAATAACTTCCTTTTGGATTTTCAACCCTACAGGAATCGACATATTTTTACAGCCAACAACTACTACTAGTTAGAATAAATATGTGGCTGCAGTACTTACTGCAGCCACATGTTTATTCTAATGAGCGTAAATGTGGCACTGCCAACGCGCTTTTTGGCGCCTAAATCCTAGTTGACGACGGGAAATTTTCTAGGAAAGATCGGATACGGTTTTCTTCAACTGATATGCATTTGATTCTGGTTCGGAAGGAAAAGGCTCGCGAACGCGTAAAAGAAAAATTTAAAGGAATAAATTAATAAAAGAAAACTAACGTCGTCTCCAGCCAGACGAGCGAGCAGCATCTTCTTCTCGCGACCGGTGGCGTGCTCGAGGGGGTCGGGGTAGTAACCGTAGTCTTCGGGGGAAGCCTCAGAGGCGAATCCGCGCTGGGCGGCGACGATGGGGACGGTCCTCTTGGTCAGGGCATTGATAACCCCGCGAGCGACAAGCTGAGCCATCTGGAAAACAAATTTTAAAAAAAAAATTAAAGGTGAGAAATTATGAGAAAACGTACAGACAACGCAAATGGAAAATAAGATAGGAGTACGCTTCAAACAACCGAGGACGTAATTTAAAACGGTATTCCAACAAAATACTGCTTTTGGAGACATTTGCAAACCCCGTACACAAAGCTATTGGCTTTATAAAAGTTAAATTGCACCTGTAACCACTAATTAAAACAATGAGTGACACCTGGAATACAGTTTGTTCGAACTCTGAGAATAAACGCACTCCTGCGCTCTGAAACAACGCCACAGGCCACTTTAAAGGTCTAAACTATGACCGCTCTAATTTTTACGTTTCTTTTATACAAAAATTGATTTTAAAATATGTAAAATAGAAAAATACTGGACTTTTTAAAATTCACGTTCGAAAAATATTGATTGGCGAGCTCGGTGTTTACAACGGGAGGCTCAAAAGCATTGATCCGTAGGCGCTCCGTGGCGAGACCTTGAGTGACTTTGTGAAATATATCAGTTACCGTAGTTGTGGGAACATTTTGATTTTGAATTTTATTTTTTCATTTACAAAGGAGTTTCGCATTTAAAATTAAAGTCTTCTTCATTGTCAAAAAAGTTAAAAATGCAAGTAATTTCGTAATTGATGAAATTCAACGGCTTAGCTATACAGAAAGGAAATGGACAGATTTTGTTTTTTTGCTTATTATTTCGATTCAAAGCCACGACGTAAGCTTTATTCGCATTAAATTTAGCATAAACTGTGACGTGGATTCTTGGAAATTTCAAATTACTCGAGGAATCGCTCTTGATTTACCCAGGACTGATATCACCAATTGTTTTAGCCGAAAATCATTATTTTCCTAATTTTCAAATGTAGTTTGTGCTTTCCATCCCGCTAGAAAGCTTTATTTAAATTAAATTTAAATTTCAAAAATATTTTTTGTCACGGTAAGCAGCGGCATTTTCGGTTACGGTAGTGTGCCTATGGGAACCTCGCCTGCGTACATGACATTCGAATTTCGCCTTTGCGCTTTCGCTTTAGTGTTTCCTTCACAAAGTTTGTGTTATTTTTGTTAGAACTGTTTGTAAATTACAATTTTGGCGAATTGTCGCTGCCTAAAAGAATGGAAAAAAATAGTTCCCTCTTTGTTTTTCTTACAATTTCAGCTCTGTTTTCTAATAACTTTATTATATCGTCCATTTTCAGACAAGATGAGTAAGACGCACCCTCCCGAGTTGAAGAAGTACATGGACAAGGAGATGGACCTGAAACTGAATGGAAACCGCCGGGTTTCCGGAGTGCTGCGTGGATTCGACCCCTTCATGAACATGGTCATTGAGGTATGTGCACTTTTTCTTCTTTTATTTTTTTAAAACTTAATGGAAGCGAAGCGTATTTCAAAAACGATAAGGTTTTTGTTTTGAAACGTGTGGCGCGTGTCTGATGTCGTGTCATTTCGCAAATTTCATGTTTCATCATGCGGAATTTCGAAAGGCCGTGTGCATTTTTGGTCTCGACAATATTGCACGGCGAGATTTCTTGTTAATAAAACCGGAAGCGGGAAATGCATCGAATTTTAAACCCCCCAAACGCTTTGTTTGTAGTTTATAAGTCATCATTTCGTTCCAGGACGCCATCGAGTACCCGAAGAACGGAGAGGCCGTGCAGCTCGGCATGGTAGTCATCCGCGGAAACTCCGTTGTCATCATGGAGCCCAAAGAGCGCATTTGACGTACGTCGTCGTGGCGCTTGATCTCTTCACGTTGTTCAATTTACTACGTACCAGTTTCCCTGTTGTTTCCATCACCGAACCGAGTAAACTATTCCATCCCATTTTTTCCGCTTTGCTATATATCCGGCATCGTTTCCCTTTCCCTTTGCGCTTATTGTTTTCAGCATTTGGCTTTCAAACGGAGAAATGAGCTAATTACCATTACACACATGCGATTCATGCGATCGGAAGGCTGGTGTTATTGGATACGCGGAACGTTTTCTGGCCCTCGTCAACATTTGTAGCGTTTCGAAGTGCTTCCTGGTTGTTCTACTACTCGCATTGGCGTTTTTGCTGTTTCCCCAATCGTCTTTTTAATAACACAAATGGTTCAATGGGTCCCGCACGGATTTCCATGATGTTCGCGCAAATGTACTGTATTTTCCCGCCTTGGGCTGAAAATCATCGTCGAGCTTTCGTACCGTGTTGATCCTTTCCAGTGTTTCCTCCATGGCTTCAGTTGAAACCGGCGAATTCTTTCCCGGACGTTCCAAAGTTTCGGTGATCAAAGTATTTATTTCTTAAGGTTCAGTTGCGTTATCGGAAGCTGTGCAAAGTATTTAGCGCTTGTTCCCCCCCCCCCCCCCTTAGAAAGAGATTTAACTAGAATGTGTTGAAATTTCATGTTAAAGTTCCATGTTATCTCGTCTGTTAGAGGCAGGCGTTACACGTGACTAATTGTGGGCTCTGGTTTTTATTTTGTCTTTTTTGTCATCGCGTTGAAATAGGTAAACAATCGGCTGAATCAGCGTTTAAGGCTATGTGGCTTTTTTTAATGAAATTGTTCTTACCATTTTTGCTACATTTCAACGTGTGGTTTTTGTTTTGAAAACTCATCCTGAAATCGCTGCTTTTTGATTTTACATGCTGCGCGAAGCATTTTTATTTTTTGAATGGCAATTGTGTCTTTCCTGTCGGTCAAACAACAAAGCAGTTCTCGGAAAACTGCAATGTTTGCTTGCCAAGCCATAAAGTTGTTTATCTCCATTCGCAGATAGGAAAGTGTGCTCTAAACTCTGGCACTTGATCCTGGTTTTTCCTTATTGTTGTTCTCAGTTCATGTATGTCACCTTGCTCTCCCATCAATGTTTGTTGACTTATATTCACCAAACTCCAATGTTCACGTTCAAGTTAGACACAATTTCCGCTCGTTATTTACTCCCTCTCTTCAACTGGATGTTTTCTGATGCGCTCTTTCTTGTTTTGAGCCCCGACGGCACAGCAGCAGCAGTGTGGTATCGATCCCGCGCAAATACCACCACCCTTTTTATGTGCATGCATGTGTGGCATTGCTGCGTACACCCCGCGGCATTTACCGTTTTGTTGCGGCTATGGCTATGGTTTTGTCGTCGGCACTTGAGTCACAACAGCGGCTGCGCCCGTGAGCGGAGCTTCCCCATTGATTGCCCTGATTTCGGGCTGTCAGTTGTACGGAGGACGCGCGCCAGACGCCCGCGCCTCGAGGTTCAAAAAGAGGCGCGAGTTCGGCCGAATGGCGCCAATTCCCAGCGTCCCTGATTCAGGGAACTGGGTCATTCTGTTTTCCAACGGAGCCTTTCATCCTCTCGTGACTGTTCCCTCTCGTGATCTCTCTTTTTGAAAGCGGTGTTGATTTCTTAAAGGACCGCTTGCTTTGTCCCAACGCGATATTCGCCAGCAGTATGCTAGACCCAGTCCTTTAAAACGACACCTTGCTCTTGGTCCTACAACGAAGCATGATTAGTTAGGTATTTAAGAGTTCTATTACTGTTCTTTTGCATCGTTTAATTTCTTCTTTTATCGCCAAGTGTTCCGTTAAGCGTTAAAAATTACTTCTTAAAGGACTAATTTTAAGTTTGAATTCCCTAACTTATATTTCCCGCCAACTCGTTCAAATTCCACGTTTCGCATCTTCGCTCTTACACTCCCTTCCCGCTCGTATCCAATTTCCCGATTACACCTTTTATATCCCTCGCCGTTCTCTCTTCTTCGACAGCTTTGTTCTTTACCCCCTTATCGCTGTTTGTAGCGTATGGGGTTGATTTTCGAAATCTTGTGCTGAGCCGGCAGTGTTTTCGTCTCTCTTCGCCGCCACGGCCGGTCCGTGGAGTCGTGTCGATAGAATGTGTTTATCGTGTTTGTGCCGCCCATGAACTGCGGTTTTTTGTTAAAGCCATGATCGCGTTGGATCCAGATGCGAGCTCCAGTCCCCAACGCCGCCTCCCCGATTTCCATAGATTATCGAATAATGCACCGCCCGTCCCGTTTTCTCGTACTTTGCCCTCTTTTTTCCAGTTACTCATTCATAAACCTGTTCAGAAAATGGCCGTTCCCCCGCAAGTGCAGAAGATCCTCGACGACGTGGACAAGCGTCTTCACGAGCCTTCTCCTCTCACCAACGTCCTCGCCACCGTTGAGCAGAAGACCGGATTGAAGCGACTCCACATCGTCCTCGGTACGTTAGAATCCCTTTTAGACATGATATGTCCAAAATGTGTGCGTCCTTGGCACAGATCAGAATATGATGGGTCCCGATGCGGCGTTCCTGGCTTCAACGGATGGTGTTCTTGCTTCTTAAGACCACATCCAAATTCTGAAATATACGTGTCGGACCTTACTGTATCTTGGATTTCACGAGATCTTTTGCCGAAGACGATAGCGATCTAGCCTTCAATGTCACTGCTAGCTAAACTCCCGCACAATAATTTGCACCAAACTGTTCTGAAACCAGGATTGAATGTTTTATTCTAGAAGTCTTATCATGCGTTATTTTTGGACGGCGGCCAGGAACTTACTGACCGGCTGCACTTTGTGTTTTGGATTCTCCTGGCACGGATCCAAAAACATCCGCTGACTATCATTTATACACGAAAATACGTTTTTTTGTATCGCTGTAGAACGCCAAATATACTTTTGTGATTTGAATGCGTTAAGAAACAGTCGTTGCCACCTTTTTTGTTTATCTGGTGATAACGTTTTTTTGTGAAATGTCATTAACGTGTCAATGTTGCACTGTTGTAGTCCGAGTTTGCCGTACTTAATCGTTTTCAACCGGCGAAAATGAAACACTGCAGCAAAAATAGTGTTATGTCGTGCGGGACATTTCACATTGCACTTGTTAATTTTATAGTTCATTTTCTTAAAATCCTCTAATTTTCCCATTTCAGGCGGTGTGTTCCTCCAGGCCTTGTACCTGATCTTCGGCCACTTCGCCGCCCTTGTCTGCAACACCATCGGCTTCATCTACCCCGCCTACTGCAGCATTCTGGCTATCGAGTCCCACACCAAGGAGGATGATACCCAGTGGCTCACCTACTGGTACGCTTTTGTTTCTTGTATTTTGTTTTAAATTTTTAAGTTACTTTTAACGAATCAATCTTTCAGGGTGGTGTTCGCCGTCCTCTCCGTGGTTGAGTTCTTCTCCAACGCTATCGTGTCGGTGTTCCCCGTGTACTGGCTGTTCAAGGCCTTCTTCCTGATCTGGCTCTACCTGCCCGCCACTCTCGGAGCCACCACCGTCTACACCAAGTGATTTTATACCTTAACGCCTTAATTAAGGTTCTTTAGGTTCATCAAGCCCGTCGTCATGAAGCACCACAAGTCGATTGACCAGCAGATCAGCGGTCTCGCCAACAAGGCTAAGGATGCTGCCAAGAGTGCGATGAACGAGGTCAACCAGCACCTCGACTAAGTCCCTCCTCTCTCTGTCAACGACCTCCTATATTAAAGTTTCCCACTTTGATATACAGTTAGTTTTACAATGCATACACAGACCTTGGTCTACTTAAGCATAGTCTGTTGTTACGGTTTGTCTTCTTTTATTTATAGCACGAATAAATAGCGTTGCCAAATGTTTGTTTTAATTGGGGAATTCGGAATCTTCCTGGAGTGGGAGATTGTAAAGAGCCGTTTGTAAAGGTCTCTCCGGCAGCTGACGCCGCGGCCCGAGTGGCCAGGGAGGACGCCGTGACACATTTCAACCGCCTGCCATCGACCCAATTGCCCCTTTCTTCATAAATCATACCTATTTTGTTAACTTAGCTACAAACTACAAGCTTCTTACTCAACTACAAACTACAATTATTTGAACTTTCGCTCCAGGCTTAATTACTGTAGTTTCCTTTAAAGTTGCAATCTCCTACCTTTAAAGTCAGCCCTTTCCGGGGATTTGAACTCACCCTTTCAAGAAAAAAAGAATCTGTGTTTTAAATTACTGCCTTACACTGAACACCGCACACAAATTGACCACTCACTGCCTGAGGCACTTTTCGTCGGGAACATTACAATTTGAGGAATGGACATTCGGAAATGCACGCAACGTGTCTTGGGTCTGGAAATGTTCCTTTCTTTTCATTCGGACCGGCCCGACTTACCCACGGCATTTAAAGTTTAGAACATCAAAAACGACCGAAATTCTGGCAAAAGTGAATTCGGAAACCTGTGAGTGTGCATTAGCAATACAGTCACAGAAAAGAAATGTTACATTTTTTCCCGCATTTTTGTCTAGACAGAAAATTTGTGGAAACTATTCGTGGCGTTACAATTTGAAAATTAGCGCCGCCATTTCCTTTTTTCGGATGGCTTTGATTCCTTCTCAACGCATGCATTGAAAAGCCGTGACCCGGCTGAGCGACGGTTCTAAAGTTACGGGCCGGCCCGTATCGCCTAGACCGGTTTTTCTAGCGATAAAGTAACCTGGAATTTTCGGCGACGGCCCGTTTGTGAATGGAAAGTTTTGTAAAAATCGATACAACAATTTTGCTTGAAAGAGTAGTGTTCGCTGTTACCATATATCTAGGTCAAAATTACTAGAAAAATTTGTTCACCGACCGGGATCGAACCCTCGTCGTATAGATAGCAATTTGACTGACTGGGCCAGGGCAGCCATGGTTCTCACGGGCCGGGCCGACTTGAAAAAAATCCTCGGCCCGTCCGGCCCGGCCCGCTTCGGCCCGTCTACTCGGACCACCTACTCGAAGTGTCACTCACACGACCAAGGTTCGATCCCGGTCACGACAATCTATTTTTGCTAAATTAAATATAGTTTAAATGTGTTTTAGAAGTATTATGAAAGTGTTTGCGGGGTTAAAAAAAAATTTGACGTAAGATAAAACAACGATTTATAGAATTTTTAATCTGACAAGTCTACAAACCGGGTCGAAATAGGCCGGGAAGACACTTTTATCTGTCCGGCCCGCTTCGGCCCTTCTCTTGAGAACTATGCGGGTAGCATTTCTATTTCGAATCCCCACCCCCATTTTAGGTGGCTTTTTAGTGATAAGGTAGCTTTTGGTAAATTGAAGCAACCGGCTCCCAAAACAAGCGATTGAAAAAGCTCCAAACATCGCTTTTTGATAATTACAGAAACAATTGACAGTTTGAAACAATAAAAAAGAAGCTATTGTTAATCAACCAGCTTAACAAGGTCAGCCACATATGCAGATCGGAAAGACAGATTGAAAAAGCACTGAATAAAAGCCAAGTTTGTGGGTCATGTGGCCAACATTGCCAATTATTTTTCATTCAGTCTTATCTCGTTTTTTTAAACATTTTCTTTTGTAACTGGTAAATAGAAATGTTTAGACGAATGACTTAGAGGATGCTTTTCACCGGTGGAAGTACGGCTAAGCCGAAAAAAGACGAACGGAAGGAGAAGAAATCTGACCGAGGTATGTCTCTCTCTCTCTCTCTCTCTCTCTCTCTCTCTCTCTCTCTCTCTAACCACCTCTCCTCCTTCAGATGAAAAGCACGAAATCCAAGAGAACGTGTTCATCCGATGGGGAAATTCCCTGCTTGCCAATGAACCTCTCAAGGACTTTCGCGACCTCTGCGATACGAAATACATTGCTTCTGTTACCCACATCGCCACTGGCAGTGGAGTGGTACGGTACTCTACTACCTTCGGAAATTGAAGGACTATTTCAGCCACTGACCGGAAATAGATACGATGACTGTCAGTCTCTGCTGACAGCACTGGGAGATGTCAGGACGGGGGCTAATGAGTTGGCTGAGGCGCAGCAGAAGGTAGGGAGAGAGAGAGAGAGAGAGAGAGAGAGAGAGAGAGAGAGAGAGAGAGAGAGAAGAGACACACTCACTCCAGGCTGTCCTCTCAACCTGGTGGAACATGGTTCAAGCCTTCTGGCGCCGCCTGGGTCCTGACCCCATCAGAAACGACAAAGTGAGTCAAAATCTAGGTTATTTTCATTTTCGAACTGGTTTCAGATGACTGAGGCCTTGAAACACTGGTGTCTTGAAGTCTCTAGTGACTATGAACAAGTCTCAGTTTGTGACTTCATCTCCTCTTGGAGAGATGGCTACGCCTTCAACTGTCTCCTTCACAATTTCGAGTGAGTCTCTGTCTCTGTCTCTGTCTCTGTCTCTGTCTCTGTCTCTGTCTCTGTCTCTGTCTCTGTCTCTGTCTCTGTCTCTGTCTCTGTCTCTGTCTCTGTCTCTGTCTCTGTCTCTGTCTCTGTCTCTGTCTCTGTCTCTGTCTCTGTCTCTGTCTCTGTCTCTGTCTCTGTCTCTGTCTCTGTCTCTGTCTCTGTCTCTCTGTCTCTCTGTCTCTCTGTCTCTCTGTCTCTCTGTCTCTCTGTCTCTTTCTCTCTCTCTCTCTCTCTCTCTCTCTCTCTCTCAAAAAAATGTCATATTTCAGTCGAAAACTAGTTAGCATGAGGAAGTTGACCGAGATGACAGCGGCCGAGCGACTGGAACACGCCTTCTCCACCGCCGAGAGGGAGCTCAAGGTGCCGCGGCTGCTTTCAATCAGAGGTACGAATTTCATGGTTTCCGAAACTGAAAAAAGAGAAATTGGGCGTGGTTTTACAATGTTCTTCGGTGCGAAGGGTCGTCATATCCGCAAAAAGAAAGTGGGAGAACGAAGAGCGCCATCAATCGAAAAGCGACCACCCGGCGCTGACGCGGCGAGACAATTTGCCCTACAATCTAGTAGCCATTACTTTTTTGGACGAGTTAATTGGAGTTAATTGCGGTTGTTGAAAAATTCTCATTCCTCTCGACCCATCCCCTCCTTCTCATGTCTTACAAGGGTAGTCGTTGGGGTCACGGTGGCCAAATCGAACGACACCCACATTTTTGGGTAGCCTATTACTTGCTTATTGAGGGATGAAAGTCAGTTTTTGCTGAACGGTCTCCATATCCCAGAAAATCGCATTTGAAATTTGAGGGATTCGCGCTCTGTGGGGCGCCGGGCGTACAAAAGGCCGCCGTCGCTGCCCAATTTCAGTGGTTTGGTGGCCGAGTGGCGAAGGGGTCGGACTGCCACGATGGAGGTATCTAGATCGAATCCCGGTATGCTCTTTTTTCTTTTGCATGTTTATTTACACTTGTTTCGGAATGTTTCGCAAGTTTTTCAAAAAAAAAAAAAAAAAGAAATTGAAAATTTTCTCCTGGTTAATTGAGCGACAAGACTTCGTGTTACGAAAATTCTTAAAAAGCCAAAAAGTATTTCCGAGATACTTTCACACGCTCCACACACTTCGCCGCGTGTTGTCGCTCAATTAGCCAGGAGACAATTTTCAAAAAAAAAAAAAAAAATTTTTTTTTTTTTTTTGAAAAACTTGCGAAACATTCCGAAACAAGTGTAAATAAACATGCAAAAGAAAAAAGAGCATACCGGGATTCGATCTAGATACCTCCAGCGTGGCAGTCCGACCCCTTCGCCACTCGGCCACCAAACCACTGAAATTGGGCAGCGGCGGCGGCCTTTTGTACGCCCGGCGCCCCACAGAGCGCGAATCCCTCGAATTTCAAATGCGATTTTCTGATATGGAGACCGTTCAGCAAAAACTGACATTCATCCCCTCGGATATGGAGACCGTTCAGCAAAAACTGACTTTCATCCCTTAATAAGCAAGTAATAGGCTACCCAAAAATGTGGGTGTCGTTCGATTTGGCCACCGTGACCCCAACGACTACCCTTGTTAGTCAACTCACCCTCGTTCGTTCGGTCGCCCACACACTCACTCACTCACTCACTCACTCACTCACTCACTCACTCACTCACTCACTCACTCACTCACTCACTCACTCACTCACTCACTCACTCACTCACCCACTCACTCACCCACTCACTCACTCACTCACTCACTCACTCACTCACTAACTAACTACCTAAGTCACTCACTCACTCACTCACTCACTCACTCACTCACTAACTAACTCACTCACTCACTCACTCACTCACTCCCTCACTCACTCACTCACTCACTCACTCACTCACTCACTCACTCACTCACTCACTCACTCACTCACTCACTCACTCACTCACTCCCTCACTCACTCACCCACTCACTCACTCACTCACTCACTCACTCACTCACTCACTCACTCACTCACTCACTCACTCACTCACTCACTCACTCACTCACCCACTCACTCACTCACTCACTCACTCACTCACTCACTCACTCACTCACTCACTCACTCACTCACTCACTCACTCACTCACTCACTCACTCACTCACTCACTCACTCACTCACTCACTCACCTTTTCGCAACATTTCTCCTAAACTCTGTTCCTCGCTAGGTCTTCCCCTTCCCTACCCCCCGTTTCTCTCTCTCTCTCTCTCTCTCTCTCTCTCTCTCTCTCTCTCTCTATCCCAGAACTCAAGCACTTTGTAACCAACTTTTGATCGTCCCCGGTGCTTTTGTATCGCCGCTCGGCGGCCGTCTTCTTTGTTTGCGCTCAGGCCACTGGACGTTCTTTTTTCGCATAATCCTCCGACCGCAACAGCTTTCGACGCTTTCGCTGCCGTCGCTGAATTCTTCTATGAATTTCAGACGTCTGGATATCAATTTCCGAAGATCGATTTCTTTTCCGAAGTCTTTTTTTGGCGCATTTTCAAACGCCCGTTAAAAGAAACTCCGCCAAGTTTGATCCAATGACCGTTTGCTTAGCAAACAAGTGTTGCATATCATAACCCGAGAGAGAGAGAGAGAGAGAGAGAGAGAGAGATGAATCAACGTCTCCGAATGCTATTCACACCCTCTGAGCGGGGCCTTCCTGTCCGAATTCTCCAATTTCCGGCGCTCCCTATTGCATCTTGTCAACTTCGTTTACCCCTCCTCCTTCCCGGCACACGAGGTGTATCCGCTTATGAGATGCACTCTAGGGGCAAAAAAGAGACACTTCCTGAATGGTCTAACATTTTCCACTCAGGCTGCTTTTTGAGTACATTTCAAGGATTTGTGCGTCATTCGTATCCTATTGACAGTTTTTTCTTGTTCACACAACGTTGTGGTTCAACTCTTAACCGGTTTACCCGCACTTTTTATCAGCGGGGCGTTCTTTGAGAAAGAAAACTATTTTTAACTGTAAGTCGATGAGACAGAGACAGAGACAGAGACAGAGACAGAGACAGAGACAGAGACAGAGACAGAGACAGAGACAGAGACAGAGACAGAGACAGAGACAGAGACAGAGACAGAGACAGAGACAGAGACAGAGACAGAGACAGAGACAGAGACAGAGACAGAGACAGAGGCAGAGGCAGAGGCAGAGGCAGAGACAGAGACAGAGACAGAGACAGAGACAGAGACAGAGACAGAGACAGAGACAGAGAGACAGAGAGACAGAGAGACAGAGAGACAGAGAGACAGAGAGACAGAGAGACAGAGAGACAGAGAGAAGACAGAGAGACAGAGAGACAGAGAGACAGAGAGACAGAGAGACAGAGAGACAGAGAGACAGAGAGACAGAGAGACAGAGAGACAGAGAGAAGACAGAGAGACAGAGAGACAGAGAGACAGAGAGACAGAGAGACAGAGAGACAGAGAGACAGAGAGACAGAGACAGAGGCAGAGGCAGAGGCAGAGGCAGAGACAGAGGCAGAGGCAGAGGCAGAGACAGAGACAGAGACAGAGAGACAGAGAGACAGAGAGACAGAGAGACAGAGACAAAGACAGAGACAGAGACAGAGACAGAGACAGAGACAGAGAGACATTCCCAACTCACTTCAACCACCTGCCTCTCTCCATTTCTCTCTCTGTTTGTGGTGGTGTCCTATTGCGTCACCCCCCCCCTCCCGTCCAGCTGTTTTTGCGTCCCTCCCCGTATGCTAATCAGCCCCGGGTCGCGACCTTCCACGGCGTCTAATTGCGGGCGCAAGCGCCACCAAACACATTCCTTGGCGTTTTTTCAGCCGAGAAGAAGCGAGTTTCCGCACCAGTTAACACGATTTTTCAATAACTTACGTGGAAATGTGTTTTTTCCCCTTTCTGGTAATTTTTAACTACTTTTATCATATTTTTTGACCTTTGTTCTGTTTTTCAAGCTGTAAAAGGTTGTAAATGCCACTAATAACAGTTTACAGACACGCTTATCGAATTCTTTTGGAAACAATTCGAGAAATCATTTATTTAAAATAAATTGTTTGTAATACCGGATAAGTCGTTTTTGTGAGTGTTCAAATTCATTTTCCACGCACTGATTTTGAAATTTTAGAAAAAGATGCACATTTCTAAATTTAAATTCGATTCCGATTCTACGGTCTCATTTTTGACGCACTTTCGCGTACCGCATGTGATGTTTTAACATTTATTCTATTGGACGATTTTAGGCTAATTAGCCTAAAATCGTACCATTATAAGCGTACCATTAACATAATCCCAGTTTTTTAGCTCTAATTTCCTACAAATTTTTGAAAGTTTGGCGAAAATTTCAAGAAAAACGCACAGTTGGGTAATATTCCAAAATCTAACGTGTTTTGCGTACAAGAGCCAAGAATTACGCACTATTGCGTACATCAACCACAATTAACTTACTTTTGCGTATCTGAAAAGAGTGTTACGCACTTTTACGTATTTTTTGAAAGTTTGACGTACTATTGCGTACCCGTGTCAATTTTTATTGTACTTTTACGTACGATTGCCAAACTCAACGTACTTTTGCGTATCTAACGCATTTTTACGCACTTAGTTGGAAATACACAACAATTTTTGGTCGAACGCAACTTTACGTTTCAATTTCTGAAGCGCACTTTTGTGTACTCGCTTTTTGGATTTCCTTTAAATAAGGAATTTAATCTAATGTTCCGAAATTTCACGCCCTTTTCATCGATAAGATAAGCCACCTTGTGGTTTTCCAGCCCCACCCGTCAAAAATGTCTTCATTTTTTCCCCCGTTGGCCTTGTTTTCACGCCATGTACTTTCCCCCCGGGTGCGAAGCGGAATGTGCTTATCATCTTCGACCGCTTTACAAGGTTACTCCGCGTGTCTCTCTCTCTGCCGTGGGATCAGGGCGGTCATCGATCGGAGGAGGAAGGTGGCTCTGAATCATAAGGGAAGGGAAAGGGCACAAATAGAGGGGTGAGGCATACAAAGGCTCTGATAGATAGGAATCTATGAACGATAGTAGCGTTAAAGGATGAAGGAAGGGAGGAACAAAAGTGCCTCTTTCCCTCTTCTTCCTTTTGAATTTTTGCCTCCTTCCTTCTTTGCCTCTTTGCCTCCCTTTCTCTCTATGTTGATGTCTCTTTTACTCCCATCTTGATTCTTTCTTTAAAGAATCGCCGACTCTTTTTCCTTATCTCCTTCTTTTACCTTCATGTCTGTGTGTCTCTTTTTGCTGTGATTACCTCTTCGCCTTTCCCAACCTTTGCCTCCCAGTATCTTCTAACCTTGCCTCTTTTGTCTCTTTTGTCTCTTTTACCTCTATGTCTGTCTCTTTCTTTGGATGAAAACAACCGTTGAGGGTCCAAGAGTGAGATAATCAAGAGTGCCTTTTTTCCTTATTTTATTGTTGTTTCAATTTCTTCATGTCCCACTTTTTCGCTCAACTACCTCCATGCCGCTTTTCGTTAATTTTTTTTGCTTTTTTCTTCTCTTTCTTGCTATTTTAATGCTTCTTTTTTGTCCCTTCGTCTTTTTTCTTCTTCACCTCTCATCGTCAGCCTCATTCTGTTTTGTTTCACCCCCCCCCCCTCCTCAGTTCTTCATGTCTCTTTTACTCTTCGAAATAACTCCTCCCCTCTCCGTCTTTGCAGCTCTTTGTTTCTTTGCATCGCATCTCTCTGCCTTTTGCGCTCTCTCTCTCTCTCTCTCTCTCTTTCTCTCTCTCTCTCTCCCTCTCTTCTACCGTTCACCTTCTTAAAAATGGAATCCCTTCCAAAACTTCCTTGTTTTCCAACTGATACCACTTGTTGACAACCTAAATTTACAGCCAAAGTTCACCGCAAGCCCTTCCCCAATAGGTCTTTTCCATTTTTATAAAAAAAGAAAAACGATACCCTTGTGTTATTTAAAATTTTAATTTAAGCTTCAACATGCTTAGGCTTGCTACATGCATCCTCATGCCGCTTAGTATTGTTTCGCTTAGATTTCTTATTTCAGCCTCACATTAGTTATAAAGTTTTTATAACACACTTTCGTGTTAAATATTACGTACATTTGCGCACTACCGTCAACATTTATTCCGATGCCAACGTATGGCCGCAATGCGGCTCGACACGGCCGAAGGCCATACAATCCCCTAAAGGGGCTCTGACTTTTTGATTCAGCCATCCAGCTAATGTATCTTTCTAGCTCTTTGCAGAAGCTAGCATTCAGTACTGACGTAAGGGTGCAAACCGCCTCGATGCGGCTGAAAGCGCCTCTATGCGGCCGAAAGCGGTTCGAAAGCTACCAAATGTAAGCCGAAAGCCAGCAAATGCAGAAAGCGGCCGAAGGCCCCAGAACCGCCTACCGGCCCTTTGACTTTTCGTTCTCACTAGTCGCAAAAACGTCGGATTTCCGCGCACAAAAAAGTTCCGTTCTCGAAAGTGAAGCGCCTTCGGCATTTTTAAACTGCACTGATCCATTGCCTATTGGATGCTCTTTCAATTGATATGGGTCTCACCCGGAATCTCCACGGGACCCTTGGCGACCTTCCCTGTGGCGGGACCCTTGGCGACCTTCCCTAGTCAGACATTCAGAAACTTCCTTTGATCCAACCGCCTTTTTGAATATGTATGTGAGATTTTCCCACCCCAGAGCACATTGTGCCGTGCTGTGAAAGAAGGCGAAAGTGCCGTGTGCGTCGCCTTGTGAGTCAGCCGGTTTGCGACTGTTTTTATTCCGTCGCGCCCCCTTTGACCTTTTCCCCTTTCCCACGTCCTGCAAGGCGGCCATCTATCAGCCAACTGATCCATTCCGCTTCGTTTCCGGCCGGAAATTCGAGAAAAACTCGTTTTGAACTTCGATTTTGCAGCCAACCGGAGAGCGCTTATTACGTCAGACGTGTTTGGAATGGCATTCCACAACTTTCTCGCATTTTAGCACAATGAAAATTTACAAAATCATATTTCGGACAGCGTTTTTGAGAGCGTAATTGGAAATTCCTTGATATTTCGAGCTATAAATTCACATTACGAAGTTTTAATTAAACAATTGTTAAGTTTTCATCTGCCGCACGGTTTTCTTCGACATGCCGTTTGCTGCATGGTTTTCTGTGCAACAGGTGCGCAATTTTGGGAAGAACGCTGCGTTTTCAAAAAAAAATTTTGGTAAGGTTGTCACATGTCACTATTTATATACAAAATTCTGAATTTATCATTTGATTTCTTGAGTTTAGCCGATTACCGCACGCTTTTATGCAATTGCTGCGCGGTTTTTGCGTGCATTCTCGCGTGCAAAATGCATTTTCGGATGTTTCTGTGGTAAAATTGGAAAAATAATTGCAAAAGGAAAAAGGTAATTTTCTTTTGTTAATATTTTTTTTTACATAATTACGATTTTCATACAAAAATCAATTGATTAACTACCACCTAGATTTCATGAGTTTTCGCGATTGCGATTGAATGGCATTCCTGCGCGTTTTGGAAATTTTACATAATTTAAGCATAAAAAGTTGAATTCTAACACTTTTTGCCAATTACCGCAAGGTTTTTTTTGCCAAAGGGGCTCGGTTTTATGGAATACAGCGGAAATTTTACTTATAATTCTGTTTCGAAATTGACATTATAAGATTAAAAATGAAGAATTGCCAAATTTTTATCTGCCGCGCGGTTTTTTCGACTTTGCCGATTGACGCACGGTTTTCTTGCAACAGGGGCGCAGTTTTGGCAGGAAATAGTGCGACTACCTTGCTTTTATTTTGTTAATATTTTCAAAATTAACTATTTTAAACACTAAAATCAATTTTACTTTATAATTTTCATCTGTTTCTTGAGTTTTACCGATTGCTGTGCGGTTTTTTGCAACTGATGCGCGGTTTTCTGCCTGATTTTGCATTTCCGCGCGTTGTTGTATTCGAATTGCCAACTTGATATTTAAAACAAGCAGAAAAATTATTTAATTTCCAAAATATCAATGGCCGCATGGTGTTCCTGGCGTTTGCCGATTGTTGCACGGCTTTTCTGCAATTGATGCACGTTTTTTTTGTGCGGAAAAAGAGCATTTTGCACGTTTTCGTTTCTAGAATTGCGAAATAAATTGTAAAAAAGTTTTAATAAAAAATTAAAAACATTTTTTTAAAATATCGTTTCCCCGCATGGTTTTCGGCACTTTTTGCCGTTTACCGCATGGTTTTTGGCATTTGGGGCGTTGTTTTTGCACATTGGAGGTTTTAAAGGTTAAACTTAAAACATAAAAAATATACTTTTTACATTTTCGCATAGTCTGTTTCATTCTTGAGTCGTTTTTAAACGCTTTGCCGATAGCCGCATGGTTTTTCGCAATCTGGGCGCGGTTTTTATGGTCTGACTGCTTCTTTTCATTACTTTTAGTTTTGATAAAACACTTTAAGTATGAAACCCAACATTTTCAGATATCCAGAGTGAGCACCTGGACAGCCACTCGGTTGTCACCTACCTTATGACACTTTACCTCTCACTCATTGGCAACAGCTCCCTAAGCACAACTGTGGTAAGTCCTTAGCTCAAGGCCTTAAATAAGAAGAGTTGTTTAGGAACACCATCAAGCTCCTGCTGAATCCCCGCAACTTCCTGAGTCCCCAAAACAAACGGAGTCTCCGAAGCTTCAGGAGCAGCCAACTGTGGTGGCTGTGGAGCCGTCTACCTCAGTTGAGGCACAACCGGTTCCTGAGCCAAGGCTGACTAGGCAGCCAACTGTAACCCAGCAGAGTGTGGAGCAACAGAGCGAGGTTAGATAGATAGAGAGAGAGAGACAGAGACAGAGACAGAGACAGAGACAGAGACAGAGACAGAGACAGAGACACAGACACAGACACAGACACAGACACAGACACAGACACAGACACAGACACAGACACAGACAGAGACAGAGACAGAGACAGAGACAGAGACAGAGACAGAGACAGAGACAGAGACAGAGACAGAGACAGAGACAGAGACAGAGACAGAGACAGAGACAGAGACAGAGACAGAGAGACAGAGAGACAGATACATTTCAGAGTGTCGAGGGGCGGTCCAGGAAGTCGTCGTCCTCATCCCAGAAGAGTGGAAAATCCAAAAGAGAGCGCAAGGAGGCGATGACGAGAGAGTTTGAAAATTGTTTAGAAGAGGTACCGTAACCCAGCCAGGTCTTAAAAAACAATTTTTAGGTACTAACCTGGTTACTAGAAGCAGAAGAAGAACTAACCCTATTGGCACCGGTGGAGGAGAAAGATGTGGCGATTGTTAGAAAACAGTTCAAAGAGTTCGAGCAGTTTATGTGTTCTCTTACTGACAGCCAGGAGACTGTTGGTAGGGTACTCCACAGAGGACAGCTTCTTTGTAACAAGGCGGAGAATGACGAGGAGAGGAAGGCGATCCAAGGACAGTTAAGGTAGGAGAAACATTTTTTATGGTAAAAAATGGTTGAGGTTAAGGTATAGGTTAAGGTTAAGTACTTAATTCTCAAGTTTAAGTACTAAGTGCTACGGATAACTGGGATAACTGCTCGACTGGGGCCTAAATACTAAACGCTTAAGTTTAAGCCGATAGGACTTAAGCGGAAAACCTAAGTTTTAATCACAAATAAATCAAAAGGTGAAAAACGTAAATGACAAAGTTTTAAGGTCTAAGGGAGAATGGGCGTTAGGGTTTAGGGTTTAGGGTTTTTAGGGTTTTTAGGGTTTTTAGGGTTTTTAGGGTTTAGGGTTTAGGGTTTTTGAGATTTAGGGTTTAGGGTTTTTAGGGGTTAGGGTTTAGAGTTTTTAGGGGTTAGGGTTTAGGGTTTAGAGTTTTTAGGGGTTAGGGTTTAGGGTTTAGGGTTTAGGGTTTAGGGTTTAGGGTTTAGGGTTTAGGGTTTAGGGTTTAGGGTTTAGGGTTTAGGGTTTAGGGTTTAGGGTTTAGGGTTTAGGGTTTAGGGTTTAGGGTTTAGGGTTAGGGTTAAGGTTAAGGTTAAGGTTAAGGTTAAGGTTAAAGTTAAAGTTAAGGTAAAGGTTAAGGTTAAAGTTAAAGTTAAGGTTAAGGTTAACGTTAAGGTTAACGTTAACGTTAACGTTAAGGTTAACGTTAAGGTTAAAGTTAAGGTTAAAGTTAAGGTTAAAGTTAAGGTTAAGGTTAAGGTTAAGCTAAAGGTTAAGGTTAAGCTTAAGGTTAAGGTTAAGGTTAGGGGAATGGAACATAATGTGTGATTTTCCAGAATAGTAAACCAACGCTGGGAAGAACTCCGAGAACTCGCCCTCCAACGCCAGACCCGCCTCCAAACCCAACTCAACCACCTGCAACAGAAACAACTGGTCGTTATTATGAGATGGTTAGACGGAATCGAAAGAAGAGTAGAAGAGACTGAACCCGTTTCCCTGGACAGAATGAGGATCCTCCAACAGATTGACGAACACACCGAACTCCAGAACGAAATCGAAGAGTTCCAGGCGAATATCTTGGCTCTGAATGCCTTCGTAGCTGTGGTTGACGACGGAGAATCGGCTGCCGAGTCCGTATCAACTTTGGAAAAGTCCATGAGGGAGATTGGAGACCGATGGCAGGCTTTGTGCGGGTGGGCAGAGACCAGAAGTACCCAATTGGACGGACTAGCTGATGTGGTAACTGACACCAATGAAGTCTACGACCGGTTGAATACATGGCTGAAGGAACGTGAACATGTGAGCACGTGTTCTTAAGTGATTTTAAGGCTGTTATTCAGGAACTGTTGGGATTGAAGTCGGCCCATCATCTTGAAGACCAGGACCAGGTGGCTGAACAGGTTCGGAAGCTGCAAGAAGCTGAAGCCGCCCTTGAAGCGGAGCATTCCTCTTTTGTGAAGCTGTCCCAGCTGTCTTGTGAAATTGTTTCAAGACTTGATACAGGTGAGCAAAAACCAAAAAATATCAAACAGTGCGTGAAACTATGCACTAGCAGGGCTAAATTCCAAATCGTTGGATGAATGTTGAGAGCTTCTAAATTCCGGCGCTTTATATAATCACGCCTAGTGGAGTTACCGATTTGGTACGGGTGGCCGCCGCAACTGAGACAAGGCGCCATCTCCCAGCCGCGGCACCTAGCTTTCAAATATTTTCACCCTTGATTTTGTGTTTTATGCGGGTTTTAGGCATCATTTTGCGTTTTTTGGACTTACCACGAAATTCTCTTCAAAATTTTAAGAAATTATGGAATTTTGTGTTAATTTTAGCGATATTATCTTTTGAAACCAATCGATTTCGGTTAGAATTTATCTCTCGGCGATGTTTTAGAAGACTATTTTTTGTCCTAAAGACGTTGAATGATCAAAGTGTTGAAAAATCTGTAAAAGGCGTTTTGTGAGATTTGGAAATATGGAAAAATCGGGATTTTCGTGATTTTGAGCAAATTTAGCAACTTTTAATAAGGGAAATTGGCCGCCGCCTCATCTTACATGGAATCAATTTGAAAACAACTGTTTTATGCACTTTCTCGTGATTACAAAAACAAAAAAAAAACAGTTGAAAAAAACAACAAAAAAAACTAATGAAAAAAGTGGCGGAAATTGGAAAAATCGCGGTCGTAGCGGTGGGGAAAGGGCGGCGGCGAGGGACATTGGTGGCTGCGACGAGCACCCGTACCAGATCGGCGACTCCCTCAGGCCGGGCTATATAAGAGGCGCCGCGTTCAAGAAATTTAATTCATCCTAGCCCAGTGGTAGCTTCCCCAGTGGTAGCTTAATCCTTCAAATTTACAAGTTTTAGTTTCCCGATCTTATTCCCAGGAATCTTCGGCTTTCTCCGGAAACATCCTCGGTTTTCGGCCGAAGTCAGGTTCTGGCATATTTGTCCTAAAACGGAAACCCGCTGAATTCTGACGAAAAAACGGCTTTTTTCTATGCGCCTCGGCTTTTTGCGCGCTATCTTGTCTGCGCATGTCCTCTCCAATTACCCACGTTTTTGCAAGATTCTAATTTTTCTATTGCATTCGATCCACCTCTTTTTCGAATTTTTATCGAAGCATTACTTTTTTCAGGAAACGGCGCCGCTGCCAATGAAGTCCGCCGTAGACTAGACACTATCACCCAACGGTGGGACAACCTTGTAGCTAGAATAGAAGAACATAGTAAGACGGTAAGAATTTATACGTTTGCAGAGCTTATATGGTCACTTTAGCTTGTAAGGAGTGGAAAGGCTGATCTGAAGCAGTTAAGAAGAGTTGATACCGATGACAGAAGTCAGACTGTGGATGAGGCTATTAAGGCTGATCGGGTTGTTGTGGTACCTAAGGAGGACAGTACTCAAGTGGAAGTTACGACGTTAGAAGCGGTTGAAGGAGGGAGGGATACGACGGATACGGAGACAGAGGAGGCGGGAAATCAGGTAAGACCTTAACACCTTACCTTACCTTACCTTACCTTACCTTAACTAATATTCTCTAATTGCGTTTACGCTTCGTTACCTTAACGTAACTTTTCCGTATGCTACGCCACGTTAACCTACACCTGCATTATTTCCTCCTCGCGGTATTGAAGGGGGCGGTATCCCCACCTCTTTCTTCCTCGCTCTCTCCCCCTCTCTTCCTCTCTCTCTCTCTCTCTCTCTCTCTCTCTCTCTCTCTCTCTCTCTCTCTCTCTCCTTCCCTCAAATCCCTCTTTTTTCAGTTGATCGAGCGTTTCCTGCGCCATGTCGCCCGTCTCACCCAAGAAATGGATCCCCTCCGCCAGTGGATGGACGCCTTTTCGGTCTCCAAGCGCCCCGACCAACTCCGGAGAATGATCTCAGTGTGTCAGGAGAAGTTGGTCGAAATCAAGGAACAAGAGGCCAAAGTGACCCGTCTTCAATTGGAATTGGAGCATCTTCACACCAGTCCTCACCTTACTGCCAAGCAACTCCGAACTGCCAACGACGCGTTTGATCAATTTGCAAAAGGATGGGCTAGAATTGTAACCAAGATCAGCGAAGCCATGAACTGTTTAACGGGAACGGATGAAAGTGAGGAAGGAGCTGTTGCGAATGGAATCGAACAGTGGATCGAAGGATGTGACAAGTGAGTAGCGAATGGCGGAATGCGCGGCGGGGAGATATAAGGCATTCCTCAGGGCTTGGGACAACCGCGCTAATGGTCTAGTGGTGTACGCGTCTGCCTGTTGTTCTGAAGGTCGCTAGTTCACCTCCCACCGAGTGAATTTTCTTTTGCGAGTGTTAAATTCATCTTTCAGGGTCCTAGCAGCTCTCCCTAAAGTCGCTCCAGCCGAGAGGGGAAAGAGACTTGATCGCCTGGTGGAGCAACTGAGGGTCCAGCAAGCCAACCTCGACTTCATTGAAGGAGACGTGGCTAGGAAGGCGATTCTCAAGAAGGGATTGGCCATTGTTCAGAAGAGAATCGACGCAGCTAAGGCTGAATTGGTAAGCTTTTTCAATTTTGACGGAAATTTGGGTATTTTAGGAGCCTAGTGACCAAGTGGCTGTTGAAGCTGAGTTAGATGGGTACTGGTGTTCAGTTGGAGATATGGAGGCGTTGGATAAGGACTTGAAGAGAAGCGAGGGTTTGGTGGAAAGAGCGAGGACGAACAGTATGGGATCGGATGTTATTGAGAGGGCGGAGACGAGGTTAGAAAGAGAGAGAGAGAGAGAGAGAGAGAGAGAGAGAGAGAGAGAGATAGAGAGAGAGAGAGTGATAGAGACAGAGACAGAGACGAAGACGGAGACAGAGACAGAGACAGAGACAGAGACAGAGACAGAGACAGAGACAGAGACAGAGACAGAGACAGAGACAGAGGCAGAGACAGAGACAGAGGCAGAGACAGAGACAGAGACAGAGACTCGAACAGAAAAAAGAGGCTGAGAGGCTGAGAAAGTCTCAATTCCCATTTCAGACGAGCCGAAATGGAGGAACGGCGCCGCGCAACCGCCGCCGCCGAAGAAAAGACCACCCTGGCTGAGACCACCCTGAACACCATCCGCCAAAGAGTCGAAGCCGCGTCAAAGACGGATGCACCTCTCCCTGAAGTTGTCACCGCTCTGAACGCCGCCAGGGATGAGTTGGCCCAACACGATGCTGAAAGAAAGGAGGCTGAGAGAGCTACTGAGAAGATGCTAGCTCTTGATGACAATGTTCCAAGCCTAGTTGTGGCAAGAGCTAGGGAGAGGGTGAGGCGGCTGACAGAGGACTGGAGACAGCTGGCTGCCACAATCGAGGATCACTGCAGTTGTGCTCAAAAGGAGAACAAGAGGAACATTCAAAGTGGGTCTGAGAGAAACAGAAAGAGAGAGAGAGAGAGACAGAAAGAGAGAGAGTTGATTGAGTGAGTGAGTGATTGATTGAGTGAGTGAGTGAGTGAGTGAGTGAGTTATTGAGTGAGGAATCCTATTTTCCCTCCCAAATCAGCGCAAATCAGCCTCGAGGTGTGATGTTGTTGTCTCTCAGCAGGTGCGAAAGCCCATGTTCGCGGCTTTACAACTCGGCCTCCGGTCTCGAGAGCCAGATGCGCGGAAGTCTCTCTGCGCAGCATCGATCTGATCCCTCAAATATTTGCGGCTTGTTTTCCCTCTTTCACTCTCGCGTAGGCTACGAGAAATCCTGTCTTTTCGGTGGTCAACATAAGTATTTTGACGTCCGAGCTAGAAATATCCCATTTTCTGTTGATTTTACCGCTAAAATTCCGTTTATCTCTAGCTTTGCTTATAAAAAGTCATTGTTTGGAGAAGCGGTTACTCATCGGCGGAAATGGCCATCAGCTGGGGCTTTATCACCAAATCAAAGCAAAATGGAGTTTGCTTGATCTATTGATTTTTCTTCTTTAACTGACCGATTGCTAATTTGTTTTGCGTAAGTCTGCTCCATTGAGAATTTTCGTCAACTTTCTGCTAATTTTGAAGTCAAATCTGCTCCAATGATAATTACGAGAACTTTAATCTGACCCATTGCGAATACCGTCTGTCTAAATCGGCTCCAATGATAATTTTGAAATCCGTACTTTAAATCTGCTCAATTGCAAATTTCCGAGTGCAAATCTGCTCCAATGCTGAAAAAAGCAGTTGAATATGCCCTACAGCTAATTTAATGAACCAGAATCTGCTTCATTGCTTATATCTGCTGCGTAAATCTGTCCCATTGATCATTTACAATCTGTAAGTCTGCTCCAGTGCTAATTTTTTGATTTTTACTTTACTGCAATGATCATTGTCTTCCTGTAAAGCTGCTCTAAGGCTAATTCTGGTTTTCAAATGTGCTCCATTAAGATTTTTGCAAAGTTTATGTAAACGTGCTCTAAAACAAATAGCAAAAAATATAAATCTACTTTAAAAAATGTCTCTTAACTGCTTATTTTAGCGATAAACCTATTTAGATTTCCGAAGAAAGCCGCTAGGTTTTGCAGAATTGAAGTAAACTTGCCGAAAATGGCAGAAAACCGGCTTTTTCTCTGCGTCTCTGCTTTTCGCGCGCTTTCTCGCCTGTACATAGCACATCTGTTGCAATTAGGCACCATTTTTCGCATAAATTCATTATATAACCAATTTTATTGACAAAATTCAGCTTTTAAAAGAAAATTATTTATTTCAGAAGCCCTGAGCGACGAGGAACGCCTCCTAGAGAAGTTGGAAAAGTCCTTGGCGGCTAGTGAAAGTGCCGCCGATGCTGAAGAGTGCTGTGAACATCTAGATGTAATTTACTAACAAAAATTGTGAACAAAATTGTAAACTACATTTTCAGAATCTTGAAAACCTCCTAGAGCGCGTGGAATCGACAGAAAAGTTGCCTCCCTCAGCCATGGAGGAGTCGTTTGTAAGGGATGCCTATCAACGTCTCAGTGATACCAAGGAGAAGGTTGCTGCCAGGGCCCGAACGAGGGTGGATCAATTGGCAAAGGTGGGTAAATTTTGGCGAAAATGGTGATTTGCCTGCTGAAAGCCATTGTGGGGCTGATTGTAAACGCGCGTTGCAGCTCATACGCCAGCGGCAGTGTTGCGCAGTGGTTAAGACTCCAGTCTCTTGAGCGCGAGTTTTCAGGTTCGGTTCCACCCAGCGGCAAATTTTTTGCTTTTCATTTTCTGAACTTAATTTTTCAGGCTGTACAAGAATGTGAAAGCTTTGAACGTCAAATGGCATCAATTCAACAATGGGCGAATGTTATGTGGCCGCTTCTGACCAGCCGCGTGGCGGCCGATGTCTCCGCTCTGGATGTCCCCGAGGAGTACCAGGTATTTGATCTCTCTCTCTCTCTCTCTCTCTCTCTCATTTCTCTCTTCTTTCCTATCGCTTCAAACTGAGCCCCTCCCCTTTTTAGTCCGCTTACCATTCGGGGTCCCTGGTGAAAGTGAGTCGGTGTGTATGTTTGCATGAATTTTTTTTAAGGTCTAAAGCATGTTTTGATCATTTTTTTGTTTTTATCAAATACTAACAACATTAAAAAAGTGGTTTTTATATCAAAATTCGATTTTTTTTTTTAACCGATCGAGGCGTAAATGCGCTCTAATGCTAACCAAAAAAAGTACGGTAGCGTAGAAATTCGCTCCATGGACAATTACGAGCGGCCAAATCTGCCCCATTGCGAATATGTAACGATGTTTCAGCGTATTTATGCTCTAAAGCGAAAACGCACTAAAATCATAAATATGCAAAAAATTGTTTTTTCACGATGTGAACATGCTCCAATGCTAATCATACAATTTTCGCTAGTAATTATGCTCCAATCGTAACTCTCGCCCGTAAATCTGCTCGAATCGTAATTTCGGTCCGTAAATTTGCTCTGAATCGAAAAAGCGTCGGAATTTGAAACGTAAATCTGCCGCAATACGAAAATGCGCTCTATTGCGAATGATTTACGAGATTACTGTATCGTAGGTTGTTTCAAAAAGAATTCGTTATGAAACCATGTTCCAATGCTAATAAAACAAATTTCAAGTATATCTGCTCTAATCGTAATTTTCCAATAATATGGTTTTTCCACTCAGTAAGCTCGCTTCATTCCCCACCTTCCTAAATTTACAAAATTCAGTGTAAAACTGCTCTAATCCCAATTTTCTTTTCACTTGTCCTATTTTTATGTTGTTTGCTGTGTTTTATTTCATTTTCTTGTCCATTTGTTTGCTGTGGTGTCCCTAGTCCTTTAAAAATTGCGTTTTCAGCTGATTTCGTCGGAATTCGATGAATGGCAGAGAGTGCTCGATGGACTGGAGCAGTGGCTGGCCGAAGGAGAGCAACAACAGGGCAACGAAAGGATGTTGGCACAGTTGGAGCACTCGAAAACCACATTCTCCGAGTTGGGAAAGAAATTCGCCGAGTTTAAAAAGCCGAAAAGCTTTGAAGAACGACTGGAAAAGCTCAGGCAACGATTGGCTGATGTGGAAATTGCCCTGGACGATCTCACAGGTGAGGAAAATGTAATCTGTTGATAATTTGTGTGCTCTTTTGCAAAACATCTTAAAAAAATTTTCATTTTAACGCTAATTTTACTGAAAATTTCCAGTGAAACATTTAAGCCACGCCCACTTGAGTATTAACAGTTCCACCGATTTTGTCAATGAATCCATTGATTTTTTTGTCTTTTGTTTTTCTTCAAATTTTAGTTTTCTCCAGGCCAGAATTGCTTCATTTTTGCGTTAAAATGTTTTAATTAAGCGAGCAACCAACTTTTTTTGTGGTATCCGCGCTCTAATGCTAACTGTTTCAACTATTTCCCAATAAATTTTGGTTTTCCTAATAAATTTTGGTCAATTTACAATGAAAAAGTGAGAAAATAAGCATAACTTCAATAAAATAAAGTTTCGAGAAACCACGCCCACTTTAGAGATAACCGCGCTACGTTGCTAATTTCAGCTATTTATATAAAGATAACAATCAAAACTGAAAAAGGGCTTTTTTCAGTAGATTTACGAAACTTTCATGAAAATTTACTGCTGAAATTTTGAATGGCTTTTTGAACATATTTATAGTAATAGTAATCGCGCTAAACTGCTAATATGCTGCAATGCTGCATTTGCCAAAAAATGTTTTGCATAAAATAAGAAGATTTCTATTAAAAATACCATTTTAAACAATTAGTTGAATTTTATTGGCAAATAATGAAACAAGCCACAAGCCACGCCCACTCTGGCGATATCCGTGCTCCAATGAGAATTTCGTGCTCTAGTGCGATTTTCACGATTTAGTCCCGTTTTTCAGTTATTTTTAAGAGTGATTTTTCAGGAATTGATGGAAATGAATGTGAACGTGCTTTGGAAGACGCTAAGGCCCAAGCTCGAACACTACAAGAATTGGGAGAGGACGTTAAGACCCTAACTAAGGGAGAAGACGCTTTGTCCAAAGGAGGAATGATAGACAGTGCCACGGCTGGAACACTGAGGCAGAAAATTCACGATGCTGGAAGGAAAGCAAAGGAATTGGCTGTGGTAAGTTACTCTAACGTAAACGCGCTCTAGTGCGAAAGATGCTCTGTTGCTAAATAACCGATCGATATTTCAGCGTGCCGAATCATCGATCGATCGTCTGGAAGACTGTGTAGTTCTTCACGAAAAACTCGTCTCCAGGGCCAAGGAGGTCCATTTCTTCTTGGAGAGCAGTGAAGCGTCCTTGGATCGATTTGCTTCTGAAGATAAGGTAAGATCTGAACTTAATCTTATCTTACCTTAGTTTACCCTATTTATGATACCTTAAATTACCTTACATTTACTTAACGCGCCCAATTGTCATTTATTTTAAGGTAACACACCCTATCGTTTGCCTTAACGAGTCACTTATCATTTACCTAAATATAGATTACCTTACTGCACTCTAACGGGACTAGGCAACTTATTTTAACGTGCTACCTTAGTTGGCTTTAATCTAACTTGCAGTATCTTACCTGAATGAAAATGATCTTAACTTAATCTAGCGTATCTGCCTTAAGAACCTTAATGAGTTTAACTTTAATGACCTTAATGTTACCCTAACGCGACTTGCAACTTTGGGGAACATATTTAGCCCCAACTCTGTCTTTTTACAATGTACCTTAACATAACTTAAATTAAACCATAGTGTCCCGAGGTTAAGTTAACCGATGTTACCTTAGCTAGGTTTAATTCCACTTAAAGTAACTTATATTACCGAAAATGACCTTAAGTTAATCTAGTATATTCACCTTAAGCACCTTAATGTGCTTCCTTAATGACCCTTATATTACCCTAACGTGCCTTTCCTAATGCAGAATTTAGATAGCTTCAAGTATGTTAGTCATGCAGTCACTTAACCTAACTTCTATCAAACCCTAGTTCAGCTACCTAAAAACGGGTGTTACCTTAGCCTTAAGTAGCGTACCTATGTTAAGAACCATACTGTGGTTCCATAATGACCCTAATGTTACCCTAACGTTGCTTGCCCTCGTACAAAAGAACTTAGCTAGCTTCTATTCCTTAACATAGATTGCATTAAACCCTATTGCACCTAACTTAAGTTAACGCGTATCACCTTAGTTGCCTTAATGAAAATGACCTTAAGTAATCACCTACAGAAGCTTAATGTTTTTCCTTAATGACCCTAATGTTACCTTAACGAAGTTTACCCTAAATCTTAGTGTACATAAGTTACCTTGTCATTTCAGTGCACTGAAGACGGCGAAGTCTCCGCCCTGATCTCCGAGTGGAACCGCAGAGAAGCTTCACTAAAAGAGCTTGAAGACACAGAGAGGGTCCTCCGCGAGCGGGCGGTCCGCGTGGATTCAAAGCTTTCTGGAGACCTAAGAAAACGAGCTGAACTTTTCAAACAGCGGCTGGATTGCTGGTCCCGGACCATCGACTCTATGGAGGCAGATGAAGACGAACAACTGCTTCAGCTGGACGAGTTGCACCAAGACCTCATGCAGAAGTTGAAGGAGACTGAGGGCAAGCCTCTGCCTCAGGTGGCTGAGGCGTTGAGGTTCCTCAGAGGAGACAGAGACCGATTGTCCTCAAGAGCTAGGAGGCTAGCCGCTAAGAATCCCAGGCTAGCTAGTGTTGATCTGGTAAGCGAAGTGACGAAGGAGTGGGAGAAAGTGGAGGCAAAGTTGGCCACGCCCACCTCGACCTCCCTCGATGTGCCGGACCTCGTTTTAGAAGATGAAGCTTCCTTCCCCAAGCAAGTTGAGCTCCTCCATGACCATGTTAAGCAGGGAGAGGGATTCCTAGACTTTGATGGAAATCCAGTTGCTTCTGTTAAGGAGTGGCAGGAGAGGCTTCAGGGGTTGGATGCCTTCTTGGAGAAAGTCCGTCCGAATTTGGACACGGTGGTCCAGACAGGGAGGTTCTTGGCCACCCAAGGAAGGCATGAATTGGACACACATAATGCAATCGATCGATTGGATGAGCTTCTGGATATGGTGGATGAACTGGAGCACCAGCTAGAGCTGCAAAAAGAAGAACTCGGGCCTATCGTAGCTAGGGCGGAGAGCCTGGAGCGAGATGCAACGGTCTTGGAACAAGTAGTTGAGTCCTTAACGAATAGGGACTTAAGTGACTTAGAAGTGGCTAAGGCAACAAGAAGAGAGCTTGTGGACAGAGACCCCGTTATCTCCTCCCTGTCTCAGAGAGCAGGATCCATTCACTCGTCTCTCCCAGGAAAATCGCCTCACAGCAGAGATACCTCTCTTTTGCCTCTGATGGAGAAGCTCGCCTCCCTGGAGACGAAGTTGGGCGAGGTGAGGACCGCAGTGACCGCCACGCCCATCAGGACCTCCCCGGAGCCGACAAGTGTTTCCTCAATGGCGCCACTGGCTATGGAGGCCCATGGCACGGATGCAGCCACCACGGAAGATGAGGCGACGAAATCTGAGAGGGAGAGAGAGGAGAGGAAGATTATCCCTCCGGAAGAGAGTTTCCCCGAGCCAGAAGCTCCTCAGGAATCGGAGAAGGAGCCTCAAACCCAAGTTATGTTCACCCAGCCGGAGACGATGACAATGGAGGTTGAAGAGGGAAATGGAGGTGAAATGGATAAGGTTAGCCTAAAAACGTATTTTCTAAGTTAAAAAAACGTGCAAAATAGATTTTTCCATGCCAGGATCCGAACCATGGTCGCTTGTTTTCTAGAACCTCATTTATCCACTGCGCCATTCCGCTAAAACGCGTTTTATTAATTAAACGGACATGCAAAACATTTTTGCTTTGGTCGGAATTCGAACCATGGTCCCAAATTTGCCAAACAGCAGTTTAACCAATACACCATGCCCGGTAAACGCAGAAGAACACATTTTCTAGCGTAAAAACGCACGCAAAACAGATTTTTTTCGACCGGGATTCGAACCATGGTCGCTAGTTATCTAGATCCTTTTTGACCACTGCGCCAAAGCGACAAAACACTTTTTTCTTGTTCAATGCGACTATAAATGCAATCTTGACGTTTGCCAAAAAGCTGTTAAACCATTACACCACGACTAACGAAGGTTTAAAACTGCAAATTTTGCTCAGAAACGGCAGCAAAACGAATTTTCTTTGGCCAGGATTCGAACCGTGGTACTTTTTGCTGCGGGCACCGCATTTCCCACTGCACCATACTCACAAAAACATTTTTAGCAAGTTGCAATCAATAAATCGATTTTCAGGCTTACGAAGACCTCGCCTGGCTTGAAGATCACCTGTTTGAAGAAGACGAATTTCCACTGGAGGGTGTGGATGATAGTGAAAAACGATTTGAGGTAGGTAATCTTGAAAATCTGTCTTAAAATCACTTTCTGTAAGAAAATCTTCGTTTAAGGCGTAAAAATATTCAGCAAAACAGTTTGGTTCAAGGAGGGAATCGAACCCTGGTGGTGCGCGTTGCAGTCTAGAGCTTTAGCAACTGCGCTATGGGTGCCAAAGGACGCGACGGGGCGCACTTGTAGTGAGTCAGGTACCGCGGAATAGGTCCAGGGTTCGATTCCCCGCCAAGGCCAATCTTTTGCTTTTATTTTTCCTCTTGTATTTCACTAGTTAAGAGTCAATTCTAATCATTTTTCTAATCAGTCAATTCTAATCATTTTCAAATCACTTTTTTGTTTTCAGGAGTACGAACGCCGCCTAGCCAACGTGGAAAACATCGTCGAAGACAACCAGATGACTCTGGACATGCTTCAAACGGAAGCCACTCTCGAGCGGGCCCAGAATCTTCACAGAGATCTCGCCGAGAGGCGCGCCAGAATCGGTCCCCTCAAAGAGGAGTGGCACCAACTGCTCGGCGCAGTCGACGCTGCCGAACACCTCCTCGATCTGCCTGAAAGATCGGTCTCTCCTCCGTTGGAAGAGGCTGAAAAGGAGCTCCAGATCAGGCAACAACAGCTCACAAGGGCCGAAATGCACGTTTGTGATGCAGTACGGAGGCTAGGGTTGGCCCTGCCGAGGTTGAAGGAGAATGACAAAACTGCCCAAGAGATTCGAAACCGGGTCCGAAAAGTTGAAGACCGGTTCAGAGACCTGGTGAAGAAGGCTCACGAAGACAGAATCCGGTTGGAAGCCAGGGCTGTGGACAAAGCAACACTGAGAAAGCAGCTGGAGGAGATGACTTTCTACTGCGACGAGGTTGCAGCAGAAATGGAGGTTAAAATCAACCCTCTGGATTCTGGAGCCCTAGAAGAGGGTATTCACTCGGTGGAGAAGAGGACGGCCGAGGTGGCGGCGAGAAAAGCTGCTATGGGAGGAATTGAGGCGGCGAAGGAAAGACTTCTGGCTTTGGAGAGTGTGGATGTGGAGGCGAAACACGCCATTCGACGAGTGGTCTGTGATGTGGCGAAGAGATTGGCTGATGTGAGTTTCGGAGAGAGAGAGAGAGAGAGAGAGAGAGAGAGAGACAGAGACAGAGACAGAGACAGAGACAGAGACAGAGACAGAGACAGAGACAGAGACAGAGACAGAGACAGAGACAGAGACAGAGACAGAGACAGAGACAGAGACAGAGACAGAGACAGAGACAGAGACAGAGACAGAGACAGAGACAGAGACAGAGACAGAGACAGAGACAGAGACAGAGACAGAGACAGAGACAGAGACAGAGACAGAGACAGAGACAGTCCCTCTTTTCAGCTCCGAAGTGACCTCTCCGACCGAAAACTCTTCCTTGAGCAGCAGAAGGCGGACTCTGACTCCTTTTGGAGGCGCACTGAAGATATGGCAACCAGAGCTACTGACCTCTGTCGCCGCGTGGCTGCCGTAAACTCCGCGCACCTGTTCACCCCCTCCGGCGATCACATTGCCTCCTGCCGCTTGGACGCGCTCCGTCTCGAAAAGGACATCCACTCCACAAAAGAACGAATTCAAATCTCCAACCAAGAGAACGAAAAGCTCGGCTCAGCTCCGGAAAAGAGACTTGTTGAGATTCTCGCCTCAGCTGAGGCAGCAGTAGCTGTTGCCTCATCTCTCCCTGAAGACAAGGCCACCTCCGAGTCGTTGGCTTCAAGCCAAGCTACCGTAATCCTAGGAACGGTGAAGTCATCGGTCGAAGCTGAATCAGGTAGAACCAGCCCTGTTTCGGAGATGGTTGACGACGAAAGCGATGAGGAGGAGGTCGAGGAACCAGAGATGGCGGGAAGTCTCACCACCTCAAGGCATTCGGAGGCATCCTCACACACTCCTGCTTTATCTCCCAGAGACACATCAAACTGGCAAGCTCTCACTCAACTGAGACATTGGCTCACTGAGGCGGAGAGAGATGCTGGTCTCACTGTGGATTTGAGTGACCTTCAGGCTATTAGGAGTATGGCTCAGCAAGTACAAGGAGTGGGAGATCAAGTGAGATTGAAGCTCATGGATGTGGTTGGACTGCAGGATACATCGGCTGCTCCTCAGGTGAGATATATCAATTTGTCTTATGCCTCACTCACTCACTCACTTACTCAAATTCTCTCTTTCAGGTTAAACAGAAGGCCCGCGAGCTCGGAGTAGACATGGACCGCGTAGCCAGACAGTGTGAGAAGAGAAGAGGCCAACTAGCTTTGATGACAGAAGAAGCCAGAATCGTTGAACAATCTCGGGGAGGAATGGAGCTCTGGCTTGAAAAAGTTGAACTCATCATGGCTGAGAAGAGAGGAGAGGAGACAACTGAGGAAGTGAGGCGAGAGTTGGATGAGATCAACGAGGTTGTGGCTGAGTTGGAAGAAAGGAAGAAGGCAATGGCTGACTTGAACTCTAAGGTAAGGTTGTGGATTTACGGTTTTAAACCTTAACATTTAGGGAAATAAGGTCTTGGATAGCTACGCCAAGGATGAAGCCCATCAGCTCAGTCATCTTTTGAGTAAGGTTAACATGAGATGGACTCGGTGCAATGACAAGTAAGTAGAGAGAGAGAGAGAGAGAGAGAGAGAGAGAGAGAGAGCGGCAGAGATACTTAATCCTCAAGGTAACAAACAACCTTAAAGAAGTAAGAACTTAAGATAAAAACCTTGAATGCTTAAGATGGCTGGAAAACACTTAATTCGCAATGGTGAAAAAGTCAAATATAAAAGTTTCAAAAAGGAAAATAGGCAGAAAACCTCTTAACCTTAAGGTCTTTAATTTCATTAAGGTCTTAAGGCGTTTAAGATAAAACCTTAACTTCGTTCCTACCCAAGGTGCGAAAACTTGAAATCTTAACGTCTCTAGGGTAAAACAGTAATCTCTTCGAGTGTTCAGGAATTTAAAGTGAAGCACTTAAATTTGCCAACACCTGGAAATCTTAAAGGGGCCGTCAGGGGCCTTTTCAGATTTGAAATGAACCGTATGCAAATTGGACCATTTCAATTAAATCATTTTCCCGAGCACCGCTCCAGACAACGGCCGTGCGCAAAATGCTTGCCAAGTCTTCATTAGCATACGATTCCGAAAAGGCCCCTGACGAGCCCTTTAAGGTCATTAGGGAAAAATGAAATTCTTAGGGTCTTAAGGCATTTTATGTCGAAAACTTTAAATTATTCCTGATGTATCAAGGTGCCAAAACTTGAATTCATAAGGTATCCAAGGTAAAATAGTAAATTCTTAGGAAATTATGGCCTTTGAAGTAAAACCTTAAGGTATCTAATAGTAAGGTAAAGCCTTGAATTCCTTCAAAATCTAATAAAGGTTTGAAAACTCTTAGTCTTAACATAAATTATAGCAAGACAGTAAGTAAATTCTTAGAATATTATGACATTTAGGGTCAAAATCTTTTCTAAGGTAATTAGAGTTTGATAACTTGGATCTCTAACGTATCTACTAGGTTCAACCAGTAAATTCTTAGGGTCTTAAGGCATTCAATGTAAAGTTTTAAGGTATTTAGGTAAAACCTTAAATTAATTCTTAAAATTAACGTTAGAAAACTTTAATTCAAAAAGTATCTAATGCTAAGGAAAAACAGTAATTTTTTAGGATCTTAAGGCATTGAAAGTGGAAACTTAACTTCATTCCGAATCAAGACGTCAGAGCTTGAACTCATAACCATCTAAGGTTAAACAGTAAATTCTTAAGAAAAGGGAATAATGCGTAGCGTATCTAAGGTAAAGGGAATAGGTTGATAAGGCTACTAAGGAAAAGGTCATCCTGTTTAGGGTATCTAAGGTAAAAGCCCTAAGTTCTTAAGACATGTGTATGGGAAACAAAAGCCAATCCGCAACAGCATCTGCTTTCCCATATCGCTTTTCCTTGGCTTTCGGCCGCTGATTGGCACCTGTGATGCGCGCGGCGCGTTGATTGCGACCCTAGCCATTGTCCCCCTCGCTATAGCACCCAATTTGTCCCCCTTCACCCAATTGTTTCATATTCCGCCTCTTAAATCAATATCTCATTTTAAGCTTAAAAATTGCCCCAAAAATCATAAATTTCCAGTGAGAGAGACTGATTTTAAAAATGCTATCGCGGACTGTTAATCGTTTAAGCGTGCGGATTCGTCGAGCAGCTTTGGAGGCTCGTCTCCGGTCGAGAAATGACTTCCACACGGCTCTCAATGAATTCGAAGAATGGCTGGAGAAGAATGGAGAAGAGTTGGCTCAGTTGGACAAGGCTTCTATGAATACACAGGCGATAAAAGATACTCAGAGGAGGAGGGAGTGGACTCAGCAACATAAGGTGAGATTTAAATTTTTTTTATAAATACAATGAAAACATTACATTTTAAATTTAAAATAAACAATTTAAACACAATATCATTTACATTTAATTAAAATATTTCCATTCTAATTAAGTCGTTTTACTCTAAATCAATTTAAAAATTTTTAATACTTATTTTCTCAAATATCGTTCATTTATACACAAGATGACAGAAAACGCGCTCTGTAGCCAATTCGAACGAAATTATGGAAATTTGAAATTTTGGAATACAAAAAATTTGAAATCTTTTCAAATGGATTTTTTTTTGCAAAATATTACTATTTTTTATAACCAAACAAATGGTGCTGAAAAAGAACAGAAAAAGATTTGAATTTTTTAAAAATCAATTTTTAAATTGAAAAATACACAAAAAAGTCAGATTTTTCGAAATTACTGATATTTTGACCGTGCGGACAAAAATGTGCTCTATTGCTAAATGTCGCGGCTGAAACTCTTTTGAATTAAAAAAATACTTTTTTAAGCAAATAAAGTGAACAATGGTAAAATTTTAAAACTATGTATATCTTTAAATAATTTTCTTTTTTTTTAAATCATTTTTATTTTCAAACAAAGGTAACTATATTTTAAGAAAATAAAACACGCGTGGTTTAAAGTTATAAATGTCGAACCTTTAAAAGCTTTTCCTTTGCTAGAATTCTAAAGTGAAATTAATATTCATTTTCAAAGGAATTTGCTTTTTAAAACCATAGCTTTCCAATTTGGAAATCATCTGAGATAGGCCTAATTTACAGAAAGCGAGCTCTAATGCTAATTCAAAAAGATTTAAGTGTCATTTACAGTTAAAAATTTCGTCGCAACACGGTAGTTGCTTTAGCAGTAGAGCGCGATTTCAAAAGCAACGTTTCAGGGCCTTCACGCAGCCATCGATGCCCATGGCTCCGTTTTCACTGCGGTCGAAGACATGGGAAGGAAAATGGGCAGTGGTCTCGAAGCTGGAAAGGAGAAAACCGAACTCCTTCAGAGGATGGATAGGTTGACGGAAAGGTGGAATGCTATCAAGGGTGCCGATGAAGCTATAAAGTAGGATAAATATGAAGAAATTAATAACCTAATTGTAATTTTCAGGAATCGGTTGGAAAATGCTGAGCAGGAGTGGGAGAAATTGACTCATAACTTGAGTATGCACCTGGCTTGGGTTGAGGCAAAGAGTAAAGAGGTGAGGAGAATGAGAGGGAGACTGAGTGAGTGAGTGAGTGAGTGAGAGACATTGAGTATACTCTCTTTTCCAGACACTTGGCCAACAGCCAGTAGAAGGAAGTCTCTCCTCCGTCATGACTCAAGGCGCCTGGGTTAAAGGTCTCGAGAGGGAGATGGAGCAGAGAGGCCCCGCTGTGAGGGAGACAATCGCCTCAGCTCACTCCTACCTCATGCAACACGACCTAAGGCCCAAGATGCACAAGCCTGGAGTCCTATTGGAAGAAGAACCAGGTACTGCATTCCCTTTTCATACAGTAGAACGACTTTTAGACACTAAGGATTCGGAACAACGTCGTTGTGGTCTTCAAATCTTCGCCAACTGTGAACAGCTTAAGGAGAAGTGGGCGGAGCTTGGCAAGCAGTTGGCTGATTGGCAAAATACGGTTCAAGGAGCGGCTCAGAAGCTTCAGGAATTGGAGAGTGCCTTGGCGGAGTGCCAGTTACATCTGAGGTTAGTTAGGGTAACGAGATCAAGAGTTTTGGGTTACTGTAGGTGAACATTGGTTCCATGGGCGAATATGGGTTACTGTAGATGACGCTGGGGTTTTGTAGATTACCAATGCCTACTGTAGGTTAACATAGGTTTCTTTAGGTAACCATCGGTTACTGTAGATGGACGTGGGATACTGTAAGTAGCCATGGTTAACTTAGTTACTCGGTCAGGTCACCTTCGCCGTTAATCTTAGGGTTACTGTAGGTATACTGGTAAACTGTAGCCGACTCTGGGTTACAGTAGTCAAGAATGGGTTACTGTACGTCTTCACTGCTTACTCTATGACTCTCTTGATTACCGTTTACAACCACTCATTTGTAGTAAGGTACTCCTAGGAAACTGTAGGTAACCCTAGGTTACTGTAGATGAACGATAGCTTGGATGAGCGTGGATTACTGTAAGTGGCTCTGAGATACAGTAGGTATCATGGAACACTTTAGGTAACTCTGGGTTCGGTAGGCTTTTCTAGGTTACTGCATACAAGCGCTCATTTACGGTAGATAAAATGAAAGGTTACTGTAGATGCAAGTAGCAGACTGTAGCTGACTCTGGATTACTGTATGAGTGACTCTGGATTACTGTAGGTGTCATGGGAAGTTACTGTTTGTATCCTTACTGTAGATAAACAGAATTTGTACTTTAGATGTTACTGTAGGTATTCTCTGATTACTGTAGGTTACTCTGGGTTACTGTAGGCAAACATGGTTACTGTAGGTCAGCACTGCGTACTGCAGGTATCTGTTACTGTATAAAACTACTCGTTAAGAGTAGATAAACTTAAAGGCAACTATAGGCTCCTGTGATTTTCGGTTACTGTAGATGGGCGTGGGATTCTATAGTTTACCCTGGTAAACTGTAAGTGACCCTCCAGTAGGTTACTGTAGGTACCCTTAAACTGTGGGTAACTCTGAGTTAATGGTTACTGTAGATGACCCTGCATGACTTTAGATGGAAGTAGGGTACTGTAGGCTACCCTTGTTAACTGTATGTTACTCTAAAGTTCGGTAGACAAAAAGGTTACTGTAGATGTCCATAGTTGAGTTACTATAGGTGCATTTGAAATCGATCCATTTTAACCAACCTTAACTCCTCCATTTTCAGTAGTCTGGAGTCCGAAATGGAAAACCTCCAACCTGTAGAAGAACTCCGCCTGGAAGAACTCAAAACAGCTCGTTCTGAAGCCGAAGCCCTTGGGGTCCGCCACGACGCGGTGCGAGTCCACGTCGACGATGCCAATGAAGCCTGCGGCCGCATTTTGGCAGCTGACCAACCCTTAGATGCCCACCCTAGGAATCAAAGAGACGATGTCAACAGAAGGTATCTTAGACCTAACTGAGTCTTAAGTACCTTATTTTTTAGGTTCACCATCCTAAGAACTAAACTTCGCTCGAGGGTCGCTGCTCTTAAAAATGCCTTGACTGACTTTGGACCTTCTTCTGAACACTTTTTGAGCACATCTGTTGCGGCTCCTTGGCAGAGGGCTATTTCGAAGTCGAATCAGCTTCCTTACTACATTGAGTGAGTTTTACCCCGGTTCAATTACCAATCGCCTCTTTTCAGCCACACAACGGAAAGAACCCAGTGGGAGCACCCAGTTTGGGTTGAAATGAACAAGGAGCTGTCCCAGTTCAACAGAGTCAAGTTCATTGCCTACCGAACTGCTATGAAGCTCAGAGCCATCCAGAAAAGGCTTTGCTTGGACTTGGTCGACCTTCCTCTTTTGGAAAAATGCTTCTTGAGGCTGGGCAATGCCTCGAATGAGGAGAGCCCAGCCTTGGAGGGAATGGTCTGTACGCTTCTGCCCCTGTTTGAGGAGCTTCATAAAAAGGTCAGTGGTTTAGAGCTTAAAGACCTTAACTGCCTTAGGGTACGCTTATCGTACCTAAGTGAGGCGGTTACCTACCCTTACCCTAAGCTTTGCCCAAGCCTTACCCTAAGCTTTACCCTAAGCCATACACTAAGCCTTTCACTAAGCATTACCCTAAGCCTTACCCTAAGCATTACCCTAGGGCTTACCGAAAGTATTACCTTAAGCTTTACCCTAATCTCCCTAATCCTTACCCTAAGCTTTACCCTAAGCCATACCCTAAGCTTTACCCTAAGCCTTACCCTAAGCGTTGCCCTAAGCATTACCCCAAACCTTACTCCAAGTATTACCCCAAGCTTTACCGTTACCAATAGACTTACCCTAATCCTTACCCAAAGACTAACCCATAGCCTTAAACTAAGCATTATACTAAGCATTACCCTAGCTTTACATTAATGCTAACCCTAACCCTTACCTTGAAACTTACCCTAAGTTTTACCCCAAGCGTTAAAAAGATTTTACATTAAGCATTACCCTAAGCCTTACTCTAAGCCTTACCCTAAACTTTACCCTAAGGTTTACCCTTATCCTCACCCTTACCCAAAGAGTTACCCTAAGTCATGCCCAAAGACTATCCCTAAGCATTACCATAAGCCTTACTCTAAGCCTTACCCTAAGTTTTGCCCTAACTCTTGCCCTGAGTATTACCTTAAGCTTTACCCTAATCCTTACCCTTACCCTTACCAAACCTAAATTTTCAGTATCCTCAACAAGTAAGAAGTGTCGCCTTGGCAGTCGACCTCTGCATAAACTTCCTTCTAAATCTCTTTGACCCGTAAGTTCAATTTTCAAAATTCAAAACTGATTTTCACATTTCAGAACCAGAGACGGAATCCTACGAGTTCTTTCTTTCAAAGTCGCTCTAGTCGCCTTTTGTAACGCCACATTGGAGGATAAATATAGATGTAAAGGAATTATACAAAAATGGACTTTAAAAATCGGTTTCAGATTTCTTTGACCTGGTGGCACAGGATGGACAAGCTAGTCAGAAGCAGATCGCCCTTCTCCTCTATGATCTCATTCATGTGGGTTTGGCTCCTCCTTTATCGCTCGATTTCTCTATCTCTCTCTCTCTCTCTCTCTCTCTCTCTCTCTCTCTCTCTTTCTTTCTTTCTCTCTTTCTCTTTCTCTCGCTCTCTGAAAATCCCAATTTCAGATTCCTCGCCTCGTTGGCGAAGCCGCCGCTTTCGGCGGAGCCAATGTCGAACCCTCCGTTCGTTCTTGCTTTACACGTGTCCACCTCGCTCATTCCATTGGGGTTAGCCCCTACCTTGAGTGGCTCAAACAGGAGCCTCAGTCCATCGTTTGGCTTCCGGTGATGCATAGACTTGCCCTAGCTGAGTTCTCCAAACATTCGGTAAGTTGAGACAAATACACGAACGCACTCACACACTCACACACTCACACACTCACACACTCACACACTCACACACTCACACACTCACACACTCACACACTCACACACTCACACACTCACACACTCACATACTCACATACTCACACACTCACACACTCACATACTCACACACTCACACACTCACACACTCACACACTCACACACTCACACACTCACACACTCACACACTCACGCTTTCATTATTCCAGGCCAAGTGCAACGTCTGCAAAATGTTCCCCATTGTCGGGTTGCGGTATCGTTGTCTCCGCTGCTTCAACGTCGATCTGTGCCAGAACTGCTTCTTCAGTCAGAGAACGGCCAAGAGCCATAAGCTGAAGCACCCCATGCAGGAGTACGCCCAACCGGTAGGTCAAGAGATCATTTGCCCCCTTAAATCCTATTTTCAGACTACGTCTTCCGAAGACGCGCGAGACTTCGCCACCATGGTTAGAAACAAGTTCGGTCGCAATCGTCGCAATCTCGGCTACCTTCCGGTTGATGTCAGTGATGAGGGGCGGCCTTTGGCCGCCCCGCCAATGCTGGCTAGGAATTCGGAGACTGACGCCATCCACCAGAGGACTGGAGCCATGGCTTCCCGGCTGGCAGTGTTGACCACGGGACAGCCGGCTGAGCCGAGGGAAGAGGTGGCCGAGGTGAAGAGCCCCGCACAGCTTATGAACCAGGTCAGTGTTTGTTTATTGTTCTTTCTCAAGTGGGGAGGGTGGGAATTGGGGATCTTTGAACTGTGATCTGTCTCTGTCTCTCTGTCTCTGTCTCTGTCTCTGTCTCTGTCTCTGTCTCTGTCTCTGTCTCTGTCTCTGTGTCTTTCTCTGTCTCTGTCTCTGTCTCTGTCTCTGTCTCTGTCTCTGTCTCTGTCTCTGTGTCTGCCTCTATCTCTCTCTCTCTCTCTCTCTCTCTCTCTCTCTCTCTCTCTCTCTCTCTCTCTCTCTGTATCTCTCTCTGTACAAAACCCCACAATGTTTACGAAAACGCGTGTTAATTGGCAACAAATGGGGTGTGATCGTCCGTGGCGTCGGCGGGTTTCCGGACCGGTTCGGCGCCGCCGGAGGCGGGCCGACCTTGACGGGGGCCCCCACACACGTCCCCACCCGCGCCCATGTCCATGTGCAATGTATTCAGACTTTTACGATCTGGAAAGAAGCCGAAACAGGTCGCAATTACAGAAAGCTACGAAAAGGTGACAAAATACCACAGTGTGACGGAAAAATTCAAATTCTTTGGGAAAATCGGTTGTAAATCACTGAAAATCCAAATTTCAGGTGGATCAGATGCATAAAGACGAAATGGATCAGCTGCTTCAACGGCTACAATTGGAAAATTTGGAATTAAAAAGAGAGTTGGAACGAAGGAAAACATCGGCAGCCAGTACGCCTCATTTAGAAAGGTAAGAGAGCAACTGTTGCCTGGGGATTTTCAAATTATAGATTTTTAAATTGGAAGTTCACTTATTGGAGAAAGATACTGTTAACGGACCGTTTTCAGAACCGGTCATATGAGTCCTGAATCTACGAGGCGGTCAGAAGCCCGGGGTGGTACCCTGCCTAGGCTGTCCACAGCGTCCTACGGAAAGAGTGCTCCCTCGTTGAAGAGTGCTCAAAGCCAGGTGAGGATTGGATTTTGAGACGCAAAGACAGAGACAGAAACAGAGAGATAGGGAGAGGGAAGGGGCACGCCCGCCTGCATCTAATTATTCCATAGAAACATTGGTTTAAAAATAAATTTTTTCAATAACGCTTTGTTACTTTTGTTTTAAATTCTCGGTCCGAGGTCATATTTTCTGAAAATTGACAAAACAAAGTTTTTTTTACCAACTATGTGCAGGAATTGCGTCTCTAGCATGCCTAATGTATAAAACAATTGAGGCAAAAAAAGTTTTATCGGTGGGGGATAGAACTGGGAAAACTTCGGATTGCCAGTCCGACGTCCCTAATTAGCCACTCGTTCATGAAAAAAGTTTCAAATTTTTATAGGGCCTGTTCAAAATAGTGTTTTTCACATTTAGAACTATGTTTTTCAACAAACAGAACTTTAAAAAAGACTTTGAAAAAAGTTGCATTAAAAAGAGTTGTTCAAAAATAGTCGGGCCTACCCCCTCCATAAGTTTTCTCGACCCGGCCCGCTGATCAGCCTTATAAAGTGCCCCGACCGGAATCGAACCTTGATCGCGTGGGTGACAGTTTGACAAGGTGATCCGAGCAGATTGGCCGAATTGGGGTAGCGCTGGCTATTTTAAAGGGGCAGTAAGGGGCCTTTTCATTTCATTTTCGATCGGATACGGTCGGAAATTATGCGAATCAACTATGCAAAATTGTCTCGCACCCTCCTCATTTTCACAGCTACCTCAGTCAATTAGAATGAATTCGGTTCATTAGCAACCCTTGTAAATACCAGACACGCAGGGCGTACTGGCCATCCGCACAATCTGCGGACGGTCGGCCGTTTTTGGACACTTTAAAGCCAGGTCTATCGAAAGCGGTACATTTCCGACCCATAGTCATATACATTTTCTTGATCAGCAAATTTTTCTCTCCTAGATGAGCCAAAACCCGCCTGACTGTCCCTTTAAGCCAACATCTGGCCGCTTCGGATGGCATTTGACAACCTCAAGCCGCTTTTGTCCATAATTTAAAACGTTAGACCGCTGTGGCAAGTCGCGCCAACCTTCGACAATATCAAACTGGCAAGTGTTCGATCTCGGCCGGTGAGATTGTTTATGTGAGAGGTAGAGCAATGAGAGATTGATAGTAAGAGACAGAGAGAGAGAGAGAGAGAGAAGATAAGAGAGAGAGAGAGAGAGAGAGAGAGAGAGAGAAAGTGAAATGGCAATCACCGCATTCTTTCAGAGCGACGTGATGGACGAGGCCCGTTCCCTCCGCATGCATAAACAGCGGTTAGAACATCGTTCCCGCATCCTCGAACAACAGAACGAACAACTGGAACTCCAGCTTCAGCGGCTGAAGAAGATGATCGAGCAGCAGAAGGAAGGCTCCAGTCGCTTCGATTCCAACAGCACTGACCGTGACTGGGTGGAACAGCCGCCTCCGGCAGCAGAAGACGGCGAGAGGCAGCCGACAAGAATGCATTCTCTCCTGGCCACCGTTGATGATTTAGGCCGTGCCATGGAAAATCTCGTGGTGTCAGTAGTGTACGACAGCGAGACCGACGAGTAAAAGAAAACCCAATGCCATATTGCTCAATTTGTTGCATTATCACCCCTTACTCAGAATAATAATAAATATAAGATTATTGTTGTTTTGAATATCCCCCTTTCACACAACCAAAAAAGAAAATTCTATTACAGTAGCTTACAAAATGAACATTTGTGGTGGAATCGCACTCAAAAAGAGGCTGCAGACGGAGAAGCTCAGAGTACCGGTAAAGTCGTGGGTTCTTCTTTACATGTGACGGGTGTTGCCGAAGTTCAGTCCGGAGGCGGTGGCGCCCTTGTTGGAGCCCATCTGGAGGCCGATGACGCCCTGGCCGGCCTTCAGCTGCTCCTCCGTCCACTGGCGCTTCTCTCCTTCGGCTTCCTGGAAATTAGGAGATGAGAAATGAGCTCACAACTGTTGATTCAATCATTTTCAAAATTGATAGGGGCGTTTGGGGTGCTCGATACGTAAACCACCAAATACTGCCTTGGGAGCAAGCATGGCAAAATTTGGGGCCGGCCCGGGCCGAGAAAAATTTTGAAGCGGGCCGGCCCGAAAATTTTTTTTCGTTTTTTTTTTTTATTTTTACATTGAAAAAAGGCATAAATTTTCGGTTGAGTCGTGCCGGCCCGGGCCGGGCCGTGAAAAATTTTGGAGCGGGCCGGCCCGTTGCCATGCTTGCTTGGAAGTAACGGAAGCCCCTTTACTTTTTGTTACAATCGTGGCTGGACAGGGAAGCTCTATACGTAAGCCCCCATAATGTTGCCTCGGAGGCAACGCAAGCCCCGTTTTAAATTTTTGATAGCAATTTTCAACTAGACGCCGCATTACGTGGGTAGCGCAAGTATCTCATGTCCACCTATGGGTTGATTGCCATCGGAAATGAGAAAACGTTTCTTTTTTTTTATTACGAATTTTACTCGCCGAAAGTTATTCAAAACTGCGCTGGCAATTCTTCGGGTTATATTTGATTTCAATTTTTCAGTGCTCTCCCCCTCAGACACAAGTAAATAAACTTTCTATTCGGCAGAAATTATTTAGAATCAGTATTTTTTTAACCGCAGGATTCGAACAGGCCAAACGATTTCAATTAAAAAAAACCGTTTTCTGTTTTCGTGATGCCCTTTTTTAAAAACGCGAAAATTCAACAGCAAGTCATATTAAAAAACGTACATCTGGAAATGCCCTCATAGGTGGACGTGAGGTGCTTGCGGTACCTACGTAATTCGCCGTTTGGTAGAAAATATTAACAAAAAATTAATGGGGGCTTACGTTGCCTCCGAGGCTCTATTTGGGGGGCTTACGCATCGAGCCCGCAAACGATTCTTGTCCAGCCATGAATGCCCTGTGAAAGCACGCGCTATTGAATCCGTCGGGAAAAATGAAAATTAAATTATGTTTTCTAGGCGGTAGGGGAGGGGGAATTTAAATTGATTAATTTGAATGAATCAAATAAAAAAAAATCGTTTAAAATAAACCCTGACAGCTTTAAGCCGCAAAATACATAATATTTGAACTTTAAAAATATTAATACTGGCCAACTCCGGATTTCATCTAACACTGACAAAACTTTTTTGTGAACGAGAAGAACAACATTTTCATCCGATAAACTGATTTTGGGTACAAAAAATCGAATAAAAAAAAACTTTTTTCGCTAACGAAATTTGGTGTTCAAACGAGTTCAAAAACGTTTTCAACAACAATTTATCTTCAAGATACAAATACAGAAAGCTGCGCCATAAACCCATTATACTTGGGCACGCGCTGCATGCGGGACGTTGGTTTTGGGGACTTGCTTAGTGTGGGGGCCTTGTGAAAATCGGGGTTCTTGATTTTTGGGATCCCCCATCTATTTGCGGGACCATACTTTTTGAGCCCCCTCCGTGAAGTCCAGGTGAAACCAATTCGGCGTTTGATGAAAACTGCTATCACAAAATTAAGGGGGCTTACGTAGCCTCCGAAACACTATTTGGGGGAGGGGAGCTTACGCGTCGAGCCCCCAAACGCTCCCCGTCCAACAACGCCATTAACTAAAACAAATATTCACCTTAGGGCCAAGACCGGCCTTTCCGAAGAGCTTCTCGCTCTTCCTGGCCAGGGCGGAGAGACAGATAACGACGGCGTTGGGGTCCTGGGCCTCGTACAGGTCGACAGTCTGAAAAACAATGGTTTAGAGCGGTTCTGACAGAGAGAGAGAGAGAGAGAGAGAGAGAGAGAGAGAGAGAGAGAGAGAGAGAGAGAGAGAGAGAGAGAGAGAGAGAGAGAGAGAGATTTACCTGGAAGAGCTCAGTCTTGCTGATGTGCTGCTGGGCGAAGGCGAGGAAGAAGGAGATGTTCTCCATCTGCTTGAAGGCCATGGCGGAGGTGTTGACCTTCTTGACGGCACCGGGCTGCAGCGCGTTGGCGAACCTAAAATCATTTATACTCCTCGTCGGACATTTCGGTCGATTTGGCTGCGTAAATGCCTGAGTATCATTAAAAGCACGAGAAATGCCATGAATAACATCAAAACGCAGTGATTTTGGCAGCAATTATGCTTAGAAAATCGCAAAATTCACCTGCACAGGAGGGCGCCGTCCTTGAACAGAGCCACCAGGTTGTCGGCGCTTCCATCGATGTTGATGTTCTCGCCGGTGACGTCCTAGAAAATATGGTAAATTGAAGAAATTAAAATATACCATAATCTCGGACCAGCCCGGGATTCAACAGTTTAAAAAAAACTCACCCTAACCCAGGCGAGCAGCTGCTGGGCCAGCTGGGCGTCGTACTTGCCGTGGATCTTCTGCTGCGCCTCCAGGGCGATTCCGCTCTTCTCGGCGCGGTGGTCGACACAGGCCATCGTAATCTGGAAATAGACATTTTCTGTTGGTAGCTGCAACGAAAAACAACGACGCGAAAAAGAATTAATGAGGATCAATTACGGCTGTCAATTGAAACGAATACATAAAAAGATGGATTATGTTTTGGCGGGCGATACAACTTCCCCCGCCGGCGCCGCACTACGGATGAAAAAAATTAAATGAACAAAAATCAATCATAAGCGTTAACATGTACTCAAATCATTCCCTAAAGTGACTTTGAAAACTAAAAGTCTTGTTTCCGTTGCTGTCAGGTTGGTGAGATTAGGTCGGTCTCAATGGTAATTTGAATGGCCTCGCAAACAAAAAAAAAATCAACTTCAGTCCATTTAGCTGCGGACAGTCCGGTTTACAATGATAAACTCTGGGAACAACATGAAAACAGTGCCACGTTGTAACGAAAAGTTTCGGCAACGACTAAACGCATTTACCAATTCCAGAAGGGACAAATTGGATATATCTCCACCGAATTCATTTGAACGTCCCCCACATTCGCCCAGCTTGGCTTCAATTTGGCAAATCAGTTGAGCACCGGCTGAGAATACAATTTTACACTTCCAAAGAAACTACAGTCCTGCTTATTCCGTTATCCACAAATCCGGGTTTTCCTAAATTCGTATTAAGTGAGCGGCGCACAAAAGCGAGTCTGGGAAAAGGAAAGGGTCCCCATTTGGAACGCCATTTTTAGGAAAAGCATTTTAAACAACGATGAACTAGCCATAATAGGGTAAAATCAAGTAAAGGACAGCTCCAAATTCAAATTGTGCGTGAACAAAGTGATATTATGGTGATATTCTTCACAGTGACGCGACGATTGGAACAACGTAGAACAGAACAATTTTGGAAGCGACGCGGCTGACAAAATATACTTTTTCCGTCACACGATCAGAGTACACATTTGTCGTGGTGAGCCGCTACCCACGAACTTGTAAATTCATAAAACGAATAGGAACGAATAAGTCACAAATAGGAACGAATAAGTCATGACAACGTTGTAAATCCATAAAACTAAGTAAGCGGAGTTAAATGTGTCGCCCAAGGTCAGCGGTGAACTGAACACGGGAAATTGGGATCAAAGGTGTTTGTTCGGGAAATTACAAGAAGGCAACGCCACAATACCGAAAATGCGCCTTAAAAGACAAGATAACAGATCGCCTACGCAGTTCCAGAAAACAAACAGGCCGGTGTGGGTCGAATGATACACGCAGGGAGAATTTCAAACGGCCGGCCAACACGTGTCAGAATGACAGAAGAGGCGGGAAACGGCGCGATCAATGTGAGTCATGCCAGCACACACAATACAAACCAGAGCCGCCGTTTTCAGCGGCGGAGACAAGGTCGAAACCATAACACCAGTCCCCAGCTGGGAGAAGTGCTCAAAAAGTGGGGGAAGAACGTGGCGCCGGATAATTGAACGGCCTTTGTCCGAAGAAAGCCGGCAAGAAGAATAGCGAGTCTTCGAAATTACGAGTTCCAGAAGGTTCAAGACGTTGGTGGAGCAGCAGAGGGTTTTAAACGGAACGTGGCCCGTTAAGCTGTGGACAGAGTGCTTTCTCCCAGCGGCAGCGACAGAAATGCAACGCAATCGATGGCACAAACACCGCGCATCCCCCGAAAAAGACAGCTGAATGAGAGGAAAGGCCATAGGCGAACAGACGAGAAGAAAGGAAACCAAGAAGGACACTCGATCGCCGACAGGTAATGAGAGCTGCAATTGAAAGGAGGGGAGTAATCGACACCACCTCGCTCCGAATTAGGCCACCGGTATTTTTCCAGCAATCTGGTTGGGAAAACAAAGACAAGGAGAAATAATTACGACCGAACAGACCACAGAGGCAATAAAGTTGGTGATAAAAGGACCCACGCTGGCGCGGTGGTGTAGATTGTGATCGAAGTTGACATGCGAAACCCGTAAAACAAGAAGAAAACAAGAAATAGACGTCTTGGAAGCGGATTTCACAAAAAGTTAGCCAGACAGTCCGTTTCACGGCAAGTGTATCGAAAAACGAGAATTAAATCCTAACTTGCCGAGAAACAAGTCAATTTCTACGTCTTGAAAGAGCCGCCAGGCATAAATGAAACGAATGACTCAAATTTGACACATTTCCATTGAAATTTCCAAATATCTTTACAATTTCAAGCTGAAGTACAGTTCTAATAGAAAATATTAGGACAAAGGTGCGATAGATTGATCAAACTGGGTAAAATCTAGTCCATTTTATACCCTTTTTCAGCAGAAATTAAATAAAACGATTAAGTTAGGCCGATAAACCGTAACTCTAGTGAAAACCTTGTCAGTAACAGCAAGTTAAGGCTAATACAAGAGTTTAAGTCAATTTTTGAGCGTTTGGAGACATTTACATGTGTTTAGAGTAAAATAACTACTTATATCCATACTTTTTGAATTATTTAATTATTTAAATATAAATTGCAATAGTTAACTTCGTTAGAATTTAAAAAAGGAACGCTACAAGGCGGTGAAAACGGAGAAAACGGAACAAAGACAACCGCTATTTCTGACTGGCAAAATGCCAGAGGCTTCGAAATGCCAATCGTGTCGAGACGACATTGACCAGTCCTTTAATCTGAAAAGTTTGCTCAATGAGAAAAAACCAAAAATTCAGTGAAATTGCTCGGTTAAATGGAAAAATTCATGATTTCTGACATTTGAAAAGCTATTTATAGTTCGGATATGAATGGAAAAAGCGGAAATTATGAAACAGCCGCAGATGCGGGTGAAGTCAGCCTCAAATGAAGCATTGCTTCCGCTGCGGAGCTGAGTCATCGGCGTTTCTGGAATGCAAGAAAGAACGACGGACGGCTGGTATTGAACGTACAGTTGCTGATAAGAGGAAATCACACCCACACATTACGAAAAAGAGGGTTTATAGCTGTCGCCAAAATGAAATCATATGCTAATTGCGGAAATGTGCAAAGCATGCTCTGTCGTCTAGTGATATCCACAATTTCACGGCCCGGCCCAGCCCGAGGTCAAAAATTCCAAAAGTTGAAAAAAAAGTTTTTCACAATTGATGTGCAGAAATTACGTTTCTATTGTACCTAATGTATAAAACAACTATGGCAAAAAAGTTTTGTCGGCGGGGGATCGAACTGGGGCAACTTCGGATTACCAGTCCGACCTCTTAGCCACTCGGCCATGAAAAAAATACAAAAAATTTATAGGGTAGTTCGAATCCTCCTTCACACAGTGTGTTTTGCACAATTAGAACTATGTTTTGCAACAAACAGAACTTAAAAATAATGACTTTGAAAAGAGTTACATTTAAAAAAAGATTTTCAAAAAAAGTGGGGACGGCCCGTTCCACAGATTTTCTTGGCCCGGCCTGGCCCGGCCCCTTGCCGGAAGCAAAGAATCCTTGGAAATGTAGTAGAGTCCTTTAAAGGGACAGTCAGGCGGGTTTTACAACATTCGCTCATTTAGGAGAGAAAAAACAGCTGATCATGAAAATATATATGACTATGGGGCGAGAATTCACCGTTTTCGAGAAAACACGCTTCAAAGTCGTCAAAAAGGGGTCTCCGTCTACAGATTTGTAGACGGGCAGTACGCCCTGCGTGCCCGGCATTTACAAGGCATGCTAATGAGCCGAATTTCATTCTAATTGGCTGAGAGAGCGCTGGAAACGAGGAAGGTGCGAGACAATTTAGCATAGTTAATACGCATAATTTCCGACCGTAGCCGATCGAAAAATGAAATGAAAAGCTCCCTTACTGCCCCTTTAAAATGCTCCGACCGATAAACTGAAACTATAGCTGTCGCCAAACGTCCTGCCAAAAACGGCCTTAATGCAGCAGTCGTGCGATACTCAGGCGGAAATAGTGCGCGAGAAGCGCAGACGCAGAGAAAAAGCGGCTGTTAAGAGCCGATGCTCGTTTGGCGACAGCTATATAAATGTATCGATTTTTTGTTTTCAACTTTACCTTTTGCATGAATAACGCGTCACGAGGGAAACGAGGAAAGGTGGTATAGTGTGTTTC
>OZ059902.1:18272544-18450044 GCA_964057215.1 Oscheius myriophilus
GCAGCTCGGATAGAAATGTAGTAAAGTCCTTTGACAGTTTCAATCCGAATGTCTTTACCGACATACTAAATTAAACAATGTTTTCAATTTTCATTATGTGGCCATGCCTTCTCCAAGAATGTGCGTTGAGGACGATGAAAATCCATGCTTCTCCAACTCCTTAATTCACAATCTGGAAAAAGTTCCAGTGCCAAATTATCAATTTTGTTGTTCATCTCCTTTGCCTCCATAGGCCAATCAAACTTTAAATAGAGGGTGGACGCTGAGGGAAAGAAATTTCCAATTCGCCAAATCTGAAATGTACATAAATAGAGTTTTCGTTAAATTTTGTGGTAACCTGAATCATTGAAGCCAGCCATGGTATATGGTGGTAAGTCATATTGAAGTGGAGGCATTTGACACTGTCACAGATGTAGTTAACAGATGAGTCAAAGTGAAATTTGAGCTTTCGAGATGATTTTTGCTTTTGAATTCTTTCCAAATCGAATTTGAAGTTCAAAACTTGTGGATGTATCTAAATAACGTCTTGGGGATGAGTGTGTGAGTGTGTGAGTGAGTGTGTGTGTGAGTGTGTGTGTGAGTATGTGCGGGCGTGTGCGTGTGCGTGTGCGTGTGCGTGTGCGTGTGCGTGTGCGTGTGCGTGTGCGTGTGCGTGTGCGTGTGCGTGTGCGTGTGCGTGTGCGTGTGCGTGTGCGTGTGCGTGTGCGTGTGCGTGTGCGTGTGCGTGTGCGTGTGCGTGTGCGTGTGCGTGTGCGTGTGCGTGTGCGTGTGCGTGTGCGTGTGCGTGTGCGTGTGCGTGTGCGTGTGCGTGTGCGTGTGCGTGTGCGTGTGCGTGTGCGTGTGCGTGTGCGTGTGCGTGTGCGTGTGCGTGTGCGTGTGCGTGTGCGTGTGCGTGTGCGTGTGCGTGTGCGTGTGCGTGTGCGTGTGCGTGTGCGTGTGCGTGTGCGTGTGCGTGTGCGTGTGCGTGTGAATGAGAAAAAACTCACAACACTATAAATCGTATTAGGGGCTCGCCGAATTGTTACTTGTTCTTGTTGCAGAAGTTTCAATAATTCAAACAAAAAGGGAGAAATCGTTTTCAATTCAATTTCCAGGTAGTCGTGTAATTTATGAACATGTTTGAAGAAATATAGCAATTCTTTCTTTTGTTCTTCTCCGGCTTCACAACATGACTGAAATATTGCATGTTCTATTCATTTTATAATCTTGCAGACCACGTGAATTGTTGCGAAACAAAAGGCTCCCAATACCGATAAATCTTGTGTACGAAGGAGAAGAGTAGTTTTTGTCCTTTTCTGATTTTTCCATACAAACTTTTCAACGGACATGAAAATGTTTTTATCTCCTGGCCGTTTTCCCTTAAACGAAATATGTCTATCTGTCTCTCTCTGTCTCTCTGTCTCTCTGTCTCTCTGTCTCTCTGTCTCTCTGTCTCTCTGTCTCTCTGTCTCTCTGTCTCTCTGTCTCTCTGTCTCTCTGTCTCTTTGTCTCTCTGTCTCTCTGTCTCTGCATTTCTGTCTCTCTGTCTCTCTGTTTATCTGCAATCCGCTACATCAGACACAAAACGATATCCGTGTTGTGCCACAATCTATCTATCTTTATTCCTGTATCGCTACTGATTTTTATCACAAGTCGTAGCGCAGGGAAGACATCTGCTGCCATAAAGCCTTTTCTGTCCTTGCTATCGTCGCCCAGGTCACGCCTTGTCTCCCAAGTCTCTCAGCAGCCTCCTTCAAATCGTCAGCCCATTCAGTATACTGCCTTCCTCCTCTTCGTTTCTTCTCTCGTGGGTACCACTCAATGAGGTCTTTTGTCCATCTCCCATCACCACAACAAGCCAGTTTCTTTGCCCATTTCATTTTCCGCTTTGAGGCCTCTTTGAGAACGTCTTTCACTTGGGTTTCTCTTCTTATTTGTGCATGAGGTATTCTATCTTGCAATTGTCTATCGTCTATCATTTGTTGTGCCATTTGAGGGGATTTTGCAATAAGGGCGACATCATCAGCGTAGCATAGGTGTGTCAGATTTCTTCCATTGATGTTAATTCCTTTATCCTCCCATTCGAGCCTTCTCATAACCGTCTCCAGCACAGCGTTAAATATGACAGGGGAAAGAGGGCAGCCTTGACGGACACCTTTCTTCACTTCTATTTGAACTTCATCTTCTCCTACTTTGATTTTAGTTTGACCAGCATGATAAATGTACTTCAGAATATTGATGTATTGTCTATTGACTCCTTGTCTTTCGAGACTCGTCCACACCGCTTCGTGTTCAATACTGTCATAGGCCTTGGCGAAATCAACGAAAATCAAGAAAATTTGCAAGTTGTGGGAATAGCACTTGTCTATCAGCTGTTTCAGTGTGAGGATATGGTCATTTGTTGAGAAGTTTTTGCGAAACCCAGCTTGTACACTTGTTTGATTACTTTCTAGCAATAATTCTATCCTTCGGTGTATAGTGCGGACCAATAGCTTGAGAAGTGTGGAGGACACTGCAATTGGACGGCATTATTGGATTGCCACAAATGAATAAAGAAACTTGCAAGTTTGCTGCAGTCGAATGATAGTTGTTCTTGAGCAACTTTCCCACTTTTTGTGAATCTACAACAATCGATTTAAAACTTAAAAACCATATATATCTTACCATTGAAAAAACTTGAAAAAGGCAGTCATCTGAAAGAGCAAGTAGAGTGAATGTGAGATTGTTTTCAGCCTTTGGAGATCCAAGTACTCTGTTTTTAGTTTGGACCATGTTTCTGAAAAATTGTAGTTTTATTATGAAGAGAAATATATACCTACAACAAATAAACGCGACTAAGATCTCTCTCGTGACTCGCTCGTGAGGTAGGCGATTGTTTGTTATCTGCCTGACCTGGTTATATCGATTGCACTTGGCTGGATAAACACACAGGTCACAGTCACAGAGGAAACAACCTCTCACTCTCTTGCTCTCTCTCACTCTCTTCCGTATTTAACTCTCTCCCGTAACTCTCACTTTCTTCCGTATCTCACTCTCCCACTCTCTCTCTCTCTCATTCAGTCTCTCCTGTATCCCACTGTCTTCCGTATCTCACTCTTTCCTGTATCTCTCTCTCTCTCTCTTCACTCTCTTTCGTATCTCACTCTCTTCTGTATCTCTCTCTCTCTCTCTTCTGCATCTCACTCTCTCCCTTCCTTTGCCTCTACCTCTTCTTGCCTTAGCCGCCTCGCTATCTTTACACTCTTCCCCCCTAAGCCGAGTCGCGTTTTCCCCATCAGTCGCCTTAAAGGCAAAGGCCCACGAAAATGAAAATGGAACTGTCCATAGCGTAGGCTAGAGAGTGTAATTTTCAATGGTGAAATGAAGAGAATTCTATGATTAGCATGGACAGTCCCCCTCCCTCTGCATTTTACGTGGGTCTCTGCTTTTAATAAAATAGACGTAGTAAAAATTTTGTAGAAGAAGACCTCTCAGAACAGTAATTTATATAAATAAAACCAAAATATAATCATAATGTGTACATGAATAAAAGAAATCACAACAGGTAAATATCTGTTAGAGTGGAGATAAGTTCGTCCTCGTTTTTGGCGCCCTGCGCGCGATGCTGAATTTTGACGAATTCCTCTTTCTTGCGGATGGAGAGGGTCTCCTTCTTGGGATCCTGTCCACAAAGGCTTAAGCCTATTTGAGCTGCTCGTTATGGGCGGACTCCAGAGTTCAAGGAAGTAGGCAGTTTCTGGCCAAAGCTCCTGAGATTCTCGACGTGGTTGCACTCGGCCATGACATCCAGAGCCCATTTGAGCGATACGGCGGTGTTGCTCGTCAGGCTCCAAAGATTCTGAAAGGTTACTGTTTTTGGCTGTTGGCATCTGTTGAAGGAATAGGAAAAGTCTTGTGGCGAGTTCGTCCTGAAAATGGGTTTTAGTTCTTTTACATCCTCTATCTTTCTCTTTCTCTTGTTCGCTATGCCTCTTTCTGTGCCTCTCTTACTCTAGTTTTCTATTTAACTACCTTCTGATCTCGTTCCGTTCTGAGTACGTTCTTGTCTTCAACTGCAACGATGAGAACAGAATTGCAATAATCTCCGGGATTCATCATTTCGGAGAGCTGAAAAAACCCTTCACACTAAATTTTTATAGAAATATTGAATTTATCCCAAACAAGTCGTATTTTTGTAAATTTTCACGCAGATAAATGAACAGGCGCATTAGCACGGCAATGTAATATATGTCCAAAAATATCAGCCATTTTCAGTTATTTCTGGAAACGGGCAAATGTCTGCCTCAAATCGGCAAAATATGACGTGCGCTCTGGGAAAATTACAGCTTAAAGGGACTGTCAGGGACCTTTTGCAACTTTGGTTCAAGTAAAAGATAAAAATCAGCTGATCCAAAAAAAAACTCTATTCCACATAGGGTTAGAAATTCTCCTTTTTCGAGAAATCTGGCTTCAAAGTGTCCAAAACTGGCCGACCGTCTGCAGATTCTGCGGATGGCCGCAACGCCTGCATGCACGATGTTTACAAGCTAGTCTAATTTTGAAGTAGTAATTCTAATTGGACTAGATTACTCGGAAAATGAGGAGTTTTCCAGACAATTTAGCATATAGGGACGGTCAGCCAGGGGCGCGCTCTTTGGCATGTAAGCAGCCATAACGGCTGGCGAAGCGAGGCGCCAGTAGCTCAGTGGTAGGGGAGCGGGCTGCTATTGTGAAGGTTCCGGGTTCTATTCCCTGTTGATGCATTATATTTTGCAAGTCCCATCGAGTTAAGGGCAAGGTGATTTGGGGGCTAGTACTCTCAGTTGATTCTTCAGGGCTCTGGGTTTTTTTCAGAATCGCATGCTAATGAAGACTTGGCAAGCATTCTTCGTAAAATTTTTGCCTGGGGCGGTGTTCGGAAAAATCGTATGAATTGGAATGGCTCGATTAGCATACATGTCATTTCCAATCATAAAAAGCCCCACGCGGTCCCTTTAAGCGAGTCTTCTCAGTTGATCATTAAGACTCGTTCTAATTATAGGGCCCGCCAACCCTACTTCAATGATTTTTGGAAATGAGGGAGATTATTCTGATGTTGAAATTCAAATTTCCCATTATTACATCAAAATAGACAGCTACAAAAGGGGCGTGGCCACTTTTCGGCCGAAGTAAGATTGGCGAGGAGTATACCTAGAACTTCTCACCTGTTATCTGAATTTCTTGTAGTCAACTCTGATACATGGCTGAGCTATTTCGTTCAGTCTCTCCACGTTGCGGGAACCTTCTACAGCAAGGTACTGCAACTGAAATCCAAAAAGAAATTTTAAAAGATAAATGACTAACCTTTGATACCAACACGAGATTTCCCGCGTTATAGGACTCGGTGACCTCCTTGCGAAGGAGATACGTATCTCCCGTTGGAAGAACCTGTAAAAAAGAATAACTTCAAAAAATAAATAAAGTTAAACCATTATCAAACAAGGTCAAAACAAACCTCTTCGAATTTGGCCGAGAGCAGTTCCCATTTGATCGCCATTTCGTCGTCATCGAAAAGAGTGGAAGGTATCTAGAAATTACAAAATCACCCCAGAAATACAAAAAACTGTACCGTGGATACGTTAACATCTAGGAATTCCAGCCTGAAGGCGTCGTAGATTTGGTCCTGAAGCTTGTGAAGTTTGATCATGGACGTGTCACAGGTCATCAGGATCAACACGTGAATTTTAGCCCTCTCGGCGGCCTAAAATTAAAATTGATTTTTAGAGTGCACATATTGATCAAGAATAAAAAATGAGCAAATTCAACTGCTTTCGACACAAATTTGTGAAAAAAACGAACCCTAACACTGGCCATTTCTTCTAAAGATTCCGCCGAAGTAGCCAAACCCCGTGAAAAGAAATCCTAAAATAATCAAATTACACAGACATCACAAAAACAAAGTAGAGGAGAATAAACATTAGCAAAACAAATTACAAAACATAGGTTTAAACCGGCAGTTGTCAAGATTTTGGTCAAAAGCGATAAGACACTTCTGGAGACTCCCACCGTACCAAAATTTTGCTGTCAACACAAACGGCAACACAAACGTTTCTGGACGCCCACAACGAAATAATGAAACGTTGTATCGAGATCGATAAAATACGAGATTGTTGTAAAATTCCGGAGCAATTATGCCAAAGAAACAGCGTGATTTGAGAACATTTGAATACAGCATTGACGAAAATGAAGTCTGAATTCGAAATTTTCAGAGGAATCATAGGAAAAAAGACGGAAAACAATTCGGATGCACTGGAGCACATTTTGGTGATAAACAGTAGATGCTTCTAAACGCCAACAGCCAAATTATAAAAAAAAAGTCGATTCAAGTCGATAATATGCCGGATTTTAAGGATTTTAAAGAAAAAGGAGGTGGATGCAAGAACTGCAGCGCGTTTTGACGATAAAAATTAATGTTTTTGATTGCCAACAGCCAAATTACGGAACTTGGAAGTTGCCTAAATATGGGATTATGCTACCGAAATTTTGCCACGGATGTGTAATTTCTGCTTATTGCACAGCGAGTTTTAAGACAATTACATCGACTGAACGAAAAATTCACGAAAATGTAAGATGGATTCGAAAAATCTAAATCTCATCTGAAATGGCGGGGATAACTAGAGAAGTACTGGATCGCGTTTTAATGAAGAGAATAAATGTTAAACTTCAACAGTCAAATTATGAAACGGAGAGTCGATAAAATGTGGAATTTCCCCGAGTTTCACCAAAAATTGGATTAATTTTGCTTGTTGCCGAGAGAGATTCGCGACAAAAACATCGACTGGAGCGCGAACATTCAGTGTGAATTTAAAAATTCTTGCAAATGTTCATCTAAACTGGCGATAAGGACTGCACAAAAGCAGTAGAATTCATTTCAGTCGATGCCTGAACGTCAACAGCGAAAATAAGGATCGTCGTAAAGCGGTCGTTTATTTCAGAGATTTTCCCCGATTTCTGCCGAAACTGGGTCTTCTCTGGCACGGAAACAGCTTGCTTTACGAAAAATACCCTCGACTAATAATAAAATTTGCGGAAATGTTGTCCGAAATCAACTTTTCCCCAAGAAATCATCAGAAAAAGGCAGAGAGACAATAACGAGGCATTGGAGCGCGTTTTGACAGTAAAAAATAAGTGCTCTACTTGCCAACAGCCAAATAATGGAACGTAGATTGGAGGTTGCCAAAATGTGGGGTTTTCTCATGAGATTCGCCGAAAAGGGTGTAATTTCCCTTGTTGCACACAGTTTTTGGAAAAATGCATCGACTGAACGCAAAAGTGGCGAAAATGCAGTCAATTGTTGCAAATGTTCATTTGAACTGGCGGGGAGACTGTACTCGAGCGTTGGAGAACATTTTATGAAAGGAAATCGATGTTTCAGAGGGTAAACAGCGAAATTATGTAACGTAATACCTATGCAGACTTGAAAAAGAGAGATTCCCCCAGGTTTTGCCAGAAAAGGGTGAACCCCGAGGGAGAATTGGCGGAGTGAGCGTACTGTAACAATGGAGCGCGTTTTGATGCTAAATCAATAAATCAATAGGAAACCTTTGTTTTCTACGGGGAAATGCACATTTTAGAGACAGAAGAGCAAGAAAAATACCATTTGGGAAAGAATGCGCAATGGGAAAGTTTGGAATACGATCGAAATCTGGGTATGGACATTAAAGGGACCATCAGCCTGCTTTTCGGAACGGAAATGAGCCGTATGCTAATTTCGCCATTCCAATTGAAATGTTATTTTCCAACACCGCTCCAGGAAACGGTTGTTCACAGAATGCTTGCCAAGTCCTCATTAGCATATGATTTGCATGAGCGTGAAAAACCCCCCTTATGGTCGCTTTAAAGGACTACGACACTGCTGTTGCGGGACCAAAAATTGCGTTTTAGCGATCAATACTGCAAAAGAACCGATTATTTTCAAAATTAAAGAAAATTAAAGGGACTTGTATCTCGAGAATGCTATAAATCAAAAACGGGGGGGGGGGGGGGGTGGGCATAAAACGATGCATTGAAATTCCAAAATAAGCAGTGTAAAATAGAAAGATCTAATATGATAAACCAAACAAAGGAAAAAGGCGCAGAGGGAGGAATAGGCGGAAATGATCAATTATGATCATCGCTTTTTATTCCGGTGGGGCGGAAAAAGATGACCTTTGCAATTATAAGTTTGACCTAGGAACAGATGGAGATAAACAAAGGAGCGGAGATAAACTTACAGAGAGAGAGAGAGACAGAGAGACAGAGAGACAGAGAGACAGAGAGACAGAGAGACAGAGAGACAGAGAGACAGAGAGACAGAGAGACAGAGAGACAGAGAGACAGAGAGACAGAGAGACAGAGAGAAGCCAAGAGACACAGAGAAGCCAAGAAGGACGGATAGACACAGAGACAGAAAGACAGAAGCCAAGAGGCAAAGAGGCAGAGAGGGATTTTCAGGGGAAACGGCTTGGAGATCGAAACTTGTTGCTATCAGTTGAAAACTATAAATGGAAAAATCACAAAAGAAAACTAAAAACTGATGTTCTTCTTCGTACCCAAGACTTATCCTCAATTGCAACCCTTCGCTTTAAAAATATTTCTGTGGTGAACATTTTTTAATAACGAAAATATTTTTAAATGAATTTTTGACTTGTTGTGCAGTAGGAGAAGACCAAAGACAAGAATTGCTGGATTTCTTCAAAATCAGGCGAAATTTTGAATTGGAATTCGATTTGAGGAGTTTTACTCCGTTTTTAATGGAATTATCGAAACTTCTAGTTCACAGTCGGGTAATCATACGACAAGTGCCACCGATGATTTACGATGTGGTTGGTTTATATCCTCTCTCCGTGCCCTAAGGCTGTGTTAATATCAATAGCCAAAATAGGCCATAGAGCTCTGTCAATACGGCAGACATAGGCCATGCCGCTCTGTCAATAGGGCTAGAAATGGGGTTCGATAAATAGGAGAAACAGGGTAACGGGACTGTATCAGTAGGACAAAACGATGCCATGAGGATTCTGTAAATAGGGCAAAATCAGGCCATGGGAGCTCTGTCATCAGGGCAAAACTAGGCAAAAGGGGATTTGTTAATTGGGCAAAACTAGATTCTAGGTGGCTGTACAAATAGGGTAAAACTAGGCCGTATAAGCTCTGTAAATAGGAAAACCTAGGCCCCGGAGGGCTGTGTCAATAGGGGAAATTAGGAAATGGGGGTGGTGTGAATAGAGATAACCTCGGCCCTGAGATTCTGTCAATAGAGCAAACAAGGACCATGGGTGGCTCCATAGTTCTCAAATGACGGGCCGGCCCGCGGGCCGAAGCGGGCCGGGCCGGGCCGAGAAAAGTGTCGGCCCGTCCCGGCCCGTTTCGGCCCGGTTTGTAAATCTGTCAAATTAAAAATTCCTTAAATCGGTATTTTAGCTTACGTCGATTTTTTTAAACCCCGAAAACACTAATTTTAAGTTAGCAAAAATAAAGTGTCCCGACCGGGATCGAACCTTGGTCGTGTGGGTGACAGTTTGACTGGGTGGTCCGAAGCGGGCCGGGCCGGGGCGGGCCGAGAATTTTTTTCAAGTCGGCTTGACCCGGCCCGGTCCGGCCCGTGAGAACTATGGGTGGCTCTGCCAATAGGGCAAAACTTCGCCATGACAGTTCTATCAATATGGCAAAGTTCTTACATTGGGCTCTGTCATCTTGGAAAAACTAGGCCACGGGGCTCTGTCAATAGTGCAAAACAAGGCCATTAGGACTCGGTCAATAGAGTAACATTAGATCGGGTGGACTTTACCAATAGGACTAACATTAAGTCCTGTGGGTTCTGTCAATAGGGCAAAACTTGGCAATGGGGATCTGTGAATAGGGCTAAGTCACTGTGCTGTGTCAATAGAACAATACTAGGTCATACGGCTCCGTAATTAGGGCAAAACTAGAGTTTTAGGGTCTGTCAATAGGTCAACACTACAACATGAAGGCTCTGTCAATATGGCCAAGTTAGGCAATGTGGGATCTGTCAACAGGGGAAAATGAGGCTGTTTCAATAGAGGATAACTAGGGCATGAGATCTATCAGTAGGAAAAAACTAGGCCAAGGAGGACTGTGTCAATAGGGCCAAATTAGAGCATAGGGCTCCGTCAGTAGGCCAAACCTAGAGTATGCGGGTCTGTCAATAGGGTTAAACTACGCTATGAGGTTTTTGTCAATAGGGTCAAAAGGGGCTGTTTAGATAGAGAAAAACTAGTCCGTGGGATTATATGAATAAAGGAAACCTAGAGTATGGGGCTCAGCCATTAGGGCAAAACAAGGGAACAGGGGTTCTGTCAATAGGGCAATGTTGGCTCTGTCAATAGGGTAAAACGAGACTATCGGGGCTCTGTCAATAGGGCTCTTTGATTGATAAGTATAATATAACCCGCGGTCTAAAAAGTTAAACCTGTTTTATATCAAAAAATTCGTTTTTAATTGCATTTTTCAGAGGTTAGACCTTTAAATTCGCTAAAACCACTTGCACCAGCGTGTTGCGCGCACGTTTTTGCGCCATAGTCAATAGTTATATATCCAGTTTTCATAAAATTGTCCGCGCGCGCCTAAAAAACCAAAATTTCTTATTGATTTGAGCTACCCGCGCCAACCCCACCTTTGCGGCGCCTAAATATAGGAATCCGTTTAGATTCATCCGTCACTTGTGCTCTTTCTCTGCGAATTGGACATAATAACAAGAAAAAAGTCTTCTCGATCCCTGAAATTCCACTTTGACTTATCTATAAACTACATTTGTGACAGTGTCAAGTGGATCCACCTCGACACGACTCATCACAACATAACTTGGCTATTTTATATGATTCAGGTGATTTAAAACTGTAAAATATATATTAAGTTTTATTAATTTCAGCATTGGAGACTAAAAAACTTCTTTCCCTCCGCTGCCACCTTTAATTTAAGATTTGACTGGCCTATGAAGTCACAAGAAGTGGACAACAACATGGACTTCCTAGCAAAAGAAATTTACCGGATTTGGAATTAAAAAGCTGGAAAAGGACTGATTTCCCTCGTGGTGCAAACATGTCATTTCATAAGGCAGGTTTATCGAGCTAAACTTCAAAATTTTCTCAATTTCAGTATATCGGAAGAGATATTCGAGTGGAAACGTTTAAAGGACTGTACTACATTTCTATCAGAGCTGTAACGAAATTTTATTTTCTGTATTCAGTGAAGGTTTTGGTATTTTTGACCCAGGACGAATCCCAAATTTCGGATGTGCTTACGGGAGTGACCTTCGATCATCTTAAGACCAACGGGTGCCGTTTTTGTGGAAGGAATTTTTTCCGTAAAATTGTTCATTTTTTAGATGAATAAAAACCGAAATAATCTCTTCTGTTTGGATTGCGTGTACTTTTCTCTATATCCCTCTTTCTCTCTCTCTCTGTCTCTCTCTCCTCTCTGTCTCTCTGTCTCTCTTACTTTCTGTCTCTCTCCCTCTCCCTCTTTCTCTTTCCCCTCTCTCCCTCTCCCCTCTCTTTCTCTCTCCCTCTCTTTCTCTCTCCCTCTCTTCCTCTCTCCCTCTCTCCCTCTCTCCCTCTCTCCCTCTCTCCATCTCTCCCTTTCTCCCTCTCTCCCTCTCTCATTCTCTCCTTCTCTCCCTCTCTCCCTCTCTCCCTCTCTCCCCTTCTCCCTTTCTCCCTTTCTCCCTCTCTCCCTCTCTCCCTCTCTCCCTCTCTCCCTCTCTCCCTCTCTCCCTCTCTCCCTTTCTCCCTCTTTCCCTCTCTATGTGTGTTTATCTCTGCCTCGGGCAAGATCATTTCAATCAATATTTGACCCCCTGTGATGGGAGCACTGCCATAATTGCAAAGGTCAACGTTTTCCGCCGGCCCTCTGAATAAAAAGCGATCATTTCCTCCTTGCTTCCTTCCCTGTGCGCCTTCCTTATTTACTTTTCGTTTATCCAATAAGATTCATCTATTTTTCGGACTTTAAAAGCTTTTTATGCAGTTTTACTCGGTTTATTTTGGACTTTGCATTCCACTTATATACTCGTTTTAAGCCACCCCTTGTTTTTAATTTCTAGTGGGACTCAAACCCCTTCAATTTTGAAAATAATCGATTCTTTTGAAGTATTAATAGCTAAAAAGGGAATTTTTGGTCCCGCAACAACAACACCACAGCCCTTTAATGCCCATACCCCGATATCGATTGTTTCCAAAAATCCTCTATTGCGCATTCTTTTTCACAAATCACGTTTTCTGCTCTTTTATTTCTGAAATGTGCATTTCCCCGTAGAAAACGGAAGTTTCTCATTGATTTATTGATTTATCATTTAAACGCGCTCCATCGATCGTTATCTCATCCCGCCCCGCGGGGTTTTGGTAAAACTTGGGGGAATCTCTTATATTGTAGTTTGCATCGATGTTACGTTCTATAATTTTGCTGTTGACGTTCTGAATTATCGATTTTTAGCCATAAAATGCGCTCCAATGCTTGAATACAGTCTCCCCACCCGTTCAAATGAACATTTGCAAGAATTTTTGCGTTTTTGGCGTTCAGTCGATGTTTTTTCACCAAAAACTCTCTGTGCAACAAGCGAAAGTACTCCCTTTTTGGCGAAACTCCGGGTAAAATTCCATATTATGACAACCTCGATTCTACGTTCCATTATTTGGCTGTTGACCATCAGAGCGTTCATTTTTTATCGCCAAAACCCAGTGGTTCAGTATTATCTCTCTCTTTTCTGCTGTATTCTTCGGAAAAAGTCGATATCCGACTAGATTTCCGCTAATTTCATTATTAGTCTAAGGTATATTCCGTAAAACTAGCTGTTTCCGTAGCAGATAAGCCCCGGGTTTTGGCAAAAACCAGGGAAAACCTCTGGGATTAGCGACCTCTTCACGGCGTTCCTTTATTTCGCTGTTGACGTTCTGACATCGAGTTTAACGCGCTCTACTGCTTTGCGTACAGTCCTTCTCGCCAGTTCAGATAATAATTTGCAAGAATTGTCGAGTTCACACTACACTTTCGTCATTTTGCGTTCAGTCGATTTTCTCTAAACTATGTGTATTGAGCCATTTTTTGGCGGAAATCGGAGGAAACTTCATATTTTATCGACCTGATTCTACTTTCCATAGTTGGCTGTTGAGATTTAGAAGCGTTGACTATTTTATCGTTAAAACGCGCCCATGTGCTTCACAAGCTTCCGTCCATATTTTCTGATGATTTCTACGCAAAAGTAGAATTTTGAGTTCATTTTAATCAGTTTTGTGGCAAATTTGCCAAGGGTTTTGGCAAAAACCAAAGAAACCCTTTGATATTAACTACTGTCCGTCTACGTTCCAAAAGATGAATTTTTGCAATAATTGTGGAATTTAGCCTGAATTTAAGTCAATGTCAGGTTCACTTGCTGTATTTATCTTGAAACTCGCCGTGGAACTATTTAAAGTGGCTCATTTTTGGACAAAATTTATTCTTTTATCGACTTGATTCGACACTCCATTATTTCACTGTTGACATTCAAGAACACAGATTTTTTTAAAAGTAAAAATATGCTACTGCTCATCTGAAGCGTCGTCCCTTTTTTCTGATGATCTCTCTACAAACCTGATTTCTGTCAATTTCATGTAAAAGCACGATGTTTCCGTGGAATGAGTCCCAGTTTTTGGCAAAAACCACCATAATTTGGCTGTTGACCTTTCGAAACAACAACTTGCTTGCAAGTATGTGATTTATCGTCCAAATTTTTGTGCAAGCAGTTCAATTTTACAAAATCGTATGGACAATTTTACAAATTCTTTATTTCAGGCGTCAAAATGGGCCCGGAATTACATGAACGCCATCACCAGATGCAACACGCTGGAAATTAAGTTGACTCGGTACCACGCCCAACTGTGCGAGGAGTTCCGGGAGCTTTTCCCCGACATGAATCTCGAGTTGGTGAGTATTGTGTGTGAATACTTCTGAATGACAATTTTAAGATATCTGAAAGTTGCCTGAACAGCGTCAATGATCAACAGAAATGGCAAACTTTCGCGGATAAGTACCGAGAGGTATGTTTTTTATTTAAATTCTATGTTCATCAGTTTTGTTCTACTGCTTGAAGAATTCCTACTTTTAGAAAATCGCCGATATTGACTCCCTGTACCTTGTAAGGTCCGATGCTCGAAGCTGCTTGAAGGAGGGCAATCTCATTCTCGCTACAAAGGTTGGTTTGGTTTCACTGTTCAAAATCCGTCGCAATATTGATTTTATAAATTTCAATTGCGGCCCGTTTTTTAACACTTTATAGCCAACGTGTTATTTTCAGTTTAAATGCCTGGTCTTGGAGTCTGTTCGTAACAAGGAAGGAGTGAACGAAAGATCAAAGGAACAGTACCTTGTGGAGTATGGAAAATTCCACTATCAGGTGAGAAATGTTGAAAATTTTATTTGATGGAAACGCGTTTTCTGAACTGGTTCGACTGAATAAATGTTATTTCGGCCTTTCTTGATCACAGAAGTATTTGCAAAAGATATGCATCAGGCGGGATTCGAACCTGTGTCGTTGCCACTGCAGTCGAATGCTTTTCCATTGAGCTATGGACGCTCAGCTGTGGCTCCCGTGATGACTCTTTTACATAGCCGCGCACCGCACCCGCCGCGCACCGCCTAAGTTTTCGCCCCAGTACCAAACGAATACTGTCAACCGCTGTCAGTGACAACAACTGGTCAAAATGTTTTCGTTTTAGCAACCAAGCGGAAACTAGGGCGGACGACCAGTGGGTGCTGCGCGCGGCTATGTAAGAGATCTATCACGGGTTTCACAACTGAGTGCCATTAGTTCATTGGTAAAGCATTCTACTGCAGTGGTAACGACGGGGGTTCGAATCCCGCCAGGTGGGAGTTTTTTTTGCGAATGCCTCTAATCGGCTTCAATTTTCCCCACTCTTAAAGGGACAGTCAGGCGGGTTTTACAAGATTGGCTAAATTCAGGAAGAAAAATTTGCTGATCATGAAAAAGTATACGACTTTGGGTCGCGAATTTCGCGTTTTCGAGAAAATTCGCTTCAAAGTCGTCAAAAACGGGGTTCCGTCTACAGATTTGTAGACGGGCAGTACGCCCTGCGTGTCCGACATTTACGAGGCATGCTAATGATTCGAATTTCATTTTAATTTACTGAGAGAGCGGTGGAAAAGGGGAGGGTGCGAGATTATTTAGCATAATTGATTCGCATAATTTCCGACCGTAGCCGATCGAAAATGAAGTGAAAAGCCCCCTTACTGGCCCTTTAATATAACCAAAACGGGACCACGCCCTTTTGTAGACATCTTTTTTGATGTAATAAAGGCAAAATCGAATATCAGAATCAGAATAATATTTCTTTTTTCCAAAATCACTGAAGTTTGGAGTACACTGTATATTATATAGCATTTTAGGTGGAATCCATGATTTCGATTGGAACGACGTGGAACAGCAACCTCCGCGACTCCGGTGCTGCCGGAGCCAATTTGAAAATCACCGTCGCCGGAAAAAAGGTAATTATAGAGAGAGAGTGAAAGAAAGAGAGAGAGAGATAGAGAAAGAAAAAGAGGAAAATATAGTGTTCAGGGAATACGTGCTTTTTCAGGATCAGTTTCTGGGCCAGATTCTGACGACGATTGCCACGGCTCCGACGATTGCGGTTACACTGGATGGCGTCAAGGACCGCTTCAAGAAGCTTCATGGGTCTGCGATGAGCCAGGAATTTAGAGACCTCTATCTCAAATCGGTCACAGAAGCACTGTTAGCCAGCAAATTACAGGTAAATCGTTACTTTTTCTAAGTCTTATGTGAAATCTTTTCAGTTGTCAATGGCCAAAGTTGGAAGCAGAACTATTTTGTCTTTGAAGAATGACCTTAGTACGATGCAAGATGAGTACAAGAAGCTGATGGAGGTACTATTTTTTTCAAAAAGACGTAATTAGTTTTTTTTTGCAGAGCATGCACATCCTTCTAAGCGAAGTACAAAACAACCGATGCTGGATTAGGAAAGTAACTGAACTGGCGCAGAGGCTTCGATGTGTCTCCACTTGTGGCCAGACGAGCAAAGACGGACAGAGTACTTCGGGGACGGCGCCTGCCAAGACTGATGACCAAGACAGGACGCTTAATGACGACGAGACATATCTCCTATCGAAGTGCCTGATTGAAGCACTCGCTACCAAAACGGACGAGGACATGCTGAAATGTCTTGAAAAGCTCGAAAAGATTAAACCTTGACTGTCTCATAATTGTGTATGCGTTGAAACTGAAGATGATTATTTGCACGGTTATTTTCTTGAAAAAAATTGAGACTCGGTTACTAAACAATATAATCGATCACGCTAAAAAGAAAGCGACGCGGTTAACGACAAAAGAAAGAGCGACGCTGCTGATAATAAAAGAGAGCGACGCGGCTGATTACTAGAGAAAGAGATATGGAGAAAAAGAGAGAGAAGGAGAAAATGAGAGAGAGAGAGAGAGAACGACACTGCTGATGGTAAAAGAGACAGAGAGCGACGCGGCTTATGAAAAATGAGTGAGAGAAACAAATAAGACAGAGATACTGCCAGATATAGATATACATGAATAGAGGGAGAGGGAGATTTTTTTTTGTTGAGTTGCTGGTTGTTTGTTCTTGGTCACAATCGGCTGACGGCGACGTTTAACCTAGCCATGTGCAATCGATATCGCTAGGTCAGGCAGAAAGACAACTGCGGCCATATACAAATTAGCATATGTTCTCGCTATTCTTGTGTTTTATTCTTTTTTTACCGTCTTTTTTTAAAAACATTTTTAGGTAAATGTATCAAAGCCAAAATGGAGCTCGGCTGAGACGATTACTTGGAACTTCAAAGGCTGAAAATAAGAAAGAACCTTCGAAGCCCACATTTCCTCTTCTAGCTCTTCCGGATGACTGTTTGTTTCAAGTGTTTTCTATGGTGAGAAAAATTGGGATTCTGGTTTCAGTTGTTTGATGGTTTCAGATGGTAAGAAAATGGTTAAGTTGCTCCAGGAACACTGTTTTTCGGCTACAACAAACTTGTAAATTTCTATATGATTTTGTGGCACAACATGGATTTCATTTCATTTCTGGTGTGGCTGATTGTTTGCGACTGCGCTGTGGAAACGCTGAAGAATGGGAGAAGTTGGGAGTGAGTTTGTGGAAGAAGAGACTATGAGAGAGAGAGAGAGAAAATGGGCGAGATAGAGTGAAAAAGAAAGGGGCAGAGAGGCAGAGAAACAAAGAGAAAGAGACACAGAGACACACGCCTGAGTTTAGGGAAAACGGCCAGGAGATAAAAACATTTTGCTGTCAGTAGAAAAGTTTAAATGGAAAAACGGTAAAAGAATTAAAACTACTCTTCTCCTTCGTACGCAAGATTTAGCTGTACTGGGAGCTTTTTGTTACTCAGTCATTCACGTAGTAAGCCAATATTTTCATTTATTGATGCAGTTACAAGTTTTCAGTCATGTTGCGAAGCCGGAGAAGAGCAAAGGAAAGAAATGCTGGCTTTATTCAAAAATGTCTACAAACTACACAGTTACCTGGAGATTGAAGTTACAACGATTTCCCCTTTTTTATTGGAAATCTTGAAACTTTTTAACCAAACACATGTAACGATTAGACGATGCCCTTCGATTATTATCTTTTCTATTTTCACACTCACACTCGCACTCACACTCACACTCACACTCACACTCACACTCACACTCACACTCACACTCACACTCACACTCACACTCACACTCACACTCACACTCACACTCACACTCACACTCACACTCACACTCACACACTCACACTCATCCCAAGACGTTATTTAGATACATCCACAAGTTTTGAACTTCAAATTCGATTTGGAAAGAATTCAAAAGCAAAAAACATCTCGAAAACTCAATTTGCACTTTGATTCGTCTGTCGATTACATATGTGACAGTGTCAAATGCCTCCACTTCAATATGACTTACCACCATATACCATGGCTGACTTCAATGATTCAGGTTACCACAAAATTTAACGAAAACTCTATTTATGAACATTTCAGATTTGGCGAATTGGAAATTTCTTTCCCTCAGCGTCCACCCTCTATTTAAAGTTTGATTGGCCTATGGAGGCAAAGGAGATGAACAACAAAATTGATAATTTGGCACTGGAACTTTTTCCAGATTGTGAATTAAGGAGTTGGAGAAGCATGGATTTTCATCGTCCTCAACGCACATTCTTGGAGAAGGCATGGTATAGCAAAACGAGTGTGCTGCTTCGATAGATTTATTGGAAAGTCGTCAGAGCAGCGCCAGGCGCTCCTTATATACAAGATGATTATTCACGAAACGGCATCGCCGATGAGAATATTACACACAGAATATCAAACACAGACAGGCGAATCACTGATGATCAGAAATCGTGACGACAGTCGCGACACATAATGAAAAGACATTCGGATTGAAACTTTCAAAGGACTTTACCACATTTCTATCCGAGCTGCAATGGAATTCAGAAACTTAACAAGCGTGATGGTGATGATTTTCGTGACCCAAGAAGAGCGACAAATTGGAGATGTACTCGCTGGGATAACTTTTGATTTTAAGGAAAACGGCTGCCGATTTTGCAGAAAGAAATGTTGATCTTATGAGTGTACAAATAAAGCTACAAATTGGGAATGTGTGTGTGTGTCTAGAAACTGTGATTTCACAACTCGTTCAGGATACTTTGGGGTGGAAAATGCAAAAGGTGTCGATGTCAAAGAGTCATAGGATCCTGTAGAATGTGCAAAACATTGCGTAACTTTCTCTGGAGATAAACTGAAGACGGATAATGGGGATCTTTTCACAGGTGTAGACGGAGGTTGCGACAATGGCGACATTTGTAACCAGATTGGCCAAAGTAATCAGATAACTTCACAGGTAGAGTCTCAATCTCTTAACAGAAACGAGTACTTTTCCAGGGATGTTTCACTTTTCAAACTAATTTTGGAACTCTGAGGGCATGCTGCTGCAGGAGTAATCTCTGCAACGACGGCGCAAGACACTCTGAGTTGGCTGACCCTCCCACGATTTCTTCATCTGCCGGAAACTTGTCTACCATCCTCTCCATGGTTCTTATGATTCTGATTAAGTTTACTTAAATAAATGGTAAAATTGTTCTTTTACTATTTAAAAAGAGGCGAATGGGGTATGTTCTGGTACCATAAAACAGCCTTTCTGTCTCTTCGTCTCTCTGCCTGGGGCAGAGGCAGAGGCAGAGGCAGAGGCAGAGGCTTAATGAGAATAACGTAAATCCACGTAACGTTTTCCCGCTGCGCCCGTTAGCCTATAAAAGCTCCCCTCACCCTCACTTTTCTTCCCATACAGTCTGTTTCCAAAGAAAGGTCGGCAATTTTTAGGAGGCCTTGATATTTTGCGCCTTTTTAACCACTGACGACTTGAAACATAGAAGTGAAAATAAATATAATATGAGAAATAGCACAGTAAAAGAGGAGTGCGTAGACATTTAAAAGATCGTGGCGGGACCTAATGTACCATCCTTTAATGCTTTTGGCCAAAAACGGTGCCGTTTTTCGGAAACACACTATACCACCTTTCCTCGTTTCCCTCGTGACGCGTTATTCATGCAAAAGGTAAAGTTGAAAACAAAAAAATCGATACATTTATATAGCTGCCGCCAAACGAGCATCGGCTCTTAACAGCCGCTTTTTCTCTGCGTCTCCGCTTCTCGCGCACTTTTTTCGCCTGAGTATCGCACGACTGCTGCATTAAGGCCGTTTTTGGCAGGACGCTCGTTTGGCGACAGCTATAGTTTCAGTTTATCGGTCGGGACAACCAATCAGAGTATTTTAAAGGACTCTACTACATTTCCAACAGAGCATTCAAGGAAGGATTCTTTGCTTCCGGCAAGGGTGGCTGATCAGCGGGCCGGGCCGGGCCGGGCCAAGAAAATCTGAGGAACGGGCCGGCCCCACTTTTTTTGAAAATCTTTTTTTTAATGTAACTCTTTTCAAAATCATTATTATTAAGTTCTGTTTGTTGCAAAACATAGTCCTAATCGTGCAAAACACACTGTGTGAAGGAGGATTCGAACTACCCTATTTAAATTTTATATGTTTTTCATGGCCGAGTGGCTAAAAGGTCGGACTGGTAATCCGAAATTGCCCCAGTTCGATTCCCCGCCGACAAAACTTTTTTGCCATAGTTGTTTTATACATTAGGTACAATAGAAACGTAATTCCTGCACATAAATTGTGAAAAAACTTGTTTTCAACTTTTGGAATTTTTGACTTCGGGCCGGGCCGGGCCGTGAATTTTTGGAGAGCGGGCCGGCCCGTAGCCACCCTTGGCTTTAGGTAGAAAAAATGTGTCGATTTTCATAACGCAGGATATTTTCCCCTTGTTTCGGCTCCTTTACCCAATGAAACCGCGGGATTGGAATTGTTTTTTGATAGTGCAGCGGTTAATAGAAGAACTATTAAGCACATAAACAATACCCCCATTTCATATTTTGATTATGAATAAACAGAAAATGGCTCACAATAACCAGTAGTGTACTTTAGTCGTGAAAAAACATAGTTTTACTGTGTGTGAGTGTGAGTTTTTTATCTAAAGACTAGAACTGATGCGGTATGTTTTGAATAAAAAAAACTTAATTGAGTAACTAAACATTCTGAAAGATAAGTACACCAAAATATTTTTTTCGGTTAAACATCTTTACTGATGCCCGCCATCCGGCGGGCGTATTCCCCGGTTGTCTCAAACAGTTTCAGAGAGGAGGCCTCAAAACATGGACAATAAGATTCAATTTTCTAAAGTATTAACAAGTTTTAAGAAACGCTATGTTATAAGGATGTTTAAAAAAGTGTTTTACTCAAATTTGAGCCAGAATGAAAAAGGCTGTGACCAATTGAGTGCCGCCGCGCGCCGACATTGAGTGCGCCGACGCGGGCCCAAGTTGTACCTTTGACGCCACGCCTTTGATGCCACGCGCACGCGAGGCAAATTCAAGCCAAACGCAATACTTTAGGTGAAATGGCATGCAAAACTGAGTCGAATGACATACAGCTCGTTTTGAAATTCCGAAAAAATTGACTCACTAAAATTTGACTTTGACGCGGCGCGGCACGCGCGCGGATGATTTTCAGAATTTGGCATTGCGCCCTTCGTAATCAGCATGCTTAACTGCATCTAGTACCTGATAGCTTATATGATAAACATTTAAAAAAAAGTTCGTCAATAGTGTTTCTAAAAACGGTTAACCCAGATGAAATAAATCGATATAACAAACAAACAAGCAACTTTACGTCATTTTAATGTTATATTTAAAAGTAGTTATCATATTTGTAGTCAGTTCACCTCGATTTTTGCAAACGCCCACGCTGTTACTACCAGCTTTATTGCACCTCTTCTTCTATCACAATAACGGAAATAGTTAAATACAAATTCAATTTTCATCGTCGGCATCATTACCGTAATATCGTCTTCTGCACTCGTCGGCAGCGTTATTGACCATGTAGAGCCTAAAATGGTGCTTTTTGAGAAATGAATGTTGGAAGTACTTACCTCAGATGCCCGATAATTGTAGACGTGCTCATGAAGGTCCACTGCTTCTCTCTGACGATTTCTTTGAAGAAGGAGGCAAACTGGCCCATTTGCTTCTCATTGGGGCGGTGGATTTCGATGTTCATCTGAATTTTGAGACTTTCAACTGGCTGATTGACTCAGTTACTCACTCGCTCACACTCACACTCACACTCACACTCACACTCACACTCACACTCACACTCACACTCACACTCACACTCACACTCACACTCACACTCACACTCACACTCACACTCACACTCACACTCACACTCACACTCACACTCACACTCACACTCACACTCACACTCACACTCACACTCACACTAACACTAACACTCACACTCACACTCACACTCACACTCACACTCACACTCACACTCACACTAACACTAACACTCACACTCACACTCACACTCACACTCACACTCACACTCACACTCACACTCACACTCACACTCACACTCACACTCACACTCACACTCACACTCACACTCACACTCACACTCACACTCACACTCACACTCACACTCACACTCACACTCACACTCACACTCACACTCACACTCACACTCACACTCACACTCACACTCACACTCACACTCACACTCAAACTCACACTCACACTCACACTCACACTCACACTCACACTCACACTCACACTAACACTAACACTCACACTCACACTCACACTCACACTCACACTCACACTAACACTAACACTCACACTCACACTCACACTCACACTCACACTCACACTCACACTCACACTCACACTCACACTCACACTCACACTCACACTCACACTCACACTCACACTCACACTCACACTCACACTCACACTCACACTCACACTCACACTCACACTCACACTCACACTCACACTCACACTCACACTCACACTCACACTCACACTCACACTCACACTCACACTCACACTCACACTCACACTCACACTCACACTCACACTCACACTCACACTCACACTCACACTCACACTCACACTCACACTCACACTCACACTCACACTCACACTCACACTCACACTCACACTCACACTCACACTCACACTCACACTCACACTCACACTCACACTCACACTCACACTCACACTCACACTCACACTCACACTCACACTAACACTAACACTCACACTCACACTCACACTCACACTCACCTGGCAAATGGTAACTCCATCCTTGGCCAGCTGTCCTGTTTTTAAGAAGAATGGAAGCATAGGGTACTCGGCGTGCTCAACATCAACCATAATTTGGTCGATCACTCTTCTACGAATGGTCTGTCGGACAAAGGTGGCAATATCGACGTATTTGACTTCCTGGTAGCGGTAGATATCTTAAAAAGTTTGTTATAGCCTAGCTTTTTGACCTACCTTCAAGAACATAAGAACGGAAGGTTCCATTTTCGTGACCTACTGCGATGTTGTAGAACTTTCCAACCTGGAAGAAACAGTTTTGCACAGTAGATTAGACAGAGAGAGAGAGAGAGAGTGGGAGTGAGAGTGAGAGAGAGAGAGAACAACCTCAGGAAAGATATCCGCATTGGTCTCATTTACGGGGTCAGCTCCATAAAATGAGCACTCCGGCATGGCATCTTTCATGGATCTCTCCGCTTCAACATCTTTTCCAATCCCCAGAGAAATCACTGTACACTTATTTCCTCGTTGAAAAGCCTAAAAACCCTGTTTTAAAGGATATTTTACCCATTTTTACCCCTTTCCTCGGCATCACGTGGAACTTCAACTCATCCGTGTTAGAAAATCCCATAACATTTAATGTCTCCTGGATTGAACAGGTATTTACAATGTCGGGGAAGGTGTTCCATAACTAAAACATAGTTTTAGAAGTAAACATGCTCTAATGCTAAAGTTACATCTTCATCGCTCCTGATGGCCTTGGTCTCCCTCAAGAGACACTCCCTTGATTCAGCGAAAGTGGTGGGTTTGCTGGGCTGAAAATAGTTTTTTTTTAAGATTTAAACTTTAGAAAATAAGAGTTTTTGCGTATTTTTATGTTTCATGAGAGCGTTACTGCCCAATTCGGATTGCAACAAGGATGCGCACACTGCTAAACGCAGGACATGATTCAAAATCGGGCCAAAAAGCGAAATTCTCCTATTATTACTATGCAAATGTAATAATTAAGGGGTTTTGGCTTGAACGTTCACAATCTATTATAATTTTGTACTAATTTTATGTTTATCGCTCCAACTTGGGCGCAAGGTGCGCTAAACACCGGACATGGTTGAAAATGGCGAACAAAATAACAACAAAACGAACAAAATAACAACAGAATCAAAATGTAATTGTACAAAAACGAACTTCAAATTTAGGAAAAAGTTACATTTTTGTAATGTTTTTCTCGTTTTCGGGGAACCAGGGCGCGCGTTTTGTTAAACACAGGATATGATTCAAAATTGGGCAAAAACGCGAAATTCCCATGTTATTACTACGTAATTGCATTATTAAATGCGTTTCGGCTTAGAAGTTCATAAATGCTTATAATTTAATTTGTTTTTATCTTTATCTCTGCAACACAGGGTGCGCTAAGCACCGGGCACAATTCAAAATGTTGCGAAAAAACGAAAGTGGAATCTATTTAGTATGCAAAAATGAACTTTAAATTTTGGAAAACATGAAATTTGTGTGTTGTTCATATTTTCTCGCGGAATTTTACTGCCCGCTGGGTTCTGCAACCAGGGCGCGTGCTCTGCTAAACGCAGGACACGCGACATTTTTACTACGTAAATGCTTTATTTAAGGTTTTAAAAGTTGACAGTCTGTTATATTTTTATTTCTTTTATGTTTATCTCTGCGACCTGGGCTCAGGGTGCGCTAAACACCAGGCATTATTAAAAATGGCGCGAAAATTAACAAAATAATCATATAATAAGGATGTGATTGTACAAAATCAAACTTTAAATTCCGGTAAATGTTCTGGCGGAATTTTACTGCCCGTTGGGTTCTGCAACACGGGCACAAGTTCTGCTAAACGCGGGAATCCGAAATTGCGCAAAAAGGCGAAATAACCGCATAAATAATGAAATAATTGTATTAAAAAAACTAACCCCTAACAAAGAGCAAAGTGAATAAACGGCATAGATGAGAACAAGGGCGTAGAGGATAGTAAGCCAGCCGAAGCGCATGTTGAAGCGGAGAAGATGCCTCTACTGCTGATGGATATCGCAGCCTCGGGAAAGGAACTGCCCAGCGGAGATTTCATCTTTCCGTCCAGGGTGCGGATCCGGAGGGGAAAAAAAACTCCAATCACATATAGGTTTCGATGGTACTATGTGATGTGACTTAAGAGAGAGAGAGAAATAGAGAGAGAGATACAGAGATACAGAGAGACAGAGAGACAAAGAGGCAGAGAGACGGAGAGACGAAGAGACAGAGAGACAAACTTTTGCACGCAAAAGTACAACAATGACCTAGAAAATATCAAAAGCGATAAAGAACTGTTAAGCTTTTCATGTTTAAGGCAACAAATTGGCTTTTTGTTCGCTTTTTTGTTCTTCATTTCACCTCTCTCCTCCTTATTTACATTGTATTTCCCGTTTCTGCCATTTTGAAGCAATTTTTGGCCCCAAAAATCAAAATTTCAAAACCTTTTTCGCTTCGACTCTGGAATCCAAAATTCACTTACTCACCCCAAAAAAAAAGTTAAATTTTGAGTTTTTTATTAGCATAAGAATGCTTTGAAACTCTCAAACTGTCTCTTATTTCCTCTATTGCTCTCTCTTTCTCTCTTTCTCTCTCTTTTGTCTATGTACCTTGCCAACTCAGCAAGTCTGTGTTAGTGTCTTTGTTTCTTTATCTTTATAACTCTGTCTTTTACAAAGTTTTCATGTATTTGATTTAACTTCGTCTCTTTTCTGACACTCTCTGTCTCTCTCTCTCTCTCTCTCTCTCTCTCTGTCTCTGTCTCTGTCTCTGTCTCTGTCTCTGTCTCTGTCTCTGTCTCTGTCTCTGTCTCTGTCTCTGTCTCTGTCTCTGTCTCTGTCTCTGTCTCTCTCTCTCTGTCTATCTCTCTCTCTCTCTATCTATTTCTTTCTATCTCTCTCTATCTCTATCTCTCTCGCTCACGTTGTTTGTTTGTTTGTTTGTTTATTTCTGTTTGTCGGCCTCTCTGCCTTCCTGTCGGTGTCTTTATTTCGCTAATTCTCACTTTCTCTAAATGGCTATCGACTTTTCTCTCTGTCCTCTGTCTCTTTGTTTCTCTCTCTCTATGTCTCTGTATATTTTTATCACAAGTCAAAGCCCCGCTTAGCGAGTCTCTGCCCTCTGAATTCGGCGACCTTCGGCGACCTCTATATCGCGTTCGCCGAAGGTCGCCGAATTCAGAGGCGCTTTGCGGCCTTTCATAGTTCAGTGGGTGGACTCGGGTAGGATACCAAAGTGGGACCACCCACATAGCCGCTTCGCGGCAGAGCGGTTCCCGGCCGCACTTTCGTTCCCTCCCCCTCGCTTTTCTACCCCACCGCATTCTTTCCTCCCTGGAAATAGCTCACTTTACAGTGCGTTGCTACAAAAAAACTTTCAGCTTTACTTCGGAATCTTTCTATTCGTATGTCTCGGTTTATCAAAATGTTTCCACCTCTAACAAGTTTTTTTTCTTGTTTGAAGCTACGCGTCTCCAAACACAGTGACTCTTTGGCCGACTCTTGTTCTCGCCACGGAATCGAGATATTATCTGCACTGGAACACAAAGTTTCAGGCAGTTTCAATTTTCGTCCAGTTTCATTGGACCTGACTTTGGAAGAGAGAGAGAGAGAGAGAGAGAGAGAGAGAGAGAGAGAGAACAACTTCGCCTCTATTCATTTCATACCATCCTCGCTAGTTCTTCTAAAAAAACAGAAACAAGAGACAGATACAAACTACAACATAACCAAGGTCCCGAAATATTTATTATTTTTCGTAATTGTCCCTTGTTGTCACTTGATGAGAATCATAAAAATCATGGAGAGCAGAGGAGACAAGTGCCCGGCAGACTCGGTAGTGGGTTGTGCGGTTGTTGTCGTAGGAATAGGGATCGTAGGAGGGACTCCTGATCCACTAACATGTCTCGTACCGTCGTTGCAGAGATGAGTCCCACAGCAACAAGTGATTCCTGTTCCCCTGTCACTAATAACTTGATAGCATCCCTGAAAAAACGATCGACAGGCAAATGCCATACACTTACATGAGGAGTGGAGCCTTGGTTGCTCAAATGAAGATTCTCGCAAACATTGTTTACATCACATGATGCAATTATGCCTTGTATGTGAAAAGCCACCACGTCTAATGAACCTCCTGGCAATGATCCCATTGTAAGACAATGATTAATGTTAGGGGGACAATCGGCAATCTCTCCCTTTTCTACATGTACGCCTGCGTTGAGATTTTTGCCCTGATACCGTAAAAATGACAATGAAGCACAAAGAGGGCTTCTTAAATACCTTTACGACACTGAAGAGAGAAGGCGGTGTAGCAGAAGAGCAGCAGGAGGAGGAGCTTCAGGAGCATGACGACCTCTTCGCAGCCGTAGAGGAGAGGGAAGTGATGAAGATGGTTGTGAGGAAAGCTTGTATAGGCTAACGGACGCAGCGGGCGCTCGTGTCGCCACGCGAGTTCACGTAATGCTCTCTCTCTCTCTCTCTCTCTCTCTCTCTCTCTCTCTCTCATGTCTGTCTCAATCTCATCTCTATCGTTGTCTATTTCTGCTTCTGTATAAGAACAACTAAACAGTTACCCGTTAAACACAAATTCTGCAAAACTGCGCTGTTTATTAAACGATCACTTGTTGAAAATCGTAAGAATAGTATCTGTGGTTGCATTGACCGTTGCACGTAAAGCAGTAGTATTGACAGAATAAGAGATCGTTCGAGGGTTTTCCCCAAAAGAATGTCTGGCGCCGTCGTTGAAAAGATTATTCCCACAACAGCAGATCCACCCTTGTCCCTTGTCACTATTAATTTTAAAGCATCCCTGAAAAAAGTGATTGTAACGTCAAGAAGCTAAGACTTACATATGAAGTCACATCTAGGTGTTATCCTTACTTTTACAGTTGAGCATTCGTCTCTGTCTGTCTGTCTGTTGGTCATGTCCCACGGTCATTTTACGCCCGCTGTCTGAGTCTCTCTTATTCTCTCGCTCTCTCACCTAGCGCTTTCGCACGTCACGGAGAAATGACGGAAATGCAGCGAGAAATTAGAGGCTTCAGAGTGACATAGGGGATTTCGTTCATTTCCACCGAGACCGGTCGTTCCTTCGGTTGGCTACCGGTAGGGTAATTAGCGTATGTGAAGGAAGGGGGGCGGTTGTGTGATTGAATCATTCTCACTCATTCTATTGCTTAACACCTTTCCCACACATGCGCACCCATGCCCATTTCTTAACACATTTTCCACACATGCGCACACATGCCCATTTCTTAACACATTTTCCACACATGCGCACCCATGCCCATTTCTTAACACTTTTCCCACACATGCGCACCCACACCCATTTCTTAACACTTTTCCCAAACATGCGCACCCACACCCATTTCTTAACACCTTTCCCACACATGCGCACCCACACCCATTTGTTAACACTTTTCCCAAACATGCGCACCCACACCCATTTCTTAACACATTTTCCACACATGCGCACCCCTGCCCATTTCTTAACACTTTTTCCACACATGCGCACACATGCCCATTTCTTAACACTTTTTCCACACATGCGCACACATGCCCATTTCTTAACACTTCTTCCACACATGCGCACCCATGTCCATTTCTTAACACATTTTCCACACATGCGCACACATGCCCATTTCTTAACACATTTTCCACACATGCGCACACATGCCCATTTCTTAACACTTCTTCCACACATGCGCACCCATGTCCATTTCTTAACACATTTTCCACACATGCGCACACATGCCCATTTCTTAACACATTTTCCACACATGCGCACACATGCCCATTTCTTAACACATTTTTAACACATGCGCACCCATGCCCATTTCTTAACACATTTTTAACACATGCGCACCCATGCCCATTTCTTAACACATTTTCCACACATGCGCACACATGCCCATTTCTTAACACATTTTCTACACATGCGCACCCCTGCCCATTTCTTAACACATTTTCCACACATGCGCACACATGCCCATTTCTTAACACATTTTCCACACATGCGCACCCATGCCCATTTCTTAACACTTTTCCCACACATGCGCACCCACACCCATTTCTTAACACTTTTCCCACACATGCGAACCAATTTCTTAACACTTTTCCCAAAGATACGCACACACACCCATTTCTTAACACCTACACCCTTTCCTAGCACTTTTCCAAAACATGCGCACCCGCACCCATTTCTTAACACTTTCCCTAAACTTGCGCACCCACACCCATTTCTTAAAGCTTTTCCCACACATGCGCACCCATGTCCATTTCTTAACACTTTTTCCACACATGCGCACCAATGCCCATTTCTTAACATTTTTCCCAAACATGCGCACCCACTCCCATCTCTTAACACTTTTCCCAAACATTCGCACCTACACCCATTTCTTAACACTTTTCTCAAACATGCGCACACACACCCATTTCTTAGAACTTTTCCCACACATGCGAACCCACACCCATTTCTTAACACTTTTCCGAAACATGCGCACCCACACCCATTTCTTAACACTTTTCCCACGCATGCGAACCCTTACCCATTTTTACAACACACCCCCACAACCAAATCATGTTTAGTATCAAACGAAAGCCCAAAATGTGCCCATTCCACACGTTCCAGGAGTGATGACCCGCCATAGGCGGGTCAGAACTCCTGGTCCTCTTATATAACAAAACGCTATGGTGTGTGTGTGTGTTGTCTATCAGCGGAACCCCACGTACCCTTACGACTAAGTGCTGGGTAATGATAAGCTAATGTCCGCTCATTCTTTCCACCTGCCTTCCTCCAACCGGTCAGTTCTCTATTCCTTTCCCTCCCTCATCGTCAGTCCTCTATCTCTCTCTTTCTCTCTTTCTCTCTCTCCCCTTCTGTATACTTTTCTGTTCCTTTAGATCTGTTTGCCTGTATCTGTTTGTCTCTGTCTCTCTGTCTTTCTGTCTCTCTGTCTCTCTGTCTCTCTGTCTCTTTGTCTCTCTGTCTCTCTGTCTCTCTGTCTCTCGGTCTCTCTGTCTCTCTGTCTCTCTGTCTCTCTGTCTCTCTGTCTCTCTGTCTCTCTGTCTCTCTGTCTCTGTGTCTCTGTGTCTCTGTGTCTCTGTGTCTCTGTGTCTCTCTGTCTTTCTCTCTGTCTCTCTGTATTTCTGTCTCTCTGCCTCTCTGTCTCTCTGTCTCACTGTCTCACTGTCTCTCTGTCTCACTGTCTCTGTCTCGTTTTGTCTCTCTATTTCTATCTGTCTCTCTCCGTTTCTCTGTCTCTCTGCCTTTTGTCTCTCTATTTCTATCTGTCTCTCTCCGTTTCTCTGTCTCTCTGCCTATGTCTCCCTTTGTCTCTCTTTGTCTCTCTGTTTTTTGTCTTTGTCTCTCTCTGTATCTCTGTCTCTCGGCCTCTTTACTCTGTCTTTCTCTGTTTATCTATCTCTGTCTTTCTTTGCATCTCTCTGTCTCTCTGTCCCTCTGTTTTTTTCTGTCTGTTTCCATCTCTCTGTTTTTTTAATGGTCCCTGTTTTTTCTCTGTCTCTCTCTCACTGTCTCACTGTCTCACTGTGTGACTGTTACTGCCTCCTTTTGTCTCTCTCTCTATATCTCTCTGTTTTTGCCGGCCTCTTTGTCTCTGTATGTCTGTCTGTCTATCTCTCTCTCTCTCTCTCTCTCTCTCTCTCTCTCTCTCTCTCTCTGTGTATCTATCTTTGTCTATCTTTGAATCTCTCTCCCTCTGTATTTTTGTTTTTTGTCTGTCTCCGTATCTATGTCTCTCTATCTCTCTGTTTAACTCTCTCTCTGTCTTTTAATTGGTCTCCGTCTCTCATTGTCTCTCTCAGTGTCCCTCTATCTCTATTTTTTATGTATGGTTCTCGGTCCCTCTTATTCTGCCTCTCTGTGTCTCTCTGTTTCTCTGTTTTCCGTCTGTTTTTCTGTCTCTGTTTTTTTCTGTCTTTCTCTCTGTTTCTGTTTCTTTTTCATCAGTATGTTAGCCCTATATTTCTGTTTATGTCGTATTCTTTTGCTCCCTCTATATGTCTTTATCTCCGTCTTTTTCCTCTGTGATCGTTGCGGTGAAAGATCTTCACTTAGTATAGCAGTGCCTCTACCTTTACGTCTACGATATTTTTTTATTCGTTGCATTTTTAGTAAAAACGTCAATGTTCCAACAATTGGGCCTAAAACACACATGCCAGGAGGTAACGCGCCGATAGGCGCGTTTACCGACTGGTTACGCAAATTATCGCAACCGTTGTTGATTTCGCATGATGCAATTATACCATCCAGGTGGATAGGGCTCGCAAATGCAAGCGACCAAGCGTCACGGTTGAAAACTCGTAAGCAAACACGCTCTTTCTCTGCGTCTCTAACCCACATTCTCTCATTCTCAAGCAACCACGCTCATTCTAGCGCTAAACTGAAAACTGAAAACCTGATGACAATCGAACTTTTTTCAACCGATTTATAACAAAATTTAAAAAGTTTTTTGCCATTTTCATGATAATTAGCCACATATTCCGTCTCTAGCCCACATTCTCTTATTCTCAAGCAACCACGCTTTTTCTCTGCGTCACAAACCAACTACTAACTGTTAATTGCGATCTCTTTGTAATTTTGTGAATCTGTTTCTCGCAATGTTTCCACCTCTAACAAGTTTGTTCATACTTGTTTGAAAAAAACGTGTGCACATGTTCATTTCTCTCTCTCTCTCTTCTCTTTCATCCTCTTTGGTGAAATAAGCAGAAACACTAACAGGTAATTGTCCCTTGTATTAAACGATCACTTGATGAGAATCATGAAAATCATGGAGAGGAGAGGGGACCAGTGCCCGGCAGACATCGCATGTTCTGAATTAGTGGTAGTAGTAGTTGTCGTGGTGGTTGGAAGTGGGATCAACGGAGGATTTGGTACAAGATAATGCCGTGCTCCGTCGTTACACAGATTGCTGCTACAGCAGCATACAAATCCTGATCCTTTGTTACTAGAAGTCGAAAAGCAACCCTGCAAAACGCATCTTGTAAAGGCAAGTGACGGAAACTTACTTGTGAAGTATAGCCCGCGTTGTTATTATGGACTATCGCACAAACATCTTGGGTGTCGCATGATGCAATTACACCATCCAAGTTGAATTGCTCCAGATTTAGGGAAAACCCGTACATTGTGAGGCATTTATCTTTTGCAAAATCTACAATTTCCCAATGAGATACATCGACACCAGTGTCGAGATTTTTGCCCTGATACCCTAAAAATGACAATGAAGCACAAAGAGGGCTTCTTAAATACCTTTACGACACTGAAGAGAGAAGGCGGTGTAGCAGAAGAGCAGCAGGAGGAGGAGCTTCAGGAGCATGACGACCTCTTCGCAGCCGTAGAGGAGAGGGAAGTGATGAAGATGGTTGTGAGGAGAGCTTGTATAGGCTAACGGACGCAGCGGGCGCTCGCGAGTTCACGTAATGCTCTTTCTCCCTCACACACACACACACACACACACACCACACACACACACACACACGCACACACACAAACATACACTCACACACTCTCACACTCTCACACACACACGCACACACACACACACGCACACGCACACACACACACACACACCACACACACACACACACACACACACACACACACACACACGCACACACACACACACACACGCACACACACACACACACGCACACACACAAACATACACTCACACACTCTCACACACACACGCACACACACACACACACACGCACACGCACACACACACACACACCACACACACACACGCACACACACACGCACACACACACACGCACAAACATACACTCACACACTCTCACACTCTCACACACACACGCACACACACACACACGCACACGCACACACACACACGCACACAAAGTGCTTTTTCTTCTCTCGACTTTCATTTTTGTACATTTTTCGTGTTTTCTCAACATTTATCTCATTCATTTTGAAACTATTGATATTGATTTTTATGAATATACTTTGCTCTAACGTTCTCCATTTCAATTTTCTTCCACATTCGTTTCAAGGTCTGGCCTACAAACGCGCTCCAATCGAAAGCTACAGTACACATTAAATTCCGAAAGTTCAAATTCCTGAAAGCGTTTTCTTCATTTTCATGGTTTGTTTTTTGAGGTTTCAAGTTTAAAATTGTAAAAAAGATATTTTTGATGTTTATCTTTTATTAATACTTGTAATTTTGTATGAAGTTTGTGTAAAAATCAAGTTTGAAAGAAGATTGCAAGAAAAATTCATTCGGTTTATGGAAACCAGCTTTGCGGGGTTATTTTCAGTGTTTTAATCTCCACTGTTGTTATAATTTGAACTGTTATTTCGTTTTACACATTCTCCGATAGCGCAAATCGGCTTCTCCCCTTTGGTTCTTCTTTAAATCTCTCAATTTTTATATTTTCTTGCAATTTCTCGTTAAAGTATGTGGTTTTCAGGGTTAATTCACACAGAATGAGCGGTCTAGTGGACTACGAGGAAGACGCGGACAAGTACATCAACGATGAGTCCATCGAGATGGCCTGGGCCATCAAGGTGGGTATTTTGAACCTAGAGTCGGATATTTTCGTTTTTGTTTCCTTTAAAACGAGTATTTTAACGTTTTAGTCCTTTAAAACTACCCAAGTTTATATAGAATTATCCATTTTAGGCTGCCGAGCGCGCCAACATCCACATGAACCTGTTGCTGGCCTGCGACACGGCGAAGCTGCGCCTGAACAAGCTCCAAGACACCATATACGAGCAGTTCAGGAAGGAATTCCCTGATCTCGACATCGCCAAAGTGAGATTTCTCTCTTTTTGGGGTCTATTTTGGCTATTTCAGATCACAGAAACCGAACTCAAGGAGGGAGGCCAGAAGGAGAAGTGGAGGAGTTTTTGCGAACAGTTCAAAGATGTTCGTTTTTGTCTCTTTTATTTTGTTCAAATTACTTTTAAAAAGCTATTCCTGGTTTTTAGACGGTCGATGACTACGCCCTGGGATCCCTGATGAGGATAGAGGCCAACAAGAGCTACAGCCCTGCCAACACCATTATTGTGCCCAAGGTTGGTCCCACAACGAATTTCTTTCTTTTTAGGTGCAATAATTTGACGCTTGGCATGTTGCCGAGCGTACAGTCGCCTGAAACAAACGAACATGTCAAACCATTTTTGTTTCCGAAAGCACCGGAAACGCCGTGCAACGACTATTTTAAAGGACTGACTAGATTCCAAATACCGTAACTAACTTGGAATGACGCATTTCGTTGTGGTCGGTTCCGCCACGACCGTGGGAGAGTAGTTCCTGCTGACATTGAACTCAAAAATCCGCTTGGAACCAGCTGTCAGCTTCGTGACGGGACCTAGGATGCAAAAACTGTACATTCATTTTATTCAAAAGTCGCAAAAGTCCTTGAATCCTAATTTCGCTTTTTTTGTTGATGATGATAACGCTACGAATAACAGACGTAAATGGTGTAAACTGGACTCTTGATAAAAACAACTTTGGTTATTTTGAGGTTCATGGACTTTTGTAACTTTTGAATGAGATGAATTTACCGTTTTTGCGTGCTGGGCGCCGTCACGAAGCTGACAGCTGGTTACAAGCTGATTTTTGAGTTCAAATTTGTGGACTAACTGAGGTAGGAGTCCTTTAAAGTTACTATGATCGTGAACGTCGTGGAAATGAATGGATTTTTTTTTCAAGTTTGAGCTCAATGTACGATACTCAGGCAATCTACGCAGCCAAAGGGTTGTATTTCCGAACAAATTCGCCATGACCGCTTTGGCAAAATGACTGTCATTTTTGGCGCACCCCCGGTCCCCTTTTTGCAAATTTGTGGGAATCTTTTGGGGGCGCGACCACGCCACTTTAAAGGACTCTGAATCCGTGGGCATTTGAAAAGATTCGTTTCGAATTTTTCGAGCTTGCAGAAAGCGATAATCGCTTGGCTTTTTGCAGCTCTCATTTGGCGCCACATTTACCTCGGGCAATTTCGCTGCGTACACGGTCTGAGTATCATACTTTACTCCAGGCGGGGTTCTCACGGACCGGGCCAGCTGGAAAATTTTGGTCGGCCCGGCCCGTTTTTCTTGGACCACCCAGTCAAATTGCCACCCACACGACCAGGGTTCGATCCCGGTCGGTGACATTCTTTTTGTACGACTAGTATTGACTTATATGTTAGAAAGAACATTATTAAGTAATTTAAAGCAGTTTAAAAAATTATTGTAGCGATTTATACAAAATTTCAAATTTAATTTTTCAAACCCGGGCCGTCCCAAAAAATCTTTTGGGCCGGCCCTTCATTTGCGAACCCCAACTCCAAGTAAAACATCAAAACATTAGCACGTTGTGATAAAGACGTTTTGGTGTCAGCTATAAAATTCAATCAAATCTCTCCAAAAAGCGTTAAGATGGATTGAACCCTGGAGTCGTGTGATTCACTCTTCATATAGCTGTCGCCAACTTGGAATCATGCCAATAAAATTAGAATGTTCTAGTGATCCTCTGTTGACATTGAAGTACATAGTCTAATCAGTACACGACAGAGCATGCTTTGCACATTTCCGCAATTAGCATATGATTTTATTTTGGCTACAGTCATATGTTTCTTGTCGATTTGGGTCAAAATAACAACGAGAAACGATAAAAGTCGTATATTTTCCTTATAAACATTCATTTTTCAGATCCAGTACCTGGCGATAGAGATAGCCCGCAACGTGGAGGGCATGAACGAGCGGTTGAAGCCCGAGTACACCGAGGACCACAAGCAGCACGGCGACCAGTAGTCCCCCTCCCCACCTTTCCCTATTGTTACCCCTTTCCTTTGTTTCCCTGATTGTTAAGCTTGTTAGTTTCTGTCCGGAGAGAAAGAAATGAATCTATTTTACGTTTTCGCAATGATTTTGGTCTCGGTGTCATCCGATAATGTTATTTTTGCACTTTGTAATGTATTTATTTTCTTTAAATCGGTTCAGATGGCTTTCACTTTCGGCAGCACTCCTGCCGCGAGCACGGCGGCGCCCCTGTTCGGATCCACGGCCACCACTAGTGCAGCTCCTCTTTTCGGAGGTTGGACATTCTTCTCTCCCTTTCTTGTTGGAAAAGCTAAAACTAGCGTATTGTCAACCTAAATAGCTTATCCTCCCGCCTCGGAGCATAGCTGGACGTAAGGGGCCTGCGGTACATACGTATTTTGGCGTTTGGTGAAAAATTTTAACAAAAAACTACAGGGGGCTTACATTGCCTCCAAGACACCATTTGGGGGACTTACGCATTTAGCCCCCTAAACGCTCGCTGTCCAGGTATGCCTCGGAGCTAGGAGCATAAGCTGACGATGAGAATGGCGCCAGTCATTTGGTGCCATGGTGATTTTTATGATAAGAACTAGTGCTGTCGCCCATTTACAAGAATCAGGCGGACAACAAACGCGACATGCTCCGCATACGTTTTGGGTCCCGTCACGAAAGCCTGTCTGAACAATGCAAACGGTAAATGCTCGGCGGGAACCTACAAATTTTGAAAGCCAACTTTTGTTGAACTTACTTAGTTAGTTGTGAAAACTGAGTTTCCCGCTGACTGAGCATTTAACTTGCATTTAACTTTGTTCGGGAAGGGATTTCGTGCCGGGACCCCAAACGAATGTGGAGCAAGTCGCGTTTGTTGTTCCCCGGAATTTTGTACAGGGGGCTACAGCACACGAGTTTCTCCATGAAACCATCGTTTTATACAGGTGTTCGGGGTTCTCACGGGCCGGGCCAGTTGGAAAATTTTGGCCGACCCGAGTCGGCCCGGCCCGTATTCCTTGGACCACCCAGTCAGATTGCCACCCACACGACTAGGGTTCGATCCCGGTCGGTGACATTCTTTTTTCTACGACTAATATTGACTTATATGTTAGTAACAAACACTATTTCGGTATTTAAAACAGTTAAAAAATTATCGCACCGATTTTTTTACAAAACTTAAAAATTTGATTTTCAAAAACGGGACTGCCGGGCCGCCCAAAAAAAATCTCTCGGCCCGGCCCGTCATTTGAGAACCCCGGGTTATGGCGGAAAACCCCAGAATTCAGCTGTTGACATGGAGAAGGTGTGACTGATTTGAACCAATATTTGGTTCCGGAACTTTTAGTGGACCAGTATTGCCAGAGTTCTCTGTGGCTTTTGTAGCAAGAGCGCCGTGTGTGCTGCTCATGGGATTCCCCGTGAATCGCAATCTGTTGGGTACACTGTGTTAAGTTTTAAGAGCGCTCGAATCAGATTTCGACAAGAGAAAACAGAAGAAAACTTTGCGAATGACGGCGTTGTTGATGGTTTTAGTGGCCTAACAATTTGGGGCAAAAGGGGTTGCACGCCTTAACTTCAGCCCTTCTGACCTGAATTTTACGAAAATAGTGCCTCTTAACTTTGTCATTTACTGGGAAATACTGAAATTACCACCCCCCCCCCTCCTTGGTTTGCAATACTACAAAATACGAATAATTTTTGGCGGACGTTAAATGATTGTTTTCAGCCACAGCTACCACCGCCGCCGCTCCCACTTCAGCGCCTCTTTTCGGAGCAGCTACTACCACATCGGTATGTTTTCAAGCAGATTATTTTTTTAAAACTATTCTATTTGTATCAATTTTTTCTTCAGACAGCCGTCGCTCCGTTGTTCGGCGCCGCCACCACTTCCGCTGCCCCGGGCGGTCTGCTCGGCGGCGCGCCTGCCAAGACCTCCACCGCGCCGAGCCTCTTCGGAGCCACAGTCACCACAACGGCCACAGCTCCCGCAGCTGGTGGTCTCTTTGGCGCCACAACGACCGCTACCACAGGAGGACTTTTCGGAGCCACAGCCGCCGCCCCTGCTGCCGGTGGGCTTTTTGGAGCCACTGCGGCTAAATCCTCGGCTTCCGGAGGACTTTTCGGATCTACAACGACCACGACGGTTGCCACGGGACTTTTCGGAGCCACGACCACTGCCACGCCGGCTGCAGGTAATCTTTTAGGACATTTTAAGCGAAAAAAAAGGGTTTCTCCTGACACTTGTGACCAAAATTCGTAAGGGTCTGTCTACCCTTAAATTTTAGGACCAAAATTAATATTTTTGGGCTAAATTCCGGCATGGCTGGACCGACTCGTTGCGTAAGCCTCCATAGTTCTCACGAGAACGGCCGGGCCGAGAAAAGTGTCGGCCCGGCCCGGTTTGTCAACTTATCAAATTAAAAAATTTCTTTTACTTTTCTTACGTTAAAATTTTTAAATCCCACAAAACTTTTATTATACTTCTAAGACACATTTAACTATTTCTAAGTTAGCAAAAATAAAGTGTCCCGACGGGGATCGAACCTTGGTCGCGTGGTTGACAGTTTTACTAAATGGTCTGAATCAAGAGTGGCTGAAACTGGGGCCGGCCCGGGTCGGGCCGGGGATTCCCGGCCCCGGTATTTTCAAAAATCTTTTTTTAAATGTAACTCTTTTCAAAGTCATTATTTTCAAGTTCTGTTTGTTGCAAAACATAGTTCTAATTGTGCAAAACCTACCCTATATAATTTTTTTTACATTTTTCATGGCCGAGTGGCTAAGAGGTCGGACTGGCAATCCGAAGTTACCCCAGTTCGATCTCCCGTCGACAAAACTTTTTTGCCATTATTGTTTTAAGTAATTATTATGTTATAGAAATATTTGCAGTGCATAATTAGTGTAAAACTTTTTTTTTCTAACTTTTAGAAATTGTGGCTTCGGGCCGCGGGCCGGGCCGATTTTTTTGGAGACCGGGCCGGCCCTCAGCCACCCTTGGTCTGAATAGACGGGTCTAATAGTAAGCGAGCCGGGCCGAGTATGCTTTCCAAGCCGGTCTGGCCCTACCTGTGAGAACTATGCCATATGCCCTCCTCATACCTGGGCAACCCACCGCGGGGGTCTATTTTGCGACAGTTCCCTCTACTAAAAAACTTTTCAAAAATTGCGGCGGCCCCCCCCCCCCCTTTACAAAAAATGAGTAAAAGTCAAAATTGCGACACCCCCACCGCCGCGGCTCGCGGAGGTTGGCCAAGTATGGCCCTCCTTCATTTTGTATTAATTTTGACCGCCAGATGTCGAATTTAGTAGGTACCACCGGGGTTCTCACGGGCCTGGCCGGGCAGGGTCATTTGGAAAATTTTACTCTGCGTGGCTCGTTTACCCTGGACCTTGGTTTAAAACGAAATGTAGGATAAAATAGCGACAACAACAAAAACAAGAGTTTTTATTTGTTTGTTTTTTCAACTACATTTTCAGCCGCCCCTTCCGTAGGCCTGGGAGGCTCCTCTTCGGCCGTGAATTCCGCCCTGAACGTCGGCGGCGTTGGAACCACTCTGGGCGCTCCCACGGTGGAAAAGGAGAATGTTCGCGAAGGAGAGGTGCCCAAGCCCATTATGGAACTCCTCCAACAGGCCAAGTGAGTTTTTTTTTTACGCCTTTTGAAATTTTTTCGGGCCGGCCTGCTTTCGTTTTTGGGCCCGGTTTTTGGAATTCTTTAGGCTTCTGGAGATAATTTCAGCATTAAAGAACAATTTTAGAAACAAAATCAGGGAGAATAAGAGCAATTCGGACACTTTTGCGGCCGCTTCGAGCGATGGAGCCGTCCGCATCAAGGATCGTCTCCACGAGGTAGGATTTATATTTATTTCTTTATTTTTATTGGATTTTTTTTCGAAATAAAACCAAATTTCCAGGTGAATACGATGATCAGGGACGGAGTGAGCGCGATGGCGTTGGGAGACAGCGACACGGCGCGTTTGTCGGCCAGGGTTCAGAAGGATCTCCGGCTGGGAAAGGAGGCACAGGCCGTTCAGGAGGCCGTCGCCAGGAATCCACACGCGGGAGCCTTCAACCAGCACACTGTTCAGTGAGTTTATGGATGAAACTATATTTTGAGCTGAATTGGGTGGCAAATTTTGTGACCATCCGCCGAGAAAATTTGGAAAGCGTCCCGACCCGTTGTCGTGATTAGTCTGGACGTCGTCTCACATTCAGTAGTCTTGCGGAATTCGGGGTTCTCACGTGCCGGGCCAGTTGGAAAATTTTGGTCGGCCCGTTTTCCTTCGACCACCCAGTCAGATTGCCACCCACACGACCAGTGTTCGATACCGGTCGGTGCCATTCTTTTTTTACGACTAATATTGACGTATATGTTAGTAACATAGGTGGACGTGGGGTGCTCGCGGTACCTACGTATTGCGGCGTTTGGTTGAAAATGTTAACAAAAAATCCCCGGGGGTTACGTAACCGTCGAGGCGCCATTTGGGGGGCTTATGCATTGAACCCACCAAAAAAATTATTGTACCGATTTATACAAAATTTAATTTTTCATAACCGGGCCGACCGGGCCGGGCCGTCCCAAAAAATCCCTCGGCCCGTCATTTGAGAAGCCCGGCGGAATTATCACGGATCCGACCACTGAGAATATTTTGGTCGGCTCGGCCCCTCCACACTGAACAACGCCGTCAACGTACTGGGTTCTGAAACGATGGGCCGGGCCTAGAGATTTTGTGGGACGGTCCGGACGGCCCGGGTATGAACAATAAAATTTTTAATGTTTTATAGCGATACCTTTTTTTTCACGCTTCTTTAAATAACTCAAGTTTAATTGCTCAAGTTTTGCTTTCGCGTATGAATTGTATCTGTGCAAATGGATGGAAACGCGAAAGGTTACTTTTTCATGAAACACGCTAGTAACTTAATAATGTTTACTTGCATAAAATTCAATATTCGTTGTACAAAAAAGAATGTCACCGACCGGGATCGAACCCTAGTCGTGTGGGTGGCAATCTGACTGGTGGTCCGGGATAAACGGGCCGTCCAAGGTCGGACCGACTTTCCAAATGACCGGCCCGTGGCGAGAACCCCATATTTTAAAAATGTGCTAAACCCTTTTTAATTCACTCAAACATGTGCATTTTTGTTAATTTTGAGACGCAGATTCCATTTCCTTTTGAGCTATGATGGTACCATTTTAAACAAGACAATTATCAACAAGATTTATAGCAACAAATAAGTGAACATTCCACAGTTACAGATTTTACAGTATTTTCCAAGAAATCACACTGCACAGAATCTCCAGAATTGTTGATCCTCTTCGTTGCATCGGCCAATTCAGCCTTAATGATCTTTTCTGATGTTCGATAGTCGGGTAGTTCAGTTTTCACCGCAGTTTCCTGTGCCTGGTAGTACTTCGGATCGAGACGAAGCTCATCGTTGATTCGCCAGATCACTTTCCACAACCCCGGAGGTGTTTTCACGACTTCTTTGTTTTTGAAAGTTCCCAGCAATCCCTGCGCAGCGGCATAAGCCGTGGCATGGTTTATTACCATTTGAGCGATGAGACGGTTGAGTTTATCCTCAGCAACTGTGTTAAACGTCCGCCAGCTGAAGATGATTCTTGTCGAATACCCTTCGCCATATTTGTTTAAAGCTCTGACAACGGAATTCGTGGAATACGACTTGGGGTCGCACGAGGCCTTGCAGTAATAATTGGATTGGGCGCCGAAGTACAAATCGTTGACTCGTTTGCTGATGAATTTAATCTTCAAAGATAACTTCCTGAACGTTAGGCCAGTCCACGGTACCATATCGTCTTTCTTGATATACGCCCTGAAAAAAGAGTGAAATTTTTAGTTTAGTTTTTTGGTATTGAACACACAGTCAAGCTCAACCCTAAGCTTCTTAAAGGATATCGCATTTTTAAGTTTGTGGAAAATATTGTTAACCAAACGGCCCATCGCAAATTTTCGAAATTTTCAATATTAGAAAGAGCTGCCGCAAATTCAACCCTATGGGGGTTGCCCATGTTTACATTAACATGCCTCGGGGTTTTCACGGGTCGCGCAAGCCACTTATACATTTTTTGCTATGAGGGTTCGATCCCGGTCGATGAGCTTCTTTGTGCAAACTGTTGTGCAAGCAGCAATCACGATTAAGATATCTTGGTATTTATACAACACTTATAAACTTACAGATGATTGCCGGCGTGCTTGCCTACCAGGAGTTTCTTCAAACACGGGCAACATTTCGGAAAAATATCATCGATGGTTTTGGGTGGCATAACTGAAACAGAAATATGGGCAACATAAAACGTAGTGAGATGAATTAAGAAAAAAGGAATAGGTGACCATACATTTTCAAGTTGCGCCATAAGCGGTGGTGGGGCCGTCGCAATTTTACGTGTTCGTCAAATTTTGTTAAAGATGGGCGTCCGCCGGAAATTTTTGAAACTTTGTAATAGAAGGAGCGGTCGCAAAATAGGCCCCCGCGGTGGGTTGCCCAAATATGTAGGGGACACAATAGCTTTTTCGTATTTTCGTAGATGGTCGTTGAAAAGCTTTGGGGGTTTCGTGCTTGGTGGAAAAATTGAACCAATTTTAATGATTAAATTCAAATTGGTTCATCTTACATTCGATTAGAGTTGGCAAGCACGGTAATGGCTAAACGCATAGGTCTTTATTGGGCCGCGCGTGGTTTGTAAGGTCATAATAATAACATATATCAGGAGGCGATCTGATTGTAGATATAGATTATGGCAAGGTCGAGACTCGGTGGAACGTTCCCTCCTTGAGAGAAAGAATGAAAAGATCATCATATTCGAATTATTCACATTCCGCATTTCGCCATGAGCCAACTTCGGCGCAGCGAGGTTGTCCCGGCTGAAATATGAAATGGACATTTCGACTTGAGGAATTCTAGGGATCCTCGAAAGCATCCATGGCTATGCCTTTCAACCCTTTTTTTACAAGTGATGGTGCGTTGACTGTCAAAATGGTGTTTTTTTTTTTAGTTCCTTTTGACACCCAGCAGATACGAATTACAGTAAACCATCCATCATCTTTATTGCAAAAAGGGATGGAGTGCCTTTTAGGATGTTGCCCATTTTGGATCATGCCCATACATGGGCAACCCATCGCGGGGGCAATTTTGCGACAGCCCCCCCCCCCCCCCCTCCGTTAACCAAATTTTCCGAAAACCTTGAAGGGGCCGTAAGGGACCTTTTCAGATTGGAAATGAACCGTATGCAAATTGACCCATTTCAATTGAAATCATTTTCCCGAACACCGCTCCAGACAACGGCCGTGCGCAAAATGCTTGCCAAGTCTTCATTAGCATACGATTCTGAAAAGGCCCCTTACGAGCCCTTTAAATTGCGATGGCCCTACCGCCGCTTCTAGTGGAGCTTGACAACGTATGCTCATGCCTGCTCGAAAGTTTCGCATATTCTGGGTCTTAGTGTGATGCGTAAAAGCTAAGCATCTTTTTGTCACGTCTCTCCAATTGAGCTGGCTGAGCAGTTTTTCGTGTATTTTGAATTTTGTTAATAAACACGGCAAAAGCGAGGTCACGTTTTTGATTTTTTTTATGAAAACTCAATTTCTAGCAAATTTGTGATCTTTTTGAACCCTATTACCGCTCCTCCGTGAGCACAAAAAATGCCCCAGAAAAATTCTACATAAAATATTCAGCAAGATTTATAACAACAAATAAGTGAACATACAACATTTTGAACAGTATCTTTCAAAGTTTGATATTGTTTGGAATTGAGTTCACCGGCACCGTTGATCCTCCACATCTCGTCCGATTGTTCACCAGTTTTGTCGGTATTTTCCGTTGTTTGATACTGCATAGAATCATCAGTTTTTCGGGTGTTTTTCAATCTTCTGTAGTACTTTGGATCCAGTCCCAGGTCGTCGTTGATCCTCTAGACCGCCTCCCAGAATTCCTCCATGTTCATTTTTCGTCGCATTTTCTCACTATGGACCATGGCACAAGCCTTTGTCTGGTTCATGACAACAAGAGCTATGAGACGATTAAGTTTCTCCTCATCCACTGTTCGAAATGTCTCCCAGCTGTAGATGGTGCTTGCGGTTTTGGAGTACTTTTCCCGCACTTTGACAACGGACTCCTCGGCACCTTCCCTGGTATTGCACGAAATTTTACAATAATCGGTGTATTGGCAGCCGAAGTACAAGTCAGCAACTCTGCTGGTGATGGTCCCGATCTTCGACTTCAGTTTTCCTAGATTCAGACCGTTCCACGGTGCAATATCGCCTCTCTTGATGAACGCCCTGAAAAATAAAACGGGTTAATACGGTTCCCCTTTCGTTCCAATGGTTTCTAGGATTTCTACTCTTTTTTTTTGTCATAGGACAGCAATCTGGGTAATTGTGTTCAAACTCGACTTTTTGCTTCTGAAGAAAAGAATATGAAAAATAACCAACTGTGAATATTTAATGTTTTAAAACGCCGGGCCCGTACGGGTCGCGAGCTCTCTTGACAACAATTTGAATTATTTTTAAGTTTTACAACATCAAACAAAGCATAATTAGTGGGTAAACTATATTCTTTTATCAGAACCAAAAATTGTCGTGTTTGAACAAATTCAGCCCCGAAAACCCTGTTCAGTTTACTAAAAAAACGTACGAAATCATACCTTGGGAACCAAATGAACGGGGTTTCAAAAGTAAGGGGGATTAGTCTAGTATTTCATAGAAAATTGAGGGGTAACCTTTTTTCTTCACGAAAAGTGAGGGGGATATTCCGTTTCTCAGCCAAAAAGTGAGGGGGGGGGGGGGGGGGTAATGGCCGGCCTCTTCCAAGGCATGTACGAAATACATCAAAACATTGGAACTCGATGGGTAACTAGGATTGGCGAAGGTTATATTCCTACCGATTTTGCTTCATGGTTAAAATTGTGCCGTGTCAATTATTGTAACAATCAAACGTTGTATTAAATTTAGAAAACGACTTACATAGGATTTTCTGTGAACTTGCTCTTCAAATCATCCTCCACTTGTCGGTTGCGCCAAGGAATTATATCGAAGCATGGCTGCGAGAAATAGCTAGGCCTGGTGACCATAATTCTGAAAAATACAATTTATTTAAATTTTGGCAACAGTTTTAATAAGTATGTAAATTAATTCAAAATAAGACTGAAGAGTAAGGACTCAACTTTATCGGCTCTTATCATGGATAAAAAGCAGCTCACAGAAGTGACATCGCTTTTACAGATACACAGCGCAGATACCAATTAACCATCTAGGTCATCTCTGCAATTAAAGGGAACAGGGGATTTTCGAATTTGAAATGCTTTATTGATTTTACATAACATTAAGACCGCTCCAACATGGGGCTCTCTCGGGCTGGGCCGCTCGGGCGAATTTCGGTCGGGCCGGCTCGACCCCACTTTTCACATGGTCCCAACCCCCCCCCCCCCCCCCTATCTTCGATGAGAAATCCAGGTCGACGCGCCCCGAAATTAAAAAGCGAGACTTGTTCCGTGTTCCGAGATTTGTGAACCCCCGTGTCAAGAATCAATCAAAACGAAAAATGATTGATTTTCATAAAATACAGCGACATAATTTTGCCAATACAATATTCTCAATAGACCGTTCGACCTCCTAAGCGGCCTCGGGATAATTGACGCACCCACTATTAAGTTAGTATTACGTTTGAGGCTTTAAAATTGGGTTACTCCTTTAACTTTGGGTCGCCTAGAAAAGTGGTAGCTCGATAGAACTCAAAATAACGCCTAACCACCCTTAACAATCGGACGTTCATTGTGTTCAGCCGCGGGCAAAAAAGTTGCTCTATATCTTATGCGCGGGTGCAGGGATGGACCATAAGTTTGTAGTTCAATTCTACTGCACCCCCCCCCCCCCCCTCTTGGTATAATTTTGACAAGTTAATGAATATCGATTGATTTTCAGACAAAATGGATAGATTTCGGGGTATCGATCGATGTTTTGGGTCGCCGGCACCCCCTATTGATAAAAAGTTTGTAATTACAAACTATGGCCCACCCCTGCGCGGGTGTCAATAGGCAGCAAAATGCCATACTTATAGCCGTTCTAGTGAAATTACTTTGGGTTTTCCAGGCACATGATCGGTTTGATCCAGGAGTACGACGAGGTTGTCAACCACTACCAAGAGGTGGTGGAGCAGTTGACCGTCCGTTTGAGGGATATTCTCCAGGGAAAGGTAGTTTTAAATATTTAAACTTTTTTTGTTGTATCACACCCTATTTTCAGAACCAGATGACGACGGACGAACTGAAGGAGTACCTTACCCGCTTCGACGTCATATTCAGTGCTGTGGCCAATAAGCTCTTCGAAGCCAACTCGAAGGTGCAGGAGTTGAAGACCGCCCTGGCCGTGGACGGCCAGATCCAGCTGAGGGAGGCCGTGTCGGAGCAGCCGCAGTCCTGGTGGCAGATGAAGGGACCCGCCGCCTTCCCCACCCACTCCACCCTCCTGCAGATAGGAGCCATGTTGAAGCCGGCCGCGGGAGCGCCTGGAGCCGCCACCACTACTGGTAAGGGGTTTTATTTGATAGATATCGAAAAATCTAAAAGTTGGTTGGACGCAGAGAAAATGGAAACAACGCCTAGATTATAACCGTTGGGTGACTTACCCACACCCAATTCAAAAATTGAGTGGCCGTCTTTAATTCTGGGACAGAAATGCCCGAAATTGGGGTCCATATCGGCGGGGTTCTCACGGGCTGGGCCGACTTGAAAGAAATCCTCGGCCCGTCTACTCGGACCACCTAGTGAAACTGTGACCCACGCAACCAAAGTTCGATCCCAGTCGGGACACTTTATTTTTGCTAACTTAGATTTAGTTCAAATATGTAATAGAAGTATTATGAAAGAGTTTGTAAGGTTTAAAATTTTTTTATGTAAGCTGATCTAACGATTTAAGAAAATATAATTTTACAAGTTTACAAACCTGTCCAACACTTTTCTCGGCCCGGCCCGTCATTTGAGAACTGTGGGTTCGATCCCACGTATATTTTAAATTCTTTTTTGTAAACTAATATTGACTTATATGTTAGTAACAAACATTATTAAGTTATTTAAAACTGTTGAAAAATATTATACGGATTTTTACAAAATTTATAAATAATTTTCTGTTTCATACCCGGCCCCGTCAAACCCCGGTTAAAGATTGTATTACTTTCGTGAAAAAAGAAGCTAAATTTCTAATGGTGAGACCGTTACCCATAAGTTTTTAAGTCCCAAAAATTGAGGGCTGGTACCAGGCTTGGGCTATAAAAAGTTGCACTTCATCGTGTGCGCACACTCTTTTACAATAAATGCCGTATTGTATTTAATTACCTTATTTGGCACCAGCCGGGTGTCAATGGAGATCTAAATGGCGTCACTATGACCGCTTATATGCTGTCCCTTGCAATAGAAGTTTGGAAAAGCAAGGCATACATCTGCTCATTTATACAGGCGAAATACGCGGAAAAGGGTTGATCAACAGTAGAGGAAATCTATTCTGGTTAGATACGCAGAAACAGGGGTAACAGTTAGAAAAGTAGAGAAAGAGGGGATAGTTAGAGACGCAGAGAATGAGGGTAATGGTCAGACATGCATATAAATTGTTCTGACTTGAAAGTGTAAAAACAAAAGTAACAATCACAATTCATTTGGAGAAGGAATCATGCGGAAGGCAGCATCGATGAGAGGACTTGATCCAGCTGGGCCAGTCGGTTGTCGATGTTAGCGATGATGTGCTCCTGGTGGGCGATTACGGCGTCAAATCGCGCTCTCATCTCCTCAGTCCCGCTGTTGGCCCTCAGATGCTGGGCCAGCTCCAGCTGCCCTTTGGTGTGGCTGCGATGTGTCACTTAGAGGCCGTAGAGCTCCACCACGCGGGGGTCCATCTCTGAGCAGGATCGGGAGAAAATAAGAAGAAATGTGACTCTCGCGGACATGTTATAGTCAGAATTAGCATTTCTTGCGGTAGCTATGCAAATATGTTTGTACCAGAAAGATCGCTCCAAACTCTCGGGCGCGGTTCTCAAATGACGGGCCGGCCGGGGGATTTTCCGGGACGGCCCGGCCCGGGAATGACAAATTAAATTTTTATTTTTGTATAAAAATACAATATTTTTTTAAACTGCTTTAAATTACTTAATGTTTGTTACTAACATTCAAGTCAATATTAGTTGTACAAAAAAGAATATCACCGACGGGGATCGAACCCTGGTCTTGTGGATGGCATTCTTACTGGATGGTCCAGGGTAAAAGAGGCCACCCGGCCCGGTAAGGTAATTATTCTACACAGAGAGCAGAGAATTGGTTATAAATGCAGGGAATATTGTAGGAGATGTAGAGAAAAACATGACCAGAAACGGAGAGAAAGGGGGAAATGGTTAGAGATGAGAGAATTGATGAACGGTTATGGAGGCAGAAACTGGAATTTGTTGGAGACTCAGAAAGTGTTACTTGCAAGAGACACAGAGAAATACAGAGACGCATATATTCCTAAATACAACCCAATTTCTTATTCTTTTCAGTTTCGAAAGCGTAGAAAGGACAACAAAAAGAAACACATCATACCTTGGGAGAGGCCGGTCACGGAGGGACCCCCCATCACTTCTTGACTGAAAAAACTGGGTTACCCCCTCACTTTTTGGCTGAAAAACGGAATACCCCCCTCACTTCTTGTGAAGAAAAAAGGTTACCCCTCAATTTTCTATGAAATACTGGGCTAACCCCCCTCACTTTTGAAACCGCGTTCATTTGGTTCCCAAGGTATGAAACACATATTTTATTCGGGGAGTAGATCACGCAGGAGGCGCCATGGGAGGCAAGCGCTGATCCAGCTGGGCCAGTTGGAGGTCGATTCCGGCGATTGCCGTCTTCTGGTGGTCGATGATAGCATCGCATCGCTGCTTCAGCTCCTTGGTTTTGCACTTTTCCTTTACATTCTGGGCCTCTCGGACAATCTTCACGCACTCCATGCGGTAACTGACGTGCAGACTGTACAGCTCGAGCAGAAGGGCGTTCATTGCTTAGCGGATTCGCAACAAACTGAAGAAATGCGACTTTCGGGGACATGCAAATGAAGTCAGAATTAGCCTTCTTGCGATAGCTACGCAAATGTGTTTGTACCAGGGAGAGCTTCGTTCATACCTGGTCATCATACCACGAGAGTATATTTTGCCGCAAAATTTTTGCGACATCCCCCTATATTTAAAAAAAAAAGTTTCATAATTTGCGGCGGTCCCCCTCTCTTTACAAAAATTTGGGTAAAATTCATATTGAGACACCGCCGCGTATGTCTTCGTTTTACGTACTCACTGAGGGGGTTCTCAAATGACGGGCCGGGCCGAGAGAATTTTTTTTTTTTGCACTTTTTGGGAATGATTTTTTAAAATGCTTCAAGTAAAACTTGAAAAAAAAATCGTTTTTACGCTTAATTATTATACACAGAGATCAGAGAATTGGTTATAAATGCAGGGAATATTGTAGGAAATGTAGAGAAAAACATGACCAGATACGGCGAGAAAGGGGGAAATGGTCAGAGAATGGATGAACGGTTATGGAGGCAGAAACAGGAATTCGTTGGAGACCAGAAAGTGTTACTTGCAAGAGACATAGAGAAATACAGAGATACATATAATCCGAAATACAACCCAAATTTCTTATTCTTTTCTGTTTCGACAACGTAGAAAGGACAACATACAAATTATTTATTAGGTGGAGAGAATCATGCCGGAGGGTTCATAGGAGGCAGTCGCTCGTCCAGCGCAGCCAGACGGACATCAATGTTGGCGATGGTGGTCTTCTGGTACTCAATGATGGCTTCGTACTGCTTCTTGTGCTCCTCGACTTGGCACTTCTCCTTCTCGTGTTGGGCCAGCTGGAGAATCTTGTTGGCGTTGATGCGGTATTTGACGTGGAGATTGTAGAGCTCGAGAAGAACGGCGTTCATTGCAGACCAGGGTTTAGCAGAAACTGACGAAATGTGGTCTAGATTGACAGACGAACCATGCTAATATAATCGGTATTAGCATGGCTTGTGCTAGCAACGCAAATAGGGTCATACCAGAACATAATTGGACACGGCAGAGCTGGTAAATTAGAGGACCGGCTTCGGCCCGGGCCCGATTTTTAAGGAGCAAACCGGCCCGGTTGTTTAACATAGGGCCGGGCCCAAATTTTCACAGACCGTGCCGGCCCGGCCCTTTGTAAGGACGGGGCTCAAATAGTAAGTATCTGCAAATGAGGGGTCCCATAAATCAAGCCCCCCCCCCACAGTAAGCAATCATAGAAAGACATGTACCTTTTCGGCTGAGGGGGTCGGGCCGACTCGAATTTCTTACTTTGGGGACTCGCGCCACACGACGCAAAATCCAGTAGCTTGTTTATGTATGTAAGCAATTCTCCAAAGCCCCACATGCAAACATGGCAACGGGCCGGCCCGCTCCAAAAATTTTTCACGGCCCGACCTGGCCCGGGTCGGCCCGACTCAAGCAAAAATTTAAGCCTTTTTCAATTTAAAAATCAAAGAAAACGAAAAAAAAAATTTTGGGCCGGCCCGTTTCAAAATTTTTCTCGGCCCGGCCCCAAATTTTGCCATTCTTGCCCACATTCTTTCTTGTCCAAAGCCCCACGTATGACCAAAAAGCTCATCCCGGACCCGCTGATAATTTTCTTCATCATTTGGGAAGGTCCAATCTAGTCCCCCTATCATATTGAAGGGCTAGATTTCAACATTAGAGCATGATCCACCTTTAACTCGGCCGTTTTGTAAATCGTTTTAGTAATATGAAATTTGTTAACCAACATCAAAATAATTGCTTTGGGCAGAAACTTCCCCTAAATTTTGGGATCCATGACTCCCCGTGTGCGTGCCTCCAAGCATATCCCTGGACGGTCAACCGCCATACCCAGCAAGATTTTTGGGATCTAAAATATAGGTACCTCCTTAAAAGCAGGAATTTATAGCTCGATATTTTACACATAAAACATGGTATTAGCAATTAGATTTGGTTGGGGGTCTGCCCCCTTTTCCTCCGAAACCCACGTTTCTTTTCGCGCACCTTACCTCCGGACAGGACATCCAAATTAATGGTTTATCAGAAGAGCGTGCAACGACAACATCAAAACATTGACACGCTGTGTTTTTTGTCATAGAAAGTCCTGTTTTGTCACAAAACTATAATTCACATAAGGGTTATATCAATACCAAGATACCATTTTCGATGTTTTTTTTTTTTAAATCATGTAATTTTCAGGTACGGGTCTGTTCGGCTCCACGGGAACCACTGGCGGTTCCTTGTTCGGCTCCACCACCGCTGCTAAGCCTTCGCTGTTCGGTTCCACCACTACTCCTGCCACCGGAGGCAGTCTCTTCCCCTCGCTGAGCACTAGCACCTCCCAGTCGACGTCTCTCTTCCCCTCCGTGGCTACAGCCAAGCCGGCCACCTCCTTCGGCTCCACTCTCTCCACGGGCACCTCCGGTCTCCTCTTCAGCAGCAAGAAATAATCATTCCCCGGTTCTCTGTCGTTGTTATCTCGCACTGTTTATAAAAGCATCTCGATGATTTTCGCGAGAGAGAGAGGTTGCTTTGAGATGCAGAGGTGGAATTTCAGGAAATTAAAAAAGGGCATCTGGGAGCCTAGGCTTAGGCCACGGATCTCTAGGTTTTGTCGTGAAACTTGGACGAAAACGTATATTTGGCTTGGTCCGTATTTTTTTCTGATCGAAACAGTTATTTGACGTTACAACCATTACAAATTAGGGATGGTGATGGTTGTCCGTTTGCAGAGCTTTTAAATTTGAGGGCCTGTTTCGATTTATTAGGGAGCGGGCCAGCCCGGTTTCACAAAACCGATACAAAAGTTGGGCAAATTTAAGGGTGGGGCCCGAATTTTTAGTAAGGGCCGGCCCGACTTCCGCTTTGATCAACTTCCGTGTTCGTGCACTTTCCAAGCCCCACTTCGATGATACGCGGGGAAAAAAACGGTTCAAACTAGTTTCGAAACGGCGCCAGTGAAAAAGAAACAGAAATGGTATGAAATATCACTTTTCTAGCAAATCATTCAAAAATTGGCGGGAAAATAGAATAAACTTTCGCTGTTTACCTAGAAAATAACGTGTTCCACACCAAATAAGTCTAGTTTTCCGAGAGTTTTACACTAAAAATTGAATATTTTCCTGTTAGTCACGAAAAATTATGCACATTTTGAAATCAAGACTTCAAAGGGATTCTAGACATAGTGTTCGCGGGAAAGGCCATCTAGGGGGCCTAAGCGGGGCTGGGCTAGATATTTTAAAACCCGCTAAAACTAGCCCGTTTTCTTTGGTGACCGTCGATCTCTTGCATGTTCACGTGACCCGCAGCCGTCAGAAACCACCAAAAACTGTTCTTTGCTGTCCGCTGTTTTCTCTTTAGAACATTATCGGCCCTTTTTACACAAAATCGCCGGGTACAAATAGCTCCTTTCCGTTCCAATTTTCACACCAACAATGCGTTTCTTCTTCCTGCTCGCCCTCTTCGTCGCCGCTGTCTTTGCCAAGCCTGTCCCGTAAGTTTTAAAACACAAAAAAACAATGAAACTCAATTTTCAGCTACCCCGTCAAGGTGGCGGAGGATTTTGAAGTTGCCCCCGTCCGTGTGGCCCGTACTGCTCCCGTTCGTGTCGTCCGCACCGCTCCTGTTGTGTAAGCTGAGGAGACGGAAATAGACGAAAGAATAAAATTTGCATAGCACTTCTTCTCGTTCTCCTTATTTATAGCTGACGCCAAACAGGCATCATGCCAATTTCGTTCAAGTGTTCTCTGTTGATGATAGATTAGCATAAAATCGTAATATCAACAGAGAATGAAGGCACAAATTGGAATGGTGCCCGTTTGGCGGCAACTATATATAGTTACCGCAAAACGGGCATCATGGCAATTTGTGCCTTTATTCTCTGTTGATGTTCAATTAGATTACGATTTTATGCTAATCTATTATCAACAGAGAATACTGGAACGAAATTGGCATGATGCCCGTTTGGCGTCAGCTATAGTCGTCGCCAATGCTACTTCTCCCAATTTCGCGCTTAGCTCTGTGCAAATGACACCAGACGCAAATTTGCGTACGAAAAACCTGTGTTTTAGGATACGTACGCAATACTGCGTCAGGGTTACATTTGCGAATCGGGCAAGAAGTGAAATTGGCGAAGAGTATAACAAAATGAGCTTAGAATGGAGGTTTCAGACTTTGGGAATCGATCTACTTCATGCAGCTGAACGCACTCCTCTTCTAATATAGCTTTCCCCGCGCCCCGTTTAAAAAAACGGTCTTGGCGCCAAATTTCCCTCAATCACGAGTTCAACACTCACAAACAACCCGCCCAATATGACGACTCTGCAGATTCTTCGATCGCATGCATTGATTTTTGACGTCGTATCTGTTTTTCTGTCTCTCTCTCCCCCTCTTTCTCCATCTCTCCTCTCTTATTTTTGCTCTATTTCTCTCCCTCTCCCTCTCTAATTTGCCTTTTTTTTCTTCTCTATTTCAACACAATACGACCCCCTTTGTTGGGATCGCATTGGTTATTGGATCAATCGGAGCATATGCGCAAAAGACTGTTTATAGGAGGGATCGTATTTCACAAGGCGCCCATACTCTAAACTCCCTTTGTCTCACGCGAGTTGTTTACGGTTTGGTGGACAATCTGGAACATATGGCTGAAATATGAGACTGTCAGAGAAGAGGCGACTGAGATATAAAACGCCAAAAACCGTCGCATCTCCCAAAGTGATGGCCTCTTTCTTCTCTGTCTCTCTCTCCCTCTCTCTCTGTTCCCCTCTTTCACTCTCTCTCTCTCTCACTCTCTCTCTCTCTCTCTCTCTCTCTCTCTCTCTCTCTCTCTCTGTCTGTCTCTCTATCTCTCCGTCTCTCTGTTTCTCTGTCTCTCTGTCTCTCTGTCTCTTTGTATCTCTGCCTCTCTCTGTCTCTCTGTCTCTCTGTATCTCTGTCTCTCTGTCACCCTGTCTCTCTGTCTGTCTGTCTCTGTGTCTCTGTGTCTCTGTGTCTCTGTCTCTCTGTCTCTCTGTCTCTATGTCTCTCTGTCTCTTTGTATCTCTGCCTCTCTCTGTCTCTCTGTCTCTCTGTCTCCCTGTCTCTCTGTCTCTCTGTCTCCCTGTCTCTCTGTCTCCCTGTCTCTCTGTCTCTCTCTCTTTGTATCTCTGTCTCTCTCTGTCTCTTTGTATCTCTGTCTCTCTCTGTCTCTCTGTCTCTTTGTATCTCTGTCTCTCTCTGTCTCTCTGTCTCTCTGTCTCTCTATCCCTCTTTTTTTATCTCTTCCTCAGTCCATCGCCCCTCTCCTTTGTTGATATCTCTCTTCTCCCCCGCCCCTCCGCCCCCTTCGTCGCCTGCCTCAAACGGCTGGCTCTCCTCGCCGCCTCTCTCTTTCGAAACTCTTTTCGCGCCAGATATGACGAATCTCCCGCCGCCCCAAGTGCAACCGACATAACTAATTTCGCAATCTGGTGTACTTTTACCGTCTTTTCCTAATTTTCCTTGTTTCATTTAATTTTTTTACTTCACAGCTTCTCATTGCACCTTTCTTTAATAATTTTTTTTAGGCTGGAATATATATTTCTGGCTATTATGTCTACCTAAATCACTTAAATATAAGAATCATATTATCTTCTTCTTCTGGAACTCCTCTTCAGGTGAGACTTTTGCTTTTTTATGTCTTTTAGGCTTTTTTTGTCTTTCTGTTTTTTATGGCTTTTAGGCTTTTTTTGAATATTTTTTCAACATATGTCACATTTTGGTCAAATACAATCTTTGTCAGCGTTAAAAACGCTATTGTATACATACACGAAATTTTAGTTTTGATTATAGCGGGCACAAGTTACAGTAACTTCTGGTCACCTACCGTAACCCGGGGCGCAAAATCGATAATGACCTAAATGTCTCAGAATCCTATGCTTTGTCCAAATAATGACTTTTGACAACTTTTAGGCCAAATTATGCTTAGTCCCTACGGGCAATTTGGGCTGGGGTCGGGGACGAAAAAAAGCGAAAATCTGACAGCTCGGTTCAAAAATTACGGCTTTTGAGATTCAAAAAATGGCCTTTTTGCTTTCGGAAAAGCCGACATCAGCGTTCGGCTCAAACTGTGGAGAGAAGCATGTTCAACAGTGCGAAAAAGTAGAAACATAGGCATTTTCGCTAGGGGCTAAAATTATCGAAAATCATATTCGGGCTATATATTTGGCACGTCACCACCCCCAGGGCACTTGTATTCGATTTTTACAACTTTTAAGAGTGATTTTCGAAATCAGTGCAAAAAATTGACCTAGAAATGCCCATTTACAGAAATCATGCACCAAACTCATAAATTGCCCCTGAAACATTGAAACGCAGGGACCGAAAAAATCCCGTTTTTGCTCATTTTTGGGCTATTTTTGGCCATTTTTTCACTTTCAAGTGTGTTTTTAACAAAAATAGTCATCTCCGATTTTTGATTTCAAACTCTTATTCGATGCCAAATTTGACGTAGATTTCAAATCTGCAGCGTATTGTTTCTTGGCTTTTATAGTGAAAGGTCGAAAACTCCAAAAAACCTCTTTTTAAAACGGTTTTTTGAGGTTAATTTTTTCTGGAATAAGAAATCGCGGCAGGTCTAAAAGTTAATGTTTCTGGAAATTGAATTTGCTACATTTTGCCTATTTTAAATCAAAATTTGGACCACGTTGAAATTTTTACAGTACCATTTGGGCACCTACCGTAACCCGGGTCAAAAATTTTTTCTTGACCCAAGCCCTTCAGCATAAGGTTTTTAGGGTATAGGAAGGTTGTACACAAAATTTCATTTTTTTTCATTTCTAAGACAGTGGCTTACTCGACTTTTACAGAGATGACGTCTCATTAGTCCCGAAAAAAGCTTAATCAGATGTGTTACCGTACCGCACCGGCAGCTGTGTTACCGTACCGCACCGCTAAACATCGGGCCGCCTGCTAAACGTTGAGCTGAAATTGACGGACACGTTTTCTCAGCGAATACTGCATCAATTTTGACGTTCTAACAATGAAAAAGTAGCACACACATGCTTAGGGACCGCAGACCATAATTTAAAAATTATTTTCCCTCATTTTAGTGTCCATTTTCCATCAGATAATACTCTAACTTAAACTTTTTCTTTTAACACTTTGAAATTTCATTCACAACGAAGCGAGATATCGCGCTTTGAATAGGCGAAATTTTGTTTCGTCTTTGCGTTATGACCGTGGTTGGGATGGGCCTGCCTGAGCGAGGGCACACTTTCTGCTAAACAACGGACACAAAGTGGCTTGATTGTAAAACCACTGTTTTTGAGAAATTTCGACATTATTCACGTATTGCAAAGATTTTTCATATTTTTCTCGTATTTATGAAACCAGAATAACCTCGAAAATTATAAAAATGCACGTTTAAATGGCCTCGGGCAAAATACGGCTTTTGACAATGGAGCGCGCATTTAGCAGTGAAGCGCCAAAGTAGTCTCTATAAAGTTTAAAATTACGTTTTTAAATAAAGATTGTGAACGAGGGGGAGGATGGAATTTGCGTTTTTTATTCTTAAAATATAGAAAAATACTTAATTTGTCCAAATAATTTCGTCTCTTAAGTGCTCCGCACTTGGTTTGTTTGTATTTCGGCGGGAACTGAAATCTTGCTAAAAGTGATACTCTATTTGTTTCAACTTTCTTGTTTACCCGCTTGTTTTGTTTATTTATTCTAAAGGGAAACAGTATTTAGAAGGTTTCTAAAGGTATTTTAGGTACTTAACTGCTACCCCTGCCGAAAGATAGGCCGCCAAAGTTGAAATATCGCGACAACTTTTTTCGGGGAGAATGGATTTATGATTTTATTGTTTTATTTTGTGTAACATGTAGTACTGAGCATAATAGTCGAGATCACTTGAGTGCTCCCGACCTGACTTGGAAATTATGGCCATAAAACGAAGAAAATAGCGTTTTTCTGCTCAATAGTTATGGAATTTGGTGTTTTAACCCGATCCATCGTTTTTGTCGTGTGATTTTACTTAGTATTCCGTTTTTAAAATAGAGGATTTCATAAAAATACGCGCGCAGGCCATTCAAACCATATTTTCTTAGCATTTCGGGCTGCCTGCGCGGAGGCCGCCTTTGCGGTCCCTACACATGCTTCTCTTGAAATGAGTTTTGGCACCAATAGTTGTTCAGTTGGTTAATGAGAATAACTAGAAAAACCGTGCCTTTCGGTTTGTGAGTATTGCGGTACCGTGAAAAAAAACCTCATTCCAAGAGATTCGTGGTGGTCTATCGATCTATGAACTCAGTATGCTAAGAAATGAAGCAGTATTCTCAGGTTTGTGTTCGCCAGTTTCTATTGCATTTCATTCGCATTGGAGCACGATTACGGACGGTGCCGTCGCCGCAACGGTTGCGGCGGTGTGTGTATAAGGAATGTTTATTTGAAAGCTTATGCAGTGAATAGATCAAATCTATCACTCAATTGACGAAAATGTCGCGCACAGGACTCCTAAAAATGTAAAGAAATAAAAGTTGCGCAAAGTATCATTCGAAAAACTCCGTGACATTCATAACATTCATAAGACTTTGAAGGTGAATTTTTCCATCGATTTGATCAGGGAAAAGATCACTTTTGGTAGGTAAAAAATATGTTTTCACTTAAACAGCTGCAAATGTTTCTCGCGTGTTTTAAAAGAAAACTTAAGTAATTTGAACCCATTTTGAACCAAACGCAATCCTGCTATTTCAGAAGTGGTTGTGAAGGAAGAGTGAGCCGTTAGATGAGCACATTCCGGAGAGGAATCCTTCTTCTACTAATCAGAGAGGTCGGTTTGGTGCAACACTTTCATAGCTGGTGATACAATTTGATGAAATTGCGCGTTTCCGACTAAATTACTTCAATCAAATGTGCGTTTTGGTTACAGTGGACATAATCATTTGGTCTAATATTTCGGTTTTCGTAACGAAACAAGCTTCAGTCCCGAAAATGTGCTAAAAAAGATGTTTTTTGGCCACCGAAAGAAAACCACTCGACGAATTCGGCTGAAAGTCTACGCCCGCCGAACTGCAACGGGTACCCAAAATAACCTGTACCCAAAATTACTCGCCTGTATATGTACAAAGGGCACCAGGGCGTAATTTCACGTGAGCCATGGAATACACACACACACACACACACATACAATCACACACACACACACACACACAAAGACAGAGATTTAAGCGGATTATATAGATGTAGGACATTAAATACCCAAAATTTCAGCTTCATAGCTCAATCCGTTTCACAGTTCTGCGACGGTATCGGACATACGGGAGACATCGCCACTTTTTTGGCCCCCACCCGTTTTAGAAATTATAACCAAAAAACGATATCAATACAGTTTAAATAAGTTTCTGGGGCAGTTTTTGATGATGAAAACGATGGTGTTGTCAGAATCATAAAATGTTGATTTTGAAAGGAGCTATGCCGCGTTGAAGTTTTGACGCTGCCGCACAAGACAGTGGAGGAACCAAACCACCGCGCAGCGCTTCGCGCTGCGCGCAATTTGGAGACAACACATAATATAGAGTGACGTGGAGATGCGAAAATTGTGCTTAACGAACAATACTATCAATAGCTTTTTAGTGAACTCCTCCCTTCTTTCCGTGTTTCCCCGACGAGCGAAGGATCCTCTTCTTCTCCTCCTACCTCCTCCTGCTCCTTCACTTATCTTGTTTAGGCATGAGAGCACCTTCTTTGTATGTGATGGTCGCTTCTCACTTCTGTGAACTTTTTGTAATTGTATCTGCTATCAGTTGCCTCGAATGTGATTATAATACAATATAGATGTTGGTTGAAATTGGTGTTTGTGTTTTCGGTTCGTTTCCAAAGGTATATCTGCTCTCCTTTCTGGGGTTTGCTTATTTGGAGTGCAGAGAGACAGAGAGACAGACAGACAGACAAAGAGAGAGTGAGAGAGAGAGAGACAGAGAGAGACAGAGAGACAGAGAGACAGAGAGACAGACAGAGAGACAGACAGACAGACAAAGAGAGAGAGAGAGAGAGAGAGAGAGAGAGAGAGACTGAGAGACAGATAAACAGAGAGACAGAGAGACCGAGCGACCGAGAGACAGAGAGACAGAGAGACAGAGAGACAGACAGACAGACAGACAGAGAGACAGACAGACAGACAAAGAGAGAGAGAGAGAGAGAGAGAGAGAGAGAGAGAGACAGAGATACAGAGAGACAGAGAGACAAAGAGACAGAGAGACAGACAGACAGACAAAGAGAGAGAGAGAGAGAGAGAGAGAAAGAGAGAGAGAAAGAGAGAGAGATAAACAGAGAGACAGAGAGACAGAGAGACAGAGAGACAGAGAGACAGAGAGACAGAGAGATAGAGAGACAGAGAGACAGAGAGACAGAGAGACAGAGAGAGAAAGGAAATATCGCCGGGCCCAACCCTAGCTCCCAGCGGGATGGCGCCAGGCGCGCCCAGCATGAGATCTGAAAAGGAGGGGGCAAGGGGTATATGGCCATCAGACGAGGCTATAAAAGCGAGACTCTCCTCATTCCCTCTCCCTCTCTCAGAGATTGGAGGTTTCTACAACCTCCAATCTCTCACCGTTCCTGCCCCCCCCCCCCCCCCAGATGGTTCCTTCTTAGCCGCATCGTCTCTTTTTATGTCAATTTCTCAACTCTCCTCCATGTCGAAGATATCTATATACTTCTTTCATATGGAAGCGTCTATTTCACACAAGTGACGTGTCTTTGACCGCCAAAAGTGTCAAAATCGATTAAGAAATGAACTTGTCGTGACTAGGTCAACAATTTGGCTTTTCCTTCGCTTTTTGGGGTTACATGGGAACTAATCTCTCATTATCTTTCCCTCTTCCTGTTTACATCGTAGTTTCCCGGACCTGCTGTTTCTAAGAAGTCAATAGCGCATATATTTTTATCTCACTGAAATCAAAAACTTTCAGAAAATGAACCCGATTTGAACAGGGTATGACAATGCGCACAGGCACTGCTAAACAACAGACACGTTAGATTTCAATGCGAAATCCCCATTTTTGAAAGAATGCACATATGTTTCATGTTTTTCTTGTACCCAGGCCGTTTTTGAAAAGAAAAGGGCCTGGGTACGGTATACAGTGCGGTCAAAAAGTATACGTCCACCCCCATTTTTTGTGATTTTTTCCAAAACGGTCAGCAATGACGACCTGTGACATAGCCAGGCGGATTCAGCATGGAAAAATGGTGCTGGGCGCCGTGTGTCAAATTTTTAAATTTGCATATTCTAATGTTATGCTATAGTCTATTTCCAATCTTGAGACGACGACTTTTGAATGACCGTGAATTTCCTTGGTATTTAACCATTGACGATTTGAAACATCAAAGTGAATATCAATAAAATATGCGAAATAGCACTGTAACAGAGGAGTGCGCAGACAATTAGACGATCGCGGCGGGACCCATTGTACCTAGTCCTTTAGGAAAATCCCCTTTTCCTTGTCTCAGTTTTGGAAATGCCCTATAAAAGTCCAAAAAACAGGTGTTCAAAAAGTATACGTCCATCAGCTGTTTTCTGTCAAAAAAAAACAACGACGACCGAGTCGTTTAAGTTTTTCTGGGCAAATGGAACATTATTTGATCAATTTAGACAGGAATTTTGGAATAAGGATTGTCACGGTTTAGCTCAAAGTGCATTTAAGCTCAGTGTTTGTAACTTAAAATTTCGAATGTTGAGAATCACTTCTGCACCTTCTTTGGTTTACAGAGATGTCAGCGTATCTCAGGATCGTTTTTCATTGATTTCAACATGTTTTCGGAACCACATTGTAGCGCAAAACAACCACAGTGGTTGTTTTGCGCTACAATGTATTTTTACGGTGTTTGGGTTTGTGCTATTCCCGATTTTATGTAAAGTTGTATTTTTAAACTAAAATTGTAAACGAGAAAAATGAAATATAATTTTCTGGCTTCCGATACAAGTCGAATCCCCAGATGTCTCCGGTTCATAAATCAAATCGCCTCCGACCATCGTCTTTGTCCTATGCGCCTCCGACCGCAGCTGATTTACTATTTCATTTGCTTGAGGCGTCTCACGTCTGAAGCCACGTCTGGTGCTCATATGCACCCTCGCCTCCTTTCTCTCAGAGCCCATGCTGTGCACGCCTGGCGCCTTCCCGCTGAGAGTGAGGGGCGAGGGCCAGCGATCTTTCTCTTTCCCTCCCTCTCTCCTTTTGTTCTTTCGATGCATAACTCTTTGTAATTTTCCGTTTATCACTTCTTGTAAAATTTCATGAAGAATTTCTTCTTTGCTCTTAAAGGAATACAACAAAAATATATTTTCAGGTTGGAACATATATTTCCGCCTTATGATCTACATCTTATTTTTTTCCTCCCCCCCCCCGTTAAGGCGAAATTGGCCCAGTGAGTGTTAGAATCATAGGTTATTGAGATATAATAATTTATATTTCTAACTGACTCTATTTTAGCATCGTCAATCTCGGCTTCTGCAGCACCCCCGAAAGAAGACTGACCGCTAGTGGACCCAAGTCCATCTTCCTTCAACTGGATCTTTACAATCTGCGAACATTGCCTTTGGTAAGTCGTTTTTTGACTGAAATTTACTTTTTTTTAAATACACACACCCACATACTCACACAAACATACTACAACACGCACACGCACGCGCACACGCACACACGCACACGCACACGCACACGCACACGCACACGCACACGCACACGCACACGCACACGCACACGCACACGCACACGCACACGCACACGCACACGCACACGCACACGCACACGCACACGCACACGCACACGCACACGCACACGCACACGCACACGCACACGCACACGCACACGCACACGCACACGCACACGCACACGCACACGCACACGCACACGCACACGCACACGCACACGCACACGCACACGCACACGCACACGCACACGCACACGCACACGCACACGCACACGCACACGCACACGCACACGCACACGCACACGCACACGCACACGCACACGCACACGCACACGCACACGCACACGCACACGCACACGCACACGCACACGCACACGCACACGCACACGCACACGCACACGCACACGCACACGCACACGCACACGCACACGCACACGCACACGCACACGCACACGCACACGCACACGCACACGCACACGCACACGCACACGCACACGAACACGCACACGCACACGCACACGCATAGCAATACAGTTTTTAAAAACTCCGGGTGCAGAGATTTCTCTAAATCTCTTTCTGAGTCTCTATTTAACCCTGTCTAAGTCTCTTTTGACTCTTTACCTCTCTAAGTCACTTTAAATATCTCTTTCTCTCTGTTTAATTCTCTGTTTTCTCTCTATGCTCAATTTCTACTTCAGTCAAAGCCTGTCTCTGTCTCTTTGTCACATTGCTTAATGGTCAATTCTAGGTAATGCCTGTCTTCACTATCCCCGTCTAAATACCTTTATCTCTCTCTATCCTCCTCTAAAACTTCTTTTCCTCTCTAAATACCTCTATCTCTCTCTAAATCCCTCTATCTTTCTCTATCCCTGTCTAAATACCTCTCTTTCTAAATCTCTCTATCTCTCTAAATCTCTCTATCTCTATCTAAATACTTTTATTTCTCTCTCTCTCTCTCTCTCTCTCTCTCTCTATCTCTCTAAAGTATCTTAATTCTAAGTATGCCGGTGTATACTATTCCCGAGGCTCTGAATTTCACCGTCCTCAACTATGAGGATGGTCTCGCGTAGTAAGTATCTCTATTTATCCTTTTGCATGTTAATTCAGCATTACGGTACGTGCCCAGCGCATCTAAACCATCTACGAGGGTGAGGACGAACCCATCGAGCGCCGCTTCCTACGTGCCATCCCTAGGAATGGAGCATTCGGTTGGAGGAATGGAGGCGACCGTCACAGGGTAGTGAACTACCTGAACCAAAGGTAAGCCTACTTAAAAGCCCTGGAAAGGTTTTAATTAGTAAGGGGCTATTGACGACCTATACGTAAACGTGGCCAGTGGTTTGAATGGAGAGGAGCTAGTCCCTGCCAGCCCAGTGTGTGTGGAAGTGGACCCTAGGCACCTTTAGGCGGTAAGCTACAATTTAAACTATTAGTTATTGAATAATTCAGCCCTACTCTCTACCCCAGGGGTTATTGAATAATACAACGGAAGAAGGAGAGGGAAGGAGTGGCTATTCTTCAACCTGCTGTTACAAGTCCACAGCGCGTTCAAAATGGTAGGTATACAAAGTCTCTTTCTCGTTTTTCCTTCGAATAACGGGATTCCATTAGTTATGAAACGATTTCAGTTCCAACTACTGGTTGTCCCTCTTGCGGTGGCTCGAATTGTGGCTCTTCCTGTGGCTCCTGTGGCTCCTGTGGCTCCTGTGGTGGCTTTTGCGATGACCCCTGCTGTTTATCCCACCGTAGGTCTAGATTCCCCCGAATTTTCCCAGGCTAATCCTCCTAGAGTCATTCCCGTTATCACCATCGGGATACCCCTCCCTCTTCACTTAGCAGCCCTCTTCCAACTGAGCGTGTGGCTCCCCTACTCCTTATCCTCAGGCTCGGGCCCTCGTTAGTGCCTCGTAGAGACCAGCACCGTAACGGCCCCCCCCATTGTTGTAGATTGTAAGCTCTTAAAGACCTATCTTTGAATGAAACTTGTTGACCAAAAGCATGATGAGGGGGTCACAGCTTTTTTCAAACTTGCAATCTTTTGTCTCAGTCTCACTATCAGTCTCAGTTTCAGTCTCAGTCTCAGTCTCAGTCTCAGTCTCAGTCTCAGTCTCAGTCTCAGTCTCAGTCTCAGTCTCAGTCTCAGTCTCAGTCTCAGTCTCAGTCTCAGTCTCAGTCTCAGTCTCAGTCTCAGTCTCAGTCTCAGTCTCAGTCTCAGTCTCAGTCTTTCTCTCTCTCTCTCTCTCTTTCTCTCTCTCTCTCTCTCTCTCTCTCTCTCGAAAGTGAGGAGAGTGTCGCTTTTACAGCCTCGTCTGGTGGCCATATATAGCTATGGCCAAAATGAAGTCTTATGCTAATTGGGGAAACATGCAAAGCATGCTCTGTCGACAATGTTTAGACTACGAATTTCCCATATCAACAGAGCATAACTTGAACATTCTAATTTTTGGCACGATTCCAATTTGGCGACAGCTATACCCCATATTCAGATCTCAGGCTGTGCGCGCCTGGAGCCATCCAGTTGGGATCGAGGGTTTGGGCCGGCTATCTCTCTGTCTCTGCCTTTGTTTCTGCCTCAGTTAAATGGACCATGTTTATTTGATTACAGGAAAATGTACAGAAGAATTATGATGAGTCACAAATCGGCCAAGCAGAAATCTGAGGAGGAGCTCGTTTGAGGACGGATGTTAAGAACCGGTGAGGGTAGAGAACACGGGCATCTGCGAGAGGAGCGACGTTGTTGGGAGCGGCGGAAGAGCTCTAGCAAGAACCATGGGGCACTTCAATTCCATTTAAAAGAGATCTTCTTATGCGTGACTACAATGAAAAACTACAGTACATGGCAAACTGTCAAAACTTACAGGTTTGCCCCACCCAGTAGTTGCTAGCGATTTCGGTTTCCTTGCGACTGTCCGAACCCAGGGCTGTCCACTTTTTTATTTCAGCAGCGTAGCGCATCTGAAACTGAACATTGTTTTCGCAAACTTTTGTCCAAAACTGGTAGTCGCTGACAATCGAAAGGGCGTGTGTGTGCGTGTGTGCGTGTGTGCGTGTGTGCGTGTGTGCGTGTGTACGTGTGTGTGCGCGTGCGTGTGTGCGTGTGTGCGTGTGTGCGTGTGTACGTGTGTGTGCGCGTGCGTGTGTGCGTGTGTGCGTGTGTGCGTGTGTGCGTGTGTGCGTGTGTGCGTGTGTGCGTGTGTGCGTGTGTGCGTGTGTGCGTGTGTGCGTGTGTGCGTGTGTGCGTGTGTGCGTGTGTGCGTGTGTGCGTGTGTGCGTGTGTGCGTGTGTGCGTGTGCGTCGCAAATAACAAACTCACCTTCAACAAGAAGATTAAAGTTCTTCTTATTTAAATTCATTTTTTCAAAGGTTGTTTAGGCGGAAATGTATGTCCAGCCTGAAAAATACTTTATTTTAAAAAGGGTAAATTAAAGATTTTTGGATTTCGAAAGTTTGTGGAGGAAAAAAGTTTCGCAACGATAAAGAGAGAATATACAGGGGTATATTATAGATTTGTGGGGCTAACCTTACCGAAAAACACACAAAAATTTAACTAAAAGAAGAGTTATATGACGTACGAAAGTGTTTTAAAAGGGCAAAGTGAGGCGACGGCGGAGACAGACAAATCGGGCGGGAGGGGAGGGGCACTGAGAGAGTAGAGGGCCCAGAGACTGAGGAGAGAGGAGAGATGAGAGGCGACTCTCACAGGCGCCTCTTCTCACCCCTGTTTCGAAACTGTTGCCCTCCGTCGCCTGCGGTGCACTAAGAAAATCGATACTGCACATGATCATAGCCTTATGCACCCCGCCCCCGGCAATTTCAAAAACAGTGATGACATCTTCGAAAACATATTGCCGTAGTTTAAGTATCTCCTATTTTAGACGTTTATATAAGACTCGAGGACCAATGACACATAGGATACTCACATAGAATTTTTCCTCAAGAAAAACTGATGAAACATATTATAGGCTATTTCCAATCTTGAGACGACGACTTTTGAATGACCCTGGATTTCCTTGGTATTTAAAGGGACAGTCAGACGGGTTTTACAACATTGGCTCAATTAGGAGAGAAAAATTCGCTGATCATGAAAATGTATATGACTAGGGGTCGCAAATTTACCGTTTTCGAGAAAAAACGCTTCAAAGTCTGCAAAAACGGGTCTCCGTCTACAGATTTGTAGACGAGCAGTACGCCCTGCGTGTCCGTCATTTACAAGAAATGCTAATAAGCCGAATTTCATTCTAATTGGCTGAGACAGCGCTGGAAAAGAGGAAGGTGCGAGACAATTTAGCATAGGTAATTCGCATAATTTCCGACCGTTGACAATCAAAAATGAAATGAAAAGCCCCCTTACTGCCCCTTTAACCATTGACGATTTGAAACATCGAAGTGAATATCAATAAAATATGCGAAATAGCACTGTAACAGAGGAGTGCGCAGACAATTATACTCCTCGCCCACGGACCTTTCCTAAAGTTTCGATGACCTGCACATCTAACGCGCGAAATAGTGTGCAAGTCGCGGAGACGCAGACAAAAAGCCGCTTGATTCCCGCTGCCGGCTAGGAAAGCTCCCCGGGCGACGAGTATAGACGATAGCGGCGGGACCCATTGTACCTAGTCCTTTAGGAAAATCCCCTTTTCCTTGTCTCAGTTTTGGAAATGCCCTATAAATGTGACAAAATTATACAGCTGAAGCTATTTTCCGCCTCGTTGTGTTACTGTTGCCCAGACTATCGCTGTCGAAACTGCCAAACTGTTCATCGCTTCAGCTGTCATAAACTGAACAAACTGTATTGAGCCAAATTTGAAAAAAAAGCCATATCATACCAACTAACACAATTATGCAACCACTTTGACGACTATGACCCAGAAAATATCAAAATCGATAAAGACCTGTTGACCTTGGCGTGTTTAGGTCAGCCCTTTGGCTTTTTAATTCGCTTTGTATTTTTATGTCAAGCTATCTTCACTTTTATTCCTGTCCTCTTTCTGTACTGCAGCGTGGTTTTTGTGTTCTCTGTTTCCGGCGCCTCTATTTTAACACCGGAATCCTAAACTTCAAAATCCATGTTTCTTTTTCAAACCTCTGTCTCTATCTCTTTTTTTATCTCGCTGCCCCAACCAACGGTGTCTTATGAGCGGGCCGGCGAGTATTTTTGAAAATCTTTTTTTGCAAATGCAACTATTTTTAAATCATTTTTGCGTTAAGGAGGAGTTAACTCTACTTCTCGTCAATCCTTCTTCGGTCGAAAATGGGCTACGCCCCTTTTGTAGGGCCCGGCCCGATCCGGCCCGTTCTTGCTAGGATCGAGCAAATGTGGTGTAGTGAAACGCCTTTGTAGAGGATATTTTTAAGTTTAGGTGTTGTTTTTTTTTTAAATCTTTTTGTTATATAATTAATCTAATTTATAATTATATGCAATTTTAAGGCTTAAAGGGGCCGTAAGGGGCCTTTTCAGATTGGAAATGAACCGTATGCGAATTGGCCCATTTCAATTGAAATCATTTTCCCGAACACCGCTCCAGACAACGGCCGTGCGCAAAATGCTTGCCAAGTCTTCATTAGCATACGATTCTGAAAAGGCCCCTTACGAGCCCTTTAATCACCAAAAATTTCACCTTTACTTGTCAATCGATTTTGAAAACGGGCCCACGGGCCGAAATCAGACTCGTTCAGACTCGAGAAAATTTCCAGGCCGGGCCCGGCCCAGCCCAATCCGGCCCGTTCTTGCTAGGATCGAGCAGTGAAACGCCTTTGTAGAGGATATTTTTAAATTAAGGTGTTGTTTTTTTTAATATTTTTGTTACATAATTAATTTAATTTATATTTATATGCAATTTTAAAGCTTGATGACTAAAAATTTCAACTTGACCTGTCAATCGATTTTGAAAACGGGCCCACTGGCCGAAATCGGGCCCGTTCGGGCCGGGCCGGGCTTAGAGGTTTTGGAGACGGGCCTGGCCCGGCCCGCGACCAGCCCTGGTGCCTAAGAGGTCGGACTGACAATCCAAAGTTACCCCAGTTCGATCCCCCGTCGACAAAATATTTTTTTGTTTTTGTTTCATTAGGTATGATAGACACGCAAGTCTTGCCCATAGTTAGTGAAAAACTTTTTTCCCAACTTTTAGAAATTTTGACCTCGGGTGGGCCGAGATTTTTTGGGAGAAGACCGGCCCGTAGCCACTGTTGCCTCACCCGCGGAAAAAATTATTCCCATTATTGTGTGAAAAAGCGAACCGCAGGAGATGGGGTGGTTTGGGTGGTAAAGGATGGATAAAAAGAGAACAAAATGTTTCTTCAGCTTGAAATTTAATTCTTGAAAATCGAACAAGGAATCTCTTTGAAAATCAATTTATTCAAATGTCAGCTCAAATGTCAAATGTCAGAGATGTCAGCGTATCTCAGGATCGTTTTTCATTGATTTCAACATGTTTTCGGAGCTGGTTGTACCACATTGTAGCGCAAAACAACCATTGTTGTTTTGCGCTACAATGTGGTTGTTTTGCGCTACAATGTATTTTTACGGTGTTTGGGCAATCTGCGAACATTGCCTTTGGTAAGTCGTTTTTTGACTGAAATTTACTTTTTTTTAAATACACACACCCACATACTCACACAAACATACTACAACACGCACACGCACGCGCACACGCACACACGCACACGCGCACACACGCACACACGCACACACGCACACACGCACACGCCCTTGCGTTTATCATAAATCAAGCCTTCCTTTCATTCCTTTCCTGTCTCCTCTCTATGTCTCTTTCTCTCTATATGTTTCTCTATGTCTCTCACCCTATCTCTCTCTCTCTCTCTCTCTCTCTAAAGTATCATAATTTCAGATATGCCGGTCTATACGATTTCCGAGGCACTGGATTTCACCGTCCTGAACTTTGAGGACGGCCTAGCCTAGTAAGTTCCTCTCTATTTATCATTTTTCTTGTCAAATTTAGCATCACCGTGCGGTCAACCCGCATCTACGCGATATACGAGGGGGAGAGGACTCCATCGAGCGTCGCTTTCTGAGGGCGACTCCGAGGAATGGAGCCTTCGCCTGGGGCCAAGGAGGGCACCAGCGATACCAGGTGGCTAACTACCTGAACCAGAGGTGAGACTAGTAAAAGAGAGAGAAAGGTATTCATTTTAGGGGGGCTGGAGCAGGCGTAAATGACTTATATGTCAATGTAGCCGATGGGCTGCACGGAGAGGAGCTGGTACCGGCGAGTACCGTACGAATTGAGGTCGACCCCGATATCTGCAAGCGGTAAGCAACAGTGGAAACTATCATTTTTCTGATTTCAGCCTTACTCCCTCCCCCATGGTTTCGTGTACGCGGGTAGAGGCAGAGGCCAGGAGTGGCTATTCTTCCACCTCCTGGCACAAGTCCACGACGCGTTCCAGATGATGAGTATTTTCAGTTCTTCTCTTTTCTTCTTTTCTAGGAATCGGGGTTCAATTTGTCGATTTCAGATCAGGCAACTGGCGGTCCCCCTAGCGGCTCCTGCTGTGGCTCCTGTACCCCTTGCTGTGGCTCCTGTGGCCCCTGTGATCCCCACTGTGGCTCCTGTGGCCACACACACTGTAAGTCTATCAATAGATTTAACCATTTCAAATTTTATACACTGGGTCTAGTGGCTGAGGGCCGACCGCGACGGACCCGTAGCCGCCGGTCATCCCACCGGCACCCCTGCCGCCGGCCCTGCCGGAAACGTTAATGGCCGTCGTTAACCCAGCCGTCGTTGACCCGCCGCAGACCCACGTTTCATTGTCAATGAAACTTTTGTTATTACCATGTAGTTTTTTACGCAGGGGTTGCGCGGTTAGGGATTATTTTCAGTTCTTCTCTTTTCTTCTTTTCTAGGAATCGGGGTGGGGGCGCATGCCCGCCGCAGTCGAAAGCGGTCGGTCCCTGAAATCCAAATTTCCGACTTTGGAATGCTTCACGAAGTTCTGTAAAAACGTTTACATTTTAATTAACCCTACTTGCTCAGGAGAATATTTTAACAAACTTTAAATTTTACTTAAGCATAATTGTTCAGGAGAAAAAGTTAACGCAGCCTGCAAATCCTAATCCTCAAAATTTAAAAGAAAATAGAAAATTAAGTTGAAAATACACTCAAAACCTGTGGAAAGAGCGCAGTCATCGGGTCAAAAACAACCGGTAAAATTTAGTTGAGACGGTAGAGGGGCTAATTATTTAGGGGGTGGCGTGTGCTCCTCCACCCCCCCCCCTCCTCAGGCTCTGGCCCGCCACCAATCTTCCCCCCCCCCCCTCTCCGTCCCGTCGCTCTGTGCCTCGTAGGGAGCACCACCGTATTCCAACAAAAAAGGCGGTAATTTGTGTGCACCCATTGCTGAAAAAAGGAAGGTCAAAAACCGTCGTGAATATCAGGACGCAAATCAAAATTGGGTCGCCCCACCCGTGGAATAATATATAGCCGTCGCCACACGGCCATCACAGAAAAAACCGCTTTTATCTCTGCGTCTTCGGTTTTTGCACGGTATTTTCGCCAGCGTATCGCACGAATGCTGCATTAAGGCAATTTTTGGCAGGGTTCAAATTTGGCGACAGCTATATTTGGTTCCTTTTTTGTAGTTCAAAAAAGCCACGTTCGTGAGTGTTAACTACTTCCAAATTGCAATTCATGGAGATAAAACATAAAACATTTTTCCCTCCTTGGAGGGATTCCAAAAATTAACCCTTTCTCACTTTCCACCAATCTCGCTCACGTGCGTTCACGTGGGTTGCGTGAGCACTGGGGGAAGGTAATTAAACCACAGTGGAAGTTGGCGGCGCCGTTATGGGTTTGAGGCCGCACCGATTTCGTACGGGTGTGAGTCGCAGAGGAAAGAGAGGCGCCAACAAGGGCGCCTGAGCTACTTGGACGGCGTTTCTGCAAAATTCTCGCATTTCACTGCCTTTAAAACAATATACGGTATTCAGAGAAATAAAGTCAATATGGATTTTTGACTTTGGTTACGGTAGAGTACTGTAATTTTCAAAATTAGCCCCAGCCATTTGAAAATGGGCTATTTTGAAAGTTTATGCCATGCATAATGTTTAACTTAACATTGTAAATTATTTTGATAATTTTTTAAACGTATTAAATTGATTTTTTTCGTGATATTAATCTAATTTTATTTTTTTATCATTTTCCCACTTTAAAAATCGAAATGCGCCGATTTTTGCTTGAAAATCCTTGAAGCCTGACAATCTTTGAAAAATTGGGTCCAAAATCGGGTAAAACGAACATTTTAAAAAACCTTTTATGTCTTTCAATCACTCTCTATGCCTCTTTCTAAACATCTATATACGTCTCTCTCTCTCTCTCTCTCTCTCTCTCTCTCTCTCTCTCTATTTCTCTCTCTCTCTCTCGCTCTCTCTCTATTTGCTCGAAATCGGGAGAATCGAGCTTTTCCAAAAACTTCAAAATCACAATAACTGACTGAAATCGATGAAAATTCACGGTCGATTTTCACCAAAAGTCCCATTTCTGTGTGGTTGTGTCGAAATGTCGCTGGAAGCGGCGTAAACCGGCGTCTACGCCGCGTCTCACGGCCTCCCCCGTATCGCATCAGCGGTTGCCGACCGTCATATCCAGGCTCCCACAACGCAAGGCGGTTTAATTACCCAAGTTTAAGGTACTAAATGCTTCCGACCCTGCGAATGTAGAGGTTGTTGAAATTTTGGAAAGCCCTTCCTTATGGGAGGGCAACAAATTCGAGAAATTGTGGAAATCTGCTCATTTCAAGCTGTAGATTTTCCGATGAAACTCGTTTTTCGCTGACAATGAATGGAATTTTGACGGTTTCAGGTAGTTCCGGCCTATGTGAAAGCCTTTTTTCGTAGAATTCTGAAAATGTCAAAAACTTTTATTTAACGTTTCTTGACCCAAATTGCCAAAGTACCCCGCAAAACTTTGAAAACATGAAAAGTGTGTGAAAAGTTATATAAAAAAAACTTCGTATGGGGACACGTGAGTATCGTTTCGTCTAGTCCGAATAAAGGCAGCCTCAAGTTCTTCTCTCTTCTTTTAAATTCTTTAGCGATCCTTCCTAGGTCTCTTTTTTCGTACCAGTAGCGAAAGGCATGGTTCCCCAGAGGTTGCGAGCCGATTGGGAGTCCATCTGAAAAAGGATTTATGAACATTGATTTTCATGATCTGGTCAAAGGTGAGAAAAGAAAGGCGTGAATTTTTGATCTCTGTGTTTCAAACAATACTGCCTTATGTCAAAAATCAGCCTCTGGCTTTTTGAAAACACACCAGAACAAAAAATGAACACACGCACACATGCACACAAACACACATACACAAATGCACACATGCACACATGCACATACGCACACACGCACACACACCCACGCACACGATTTTTGGATTCTATTGTTTTAAAATATGTAAAACAATGTGTATTATCATAAAAAAGCGTTTTATCCAACTTTTCACCAGGAAATCAAGAATTATAGCATTTTAAAGACAAAAAAATCGAATAAAAAATATTCCGCCAACACCGATTTTCAAATTTGTTTTTTTTTCACGCGCTTATTTGGAATTTTTCGATAAGTTCGGAATCAATTAAAATATCAATGGAAATTCAAAATTTACAAAACCAAAACGTTTTCTTACTGAGGTCAAGGGCTACAACATACAATACATTCAACGCGGTAGCTTCGAAATCGTTAAGTAAAATAGGCCCCGCCCCTTTTTACTCAGCTTGCGATTAACTGATGCGGCTGATATTTTGCATGTAGCACGTGATCATCGTGAGATGTTTGTACAAATCAAATTTAGAAGTTTTTTAAAAGTTTAAATCAAAAAAGTCATTCTTCTAAACTCGATATCTCGTTTTGGGAGCATTTTGTCAGAAGATTTACTATGAAAATTGGATGCCCTACTCCGTTTGGTATTTAAAAAGCAAATGTACGTTTGGTTTTCATAAAAAAAATAATCAAAATTATGTTGCTTGTACTTGCAATGCTCATGTAAGGTTAAAAAATAAACGTGTTGGCCTAGTTTGTAAAACTGAATCACAATTTTCTAGAACAAACTGAAATTTCAATAAACTTCAAATATGCATGACGATATCAGTTACAAAGGTAACTCTTTAAAAAGTTCAGTTAAAACGCACCTGAATCTCTGTGAGTAATCTTTGAGAAAAAAGCTGTTGCGCATGCTGTGGAAGAGCAGCCACAATTCGACGAGTCACCGGAACCCCTGGAAAATTAGGATATTTCATTTGTACATGTGTGAATTGTATGTGCGTGTGCGTGTGCGTGTGCGTGTGCGTTTGTTTTAAAACCTAACTCACCTTCAACAAAAAGAGAAAAAATTTCTTTTTAATTATATTTTTCATGAAGAATTGGGCTGAAATATATGTCCAGCCTGAAAAAAGTTAATTTTTGAAGATCATTTCAAACAAATGGAGGGCTTGAAGTAAGAAAAAGGAATTTCTTCAATTTCGGGGTAAACATGTTATGCAAAAAAGAGGGACGGGAGCAGGGCTGGTAAATTTGAGGGCCGGGCCGGGGCCGATTTTTAAGGCGAGGGCCGGCCCGGGCCGGGCCCAACTTTTCACAGAGCGGGCCGGCCCGGCCCGGCCCTTTGCCATCCCTGGACGAGAGATTTAAAGACAAAGAACTTATGATCGATTGAAGGTCTGGGAAGAAACAACGTCGATGGAGGCAACCCAGCGTTTTAAAAGTGCAAAGTGAGGCGACGGTGGCAGACAGGCAAATCGGGCGAGAGACAAAGAGTGCGCACCGAGTTGTGGCCATCTGGAGGGGGCGGGTGTCCGGTGACTCCGCTAGGAGAGAGTAGAGGGCCCAGATACGGAGGAGAGCCAGAGGAGAGGGGAGAGGTTGCCGCACAGCCGCCTCCCGTCACCCCTTTTTCGAAACTGTTTACCGCACTGGGTCCTGCGGTGCACCAAGAAAATCAATACAGCTCATGATCATGGCCGTCGCCAAATTGGAATCTAGCCAAAAAGCGGCCTTATTGCAGAACCAGGAGGGTACGCGCGCCTACGGCGCGCACCCCTCTGGTCTGCGGCCTGCGGCCGCATCATCGACACGCGGCCTTCGGCCGCTCAATTAGGCGGCCTGCGGCCGCAGATTCATGGCCTACGGCCATTCATTACTCGTCCTTCGGCCGTGAAAATGCCGTGAAGCACGTGAAACTCGGCCTACGGCCGACCTCACCCTCCTCTTGGGGGGAAATGAACGCGTGAACTTCCGCTGATCCACTACACACACACACACAGACACACACGGTAGCGTTTTATTATAAGGGATGCGTGCGTTACTCAGGCGAGAGAGCGTGGAATTAGCGTAGACGCAGAGAAAAGATCGCTTTTTTCGACGGACGACCGTTGGGGAAATGAATTGAAAAATACGAATTTTCAAGTCGATTTTGGCGCGGATACAGCCCTGCCCTTCCCTCCCGTGCGACTCACACCCGTACCAAGTCGGCGACAGCCTTATGACTAAGGGAGCTCTTCCTTTCGGTTTAATTACCCAACCCGGTGCTCCCGCAAGCCACGTGAAATATCCGAAAAATAGCATATTTTGTTGGCAGTTTTGAGCGATTGTTACACTTTCAAGTGATTTTTTAACAAAAATAGTCACCTTCGTTTTTTGATCTTAAGTGCTTATCCGAAGCGAAGTTAAACGTAGATTTTGATTCTGAAACGTATTTTTCCCAATCGAATTAAGTGAAAGGTCGAAAACCTCAAAAAACCTGTTTTTCAGACCGTTTTTTGAGGTTGCCGTTTTACGTAATTAAAATTCTTGATAGGTCTAAAAGTTAAAGTTTTTGGAAATTACCTTTGCTGCAAAATGGTTTTTTTTAAAATTGTAATTTGGACCACTTTGAAAAATTTACCGTACCATTTGGGCACCTACCGTAACCCGGGTCAAAAAATCAATATCGAGCTAGAAGTTTCAACATAAGGTTTTTAGACGATATGAAGATTTTAGACCAATTTCCAGCCAAAGCCGAGACAAATATTTTTAGACTTGTCTGTGACATGCTCGACTTTTATAGAGACGACGTCTTAATCAGAAATGTCAAAACTGTGATGAAATCGTCACAAAATAGCTATATCGTCTTTGAATACGTAGAGTTGGAATTTTAGTACCTCAAACTTGGGTAATTATGCCGAATAAGAGTGTGGTATGCTCTATTATGCACTTTATCCGAAATCGGAAAAATCTTGGGAAACGGAACATCTCCAAACACATTGTCGTTTCTTTTGACGAGATCGCCTTTCCAATTTTCTTCTTGTTCCTATCTTTGGGTAGGGACCGCAAAGGCGGCCTCCGCGCAGGCAGCCCGAAATGCTAAGAAAATATAGTTTGAATGGCCTACGCGCGTATTTTTATGAAATCGTCTATTTTAAAAACGGAATACTAAGTAAAATCACACGACAAAAACGATGGAACAGGTTAAAACACCAAATTCCATCACTGTTGAGCAGAAAAACGCTATTTTCTTCGTTTTATGGCCATAATTTCCAAGTCAGGTCGGGAGCATTCAAGTCATCTTGACTATTATGCTCAGTACTACATTTTACACAAACTAAAATATTAAAATCAAAAATCCATTTTCCCCGAAAAAAGTTGTCGCGATATTTCAACTTTGGCGGCCTATCTTTCGTCAGGGGTAGCAGTTAAGTACCCAAAATTCCTTTAGAAACCTTCTAAATACTGTATACCTTCAAAACAAATAAACAAAACAAGCGGGTAAAGAAGAAAGTTGAAATAAATAGAGTATCACTTTTAGCAAGATTTCAGTTCCCGCCGAAATACGAACAAACCAAGTGCGGAGCACTTAAGAGACAAAATTATTTGGACAAATTAGGTATTTTTCTATATTTTAAGAATAAAAAACGCAATTTCCATCCTCCCCATCGTTCACAATCTTTATTTAAAAATGGAATTTTAATCTTTTTACGGACAACTTTCGCGCTCCACTGCCAAAAGCGCGCTCCATTGTCAATGACCGTATTTTGCCCGAGGCCATTTAAACGTGTATTTTTATCATGTTAGAGGTGATTCTGGTTTCATAAATACGAGAAAAATATGAAAAATCTTTGCAATACGTGAATAATGTCAAAATTTCTCAAAAACAGTGGTTTTACAAACAAGCCACTTTGTCCGTTGTTTAGCAGAAACTGTGCCCTCGCTCAGACAGGCCCATCCCAACCATGGCTCTTATGCAGAAACGAAACAAAATTTCGGCCATTCAAAGCGAGATATCTCGCTTCGTTGTGAATGAAATTTCAAAGTGTTAAAAGAAAAAGTTTAAGTTTGAGTATTATCTGATGGAAAATTGACACTAAAAAGCGGGAAAATAATTTTTAAATCATGGTCTGCTGTCCCTATCTTTGGGCTTTTCTCTTTTGTCCGATTTTCCGATCTTTAACTATTTTTAAGCAAACACATTTATTTAAACAAAATCTGGTTAACAAAAGCAGAAATTCAAGGTACTTGGATTTCCAAGAGATATTGTTCTCAATTCTTGAAATACATCCCTTCGGTGCTTCTTCCAATTTCAGCAAAGACGCAAGAGCAGGGCCAAAATGGAGACGATTTTCCAGCTGGGCCAGAATGCAGGCAGGGGACTCCTAGCAAAAGATAACCGACCCTTTCTCCAGTGTGTAGACGAACCGGAGTAACCATCTGTATTGGTGCCTGAAAGAATAAATTGAAAAAAAGGAAGAAGAGAATCTTACCGAAGATGGAAATTGCTTGAAAGTCGGTGTGTTCTAACCAAGTGCCTCTTCTTCTTCGAGAACTGGGACTTGTTCCCTTTCAATCATCAAAGCATCAACCTCAGCGTCTACTTCGGAGTTGTTGTCGTGAACAGTCTAAATTAAAGGGACCGTCAGGGGCCTTTTGCAAGTTTATTTTATTTGATTATTCATAATTTATTATTTCAGGATTCCATAACCATTTTTTATGCACGTATCCGATAAAAAAGTATTTTAATGATGAATAAGTGAAAAATTTTGTTCCAACGGCTTTCAGCCAACGGCCATACGCAGAGGCGACGTCGTGGTGTTTACAGAAAAGTGTGCGCAAATCGGCAAGCTGGCACTTTGCCAAAGTTTTCTTTGCGGAATATCAAGCCCGGTTTTATTATTTGCTCAAAAATGTGTATTTTAATCATTTTTCGGTTTTAACACTATTTAAAATAAACACACGCTAAATAACTGCCGTAAAATATATGAAAATGCATAAAAATATAGCTGGTAGCCGAGTGGGCTGTGGAAAAAGGCTCTCGGCGGCGTTTCTCGTTCTGTCTGCGTCTCTCAGCGAGAGGTTTGATCCTCGCAGCCGAATCAATTCAACAAATCCCAAAGGAGTAGTCGCGGGCAATCGTAATCGCAGGTAGTGCCGCGTTGGTTTTTATTAACGTGGGGGTACTGTAGCATAAAAAGACCCCTGACAATCCCTTTAAGACTATTACGGACAAGCGGGAGGGCCGCCTTCGGCCTTCGCCTTCGGCGGCCCTCCCGCTGGCCTTGGCGAGTTTGCAAAAGCTAAATTTTTGTTTTTCGGTTGATTAGGCGTAATTGGTTCACGTACGGTGTTCACAAAAGAGAGCTGGGTCAGTGGTCCCCTTCCTTAAAGTGGGGCAGAGGCCGGTGAAACCATCCCTAAAGGTGGGAAAGAGGCCAGTGAGACCATCCCCAAAGGTGGGGGAGCTAATGAGGTAGTGAAATACTTACCTAAGATTAACGTTGAGTAGGACACTCTGCGTGTCTGCCGCTCTCACTGTCTGACTCTGCACCTCAAAAAGAGGGTCAAATTTTCAAATGTTCATTGCTTTACTACGCGCTTATTTTTAATCGATGCCTTCTGATTTTTTGCGTACGTGCTATACTTACTCAGCACTGCTTAAATAAAACAAAAATGGAAAAGAAACAAAAACTTTTTGTTTACAGACAAACGGACAGATGCGAACTATATGTATAGAACTATATGTATAGATTATAATTCCAGTTTAAATCAATAGAAAAATTCTTGCAGATCAGTTCAACCTTTGCAGATGTCTCAAAGTGCGAAAAAGCGTAGAATTTAATGTTGTGCTCAAATTTAATGTTGTGCTCACATGGCTGTGTCATTGTCAGCCGCTTTCTCGGCGGATTATATATTATTAAAACGAAGTCTTAAAGGGGCAGTAAGGAGGGTTTTTCATTTCATTTTCTATCGGATACGGTCGGAAATTATGGGAATAAACTATGCTAAATTGTCTCTCACCCTCCTCATTCTCACAGCTATCTCAATCAATTAGAATGAAATTCGGCTCATTAGTATGTCCTGTAAATGCCGGGCACGTAGGGCGTACTGCCCGTCTACAAATCTGTAGACGGAGACCCGTTTTTGACGACTTTGAAGCGTATTTTCTCGAAAACGGTAAATTTTCGACCAAAAGTCATATATATATATGTGTGAAAAGACTAACGTAGAAAAAGTAAACGATTTGTTGAAATATAGAAAGGACCTTCAATAAAAAGTCTCTATTTCTCTTAATATTTCCAGATCTTAAATAAACAGCAAAAAGAACTTGAGTTTTCATCATGGAAAACGAATCTCCGCCTGTTTTTTCTCATCTAAATCGCCTATGAGATCTATATTTTTTGTTGTTTTCATTACGATACGTATTTATTTTACGGTTTTTTTTGTTGAGGTCGTTAAAACAAAACAGATTGAAGAAGAAATAAACGAATTGTCAAAATTCTCACAAATAGATCACTAACTTTAAAATTGGCAAGATTTCTATTTGCGATAACAACCACAATAATGCAACTAAGGCGGAGATTCGTTTTCCATGATAAAAACTCAAGTTCTTTTTGCTGTTTATTTAAGATCTGGAAATATTAAGAGAAATAGAGACTTTTTATTGAAGGTCCTTTCTACATTTCAACAAATCGTTTACTTTTTCTACGTTAGTCTTTTCACACATATTGTATCTCCTTTCTTTCTTTTATTTAAAAAGACAAATGAAAATGGCCGTTTAAGCGGCCGCAAGCCGCATATTTGAACTGTCAGCTTTTTGAGCACCCGGACGTCTGAGAGATGTGGGGTTTATTGGCCGTTTCAACAAAATCTACCCTAACTAGTAAAATAAATGGAGAAAAAGCAAAAAAGTTGGCAGAAGCAGGAATAGAACCACTGACCTCTCTGATATGAGACCTGGCCTCTAACCAATACAGCACATGACAGCTGTCGGTTTACTGCTCCAAAAAAATGACATAATCGGGTGCAGCAGCGAATCCGACCTTTACGGGGTACTACACGAAAGTAAAGTGGTTGACCTTTAAACAGACAAACAGGGTCAGTTAAGTATATATACTCGAGAATCACTGGAATAGGCACCAAATGCGCCAAAAGTTCACAAAAACTGCTTGTTTCATTAGGTAGATGGAACATTTCTTGGAATATTATTGCATTTCCAGAATGTACGCAAAATTTCACCTAAATATTGAATTTTGGTGCCGTTTCTACAACGGTGAACACCCAAAAACCGTTACCGAAAAATTGCTTACGGCGGCGGCGGCGGCGGACACGACCGGCGCCCATTTTCTTAAATCCCGCAATAACACTGAGGGGATTCAAAGTGGTCAAAATCTACTTTTAAAAAAAGTAATCGACGCGTCTTGAGAAGCTGAAAAAGAATATGGCTGTTAAAAATGCAAAATATTTAAATTTAAGATCACAGGCGCCGAAAACCTTCGAAAAAAGCTTGCAAACGGGGAATTTGAAAACAAATCTACCCAGCGCTTCGCGCTGGGTATAATTTTCATGATCATGATTAGTTTTTTTTTTCATGATAAGTTTTCTCTCCTAATTGAGCCAATGTTGTAAAACCCGCCTGACTGTCCCTTTAAAGGTGTAAAACTTGAGAGAAAATATTGTTGTGTCTGTGTTTACAAATACAAAGTTTCACTTTTTGGGATTTTCTGGGTTTTGCGCGAAAGTGCACAAACATATAGCTGTCGCCAAAACGAAATCATATGCTAATTGCGGAAACATGCAAAACATGCTCTGTCGACGACTGATTAGATTACAAATTTCAATATCAACAGAGGATCACTGGGACATTCTAACGTTTTTGGCATGATTCTAATTTGGCGACAGCTATATCGTTTATTTAGTTTCAGCATTGGCGTATCTTTGACTTTATTTATTTTAAAAAACACCACTTTCTAAAGTTCTTGGCCAATTTCACAAAGATCATAAAATTTACTGGCTAAATCTGAAACGGTCTGCTCTGTAAATAAGCCAACCCCATGAAGGAGAGTAGATATACTTTTAGAAAATTTTTGATTAATTGAGGAAACTTTAATTTTTAGCAAAGTTCTGGCACGCTTTCGCTACGAGACCCATCATATATTGATTATTTTGTTTTGCCTTTGAACGCTCTATCGATTGATACAATTTTTAGATTAATTGAGGAAATTTTAATTTTTAGCAAAGTTCTAGCACGCTTTCGCTGCGAGACCCTAACACGAGGCTATGACCTACTCTTGTATAGGGTAGTAACATATTGAAAGATGAGGTGAAACTATGCCGTTCCAAAAATGTTACAAGTTACAAAAATGTCTCTTAAGAAACGATCTCTGAATGAATCGAGCGGCCCAAGGGAAGCCATTGTCTTAGAAATTAGGTGATAGCAAGGGTGGCTACGGGCCGGGCCGGGCCGGCCCGCTCTCCAAAAATTCACGGCCCGGCCCGCGGCTCGACGTCAAAAATTCCAAAAGTTGAAAAAAAAGTTTTTCACGATTTATGTGCAGGAACTGCGTTTCTATTGTACCTAATGTATAAAACAACTATGGCAAAAAAGTTTTGTCGGCGGGGGATCGAACTGGGGCAACTTTGGATTACCAGTCCGACCTCTTAGCCACTCGGCCATGAAAATCATACAAAATTTATATAGGGTAGTTCGACTCCTCCTTCACACAGTATGTTTTGCACAATTAGAACTATGTTTTGCAACAAACAGAACTTAAAAACAATAACTTTGAAAAGAGTTACATTTAAAAATAGATTTTCAAAAAAAGTTGGGTGATAGTCTCAGAATCTAATGCTAATGCAGAAACGAAACAAATTTTCGGCCATTCAAAGCGAGATATCTCTCTTCGTTGTGAATGAAATTTCAAAGTGTAGAAAGAAAAAGTTTAAGTTAAAGTATTATCTGATGGAAAATTGACTATAAAATGCGAAAAAATAATTTTTTTTTTAAGTTTTACGTCGATATCGATTTTTTGTACTGTATTTTCGTAAAAGTAAGGTAGTGTATTTTCGTAAAAACGGTCAAAATTATTGGAAACAGGGATTTTCCAGTACGTTTATTTTTAGAAACAACCAATCTAATGCTTACAAAGAAATAAGCTTGTGTTCTTCCGCACAGGACCCAAAAACGTCAAAAAGTGAAATGTTGCTTTCGAAAATGCAGTTTTTCCCATTTTTCGACCTTTGACATAAACGTCGCGCAAAAAGTTACTCCAGCCATCGAATTCTACAATTTTTTACGCATTGAAGCATTTACTAAAGTTGAAATTATCTGGGCCCAACATGACGAAAATTGTCTTTGAAAGTAAACTTTCCAATCGATTCGAGAAATTCCACTTATGGTGATCAAAAAAAATGTCCCACAAAATCGACGAAAATGTTTGTGGGTGTGAGTGTGTTATACATGTTTGTGTGTAAGTCGTAAAGTTAAGAGAAAAAACCTACCGAACTTGCAACAACATTCAGCCAATCGTTCTAGACACAATTCACCCCAAACTCATCCAGTTGGTGATGGTCGGAGGAACCGTTAGGTCGGCATCTCGCCTGAAATGACCCCAATAAATTGAAATCCCAGGTAAAAAACGGCGTGTGCGTGTGCGTGTGCGTGTGCGTGTGCGTGTGCGTGTGCGTGTGCGTGTGCGTGTGCGTGTGCGTGTGCGTGTGCGTGTGCGTGTGCGTGTGCGTGTGCGTGTGCGTGTGCGTGTGCGTGTGCGTGTGCGTGTGCGTGTGCGTGTGCGTGTGCGTGTGCGTGTGCGTGTGCTTGAAACAAACAACAAACTCACGTCCCTTAAGGAGACACATTCTTCTTAGCACTACATTATTTGTTGAAAGGGTTGGGGCGGAAATGTATGTCCAGCCTGTAAAAAGACGGAAATTTCTTTGAAAAAATGGCGTTTTAAAGGAAAAAAAAACAGGATTTCATCTGAGTGGGCTCTAAAAGTGGTTTCATAGGAAAGAGGGGACTAGTGAGCTATTTGCCGAACAGTCAAATTTCAAACAAATATAAGCAAAAAACTGGGCTCTATCGATTATGATGGCCAGGTTGGGAAGAAACAACGTCTATGGAAGCAACCCAGCGTTTTAAAAGGGCAAAGTGAGGCGGCGCTGGGAGACAGGCAAATCGGGCGGATGACAAAAAAGGGCAATTGTGGCCATCTGGAGGGGGCGGGTGTCCGGTGACTCAGTGAGGAGAGAGTAGAGGGCCCAGATACGGAGGAGAGCCAGAGGAGAGGGGAGAGGTTGCCGCACAGCCGCCTCCTCTGACCCCTCTTTCGAAACTGTTTACCGCGCTTGGTATGCCGAACCCTCAGCCGCCTGCGGTGCACCAAGAAAATCGATGCACCACATGATCATGACCTTATGATGATGCCGCCACATTTGAAACTTGCCAAAAAGCGGCCTTACCGCAGAATACGAGCGCAACTCAGGCGAGAGAGCGTGCATTTAGCGTAGACGCAGAAAAAATTTCGCTTTTTTCGACGGTTGATTTCGTTTTGGCGACAGCTTTTTGCGCGCCTCTGGCTTTAATCAAAAAGGTCAAACCAGTTATGAAATGGTCACATCATAGCTACATCGTCTTTGAGCACGTAGGGTTGGTGTCTGAGTACGTCAAACTTGGGTAATTAAAGCGAATAAAAGTGTGGTAAGACTTGATTGAACACACTCTATCCTCATTTTTGTTCACTTTAGCGGTCGGTTTCTGGAGCCATCTACTCTCTCTCTCTCTCTCTCTCTCTCTCTCTCTCTCGGCCCTTCTTTAGATGTGTTTACCTTGTTTGTAGTATTCTTTGCCACGTTAATCTTGTCGATGTGCCATTGTCTCCCATATTCGTAAATTGCCTCACAATGTGTGCTGTTTTTTTGTAAATTGGATCATACCAATCGGTTTATCACATCAAGATACCAACCGATGAAATGAGTATTTTCCTTTCTGAGAAGGATTTGCTGGGTTGTTTTTGGCTGAATTACAATTTGCCGACCGCTAAAGTGAACAAAAATGAGGATAGATATAAAAGGAGGATAGCGCTGTTTGCACACTATTTCCGTCTGGGTATCGCACGACTGCTGCATTAAGGCCGTTTTTGGCAGGGTGCTCGTTTGGCGACAGCTATATAATCAAATTGGCCAATACTGGGGGAGGGGGCAAAGCCTCGAACGAGCGGCCGAAGGCCGCGAGGAGCCAGGAGTGAGGATATCCGGAGGCTGCTGGATTTTTCTCAAGGTCAAATCGATAAATTAGCATCTGACGGGCTTCCGCCATTAAAATACAACCATTATGCTAAGAAAAGCGACTTTGACCTCAACTTCCACATTCTCTCTCCCTTCCGGCGGTGGTATACCAGTACCGTAGGCCGAGATTAAGTTCCAAGGTTCCAAGGTATCCATATAGGATTTGTAACCTTAAAGGATTCTAGGATCTGGTCCCGCCGCGATTCGAGTAGATCAGAAAGGGAGCCAGTAGCGGAGGCGCGAGGAAGTGCGCTTTAATAGGAAGGCGCAGAGAAACCAGCCAAAATAACGTCTAGCCAATGTTGCTTTTTTATTTGAATTCAACAGAAAGGCCAATTGTTGTTCGGACACAGACTATAAACAGATTATCGTGAAAATACGCTGAAAATCCGGAAATTCTCGGGTGTTGCTCATATTTTGGGCTAACAATAAGCGCCTCAGGGACCAAGCTTCAATTTCTTTGAAAATTTTTAAAACTTACATATATAAATTCTGTTGAACTGCCACGACGGAAAAGTCATAATAGCTGGAAATGGGCAGGAAATTAGAAAATATTGCAGAAATTGTGGTTTTCACCGGAAAATGTCGCGCGGTAAACGACGTTGAACTGGGGCCAGATGTAGAAATTATCGTGGGATAGGTGGCTGGGGAACTGTGGCGCTGCAAATGCAAATGTGCAGATGCAGATGCACATGTTCTTCGGTTTTTTCGCCCAGCCAATGGCAAGGTCAGCCTCAATCGATAATTAGCATCTGATGCCTGTCCGTCATTAAAATACCACCAATATGCTAACAAAAGCGACTTGGCCCTCAAATCCCCTTCATTCCTTCATTCTCTCTCCCTTCCGGCGGTCGTCTACAAGTCCCGCAGGCCGCGATGAAATCAGATGAACCCAGTTCCAAGGTAACATTCATTCTTTTGTTACCTGATTATGAATGAATTCAGGATGGAACTCAAAAATCGGCTGAAAAGTCGCAGGAGAAATCTCTAGATAAGTCAAATGAGAAGGTTATGAAGCCTATTCCGAAGTTGAGGGAGAGGTACTCCAATGAGAGGGCTACCAAGTCGACTTCTAAGGAGGTTGTGGAGAAGAGTGTTAGTTCTCTCTATCTATCTATCTATCTATCTCTCTCTCTCTCTCTAAGTCTCTTTTACAGAGCACGGAAAAAGTCGATACAGGGAAGTCTGCTCTTCAAAAGGACAGGTCAAGGTCGAATTCTCCCACTCCTGGCACCACTTATAAACAGCAGAAAGTGGGTTTGGGTAGTGTATGGGTAACTTACCCTAACTCAGTCGTCCCCTTACCCTTATCCCTACAAAAGAAAGAGTACTTCGAATGGTACTTACCCCTACCCTACGGCCCCGGGTAGCAGCCACCATACCCACCACAAGAAGACGCCGAGAAGGCGGAGGACCTGTGCTGAGTGAGTGAATTTCTCTGTCTCTGTCTCTGTCTCTGTCTCTGTCTCTGTCTCTGTCTCTGTCTCTGTCTCTGTCTCTGTCTCTGTCTCTGTCTCTGTCTCTGTCTCTGTCTCTGTCTCTGTCTCTGTCTCTGTCTCTGTCTCTGTCTCTGTCTCTGTCTCTGTCTCTGTCTCTGTCTCTGTCTCTGTCTCTGTCTCTGTCTCTGTCTCTGTCTCTGTCTCTGTCTCTGTCTCTGTCTCTGTCTCTGTCTCTGTCTCTGTCTCTGTCTCTGTCTCTGTCTCTGTCTCTGTCTCTGTCTCTGTCTCTGTCTCTGTCTCTGTCTCTGTCTCTGTCTCTGTCTCTGTCTCTGTCTCTGTCTCTGTCTCTGTCTCTGTCTCTGTCTCTGTCTCTGTCTCTGTCTCTGTCTCTGTCTCTGTCTCTGTCTCTGTCTCTGTCTCTGTCTCTGTCTCTGTCTCTGTCTCTGTCTCTGTCTCTGTCTCTGTCTCTGTCTCTGTCTCTGTCTCTGTCTCTGTCTCTGTCTCTGTCTCTGTCTCTGTCTCTGTCTCTGTCTCTGTCTCTGTCTCTGTCTCTGTCTCTGTCTCTGTCTCTGTCTCTGTCTCTGTCTCTGTCTCTGTCTCTGTCTCTGTCTCTGTCTCTGTCTCTGTCTCTGTCTCTGTCTCTGTCTCTGTCTCTGTCTCTGTCTCTGTCTCTGTCTCTGTCTCTGTCTCTGTCTCTGTCTCTGTCTCTGTCTCTGTCTCTGTCTCTGTCTCTGTCTCTGTCTCTGTCTCTGTCTCTGTCTCTGTCTCTGTCTCTGTCTCTGTCTCTGTCTCTGTCTCTGTCTCTGTCTCTGTCTCTGTCTCTGTCTCTGTCTCTGTCTCTGTCTCTGTCTCTGTCTCTGTCTCTGTCTCTGTCTCTGTCTCTGTCTCTGTCTCTGTCTCTGTCTCTGTCTCTGTCTCTGTCTCTGTCTCTGTCTCTGTCTCTGTCTCTGTCTCTGTCTCTGTCTCTGTCTCTGTCTCTGTCTCTGTCTCTGTCTCTGTCTCTGTCTCTGTCTCTGTCTCTGTCTCTGTCTCTGTCTCTGTCTCTGTCTCTGTCTCTGCCTTTGTCTCTGTCTCTGTCTCTGTCTCTGTCTCTGTCTCTGTCTCTGTCTCTGTCTCTGTCTCTGTCTCTGTCTCTGTCTCTGTCTCTGTCTCTGTCTCTGTCTCTGTCTCTATATCTATATCTGTCTCTATATCTATATCTGTCTCTGTCTCTATTTCTATATCTGTCTCCTCTGTATATCTATATCTGTCTCTGTCTCTGTCTCTGTCTCTCTGTCTCTCTGTCTCTCTGTCTCTCTGTCTCTTTGTCTCTCTCTCTAAAACCTTCTTTCAGGAAAACCAAACCCTACGCACAGCTGATTCTCCTCTTCTCCATCTTGGCTAATGCCGTTATCGGCTACTTCGTCATCGACCTAGCTATCAGAGACACTCTCGACGTGGATCACGAATGGAAAATGCTCCCTTTCCCCAAATCGGCTACTTTCAAAAACATCCTCATTACCTCGTCCTCGGAACTTTGCAACGAACTGGCCAAGTGAGGCAAATTCCTAGGCGAAATTTTCGTGTTTCAGGAAATTCTACCTAAAAGAGACGCCGAGAATGAACGTGATGGGTATTTTTATGACTCTCTGCCTGTCCATCGCCGAGCCTCACAATAGTGGACTGGGAGGGCACTCCATTGCACTTTATGCGAATCCGTGAGTTATTTATCCTCCTTGACCTTAGTTTTAGTCCTAACCTTAAACTTATCCTTAGCCTTAACCTTAACCTTAACCTTCACCTTAAACTTATCCTTAGCCTTAACCTTAACCTTCACCTTAAACTTATCCTTAGCCTTAACCTTAACCTTAGCCTCAACCTTAATCCAAAATTTAACCCTAACCCTAACCTTAATATTTCCAGGAATACCAATGAATGTGACCAAACCCAAGGTCACTTCCGTTTTTCTCGAACTCTCGACCCACTAGTCAGCGTTATGCGCACGGAACCGGAAAACGTCGATATCAGTAATTGTCCTTCCAAAATTGAAAAAAAAAACACTTGTTCAGGTTATGCCACTGTAGCTATACCCGGTGAAATTATCAATTTACTTGGGTTGATTCAAATGGGAAATAAAACGCTAGAAACATTCCCCCAGTTGAAGAATATGTTGGATTTTATGGAGAAAGAGGTAATTGGGCCTGCGGGTGTGGTGCGTGTCTATTCAAGAGAGCGACCGCAGGGTTACGGGTTGGCGCGAGTGGCTCAGTGGCTAAGGCAGCGGACTGCAGTTGTAGGGATCACGGGTTCGTGTCCTGCCGCGTGCCTTGCCTTTTGCATGTGATTCTCTGCTCATTATTTCATATTTTTTTCAGGTGCCGGAGCAGGTTCCCCTTCCTCGTGGAATTGCCCTCGGCCTGCAAAGTCCCATGCTCGATTCGGCCTTCATTGCATCGGACAATTTCCAGTTAGTTTCCCTTTGATGACTTCTCGTAAATTAGAGATATAGGGATTTTGTCGATGACATGAAGGAACCTTTCAAGCAAGGTGTGATGTTTTCTTCGAAAAAGAAGGAAAAACTGGAAGTGTTTACACAATTGTTCAATGCTTTCGTGAGCCCAGAAGCCGTGAGAAAAAGGAATATTAAAATGGTAAGAGAGAAGGAGAGACAGAGACAGAGACAGAGACAGAGACAGAGACAGAGACAGAGACAGAGACAGAGACAGAGACAGAGACAGAGACAGAGACAGAGACAGAGACAGAGACAGAGACAGAAACAGAGACAGAGACAGAGACAGAGACAGAGACAGAGACAGAGACAGAGACAGAGACAGAGACAGAGACAGAGACAGAGACAGAGACAGAGACAGAGACAGAGACAGAGACAGAGACAGAGACAGAGACAGAGACAGAGACAGAGACAGAGACAGAGACAGAGACAGAGACAGAGACAGAGACAGAGACAGAGACAGAGACAGAGACAGAGACAGAGACAGAGACAGAGACAGAGACAGAGACAGAGACAGAGACAGAAGGTCTTCATTTTTAGGTTGTTTATAAGTTTGCAAAAACCATAGTATCGTCCGTGTTCTACCATGGAGATGCCTCTCAAGAACAAATGGATATGGAATTAAAAGCCGCTTTGGAAAAGTCCGGCATGGAAAATTCAGGCAAAAATGACGATTTCACTTCGATTCCTGGCAAAATCACCAATATCAACGGCCACTCAGTGTGCACTGTTTGCAAACCTCGTACATCTTCTCTAATTGTCGACTCCCTTAAGAGATACTCAAGTTTGTTATGATTTTCCGAAGTTTATCTAGAAAAATGCTTAGAAAAATTTAAAAATCTCAAAAACGCCACCCAAAATGTGGATTTTTATGTGACGCTATTCGAAGCGGTCGATTCGGCTGTTGCCAGACTCAGAGCAAATAAAGGAATTCCGAAGTGAGACTTTGAATTTCAATTTTTAAAACTGAGATATTCAGATTCGCTGGTTTGGAATTGGACGATCTTGATAAAGAGAAATTGGTGCTGATCTCAAAACTTCAGGAGCACGATGCAGGAAAAGTGGGTTTTGGAGAGAGAGAGAGAGAGAGAGAGAGAGAGAGAGAGAGAAAGAGAGTGTGAGTGAGTGAGTGAGAGATAGAAAATTGAGATGGTTTTCAGCCGAGACCTGGTTTGTCCTACGGCGCTAACGAGTACGCAATCATTAATGTCAAGACTCAAGAGACGATTGTCGGAGTTGGATCTTTAGGATCGAGGTAAGATAAAGATAGAGAGAGAGAGACAGAGACAGAGACAGAGAGATATTTCTCGTTCAGCTGGGGTACCACTCTCTTCGACTCAGAAGACCGCTTCCCTCTGAACAACCTCCTCTCCTTTACCGGTCGCCACTTGCGAGAGTCTGGCTTCATCCACCACACCATTCAGCCTTTAATCGCCTTCAAGGATGGAAAAGTACCCTTTCTTACAAAATGTATAGCTATTCGTATCGGTTTAGATAACTTTGGCCATGGCTGGTGTTGGTGGGACACTTACACGTAGCTTGGACTTTGCCAGAACAATGGCTACGGCTGCCCTGAGGCTGTTCCACAATGTGCCGTTGATTGAGGCCATCACAACTCCTCTCATCTTCCCGACCAACAATCAAATATACTACACTGCCTTGTTTCCGAGTGTGAGTACAGTAATAGTTTAGTGACGCAGCTGAGAAAACAGATCTACTCGATAACTGCGGGACTGGAAGTCTACCTCAGTCAGAGGGGACTACAAATAAGAACGCAGATTCTGTAAAAGCGAATTGCTAAAAAGTTGTTGATGGCCCATCGTTCATGTGCAAGGCTCCGTCACTTGGCTCGCGCGAGACCCCCGCCCTTTGAAAATGCCTAGCGATAGAGCCTAGCGATAGCGATAGGAAGAGCCTAGCGATAGCTCCTCGTATATAAAATTGTCCGTCAAAGTCGTCAAAATTTCAATTAATTTTTGGGGTTTTCAGAAACTAGGTCATGTAAATGTCTCAGAACTCCTTCTAATTTTGTAATTCCGTTTCTTTTTTATGAACTTATATTACAAAGGTAAAAATAATATGACTTTACCCCAAAACCTTCCTCAAATTTTGCAAAAACTTTCGTTTTAATACAAATTTGACTTTGCGGCATAGATTAGGGAAAATGTGTGTTATGGCAACTGACGAATCTTGGTAATTCATAACTGAAATTCATTTGAAAGTCAGTTCGTAGCTTTACAACCTTTAAAACGTTAAATTTGCTCAGAAATTATAAGTGCGTCTATCTTTTTGCACCACCTGCAAATATCTACTTTTATTCAAAATTTGGAAAGAAAACTGTAAGCAGCCAAAATCTAATGGGAGTCTGGCTATAAAGTTTTTGACCATGAGAAATAACATAGTTTCGGTTAGAAGCTTGAAAAATTAAAGAATATTCATTTTCAAATGAAATCGGCAGTGCGTCTATATTTATGCTCCGCACTGTATTTCCCCTCACCAATGAAAGCGTCTCTTTTGTGTGCTTTTTAGCTAGTTAGATGAGTAGATCAATAAAAACTCCGTTGAAACTCGGTGGTTGTAGAATATATTTTCTCAAAAAATTAGAGTATGAATTTTTCAGAAAAAAATCGGAGAAATAATCGAAAAGATAAAGAGGAGCAAGAGACACAAGAACATGACAGTGAGCGAGAGGGACGACTTGGATGTGGTCACACAGCGACTGGACAGAGCTGTCGCTTTGAGCAGCAATGGGAAATGTAAGAGAGAGAGAGAGAGAGAGAGAGAGAGAGAGAGAGAGAGAGAGAAAGAGAGAGAGAGAGAGAGAGAGAGAGAGAGAGAGAGAGAGAGAGAGAGATAGAGAGCAAATTGTTCAATTTCAGCGGCCACCGGATTCTTCTTCGACGACGGAGATATGGAAAATAAGCCCTCCGGCTTTTAGAGTTCCAGAAAGAGATTGAAACTACGATCGATAAATAAACGATTCGGGTTGCAGTATTTTGCTATTCTTTCTTTATTACCGGGAAAATTTTACAAACTCATAAAAAACTGTTTCTTCGGATAAGTGAGGATTCAGTTGAGGTCTCCGGTGTTGGACACGTGGTAGAGCTGGGCGATGAGGGTGACCACACTGGAAAAAAACACGTATTGAGCCCTATTGCCATGGTTTGATGATAATAGCATATTTTACGCGGTGGCTATTCGGCGAACTCGCTTAAATTAGACGAAAGCCGTAAACACTCAAATGCTGCCCTCCAGCGACCACTTCAGCGCCGGAAACGTTTGCAAGTGTGCTTGTTTTCGAAGGAAATAGTTTTGTTTGTCTTTTTTTTTAGTGTACCGTATTTTTTTCACAGCCTGGCGTCAATAGGGCTAAAATGTATTTGAGTATTAATTGTGGTTTAAGTATGTTTCTCAAAAAGAAGGACGGCGGTGTTTCTACGATGCTCAGTCAATTCTTTTGCCGAAAATGTTTTGCAATTTCCGCCTTTTTTACGAGTCAGTTACTGCTCAGAGTTCAACGAAAGCCGAAATACACAAATTCGTAAAACTAATTGACTTAGTTTTAGCCAAGCATGGGCTAAAAGTTTGCCATATATACAGTACGGTCCCTTCTTTTGAAATAAATTCCATATTTTGTGGGTGGCCTACCGTTTTTCATGCCGACGGGGTGTCAATAGGGTCAAAATTACGATATTTGACGCACCCTCCTTTTTGTGTAAAAAACGTCATTTTCACCCTATTGACACCCCGCTGCCATGAAAAACGTGTCGTGTCTCTTTTTTTAAGAGCGAAAGGGTAAGTTAGATGTGGTCCACGGGCCCAGAAGAGCTTGGCAAACTAGTTCCAAGTGCACAGTTTATGATGACGTGGGGTTTCACCTAAAATGTTTCCCTAAAGGGGTATCGCTGGGTCCCCCTAAAACATAGTTCTCACGGGCCGGGCCGACTTGAAAAAAATCCTCGGCTCGTCCACTCGGACCACCCAGTCAAACTGTCACCCACACGACCAAGGTTTGATCCCGGTCGGGAAACTTTATTTTTACTAACTTAAAATTAGTTTAAATGTGTAATAAAAGTATAATGAAAGTGTTTTCGGGGTTTAAAAAAATTGACGTAAGCTAAAATAACGATTTAAAGAATTTTTTTCTCGGCCCGGCCCGTTTTGGCCCGCTGGCCGGCCCGTCATTTGAGAACTATGCCCTAAAAGATAGTTTTGCATTTTTAACGATTTTTTTAAACGTTTTGTAACGAACTCCATATATTTTTCTGGTGGTCGACCGTATTTCGTGCCAGATGGGTGTCAAAAGAACCCAAAAGGTATGAGCCATCGCTGATTGCACCTTTACAGCTTATTTCAGAAAGAAACAACTTGGATCAAAGTGCCCAGGAATTTGCTATAAATATTAAAAGACTAAAGATTGCCCGAGTAGAGCGTGAAATCAACACGCTTGACATTCTTATAATTGAAAGAAGGGTATAAACCTGAACTATGAACATAAGTAATTGAATCCGCCGTCTTGCACATTGCGAAGAACAAAACAAGGCGAGAATGAGATTCCCCCGGGCCACCTCAATTCTTCTCCCTCTCCGGAAATCTTTTAAGCCTTTTTTTTGTCTCATTTTTTTAAAAATCTCAATTTCTGGATGTTTTCAATCAACTTTCCTCCCTTTTGGCCGAGATTGTCCCGCCATATTTTTTGTTCCCATTGCACGTAATTCAAAAATGACGGGTCGGGCGGAGCAATTTTTTAAGCGGCCGGATATTTAAAAAATATTGTATAAATCGGTACAATAATTATTTAAACTGCTTTAAACAACTTAATAATGTTTGTTACTAACATGTAAGTAAAAATTAGTTGTACAAAACACGGCGGGGAGCCGCGGAAATCAGGATGGACCTGACAGCCGGTATTCTCAAGGCCTAGTAACTACGGTATTTTTAAATTAAAATTGCAAAAAGCATGCAGTTCTACGCGCCGCCCGGCGTGTTTTAACGCCGCTTCAAACGGGGCCTTTAGAAACTGTACACCCTGGTACACCCTATAATTATAAATACCGTAGTCACTAGGACACGGGGAAAGCGGCCGGCAGGGCCGTTCCGATTTCCGCGGGGCCACTCGCTCGACTCACCGTGCAAAAAAGATTGTCACCGACCGGGATAGAACCATGGTCGTATGGGTGGCAATCAAACTGGGTGGTTCAAGGGAAACGGGCCGGGCCGGCCAAAATTTTCCAAATGGGCTGGCGATCCCAACAATTGCAGAAACCGTTCGTTCCACCACGTGTTCTGGCGCGATTTCCCCTTTTCCCGACCAAAAACCACCCACGAACCTGGCTCCGGCGATCAGTCCGGCGGGCATGAACTTGTGCGAGCGGGCGAAGCGCTGTCCCATCACGTAGCCCAAGAGACCGGCAACACCTGCAAAGGACGAGAATTTGAGGAAGGGACATTGATTTTTTTCGTGCTTTCCTGCACTTTTCAACGTGATGGGATCCCGAGAGACGAGGGAGGGACAAAGCCTTTGATCCCCCAGTTCCGGCGCCTCCTTTCATTTTACTCTCATTTTCCAACAGAAAATGCCTCACCTGCGACGACGAGGGTCTTGTAGGGGATCTTGAAGTAGGTGGCCGCGGCGACGACCAGGGCTGAACCACCTCCGGCCACCAGGGAAGCGTTGGAACCTGGAAAATAAGTGTAATATGGTTTTCAACGGCTTATTTTGAATTTTATGATTATTCGATTCCATATAACCAACTTTAATTCGATTTACCTAAAAAATACATAATGCGATCGTTTAAAACGTAAATAATTTTTTCCCAATGCGCTCCACAGTACGTTTTTTCAAAGGCGATCTCCGATTGCCCGTTGTTTACAAGGCTCAGACTCCATACTAACGGTGGGGGTTGCTGGGATCCCAGCGTGGTTCTCACGGGCCGGGCTGGACAAACCGGACGATTTTGGTCGGGTCCCCCCCTTAGACCCATCCAAGCATGGAAAATTTGGGGGCGGACCGAGAAAATTTTTGAGACCACGTCCGCCCGAATTTTTTTTGTTATTTGCGATTTTTACATTTGAAATGAGGCATAAATGTTTTGTCGGGCCTGGGCCGGGCCGAGAAAAAATATGGGAACGGGTCCAGGCCGGGTGAAAAAATTGGGCCGGGCCGAAAATTTTTTTCTCGTTTTCTTTGATTTTCACATTGAAAAAAGGCTTAAATTTTTGGTTGAGTCGGGCTGGCCCGGACCAGGTCGGGCCGGGCCGTGAAAATTTTTGGAGCGGGCCGGCCCGTTACCATGCTTGCTTCCCACCCCTCACGACTTCGATGGCGATCGGTGAACTTTTTTTCTCTCGATATTTTTGGAACAACTAATATTGATTTATACGTTCACAACAAGCACAACTAACATATTTAGAGCAATTGTAAAAATGATTGTATCGATTTATACACTAGTTTTGTCGCCATATCAGTTCGGGCCGAGGCCCCAAAAATCCCTCGGCCCGACTCCTTGACATACGAAATATGACACTCTGTGGTAAACAAGAGCGAAGATTTTAAGGTTCTTTGTCGAGAAATAACACAAAGATTGTGCTTTTAAGTATAAAGTACACGCATAATTCCGGTTTTCTTTAAAATAGCACAAGTCGTTTTTAGACAATGGTGTACTTTTTATTCAAAGGCACAGCAACTATTACAAAGTCCACGGTTTTCTAAACGTTGCGGGTGGCCCCTACTTTTTTGTTATAATCGGGACCTTCACTGTTTTTTACATGTTGCGGACGCCCTCCTTTAATTTTGATTTTTATTGAAAAATTCCACCAACCAGCCTTGAAGAATCCGATGGCTCCTCCGGCGGCGAGGAGACCGGCGTAGAGGAAGTTCAGCTGATCCAGCGACATTCTGAAGCATTTTGTTGCGTTTATTTACGCGAGAGAAAAAAAACGAAGAAAATGAGATCTGCACATGGGATTTAATTGGCTTTGCAAGAAGTGGCATTCGACAAACGGTTGTCATTTTTGAGCCAAGATTTCGCTGTTGAGGAGACCTTATCGTGCTATTATATCGCTGTAAAAAATATCAACGTGCCATTATTTGTATGTGCAACAGCGAGATTAACCTGTTTACATAGCGCGCACTGTTTACAAAACTGACCGCATTCGCAAAAAAAATCCGTTTAATATCGCACAAAAAAACAAGAAAAATCAATAAATCGTGATTATAGGATTGCTGAACCTCAGCCCAGGGACCTTTTTGACCTAGTGACCTATAAATTTGAACAAAAAAGCTCAGTTGATCGATTCCCCTAGGCGTTTTTTGTTGCTTTTATTTGTATTATTTTCCTTTTAATTTTCATTGTTGATCAAATTTCAATTCGATTTCAGCAAACATTTATTTCTTCATTTCTTTATTTAACACTTAACAGTGTCAGTTGGTCCCGCAGCGACTGAAAATTGTGCACTTTGTTTACAAAACGTCTGCATTTCTTTGTGTAACTCTTTTGCATGTCCATTAAAACAAAAAATTAGATAAATGACTAGCCAAAGCATACACAATGAATCGATTTTTAAAGGTAGAGCGTAGGCCCCACAGCGAACGAAAACTTGCTTCGTAGGTCAAATGAAAAGTCAATAATCGACTGCATTAGATTGGAGCGCAATTTCGATTAACCATGTTGACCTTTAAGCGAATGGTCGTTTGATCGCGTCACCCCCCATTTTTTCTGTTTATTTTGTGCTTTCCCCCCACAATGATATGGTCTTATCCCATAAATTACAGCATTTTTGATAAGAATTTACTAAATTATAAAGAAAAGTAGTCATTTTTAGTCGGTTGCCCCGGTGTTGCCTAAAAACGTGCAATCCGTGAACCGGCCAAAAGTGTAACAGCAGCCGATGGACTCCAATTCGCTATCGAATCTTTGCTTCTTGTCGCAATCAATTTTCTTTGCAACCTATGCATGTAAACAAAGAAACCCTGATAACACAGCGAAACTTTGGACCATCTAATAATAAATTGTTTTTTGTGTGGTTGATCTTCTGAATTCCGGTTCCAAAGGGGAAGGTTGTCTCCGACGCTTTCATTAATCTCCACGTGGTTCCGCGTCTATCGCTGCAGCGGTCAACTCGAGCATTCCAATGTTTCGCTGTCGAATATCGAATGTGCCAATATTTCGCTGTCGAATATCGAATGTGCCAATATTTCTCTGGATAGCCCAATTGTGCCATTGTTTCGCTGTCAAAAAAGCATATTTTCTTATGTCAAAGATCACTTTTATCGCGACAGTGTCATTTTCTGTGTTAAAAGGGCGTGAACGCGTCATTATTTCGCTGTCAAAGAGAATCGTAATGTCCCATTGTTTTTCTGTCGAAAATCGTTCAAAAGTGCCATTATTTCTGTGTCAAATAGCATTTGTTCATATAGTAAAAATCACTTTTATGTCGAAAAGCTGCTGATTTTTCTGTTAATCGTGCCATTATTTCGCTGTCAACAAGAATTGTAACGTCACGTTGTTTCGCTGTTAGCTACGATCCAGAATTACTTTATGAATGTGTCATTATTTCTGCGGAAGCCGACGTAACTTAGTCCTTTAATTGTCATAACGTGCCAAAATTTATCTGTAGACTGTAATTTCAGCGTTCCATTGTTTGTCTGTTGAATATCATCGTAACGTTCCATTATTTCTCTGTCAAAGATCGCATTAATTGAAAATTCTAAAAGCACTTTCAGGTAATTGCCACCATGGGTCCGCCGGTCGGTGTTCCCCAGCGAAAAATGACCTACTACCCTCTGAAACCGGCAGGACATACGCACGGTGAGTTTTTACATATTTTTAATTAAATTATGTTACATTTAAATTCTTTTAACTATACATTGCTATAATTACTTCTATTTGTTAAAAATAAGCAAATAATCACGGTTTCCGGGAGGTTCTGGAACAAAAACCGGGGTGCGTGACAAAGAAAGAGCGGCATTACCCCTTCTTATCAGCGCCGACCCCACGTTTCACGAATGGCACGTCATCACAGCGATTTTTCTCTCTCCAGACCAATTGTAGCCAATTTTTTGCCGGAAAATTACTTGAATCTTCGAGAAATGGCTTTACACTTATCCATTTTCTGATAAATTCGGCTAATTTTCGCATTTTTATATTCGCCATTTACTATTCTACTAATTTTAATTAAATATATAGGCGAAAAATGATAAAAACGATGGTAAAAATCGATTTTTAAATTTAAAAAATGTTAAAAGGTACGGTAACTCGTGGTACTGAAAATAGCGTACGCGCCAAAATTTGCTGCGTACATTGTTTTGACTTTCACGTGATACCGTAAACATTTGCGCAAATTGATCAGTTTTTCACTCGTTCTCCGAATTTGTGTACTTTTAATTTGTTATTTTCTTGGGTTTGCGAAGTACTCGTTATTTTAAAATATTTAATTTCAAAGTAGAACTCTATTTTCTAGGGTTTAATAGCGATTTTGCTAGAAAAAGCGAAAAAAAGGTGGAAAATTGAGCTTTTTATTGGCACGAAGTGAGTTTTTGCTCGTTCACCTCTAAGTACGTAATTTTCCGTCGTCCTTGTCACACATGACTTCTGAAAACGACCATTTTTCAAAAACCTGTCCTTTTCAGTCACTATTTCAAGTTTTCAGCCCCATTTGGCGGTATTTTCTCAGTTTATCCCCAATAGTTTGGTCAAAACTTTTTTTTCTGCGTGCTTTGACCACTGCTCTCGCCTGTTGACTCATAATCGCTCTCGGAACCCGGCACCGGCGTTGTTTTCGTCTTCCTTCCCCCGTAAAACCAGTCTCCCCTTCCCTTTCTTCGAATCTCCCACTGTTTCTTCTTTAAAATCGCTGCCGAATGCGGGATTTATCATCATTTTCAGGTAGAAGGGCCGACTTGTGCCCACGGGATGTTGTTAGGTTCGTTTTTATTCGAACATTGTCGCGAAAATGCGATAAAATTGACTTTCAAAAGTGTAAAAATCGATAATTCCCCGGCAATTTTAATTTCTTAATTGTCTAACTATCGATTTCTTCTAGATAATGAACAAGTGAGGGTGCCGAACGTCATCGCCCTCGTCGGTCTGCCGGCGCGCGGAAAGACGTACATTTCGCACAAGTTGTGCCGCTACCTTAATTGGATTGGGATAAAAACCAAGGGTAGGTCTTCAATTGTTTTTTTAGAACATTTAGTTTTTAAAAATGGTTAAAATTGTCCAATTTTAGCGTTCAATGTCGGCGAGTACCGTAGGAAGGCGTGTAACCTGGAGGAGGAAGGCGAGTACCAGTTCTTCAGCCCCTACAATGCCAAGGGAACCAAGATCAGGGAGTGAGTTTTTGTTGTCTTTAGCGTTTTCGACTTTTCGGGCCGGCCCGGTGATTTCTTGCTTGCCGGCCCGGCTTCACAGATTCTCCAATTATGCTGTGAACTGTACAACCAGGGTTTGATTCTAGCCATGGTTCTGGTTTTGACGGAGTTCAAGCAGCTTCATGTCGCTTTTGACGAAATGTAGGAAGTTCGTGTAAAGCGGTGTAAACGCACCCTATCGCCGCTTTTGTGAGCTCCAGGCAGCCTCAGGCCGCTTTTGAAAAAAAATAAAATAAACGGGGTCTCGTGCCGCTGTTGGCGGATTCGATGTAGCCCTAGGTCGCATTTGACGTAATTTAGGCAGCCTCAGGTCGCTTTCGATGAAATATAGGTGCCTCAGGCCGCTTTTGACGGCACTAGACAGCCTCGGGCCGTTTGACACAAAACCCATGCAGCTCCGTGACGTTTGTGGCGGCTCTCACGCGCCATAATGTCGTTTTTGATAAAATGTGGGCAACCTCAAGGTGCTTTTGACAACTTTTGGGCAACCTCTTGCCGCTTTTGACAAAACGCAGGCAGCAATAGGCCGCTTTTTACCAAAAGTAGGTGAAAAAAAGACTAAGGCGGTTAAAAAAAGTTTAAAAAATCCCAGAAACCTGTACAATAGCGAAATTCAGATCGCCTAACACAGCATGGCAAAAAAAAATTGCGATGTTTCGGGCTGGGCCGAGAAAATTTGAAATTCGGACCGGCCCGCCGTTATGGTAGCTGCACAAGTCTATTTAGGGCACGTATCATTACTGTCCTGTCGTTACATCCATTTTCTATCGGTTACACCACTGGTCGAGATTCATTTTTAAAGGTCTAGCTGCTTTATGGTCCCATAACGATTGTTCAAAATTTAAATTCTTAAAATAACTGCGCTCTTTTGATAAACCTCTCAACCCATGCAACGTTATCACTAAAAATCGAAGAAATCTGGGTGTTTAGCGCGCCGCGACGCGTTGTTTCCCGACCGGTTCAATCCAAGGCACGTACGCTGCGGTTAAAATGTTTTCATAACAACACATAACGAATATTTTCAATCCAATTTCAGTGATTGTGCCCGCCTGGCCATCGACGACATGGGGCGTTACTTGGACAGCAAGGAGGGAGAAGTAGCTGTGAGTTTCTTTTTTTAAAAGTTTTGTTTTGGTTTGAAATTGATTGACTTTTTTAATACAATTTTTCACAATTTCAGATCCTCGACGCCACCAACACGACCAGGGAGCGGAGGAAAATGCTGATCGACTACTGCCGCAGGCCCGGGCGGGACCCCGCTTTCCGAGTTTTCTTCATCGAGAGCATCTGCGACGACCCGGAGATTATCAATTCCAACATTACTGTACGTTATTTTTAATATTAATCTTTTTTTTGTTTTAAAGATCTATTTTTGACATTTTAGGAAGTGAAGCTTAACTCGCCAGACTACAAGGGAATTATGTCGCAAGAGGAGGCTAAGGAAGACTTTATGAAGCGCATTGAGAACTACAAACTACAGTACCAGCCGTTGGATGAGGAACTCGATGACGATTATTCCTTTATTAAGGTGTGTTATGGAGCAACAGAGCAATTTTGGCACATGGGTTGTCTAAATACACGGTTTCAACGTTACGTTTCGCGCGGGGTTTTCACGGGCCGGTCATTTTCAAATTTTGGTCGGCTCGTTTACCCTGGACCACCCAATCAGATTGCCACCCACACGACCAGGGTTCGATCCCGGTGTGTGACATTATTTTTTGTACAACCAATATTGACTTATATGTCAGTAACAAATACTATTACGGTATTTAAAACAGTTTAAAAAACTATTGCGCCGATTTATACTCAAATTAAAAATTTGATTTTCAAAAACGGGCCGGCCGGGCCGGGTCGCCCGAAAAAATCTGTCGGCCCGGGCCGGCCCGTCGTTTGAGAACCCCGGTTTCGCGCTACTACCAGCTCTGGTTGAAATTTAGCAGTTTTTAACCAAATGCAGCACGGTTACCGTGGAAAGCGGCATACTGCTGCCTAGATTTTGTTTAAAACGAGCTGATGCTCTGCATTTTGTCAATAGGCCTAAATCTACCTGATTTTCGTTAAAAACGACCTGAGGCTGCCCACATTCCGACAAAGGGGTCTGACTTCGACTAGATTGCGTTAAAAGCGGCCTGAGGTTGACATGTTTTTATCAAAAGCGGTCTGGGGCTGCCTAGCTTTCTTCAAAATCGCCCTTAGGCTGCTTGGATTTCGTCGAAAGCGGCCTCAGGCTGCCTACATTTTTGTCACATGCGGCGTGAGGCTGTGTTTTGTTGAAAGCCAGTGACAATTCCGTCGTAAATGGCCTGCGCATAACTGAATTCCGTCAAAAGCGACCTGATACTGTATAATTGCCTGCAAAAGCGACCTATCTTTGATCCAAACCGGCCTGAGGCTGTCTGAGTCCAAAAGCGGCTTTTTCTACCTTGGTTCTATCAAAGGCGGCCTATGGATGACGAAATGCCGCCAGAAGCGGCCAGATCCTATCTGCATTTAGTCAAAAGCGACCTTGTTTAAAGCCTTCCCCTTTCCGGCTTTGCTCAATCAGCCTTAGGCTGGTTTCTGTCGCAAGCGGTAGACAATCATGTATCGAATTTTATGCGTTTTTGTTTATTTTTTTGACGTTTACATTTAAAAATTTTCCATTTCCAGGTCCTGAACGCGGGTAAATCCTTCTACGTGCACAATGTCCACGGCCACGTGCAGAGTCGTGTCGTCTACTTTCTCATGAATATCCACCTTCTACCTCGCAGCATCTACCTCACTAGGGTAAGTCTTTTTTCTTTTTTTTTGTTCTTTTTAATGCATTTTTTTTTCATATTAAAACTCACAAATTTATAAAAATGGAGTGTTTTCAGCACGGAGAGAGTGAGTACAACCGCATTGGCCGTCTTGGAGGCGACAGTCCTTTGAGCGAGAATGGACTGCAGTACGCCCAGAAGCTGAAGGAGTACTTCAAGGTACGTTTATCTCTCTCTCTCTCTCTCTCTCTCTCTCTCTCTCTCTCTCTCTCTCTCAATTCCCCTATTTTCAGAAGGAAAACATCAACGAGTTGAGGATCTGGTCTTCTCAGAAGATCCGCGCCGCCCAGACCGCCTCCCACATGCGCGACCTGGCCGCCCACGTGGAGTACTGGAAAGTTCTCGACGAAATCGACGCGGTCATTTATTTTCGTTTTAAACTTTTATTTAAAATTGTATTTTAGGGAATCTGTGAGGGATTGACTTACGAAGATTTCGAGGCCAGGTACCCGAAGCAGTTTGCCGAGAGGGACAAGGACAAGTACCACTACAGATACCCCAATGGAGAGGTGAGAATGCGAAAAAAAAAATTGATGAATGACGCTATTAATAACATATTTCTGGGTGGTCTTTACATAAATTTTTGGCACTCTGGTGTCAGTATGGCCAAATGACACTAGTCAACTGCCACCCGGGTGTCACAATGCTGCTTACCCAGGTGGAAATAACGCCAAAATAGCAATATTTCTTTGCCTTGCTTGGCGGCTCACATAAATTCCTCGCACCTGGGTGTCAGTATGGCCGAATGGCTTTAGTCACCTGCCACCCGGGTGTCAGTAGCTCTACAAGGTCGTCGTTCTTTCTCAACATTCTGTATTATTCGCAATGACTCCTGGCTTCCGGTTGACTGTATGGGTAGTCTGGTGGTATTGCCACCCCCTTGTCAGAGTGCGAATTACATCAGCGATTTCAAATGACGGTATTGGTATTATTGTTCTGGGTGGGTCAGTGTTTAAAAAGGCTATTTGTAACAATTTTCGGGGGTGTTCTGCTAGCTTGCCGTCCACCTGGGTGCAAAAAAACCGGAACTGACGTCATTGGCTGGAAATCAGTGGGTGGTCTGCTGTAAATCCTGTCACCCGGATGTTGAAATTGTCCGGAATGGCGTTTTCCGTGGTCTCCAGTCTAAACCTGGTGCGCTGCAATTTCATTATATTGTCTGCAGTAATTGCAATTTTATCGGCGACATGGCTTTTGACTCCTCACCCGGGGGCAATAAAACTTAAAAATAGCTATTTATAGTCATTTCCTTCGGCTTTCTAACCGACAGGTGTCAATATGTCATCATTCTCCAAAGTTTCTGAGCGGTCGTCTATTCCACCTGGCAGCTTACTGTTAGTTTGATTCCGAATGTCGCCATTTCTCGAAAATTTACGTGTGGTTCACAGTAATTTCTGTCACCTGGTTGTCAAAAGAACCTGTGGCCCATGGCTTGACAGGGATCATTTTGTGGGGGTTGATTCTTCATCCCTCCAGACGGGGTTCTCAAATGACGGGCCGGGCCGAAGGATTTTTAGTTTTTAGGGGCGGCCCGGCCCGGTCGGCCTGGGTATGAGAAATTAAATTTTAATTTTTGTATAAATCGGTACAATAATTTTTTAAACTGTTTTAAATTACTTAATAATGTTTGTTACTAACATTTAAGTCAATATTAGCTGTACAAAAAAGAATGTCACCGACCGGGATCGAACCCTGGTCGTGTGGGTGGCAATCTGACTGGGTGGTCCAGGGTAAAAGGGGCCGACCAGGGCCGCCCGGGCCGGGCCGACCAAAATTTTCCAAATGACCCGGCCCGTGAGAACCCCGCCTCCAGATGGCGCGGCGGAGGCTACGTAAGCCCCACTTAAATTTTTTGTTACCACTTTTAACAAAACGCCGAAATGCGTAGGTTGCGTAAGCACCACACTTCCACCTGTGCTGTGGCCACATTACCCATTGGCACCAATTCAGGGTGGTCTTGACGTCAATTATATTAAGTTTCTGGGTGGTCCTGCAACCCGACTGTCAATAGGATATTAATTTTTCTCCCTTCAGAGCTACGAAGACCTCGTCGCCCGTCTGGAGCCCGTCATCATGGAACTGGAGCGTCAGTCCAACGTCCTCGTCGTGTCTCATCAGGTTTCATTCTCTAATTATCCTTCTTTACTTTTAAATAGGCCGTTCTCCGCTGCATCCTGGCCTACTTCACGAATAAGAACCGCGACGACCTGCCCTACCTGAAGGTCCCTCTGCACACCGTGATCAAACTCACGCCGAAGGCCTACTCCTGCGAGGTGGAGATGTTCAAATTCGACATTGAGGCTGTGAACACGTATAGAGAGAAGCCCAGCGCGGTGAGTAAATTTATAATCAAATATTTTCCCGTTTGAAAATGTGGTTTTCGTGGCGATATCATGGTTATCCCGCGTATAGATGTGCCTTTAAAAATACTTTTCGTGGCAGAAACCTGAAACGTGGTGCGTGCAGGCGGGGTCCTTAACGGGCCTGCCCATGAAAACAGGTTTTTCACTTTTTGTTGCTTTTGAAAAGAAAAGAATAGGAAGGATAAAATTGCGCGTTATTTGATGTTTTCAAACAAACAGGAGAGCCGTACGTACGGGCCGCGGGCTCTCCTGACAACAGTTTTAAAGTACACATTCTTTTTTCGGAACCAAAAATGGTTTGGACAAAGTTAAGCCAGAATAAACCTGTTTTCAAGGGTCGGTCTGTTGAGAACACCGCGGGCGGGATTTTGGCTTTGGAGGATTTCTTACCATGGTGGTCTTGTAAAAATGGGGGGGGGGGGGGTATGTTTTGGGGTCCCCCAGCTTTTGCGGTTTTAAAAAAATCTTTTTCAATCCGACCTTTAACCGAATTCGGATTTTAGTTTGTAAAGCATTGGAGTTGATTAAAATTGTCGCAAGCGATATGTGGGGATCGCGCGCATAAAAAGCCCACAGGTGCCCATACATATTCGACATCGCGCTAGCCCCCCAACTTAGAAATTCGGCTTGGCGCGACCCCCTCAACCGAAAGTTACGGTCGATGTTTTTCTATTCTACCTCTAAAGATAAATGGGAATTCATTGTTGTCAAAAGTCACGTTCCCCACGGGGATCCTTGGTATGCGGCCTGAGGCTGCCCTTGTTATTGTAAAAGCGGCCATAGGTTGCCTGGGTTTCCTTTCGCGCGGCTTGAGATTCTCAGGCTGGCGTGACTCTCTCAAGTATAATATGGGTCCATGTTTTGTTTAACGCTCAAACCTCTTTAAAAACTAACCAAGATTTCTTTTTGCGACGGGACTTTCTGTTAAACAGTCCTTTAAAATTCTGTTCCCACAGACCATAAAAGTGCAACAGCAAACCTAGGTAGTTATTTTTCCATAGCTTTCTATTATGCAAATCCGTTCAGCCCGGCGAGACAGACAGTATTGGCCTGTGCCACTCTCCCTGGTAAGTTTTTTCGGCGTGTGTGAAGCATGTTTCGCTTAGTTTTTGCCTTTTCTATTATTTTCCTTAAAACTCCGCTATTTTCATCAGAAAATCGTTTATTTTCAGATCAACAACGGGGAAGGAGCCTCTGCGTCGCTACCTGTACATAACTAGACCCCTCGTTTTGTTTTTATTTTTTATTGTAATTACTCTGTTAGTCCTTTAAACCACCCGCCACCCTTGATTACGGTGTTTTTACAGCAGATTTTATGCATTTCAGAGTTCTACGGATATAAAGATTGCCAAATTTACTTTGTGTTAATTGATTGGTCATGGGAGTTTGAACTGAGACATACCTTTAAAAATCGATTGGGTTACTGTAACTCCACGTGACAGGTAGCTGCTGTCTCACGGGTTCCGCTGCAGTCGCCGATGAACAATGAATGGGTTAGTTTGTAAAAATATATTTAGTTTTATTTCAAATTAATAAAAGAGCTAAGGGGTGTTCTTTTGGTCCTGCGACGAGATTGCAGCAATAGGGCATTTTTGGGGGGCTATTGTAAATTTTTTTTTTTTGGAAAATTCAAACTGGGTGTTGAGTCACGAATGACGCCATGGTTCTTTATTTCCTTGTGGTCTTGAGTAATTTATAGTTGGTTAATTTTCCTTCTGCCACCCGTGTGTCTGGTTCCTAATCGTTGTTCACGGCCTTTCCAAATGGGAACTCGGGTCACGTCAAAAACGGAAGTGGAACGTTGACAAGCCCCGCCCCATTTTCTGCATCTGGACAATGAGTCCCGCCACGAAAGGAGATGATAAACAACCGTTGAGTTGCAAAAAACCGCGCATTTGATAGTCTTGGCACCTTGCCAATGCATTCGTGGCGGGACCACGGTTTGGAATGGGCCGTGCCAACGGCCGCTTTTTTGCATGTTGGAGTTCCTTCAAACGTTAAGGATGGAAAGGCCGTGTGTTTAGTCGCAAGCTATCTTCTCAATGCTTGACACTTCTCCACCAGGAAGCTAGCTGTCACTAATATCCCTAATGTCGTCAATTTGCTCAATTCAAATACGATCCGAAGCCGAACTATGGACCTAGATTAAAGGATAGGGATACCGTTGAGCTTTCATGGGAATCTAAGCGCGCTTCGGGCCCATTACATACAATTCGTGCCTAAATTTGTCTGTTTTTTTATTGTCTAGACCCTTTATTGAATGGAATCTGTTCCAATTTTAAAACAGTGCTGAAGTACTCCACAGCTCGCCGGAGTTGGCGCTTTCAATGTGTCCGGTGTTTAACAAAATCTGTGGAAAATTCTGTGCACCGTTTGCATGCCGATCTCCGCATGCTTGCAACGTGCGCACAGAATTTTTATTGTCAATAATTTGAATTTTGGCCCTTTTGTACTGTAACGGCTCGGGACCCAACGCCTTCGCTACGAGACCCAACTTCTGAGAAGCACATTTTTTTCCCGACTCTAGTTCTCCGTCATTTTTAGATGAAAATTATCTTTAAAAACATGAAAAAGTAGCTAATAAATTGAATTTCCCGAGGAAATTTTCCTGAACAACACAAAAGTTGCTCCGGTGAGATATGAAGTTTTACGTGTATTTCTTTTTATAGGATGACTTTTGAGAACCCGAAAAATTCCCTCCGAAAGTTCAATATATCAGCTACTGTTTCGACTTTAAAACACAGAAAAATATGTAATATGCGCAACTCGCTAGAGTCGGAAAATTTCATTTGCTGTCCGATGTTTAGCAGCCGGTCGTTTTCAAAGCGCCCACGGTTTCCATTGGGCGGCGAGCTTTGACTCAAGTGGCAACAATGTTTTTTTTTCACTTTTTCTGAAATGTTCAGCAGGCGAAAACCCGCCAAGATGTCATTTATATAAACTGTATACAGCAATTTGTGTCACCCCGAAAGGAATTTATCCACTTGAATCCAGTAACGTTGGAAATTTTCTTTAATGACTCATTCTCATAGTTTTCAATTTATGACTATGACTTTCCACTCCGTGTGACCCGGACGGCATAGTTTGTAAAGGACAGGAAAAGTTCTGGATAAAATGGGTCCTGACGCGAAGTTTCAGGCCCCACGGCAACAGGCTGGCCCGCACGCAAAATTTTTTTTCCGGTTCTATATTTTGCCATGCTTGGTTTTCATTAGTGCTTCCAAATATCAACAGCGAATACTGGGACATCGTGTTGAACCTGTTATATCATGGTTCTCCGTGGCTTTGCTAATCACGTACCACATATATGTGCACAGCTCCGTCGCGTGGGTCGTGGCGAGACCCCGCCCTTTAAAAATGGTCTATGGAGGAACTTTCCGATACCTCCCTCGTAAATAAAATTCTTCTTGGCGAGACCCCCGATCCGTCAAAGTCAGGCTGACGCCCATGTATGATTCACCATACTTGTAATGGGGTGAAATTCCGTTTCCGCTTGGGGAAGTTTTCGGATAAATAATGGCTACGGTTAAAAATAGCTGTAAAAGCGTTAAAGTTTGCTACGTTAAATCGCGTAAACGTTTGCTTTTCAAAAATCTGACATACCCATTTCCTTTCCAGTCCCCCACGGTACCGGCGGTGCTGCGAGAGCGCTACTCCTGGCGTCTCCACGGCGAGGAGGTCGAAGTCGAAGGTAATCGTTTCATTATTTCGGCCAGATTCACTCCTTTCCAGATTCAAAAATAGCATTCATGTCCCAGTTGGGGAAGGTCCCGGGACGCGTTTTCGTAACAAAGTACCGCCTCCGCTTCGAAGGAAATGAACCGTCGCAGGTAGGATTTTGAGGATTTTCGCTTTCTTTTCAATTCCTTGTTTTGGAAAAAGGGGTTTTTAGTTGTGCGTGTTCGACGTGCCGTTGGGCTGCATTGCCAAGGTGGAGAAGATCGGCCGCTCGAAAGTTACCATGCCCGGAGCTGAGGAATTTTACGGCTTGCTCATCGGTTGTAAGGTTGGTTAGAGACGCAGAGAAAATGTGTGAAATGTTTAGAGACGCAAAGAAAGAGGGGTAATGGTCAGAGATGCAGAGAAAGGGGGATTGGGTTAGAAACGCAGGGAAATACATCAAATGGTTCGGGACGCAAGAACCGGGGAGATGGGTATAGACGCAGAGAAAGAACTATTATTTGAGACGCAGAAATATTGGGAGGTGGTTGGTGACGCTGAGAAAAAGTGCACTTGGATAGAGGCGCAGAAAACACAGGTGGTTAGCATACCTGGCCAACCTCCGCGAATCGCGGAGGTGGGGGGCGTCGCAATTTGACTTTTACCCAATTTTTGTAAAGGGAGGGATGTAGCGGCAAGGGCGCCGCGGCTATGGAAGAGCCATCCGGACAGGTGCGAATGGCGTGCCGGTAGCTCAGTGGTAGAGCATCCGACTGCAGTTGTTGAGGTGGCGGGTTCGAGTCCCGCCTGGTGCATTGTCTTTTGCGAGTACCTCTGTGACCAATCGCGTTTAGGGCAACGTGATTGGAAGCCCGCCGCAAATTTGGAGAAGTTTTTCTAATAGAAGGGGCTGTCGCTAAATAACCCCCAGCGGTAGCTTGGCCAAGTATGGTGGTTAGAGAAGGAGGGAAATAGCGAATGTGATTAGAGACGCAGAGGCAATTGGAGAAGGTTAGAGACGCATAGAAAATGAGCAGGTGTTTTGAGACGCAGAGAAAGAATGGAAATGTTTAGAGATGCAGAGAAATTGGAAATGGTTAGGTTAGGGACACAGACAAATAGGATATGCTAGAGACACAGAGAAGGTAGATGGCTAGATTCAGCCAAGAAAAGGAAACCATAGATAAACATCGACCGTGTTTTTTTCGGCTGAGGGGGTTGCGCCGAGCCTAATTTCCTAATTGGGGGCTCGCGCCACACATCTCATTTGCATTGTAGCGGGGGGGGGGTCGCGCAAAACAGCCCCCAAAGGTAGCTTGTTCATGTATGAGAGAAACGGTCAGATACGCAGAAAAATAGAGTAAGGACTCGAGACGCCGAGGAAAATGGTGAATGTTTAGAGACACAGAATGAGGTGGTTCGAGGCGCAGTGAGGGGTATGACTGGATCGAGACAGAGAAAAACACGGTTTAGGTAAAAAAAAAAACTCTGAGGAATGGGTTAGAGACACAGAAAAGGAGAGAAAAGGGTTAGAGACGCACAGGCAGATGAAATGATCAGGTTAGAGACGCAGCTAGGAATAGGAAAATTTTAGACACCCAGAGGAAACGATGACTAGATTCAGAGAAAATTAGATAAGGTCAATCACTCAGAGAAATAGAGTAAGGGCTAGAGACGCAGAGAAAACTGCTAGGGGGCGCAGCGGAGAAAGGAAATGGTTAGAGACCCAGGGAAGGAGTGAAAATGTTAGAGGTGCAGAAAAAAGTGGAGGAGAAAGGGCCAGATACGCAGAGAAGTAGATTAAGGGCTAGAGACAAATAGGAAAACGAGAGATCAACGCAAAGGGATGGAAAAATGGTTAGAGACGTAGAGGAGGATAGCAAATTGTTGGAGATGCAAACAAAGGGGGAATGGTTAAACACGCAGAGTAAGAGACGTGGATAAACAGGAAAACTGTTACAGAAGCATAAAAATAGGTGGTTAGAGACGCGGAGTAAGGAGCAGATGGGAGAATGTTAGAATTGTTCTGTGCCTGTCAGAGTTGCAGATTTTACATTATTTTACATTCAGGACATGAGGGACATTCGCTTCGCGTCGCACGCGAATTCCCACAGCCGACGGCCTCTCTTCGAAATTCTCAGCAAATACGCCTTCCCCCTCTCTAATAAATTGGTAATTTTTTATCCTTTTTAACCAATTTCGTTCATTTTCAGCCTCTTTACGCCTTTGTGGCGGCCGAAGCCCGCCACCCCCACTCGGTAGACGGCTGGTCTGTTTTTGACACTCGTCGCGAGCTGAAACGACAGGGAGTGCCCAACGACGACTGGGTCATAACTGAAGCCAACGCCAATTACGAGTTCTGTGACACGTATCCCAAAGTGGTGGGTTTTTTGTTAAAACAAGTTTCTCACGAGACGGGCTAGCCCGGCCGTTGGAATTCTGATATTGCCCGCGAATCTTGCTTCATTTTTCCCGGCTCGGCCATACTTGGCCAGTGTTTCGCTGGCTAGCCCGTTTTTCGGTTTGGTTCACCTATCCGGCGATTTTTTGCAATCTTTTGCTCATGGATTACAGTAAACGGCATTTTTTCAGATAGCTATTCCGAGAGAAGTACAAAAGTTGGGGAAGGACTATCTACAGAAGGCCGGAGAATCGAGAAGTCGCTACAGGATACCGGTGAGCGAAGAGAGAGAGAGAGAGAGAGAGAGAGAGAGAGAGAGAGAGAGAGATTCAGTTAAAGACGTCTAGTAAAATGTGGTGGACCTACGTTTTTATATCTCGCTACTTTATGTTTGGCCCAAACTGCCCTATATATAGTAAAGGGGAATCGCTGTTTTCGTCAGGTGTAGTGGAATTACCGCATTATTAGGTACTTATTCTATCGGAAATTAAACTATTGCAGATGCAGATCATCGGAAATTAAACTATTGCAGGTTATGAAGATTTTCCCGGTTTTTTTTTTAAAAATTTTTGTTAGATTCAATTGTATGGTTGGTCCCTAAGTTAAAGGGACAAACCATACTTATCTTATTTTCAGTATCCCAGAGAGAGAGAGAGAGAGAGAGAGAGAATCCAAATCTCTCATTCCAGGCACTCAGCTGGCTGCACCCCACCACCCAGGCGGCGATCACCCGCAGTTCCCAGCCCCTTTGTGGCGTTACAAATCAGACCATCCCTGAGGACGAGCACTACCTCAAGCTGATCTTGGCCGCAAATGCTGGAGCCCATCAGTTGCACATTTTTGACGCCAGACCTGGATTAAACGCCAAGGTGGGTTAATTTTACCCTACTGACTTTTTTTCACGGTGTTAGGTGTGTCGAGTGAAGGGTGGAGGCTACGAAGAGAACTACGACCAGTGCATTCTTCACTTTTTGAACATTCACAACATCCACGTCGTCAGAGATTCGTGAGTGGCACTTTTCTTTAACTTTTGCTACCTAATTTAGGGCATTCTGCTTCAACTTTTGAATCTAAATATAATGCAACCACCCAGTTAAGGCGTGAATGACAGTTTTTCCTTCACTTTTAAGCCGTAATTTTGGCTGGGAGCCGAACCCTGGTCGTGTGGGTGACAGTTTGACTCGGTGGTCAGGGTAAACGGGCGGAACGGGCTGTCCAAAATTGTCCAGATGCCTGTAAGAAACCCGGTTTATGCCCACGGGATACCTCGGGAGACTGTGACAGTTGACGGCCCGTAATTTTTGGGACCAAAACTGGGATAGGCCGCTCTTAACTTCTTCCGCGCTCAATTTTGCCATAATAATGGCTAACCCCCTTTAACTTCTGCGACGGGCCATTTGGGATGGGGTCGGGGACGAAAAAAAGCGAAAACTCTTTTGTTTCATTTGTTTCTGCAGTCGTTTCTGCGCCCTCTCTAATTGCAACGCTTTTTCGGGGACTGATAGCACGGTTACCTACTTTTGTTTTCGTTGTCGTGGCACATTGTCTTTAAAGGCATAATACAGTTATTCTCATTAACTTTGTGGTCTTTAAAATAAGGGCATTCGCCTTATCTTTAAGGCTTAAATTTTTAGAGTAATTCAACTCAGATTCAAAGGTGAGATATAATTTGCATACCTCGGGGGCGTCTGGCAACTGACGTACCCACCCTTAACTTTAAGCCCTTAACATTGGGCAACCACCCTTAACTTTGAGATTCTTAGGGGTGTAAACCGGAGTAAGCAAAAGTAGCTGCTAACTACCATTAACAATTGTGCATGCGTAGTTTCTATCACCCTTAACATGGGGAAAAGTATTTCTAGTTTCCTTAACTTTAAGGATTTACATATGGAATGCACCAAAAATGGAATGTATTCGCCAACTTTGGGCCAAATTGAGGATAATTCACCTTATCTTTCAGTCTTGATACAGGGGTGGGCTACATACATGAACAAGCTACCTGTAGGGTCCGTTTTGCGCGACCCCCACAATACAAATTAGACGTGTGGCGCGAGCCCCCCCCCCCAAAATAGAAATTAGGCTCGGCGCGACCCCCTCTACCAAATCTACGGGTGCTTGTTTATCTATGGTGGGCTATAAGTTTGTAGTTTAATTCTACAGTTCCCACCTATTGACATAATTTCGACAAATACTGTGATGTCGACTCATTTTCGTGTAACATCGTTTGAATTTGGTGTATCGATCATAGAAAAAACATCGACCGGGATTTCCGGTTGAGGGGGTCGCGCCGAACCTAATTTTCTATGGGGGGGGGGACTCGCGCAACGCGTCTCATTTGCATTTTTGTAAAGTCAACACTCTTTTTACTGAATATAAAAAGTTTGTAATTACAAACCATTCTACCACTAGACCACAATTCCGTTAAATACATTGTAAAATTACAAACCATGGCCCAGCCCTGGGGCATACATTTAGGTTTAGTCCCCTTAAATCTATGGAATTCAATTTTTCTATTTCTCAACTCGTTTCCAGCCTTCGCAAACTCCGCGACGCCCTCTTCCCCCGCGTAGATGAAAGAAACTACCTGAAGATGCTCGACGAGTCCAAGTGGCTGTCCCACATCCAGTCCATCATCGAAGGTTCTGTGATGATTGTGGACGAGGTGGAGAGAAATAAGAGCTCCTGTCTGGTTCACTGCTCCGACGGCTGGGATAGAACTGCCCAGGTACTATTTTAAAGCTTCTACGATGACAAAATTGACATTTTCAGTTGACAGCGCTGGCGATGCTCCAGCTGGACCCCTACTTCCGCACAATTGAGGGCTTCGCAGTGTTGATCGAAAAGGAGTGGTGCAGTTTTGGACACAAATTCGCCCACCGCATAGGACACGGGGAAGACAAGCCGGGGGACCAGGAGAGGTCACCGGTCTTTGTGCAGTTCATTGACTGTGTTTTCCAGTTTATGCAGCAGGTGGGACAGAGAGAGAGAGAGAGAGAGAGAGAGAGAGAGAGAAGATGAATGAGTAGCTATGGACGCAGAAGTCACTTGGTAACTAAAATTATCGGACAGAGTTGAATCGTACGCATACATTTCGGCAGAATTGATTGGTGAATGGGGCGGCGCCCCGCCGAGGTATAGGCGTGTGTCATGATCAAGCATGGCAAAATTTGTGGCCGGGCCGAGAAAAATTTTGAAGCGGGCCGGCCCGAAAAATTTTTTTTCGTTTTCTTTGATTTTTACATTGAAAAAAGGCATAAATTTTCGGTTGAGTCGGGCCGGGCCGGGCCGTGAAAAATTTTGGAGCCGGCCGGCCCGGCCCGGCCCGTTGCCATGCTTGGTCATGATACATCAGCAATGTGTCATGAAGTTTGTCTCAAAAAGGCCTCAATAAGTGCATTCTATGAAAATGTATGCAAAGTTTTGAACGAAATTATCCCCATGGGGGTTAGACGAAAATGGGTTATGTACACATTCGTGTATTTTTTTTTTACACCACTCTTCGAAAAATTTCCCCATAGGGTGGATACGAGTGCTTGGGATACCTACGTAATTCGGCGTTTGATTGAAAATGGTTACAAAATTTAAAGGGATCAATTTAGTGATTTACCCATATATTTTTTACCTCACGCACAAGTGTTACTGTGTTATTGTAGTTGATTGTGGTAATAAGAAACCAAGAACTCACATTTTCGGTTGTGGGGATTAAGCAGAGCTGGAATTTCAATTTGGGTGACTCGCGTTAGAGGCGGGCGGGAGGAGCTTGTGGTACCTACGAATTTTAGCGTTTGGTTGAAACTGGTAAAAAAAACGAACTCACGTCGAAATTAGAGTTTTCCGAAAAGGGTTAGGACTATCGTTGAAAAACATCGACCGTGAATTTCGATTGAAGAGGTCGCGCCTAACTGAATTTCTCGCTTGGGGGCAGAGAGAGAGAGAAAACAGTTTCTTTCCAGTTCCGCTCCCACCTGGAATTCACCGAAGAGTTGCTCATATACATCCTCGACGAGTTGTACAGTTGTCGCTACGGAACCTTCCTCTACAACAGCGAAAAACAGCGCCACCATGAAAATGTAGCCCTCTTTTTGACATTTTTAAAAAAAAAAAATTCCTTCAGAAGTGCAACAAGAAGACGGTATCCATGTGGACCTACGTGCTGGAGAACAGGCGCCGCTTCCTGAATCCATTGTACATTGAGAAAAGTAGGTGTTCTGTGGAAAAATACCATTTTGTTTGTATTTTTGTTAGAAAATAGGGTGCTATCTTAGTTGGGGGGGCCACCCCAAAATTTTTTCCGGAGGCCTTATTTTACACTAAAAACGTGCCTACATATGTTTTTTAACCTCAAAATGCCTGAAAATTTGTCTACATACGTTTTCGACTATGCTACGTTGATAAAAAATGTTCGACAACGACTTCGACCCGATCCAGAAAAACGGCGGAACTGATTCCCCGACAATTCCTCTGCCCCCGACATTTTCTACATCGCGGCAAATTTTGCTCTGCGTTTCTAAAAAGGAAGGGATGCGTGTTCGTACTGGCGGGGCCCCCACCCCGCCTCGCGTTTCTGGGGTGCCGCGAAAAGTCCATATTGCGCAGAAACCGGGCGTCGTAGAGGTAAGAATTGCCGGGAACGCGGCTAGGCGTAGGAATTGTCACAGTTTGTGGAGGAATTGAAATTGTTCACCAACCATCACGGCAATTCTTCTTACGTCTGCGACCCCGGTTTCTGCTCAATATAGACTTTTCGCGGCACCCCAGAAACGCGAGGCGGGGTGGGGGCCCCGCCAGTACGAACACGCATCCCTTCCTTTTTAGAAACGCAGAGCAAAATTTGCCGCGATGTAGCAAATGCCGGGGCCGGAGGAATGGTCAGGGATCGGTTTCGCGGTTTCTCCGGGTCGGGTTCAAGTCATTGTCGAACATAAGTCACCCATTATTTAGAATATAAATAACCAAACTTATTTAAAAAGGGTATTTCTGAATAAATATTGTATTTTCAGCCCCGCGCAGGCTGGTCCTGATCATGAACCCGTCGATCAAGGCGATGAAGCTGTTCAAAGAGTACTACGCCCGGTACAACTACAACGTCTGTCTTCCCGGTTCTTATGTGAGTTATGGTGTTTCTCTCATGGCTGGACAAGGAACGTTTGGGGGCTCACTGCGTAAGCCCCCATTCAATTTTTTGTTACCATTTTCCACCAAGCGCCAAATTACGTAGGTGCCACAAGCACGTTGCGTCTTCCTATGGTTACTCTGTGTCTCTAACCGAGTTTTTCTGTTTGTATCTGGCCCGTCTGCGTCTCTAACCATGCCTTCCTGTCTGTCTTTTCCTCTACGTCTCTAACCGTGCCTTTCTGGCTTCTCTGCGTCTCTTACCTGTTCTTCCTATCTGTCACTATCCCCTCTGCGTCCCTATCCATATCTTTCTGTCTATGTCAAGCTCCTCTACGTCTCTAACCGTGCCTTATGCGACTCCTCTGTGTCTCTATACGTTGTAGTCGTTCTCCTTTATGGCTGTCTCTGACTTCCCTGCGTCTCTAACCATCGCTTTTTCACCTGAATCTGACCGTAAGGTAAACGATTCCTCTGCGTCTCTAACATCATCTAGACCAAGCATGGCAAAATTTGGGGCCGGCCCGGGTCGGGCCGAGAAAAATTTTGAAGCGGGCTGGCCCGAAATTTTTTTTTCGTTTTCTTTGATTTTTACATTGAAAAAAGGCATAAATTTTCGGTTGAGTCGGGCCGGGCCGTGAAAAATTTGGAGCGGGCCGGCCCGTTGCCATGCTTGACCCTCTGTGTCTCACCCTTTTCTTTGTGTTGTCATAAGCTCATCTGCGTCTCTAACACTTCTCTCTATCTCTAGCCCCTCTGCGTCTCTTGATCTTATACTTCTCTTTGTGTTCAATTCCTGTGCACAGGGTGGCAAACGGCCGGCCACGGCCGGCCGTGGAACGTTTCGAAACTCTTCGAAATTGAACTTTTTGTCTTTTTTTCGACATTAAAACGATTAAAATTGGTGTTTTCCGTTGTTTCTGCGTGTGTGTGTGTGTGTGTGTTTTTTTTTTTTTTTGAAATATTCCCAATTCTAGTTGTTTATCGTTACTTAATCGATTTCGCGCGCCAAAAGACGGCCGGCAACAAAAACGGTCGGCGGCTGGCCGCACAAAATTGCCACACCTGCCTGTGTGTTTGTGACATGCCTTGTTCTTTACTTCTCTGTCTCCATCTCTTACGCGTTCGCTTCTGTCTCGTCTCTAACCATTTTCGTTTCTCTGTCTCCGTCTCTAACCCCCCGTTTCGTTGTCTGTTCTCTCTCTCTCTCTAAATCTCTCATTTCCAGATAATGCAGAGGTACGCGTCAGACCGAGCCTGTGGCCAGAAGGCACTGATGGAAGAACTGGTGAAACAAACCACTTGCTGATCACCCCGCCACCCTTCGGCCGCCCCAGTGTGTAAATAGAGCCCCTTGTATTTATTCCGAAAAACGATTCCGCGCCCTCCCTTCGAGCTTCGCCCTCCTCTCCCGTTGTTGTGATATGCCTATTGTAGTCCATTTTCCTCATTTTACGATTGTTGCTAGGTGCTGAGCGAGCGCAATAAAAGCGGTCTTCACACTGTCGCTGTGAAATTCCTCATTTGTGGAAAATGATCTGGTGGGGAATGGTTTCTCCAACCAGCTGAGATTGGAACATTTTACACTGAGATCCGCAGGTTCTCCCAAAAATGTAGACAAGCAGGCCTGTAATTTTGGAAACAGCTTCCTCCAATGCGGATCCAGACGGTGATCGATGTCTCAAGAAAGGTCAACCATACAGAAACAAGTAGCAGGTCCGAAGACTTGTTAGCTGATGTGAAGATACCCCTCCCCAAACCCCAAAAAAAACAGAAAAAGGTCAGGTAAATAAAAACTTATTCGTGTGTAAACCGTATATAGACAATCGCTAAGGGCAAGTAGAGGATTTATACACTCGCGTTCCTCCAACAGCGGTAATACTCGTAGGGCCTCTTCACATGGCGTACTTCTGCGTCCACTCGCGAGCAATCTGATTGTACCTGGAAACGGGGAATCAGATGCATACAAATGGAAAGCCTTACTTTACCCGGTCGATCTTGTACATCTTCGCGATCTCGGGAACGAGCGGGTCATCGGGGTTCGCGTCGGTGAGCAAGGAGCAGATGGACAGGAGCACTGAAATTCAGGTAATGGGCGAAATTGAAGGAAAGGTACCTTTGGAGATTGTCAAAGCCGGCGACCACTGGGACTTCAATATGTCCAGGCAGATGCTTCCATTGGCGTTGATGTTCGGGTGGTATATGCGAGTAGTGAAAGCCACCTGAAAACAAAGAATTATAAGTTCTCCAGTTCACAAACGAAAAAAAAAGAATCACTTCAACGCGAGTGAAAAAAAGCAAAACGAACCTTCGGGGGCTTGAACGGATAGTCCGTCGGGAAGTGGATCGACAGGAAGAAGACGCCGCCCTGGTAGGGCGAGTCCGGAGGGCCCATGATCGTCGCCTGCCAGTGGAAGAGGTCATCGTTGTTGGGTCCAGCGGAGCACTGGGCGGGAGGGTCGCGGCCGATATCCTGCAGTTCCTAAACGAGAAAAATTAATCCAATATGTACGAGTAAAGAAAAAGCAAATTCAGATTACGCAATTTAAGTTTACATTGCACGAAATTGCGTTATGCAGAATACTGGTGAGAAATCAACAAATGCGGCTAAAATACAAAGGAAAGGAACCACTATCTGGGTTACAATGCCGACTGACGAGGCCTTGAAGGTCACGCGTTCAAACTTGCACCGATAAAGTCATCAAAACAATTGCGAAACTGGGATGAATTGCGCCGGTTGGAAAGAAAGACAAGAAATGGACACTGTCCAGAAATTTTAGAGCATTATTCAACAATATTGGCCATTCAAAGACTTTGGACAAAAATTAAACAACCCGGAAGTTGGAAAAAAGCGGTTTTAACGCAAATTTTCTTCAAAATACTTATTATATTGCTTAAAAAGCGCGTAATTTCGATTAAAAAACTAAATTTCGATTTAAAAGAATTAAAATAAATTAAAAACCGACCTTTTGAATCCTTTTCATAGCCATTCTCGAACGACGTGACACAACTGCCGCACAGAGGAAAGTGAATGAATCCGCAGCCGGCGGTGCCGGCCTAAAACATTAAAGGGCTGCGGGCAAGTACTGTCGCTTGAAATTCAGCTGTCGACTTTTAAAATGCTGCGCCCGCTTTGCATTTTTTTATGCACCTATTGCATTCAAAGTTTCTCGAATATTCGAAAACGAAACTCGCTTCAACGCGGTGCGATTTGCTTTTTTTTTTTAAAGAACAAAATCGTTTTTTAACTAGCGTGTTTCAAAGCGAACTTTTGCATTTCTGTGAGTGGTTTGCGCAAAAATTCAGCGCAGTTGGAAAAAACGACGGCCACAGTTTATACTCGTCGCCCCGCGAGCTTTCCTAGACGGCAGCGGGAAACAAGCGGCTTTTTTTCGAACGTCTCCGCGACTTGCACACTATTTCGCGCGTTAGATGTGCAGGTCATCGAAACTTTAGGAAAGGTCCGTGGGCGAGGAGTATAGACTATTAGCCTTACTTAAGCTGTACTCTAGGAACCGCGGTCCATTTTTCTGAGCAACCATTGGGGACTAGCCTAATTCCTGTAATCGACAATGACTTCCTCAGTAGCTCTTCGTCATGCGGATGTCGTTATTTTTGCGCGGCGTCTTCTGGAATGTAACTGTGAGGTTAACTTACTGAGAGAAGCAACAAAACACAGCAATTGAGCAAAGTTTGATTAAAACCCCCAACCAGAATGCAAAAAACGCACGGATCTGGGTTCGGCGGCCTTCTGCCACCGATCGCAGCGTGCGGCAACTCAAGCTCTTTTCGAATTGGAATCCTGCCAAAACAGTCTTACTGCACCATTCGTGCGATATGTAGGCGAAAAGAGCGTGAAAAAAGCGAAACCGCAGTGAAAAAAGCGGCTTTTTCTTGCCGAAATTTTGAAAAGCGGCTTTTGTTTTTTGCCGATTTTTTGTTGAGCGACGACTATACAGACCTGATCCTCAGATAAGCAATGCTTCACCCTAACCATAGGCGTTGGGGACGCCTGACAGACTGAAGCGGACACTCAAATCCGCGTCCTCTTTGTTATGCAATTGCTTTGTTGCGTAACCCGATCGTCACTCACTTTTTGTTTCTTTTTTATTCTTTGTAAACTTCGAATATATATCAATTACAGGACTTGGCCAGATGTACATATAATCTCTTAAATACATTGTCTAATCGAAGCAGCATTTACCGCCAACCACAAGCCTCACCCACGTTAGTTTTATTCAAGGCTCATTAATACTATTTTTCTTTCAGTAGCGATGGATTCGATTCACTTTGAAGACACGGAACAGTGTCTGTCAGCAATGTCGATTTCAGAACCGGGACTCCACCAAGCCAGTGAGTTGTTTCATCGAAGAAACGACATATTTTCATTGAAAGTTCTGTAAACATTGGGAGTTCATGTCCCCTCACTGTTGGTTACGTCGTTTTCTTAAAATGCCGTCGAGCGGTTGGAAATTCTTAGAGATGACGCAAATTTTAGTTTCGTAAGAGGATTGCGAAATTTTCGGTTTTCGGTCATTTTTTCTGTATCTATATTTGGAAGTCGGTAGTTACAGGCGCATTGATTAAAAGTCAGTGTCTTGCTAACGAATTATATGACGCAATCGTGAAACTTCATAATTTTGTTCGATTCCAGTGTCCTCTGCAGATCACCACTCGACGAATATGACTGATTCGAGCCTGTGCGATTCTCTCGGCGGGTCGCGATACTTCTACAGCCAGCCTGTGCCTCCGCCCTGCGAGTACAGCAACGAATCGGGTTCCATCTGTGCGTTTAACATGGGAAGTTAAGGAAATTGTGTTTTTCAGCTGCCGATGAGCTGCGTTACGCCAGGAGTGTCACATCCGAGACGACGGAAGTTCTCGGCGACAGAAGTCCGTTTTATTGACATTTCCTTTATATTTTTTTATTCACGTTCTAATTATTGTCAATTTCAGTCGATGACAGTGATTTCGAGGCGGAGCGGGCTTTGCGCACGGCCATTCTGGATCAGATTGAGCCATACTGCAGGAAGGTCTTCGTTGGATCGGTGCCCGCAGGAGTCAATGCTGGTTTGTCTCTTTCGCTTTCTCTCTCCTCGCTCTCTTTCCGTCTCTCTCTCTCTCTCCCTCTCTCCCTCTGCCTATCCTCCATTTACAGACCAGTTGCACGACTTCTTCAGCCACTTTGGACCGTTGTCTGTAGATTTCCGCGCTCCAAACTCAAGCGGTTTGTGTTTTTCGTTAATTAACAAATTTTTCTTTTCAGACAAAGCCAGTTACGCCTTCCTCGTCTTCGACGAAGCCAAATCCGTGAACAGACTGCTCGACGAGTGCATGGTTGGCAACGATTCCACCCACGTCATTATCCTTCCTTGCGTGGGAATCCCCGACTCCGGCAAGGCGGTTAGTACACGTAACGAGAGGATTACTTGAGTTAGGGTGAAATAAGGGCTGCATCCGTTAAAATACAGCACGAATTGTATGCACAACGGCTCGAGAACGGCACTTTTTCCTTAGAGGATGGTCTTTAGATATCCCGGATGGACCTTTTGATTTTTTTTTTTGCAAAAACGTTTTTTTTTTCATTATTCCGTTGATTTAAGCATTTTTCTTTCTTTTTTTAACAAACCAATTCATAATCGTTGCAAAGTCGAAAAATGCAACAAGCAAAATAGTATGTGGCAAAACTTTTTTAGTATGTAATTAAAGGGACAGTCAGGCGGGTTTTACAACATTGGCTCATCTAAGAGATAAAAATTCGCTGATCAAGAAAATGTATATGACTATGGGTCGCAAATGTACCATTTTCGATAGATCTGGTTTCAAAGTGTCCAAAAACGGCCGACCGTCCGCAGATTGTGCGGATGGCCAGTACGCCCTGCGTGACCGGCATTTACAAGGGATGCTAATGAACCGAATTCATTCTAATTGACTGAGATAGCTGTGAAAATGAGGAGGGTGCGAGACAATTTTGCATAGTTCATTCGCATAATTTCCGACCGTATCCGATCGAAAATGATATGAAAAGGCCCCTTACTGCCCCTTTAAGGTATTTTAAAACTAACAAACAGTCCTTTAAACTGCAGGCCGTTTGGCTTTGGTTATATTGTGTTCCACCCTCAAATTCGATTTTGTAGGTCGTTATTCGTGCTTGGCGCGCAGCGGACCGTTTCTGGAGAAACTCGCTGGTGAAGGGAACGTACAACTCTCGATTCTCCGTATTTGTGGGCGGCGTTCCTCGCGTCTGCACTGCAGGTTTGGACTCTTCATTGGCACTGAATCGAACTCATTTCAGTCGCATTGGCTCAGGTGTTGGAGAGGGAGTTCGGCGACGTGGCTGGTGTCGTGATTGAGGTAAGTTTCTCTCTCTCTCTCTCTCTCTCTCTCTCTCTCTCTCTCTCTCTCTCGCTAAAAACCAATCTTTCAGGTGGAGACACACACTGGCTTTCCCAAGGGCGTTGCTCGTGTCACCTTCCTCTCCCATTCCTCCTACAGCCGTGCCATCAACACCCGTTTCGTCATGTTGTTCACCCTGAAACCAGTGAAAGAGGTAATTTTGGTTGTTTTTTTGTTGTTGGAAAGTTGTCAAAGATGGGAAAGTAACAGCGCGGGCGGCGACAAGTTTGACCAAAAACTGCGATGCTTCCGTAAAAGTGAAAAAGGAAAGCGGTCGTAAGTTTAGCCAAGGACCGCGTTGCGGTCATACACTTTGCCTAGGAAGGCAACGCCGAAAATTTGAAAATAAGTCTTAGTTCTCAACGGCCCGGCCCACGTTTAAAAAAAAACTATGAAAAAAAAATAATTTGACCTGTACAAAACACTCGCCTATATATGTACAAAGGGCACCAGGGCGTAATTTCACATGTGCCATGGAATATGTAAAAAAAAGGTACCGGAAAATTTGCAAAGTCATAGAAAGTTAATATAAAACTCGTCCATTTTGATTTAAATCAAAACCACGAGTAATAATCGAACCCAGTACGGGGTTATTTTTGAGTATTAGCTTAAGCACTTAACCACTACACTACAAGACCACATTTTAGAAATGGTCAAGGCACCAAGACTATCCAAATATCTTTTCACTAAAGCTACTTTGCATAAATCGTGAACGTGACAACTCATTTCTACCGGTGCACAACCGGTGAAGTGTAAAATGGCCTGATGCCCTTCGTACAAATACATTAAATAGTACAAAACAGGCCGGGCCGACATTGTTTCGTCCCGGCCCGGTGCCCTTCTCGGGAGAGTGTCCAGCCCCTCTGCCACCCTTGATGCGGATAGGTTGATTTTTAAAGTTGGTAAGAATCGTACGTAGTTGGAACACGCCCTTAGGCTGCATTCCTATGCTTACTGATTATTGGTCCATGGAATGCGAAGGAGGACTTAATTGTGTGGGGTTATTTGTAATTTATCCTCCTTCTTAATTGCTCGTTTTCAGGTCGAAGTGAAGCCCTACCTGGAGGCTAGGAGTCCCTGTGAGCTCTGTTTCGTCCAGCAGACGGGGACGTTCTGTGCCGGTTCGGAGTGTCTCCAGTACATCTGCGACGACTGCTGGGATCTCCACTGCCGCACCAACATCGCGGCTCCCCATAAGATCCTCCGTCGCTACGACGCCGTCTCCTGTGCCACCCCGCAAGGCGTCGTTCTCACACAACTCGGATTCAACGGAGTTCCACAGAGGTTAGTTCAGGAGGCTTCGCTGTTTTATTTTGTGAATTTAGCCGCAACCCACCCACTCTCGCCTTCCCGGCCGAACTCTCGCTTCGCAACGACGATGCCGTTCCCCAAGATTACGGTAGGTGCCCTCTGAAGGCTAACATCAATTCATGTCATTCCAAGAGAATTTCAGAAGCATGTGTAACACCCTAAAATGAGGTTTATGTCAGGGGGCACAAAACTCCACCAAAACGAAAACACAAAAAATTAGGCGACTTCTTAAGAAAATGGTAAGGATAATAAAGGAACGGGTTGAAAGTCGACAGAAGTTTGTGTTTTCGCTGTTTTTTTGGGGGCGATAAAAGGCCAAAACGTGGGTAGAATTACATTTTTCTGTAATTGTGGGGTCGCTTTGGAAAAACTAGCATTATTAGAAAGTATCGAAATTACACCTGAAATGGATGATTGGGTGACTTAACCGTCGGGAATTTTGAGAAAACTTGCAAAACAACTAATACTTAAAATGAGCTTCAGGTCCGGGGAGGACGGGTTCTCATGGGCCGGGGCATTTGGAAAATATTGGTCGGTCCGTTTACCCTGGGCCATGCACTCGACCAGGGTTCGATCCCGGCCGGTGACATTCTTTTTTGTACGACTAGTATTGACTTATATGTTAGTAACAAACATTATTAAGTTATTTAAAACAGTTAAAAAAAAATAATTGTACCGATTTATTTTATACAAAATTTAACATTTTATTTTTCATACCCGGGCCGGCCGGACCGTCCCAAAAAAAAGAAATCCATTCATCGGCCAGGATGGGGGTGCGCATCACTACTGTTTTGAGATCCATAACGTAATTCCTTAGTTTTAGGATTACCCATTCTACATTGTAGACACCCTAAACTTAAGGGTGTGTTCTGGTTGGCACCCTTCGAGTGTTCACAGGGGGTTCTTATTCTCGCATTTTACGGTTTGAACATCCTTCACATTTCCTTTTGCAGGCTCGTTGCGCATGTCTTCCTCGATGTCCGGCTACGACCTGGACCCCAGTTTCCTCAGCCATGGAGGAGAGCGAAGGGTCGGAGACCTCGTTCCGAAACGCTCTCATCCCATCACCTTCCAATGCGGTAATTTCTGACGAATCCTATTTAAATTGTTGAGTTTTAGAGCATCCCCGCCCTTCGATGCTGCACCTTCCGAACCGTCGCACGCCGATCGGAGAGATTGTGCCCGAAGAGCAGTTGTTCGACTACTCTCTCCGCGTCTTCATCGCCGGCCTGCCTTACGGCATCAGCAAAGGTCCGTTTTTTGTAGTTTGATCAGGAATATTTGTAATTTTAGCCGATCTGACGCTGTTCTTCACCTCATTCGGCCAGGTGGAGGTGGAAATGCCGTCCGCTGACGGTATATTTTGAGGAAAATGCGTTCTAAAGCATCGTTTCAGCCAGACACGCGTTCCTGAATTTCTCCAGCATCTCGGCCGTCCGCGCTCTGATTTCCCACTGCCAGATGGTCAACGAACGCCTCGCCATTAGCATTTACTTGGAGAACAGTCCCGTCAGCGCCGCGGTAAGCGATTTGAAAGAAGGATGAATTATAAAAGTACAAAAAATGTTTTAATGAATCAGCGGGAATTTTCAAAAGTGGCTAATGGCCGGGCCGACCCTCGAAAAAAAAATCGTCGGTTCAAATTTTTAAACGTAAAAAAGTTTTTTTTAAAAACGAACTATGTTCAGGAATTGCGCCTCTATCATTCCTAATGTATATAACTACTAAAGCAAAAAACGTTTTGTCGATGGCAAAAAACGTTTTGTCGGTGGGGATCGAACATGGGTAACTTCGGCTTGCCAGTTGCTAGTTCGACTTCTTTGCCACTCAACCATGAAAATTATACAAAATCTATGTAGGTTAGTTCGAATCCTCCTAAACGCAATATGTTTTGCACAATTAGAACTACGTTTTGCAACATTGCAACAAATATTACATAAAACATAAAAAATATTCGGTTTGAAAAGAGTTTCATTTAAACAAAAAATTTCAAAATTACTCTGGCCGGTCCTTCCTCAAATTTTCTCGGCCCAGTCCGAACCTTTTATCAGTTACTATTGGATATAGGGGAGCATCCTTCACGGGTCGGGAATATTAAACAATTTTAAAAACACAATGGAGAATGTTTATATTCAGTCCATAATATTCCTAAATTATTGGGTCCTCAAAATTTATAGTCCTCGTCATAAGCATAAATTGGTTTTATAAGGGTCGAGGAGAACAATACGAAATCAGAAGTATAAGCGTGTGTAAAAGCGGGTCAAGTGGCATCTGTGAGCGTCTCATACCCCGCGAGGGTCTGTTAATTATCCCTTAACTTTTTTGTCTTTAAGTTGGTGAACTTTTAACTTTGGAACTGTAAGGGAATTGTGGGAAACTTTGGTTTGTGTATAATCGAATGTTCTTTACATCCAGCCATGGCATGACACTTCTGCTTACGGATCACTGTGATTTCACTGTTTCAGATTCAAGTGCGCCCGTGGCTGAAGCACAATCGCGTGTGGATGAACGGCAGCCTGCCGATCAACTACGACCTCAACTCTACCAGCGCCCGATATTCCGTTTTCATCGGCGGCGTTCCCCGTTCCACAACTGCTGGTATTTCCTCTTCTTTTTTTAAACAGAGTAAATTGTTTTTTAGCCGAATTGGCGCAGGTCGTGCAGTCGCATTTCGGAGACGTCGCCCTGCTCATGATTGATGTATGTTTTATAAATTTTAATTTTTGCGAGTGGTTTTTGGCACGAAATTACGGGCAATTCTCGGTAGAATAGGTCCCGAAACTATGTTCCAAGATTTGTCTTTTCGCAGCCGTATAACGTCAACAGCTGAATTTTGAAACATCGTTTCGGGACCGGAAAAAAAGCGACACCTCCAATTTACAGGTGGATCCGTTTTACGAGTACCCGAAGGGCTCCGCCAGAGCCGTTTTCCTCACCAGAGACGTCTACGTGAGGGCCATTCAGCAGCACTACCTCACGGTCTACAACCGAGACCACCCCAAACAGGTACGTTCCTTTATTTCCCTGTCGTAATCGTCCTTTCACAGGTGGAGATCAAGCCATTTGTCGACGTGGAAATGCCGTGTGAGAACTGCGGATCCGGGCCCTTCCGCAATTTCTGTCCCGAAATCGAGTGTCTGAAGTACTACTGTAAGGACTGCTGGCGTGTGTGTCACGTCTACCTGCCCCACCATCGTCCTCTCAACATTCGATACCCCGAAGCGCAACGCGCCAACAAGCGACGAGGAGAGAAGTGAGTTTTTTCTATTATGCACCCACGCACACTGGTTCTCACGGGCCGGGCCATTTGGAAAATATTGTTCGGCGCGGCCCTGGACCGCCCAGTCAGATTGCCACCCTCACGACCAGGGTTCGATCCCGGTCGGTGGCATTCTTTTTTGTACAACTAATATTGACTTATACGTTAGTAACAAACATTATTAAGTAATTTAAAGCAGTGTGAAAAATTGTTGTACCGATTCATACTCAATTTAATATTTTATTTTTCATACCCGGGCGTCAAAAAATTCTCTCGGCTATGTATTATATTCCTATCTTTAACAATTTTTGGGAGCAACTATAAGTATCGTCATTTAAAATACCATATTTACATGCCAAAAAAGTTAATCCATTTTTATTTTTATTTGTGTGTTACATTGTTCGAGTTTCGCACTATTATGTATTGCATTGCTACAGAAATAAATCTTTGCCAGGGCTGTAGTTCTCACGAAGGGAAACGGGTCGGGCCGATAAAATTGCTTTGCATGTTTAGCCTAATTTTAAGATTGTAAAACTTAAGTGTCCCGACCGGGATCGAACCTTGGTCGTGTGGTGATAATTTGACTAGGTGGTCCGAGTAGATGAGCCGAAGATTTTTTTTCAAGTCGGCTTGATCTGTGAGAACGAACTATGGTCACGGCCCGGGTGACCGGCCTGCTGACACGCACTTAAACGCACGCACACACACACACGCACACACACACACACACACACACACACACACACACACAATCATACGTGTTATCAATAAATAAATTACAGGTTGGTCCGTCCCGCTCCAATCGCCCTCACTTCCGTCGCTGCTTGCCTGCAGCCCGACCACAACGGGAATGGTGCCATTTTCGACTACTCGTTGCCGATTAACCCGCCTCCCAACATAATCAACGGTTGGTTTTCTGTTGCTTTTTTTTGCTGAACAGAGAACAGCTGAAATTGCCTTGGTGTCGAAAGAAGTTTTCTTTTGAAATCCTGGATATCAGCGAAGGGGCCGATACTCACAATTATTTGAGCGTAAATTCTGTTCACTCGTTACCGATTTTTTTAAAAATCAATTTGGCAAGGCGTTAGTTATCCTCTGTTTTGTTCACAAAATATTTGTTTTCAGTGCCGCTGTTCCAGCCGTTCGATGCGCCGGACTTCGGCGCCGCCTCTGCTTCGAAGGACTTCGGTCCGATCGGATCCGGCCGTCCCAAGTAGCAGCAAATTTATATCCAACTACCGTAATGTTTAACCCCGTCTACTATGTTATCCTCAATTTGCCATGTTTAACCTACTACACATTTTATTTTGTAAAATTCGCCTCCCGTTGTTGTTTTTTCCTCCAGCATTGGGCGGCTCACGATGATTACCGCCCTTCCCACGACTGTCCCCGTTTTACCCGTTATGTTGGGACCCCTGTCCATACGATGCTCAGCCGAAGGCTCGGTAATAAACTGTTTTGTTTCTTTAGTTGGTTGGAATTTGCCGAATATATGGACTGGTAGATGCGAAATTGAAAGAGATCTGAATCGAAAATGAAATGAGGGAGGGGTTCTCTCTCTCTCTGTCACCGTTTTGACAATAAAAAACTGTACAGTAATCCAATTCTCTAAATTCACATTCACTGCAAAATAGCAATTTTGTTTAAATTTCGAAAACAAATTCTACGGGAAAAAATAAGTAAAATGCGAAAAAGATAACCGGGCACAGCTCGCCGCCCAATGGAAACCGTGGGCGCTTTGAAAATGACCGGCTGCTAAACATCGGACAACAATTGAAATTTTCCGACTCTAGCGAGTTGCGCATAGTACATATTTTTCTGTGTTTTAAAATCGAAACAGTAGCTGTGATATATTGAACTTTCAGAGGCAATTTTTTGGATTCTCAAAATTCACCTTGTAAAAAGAAATACACGTAAAACTTCATATCTCACCGGAGAAACTTTTGTGTTGTTCAGGAAAATTGCCTCCGGAAATTCAATTTATTAGCTACTTTTTCATGCTTTTAAAGATAATTTTCATCTAAAAATGACGGAGAACTAGAGTCGGGAAAAAAATGTGCTTCTCAGAAGTTGGGTCTCATAGCGAAGGCTCCCGAGCCGTTACAGTACAAAAGGGCCGAAATTCAAATTATTGACAATAAAAATTCTGTGCGCACGTTGCAAGCATGCGGAGATCGGCATGCAAACGGTGCACAGAATTTTCCACAGATTTTGTTAAACACCGGACACATTGAAAGCGCCAACTCCGGCGAGCTGTGCGGGAACCAGTCTACGGAAACTAAGGGGTGCGCAGTTTTGTAAACATTCGTGGCGGGACCAGGTTCGGAATTTCTGACCAAAATTCACCGTTTTCACTATTGAAAGAGCATTTTTGAGCTTAACGTTTTTTAAAGTTACAAAATTGAGTACGGGAACATAAGTAGAAAGCAGAAAAGCACTGAAAAAGTAATTAAGAAAAAAGTCATTCATTAAAAAAGTCCCTCATATAGTCGGTGTATACATTTTCGGTTAAGTCGGGCCGGCCCGGGCCGGGTCGAGCCGTGAAAAATTTTGGAGGGGGCCGGCCCGTTGCCATGCTTGGTTCTCGTAAATACAAAGTTGCTCATTCAACACTTCCGCCCCAAATAGAACAAAACACGGGTGAAGAAATTAGTATTTATGTGCCAAATTTATACAATATGCGATCCTTATGCCGCTTCAATATACACGTAGACTCTAGAGAGCTCTCTTCACATGGCGTACTTCTCCGTCCACTCGCGGGCGATCTCACTGTACCTGGAAATGAGGGATTAGATTCATAAAACACTCCTTTTTGCGCCAGTGTATTTGGCACTTTGCCATTTGTATAAAGACGATAAACGAGAGAAAAAACTCCCGAAACGAAAAACAAAAAACTTTGCTAAAACCAGCAATTTTTCTGCGAGTGTGTTGAATCCGCATAAATTTGGCAATCCTCTGATACTTTGTCGAGCTGATTGTGAGGAAAATGGGGGGGGGGCTATTCAGAAATGTCGGGCCGAGTGAAATTTTTAAGTCGGGCCGGCCCGTTGGCATGGCAAAAATTCAGTAAATTGTGGGTTTGGCAAAATTCCCATTTCGTCATTAAGGACCGGAATTATCACAAAAAAGTCATCTTCGAAATCAACCATGGGCTATACCTTGATTTTTCAAACTTTTATTACAAAGCGAGGGTGCGTTAAGGGTCATAGTGACATCATTTCAGTCCCTATTGACACCCGGCTGGTGCGAATTACGGTATACCACTAGCGAAGTACCAAATTTATTACAAAGCGTTCAGGATATAGCGCAAACTTTTGGCCCATGACTGTTCGAAATCTGCCAATTTTGCAATGCTTGGCCACGATGTGTCCGGGACGTCCTTGGCAAAATGCCAGGGAAATCGCCGGATTAAATGGGTCCCGACACGACGTGATCTTTTAGCTGTGACGGTCTTTTTACCCAACAACCATGGCAAAATCGCGGGCCGGCCCGAAATTTTTTTTTGTTATTTTTGATTTTTACATTGAAATAAGGCACAAATTTTTGGTCGGGCCCGGGCCGTGAAAATTTTGTCAGCGGGCCGGCCCGTTGGCATGGTTGTTAACCAAAATCAACGGCTGAATTCAGATACCATCGTTCCGGAACCAAGGGTGGCTACGGGCCGGCCCGCCAAGAAATCACCAACAAATCTCGGCCCGATGTCAAAATTTCTGAAAGCTGACAAAAGAGTTTTTCACATACACAAAGTTTCAATGTGCAGGAATTGCGTCTCTTTCACACCCAATGCATGAAACAACTAAGGCAAAAAAGTTTTGTCGACGGGGGATGGAACAGGGCAACTTCGGATTGCCAGTCCGACCTTTCAGCCACTCGGCCATGAAAAACATACAAAATTTATATAGGGTTGTTCGAATCCTCCTTTACACAGTATGTTTTTCACAATTAGAACTATGCTTCGCAACAAATAGAGCTTAAAAATATTGACTTCGAAAAGAAAAAAATATTTTCAAAAATACAGGAGAACATTTTTAGCAGTTAGAGCAACTAAATGAAATCTCACCGTTCCCTGTCGCTTTCGAACAGCTCTCCGATGTCTGGGTAGAACGTGCCGTCGGGGTTAGGGTCAGTAAGTAAGGAGCAGATAGACAGGAGCACTGGAATCAAGATAATTTTTACAAATCAAGAAAAGGGAACCTTCGGAGATGGTGGACGTCGGCGTCCACCCGGACTTCAATATGTCCAGATAGATGCTTCCATCGTAGTTGATGTTCGGGTGGAAGATGCGAGTGATGAACTCCACCTGGAAAATTTTGGTGAAAAAAGTCCTTGTCATACATGAACAAGCAACTGTTGGGGTCCCTTTGGCGCGACCCCCACATAACACCAGCGACGTGTGGCACGAGTCCCCCAATTGAGAAATTCGCCTCGGTGCTAATTGTTTACCGGTTTTCAAGGTTTGTAATTTCAAGTTGTCAAAAATACTGCAAAGTTTACAAAAAAACACGAGTAACCGTGCAGCAAACTGCAGAGAAATGTAAAAGTAAAGTTTCCCCGTATCAAGGTTTGTTGTAAATGGCAGAAAAATTGAAATTATTTTTTTCTTATGTGTGTTTTTTTTCCAAAAAATAAAAGCCGGCCACGTATGTTAGGTAAGGCCAAAATTTCTTTATGCTGTTTTTGTTCGGCTCAACACACTTTTGGAAAGAATAACATTGGAAATTCTATCTGCGTTAGAATGAAATTAGCAATGCTAAGTGCGGAAAAGATTCATCCTGCCGTTATAGAGAAAATTGAATATGCATTAGCATACAAAGTGCCATCATTGTTACAGTCGTTCTCAGTTTTCTATCATTGAGTGAACGAATTTACGTATACGCAAAATTTGTTATATTCAATAATCGGTAAAACGCATAAAACCAAATGAACGGGGTTTCAAAAGTGAGGGGCTTAGTCTAGTATTTCATTGCAAATTGAGGGGTAACCATTTTTCTTCACAAGAAGTGAGGGGGGTATTCCGTTTCTTAGCCAAAAAGTGAGGGGGGTAACCCAGTTTTTCCGTCAAAAAGTGATGGGGGTCCCTCCGTGACCGGCCTCTCCCGAGGTATGGTAAAACGGCAGGATCAAAAATTACTGCGTTGAACTATGCTAACATTATCATTCCCATGCCGAAATTTGTAGAATTTTGTGTCAACCGGGAACAAACAAAACATGACGTTGTCTGAACAAAGATAAGCAAGGATAACTCAATGCCGCTCATAGGCTAACTTGGGAGTTTTGGAACAGCAAAGATTGGAATTCACCAAATCTTTTTTCAATGGGTCAGACGGGTCGCACTCTCGCCGCAAATTGCCGAAACCTTTTTGTAATAGAAGGGGCTGTCGTAAAATTGGTCGCCGCGGTGGGCTGCCCAAGTATGGCGGCAATTTGTTCGGTTTTCGCCCAATGAACCCTGAAGTTGAAAATTTCAAATTGGCTGTGGATCCGGGAAAGACGTGTGATCTACTACTTACTACTCACCGAGCGTGAGCTGGTCGGAAGCCGCGCCAGCGAGCATGGAGTAGATTTGCAAAAGAACTGGAACGAAACTGATTACTCGGAGTAAAAAAAAGGTACCTTTGGAGATTGTGTAGGCAGGTACCCAGTCGTCGCGCCCAAGGATGGCCAGATGGATGCGTCCGTAGGCGTCGATGAGCGGGTGGTTGATGGGAGTGTCGAAGACCACCTGGAAATAAGAAATTAGAAGAGATTGATTGTTCCGTTAAATGTTTTCGGCCATTTTTCACGGCCGTTCCTTATTGTTCATTCCACGACAATTTCTCCGCGACATTTTCTCCGCGACTTTTTCTCCGAAAAAACGACAATTTCTCCGAAAATTTCAAAACTCCCGCCATTGGCAACTTTTTCTCCGCGTCAATTTCTCCGATTGGATTTTTCCGTCTAAAATTTTTGTTTTTGGCTTTTAAACACATTTTTACTGAAAATTTAAACCGTGCTGGATTCTTTGTTGTAGTTTTGCATGAAAAGTTATAACTTTAAACGTAACTTTCGTAGCAGCGTTCAAATTGTCCGTCTAATTTGTACATGAAATGCGCCATATTTTTTTTTGCATCTGACCTATGCTTGTAGTTTCTACACGCTAACCTTAGGTACTCGTCCAAATTCCGGCGGGAATGCGGCAGTTTGAGTATTGCCCCATTTTTTCTATGGAGTAAGGTTTGTCGCCGATGAAAACGCTGAGTTTAGGGATGAGTGTTACATAGGGATGAGTGTCGGAAAATGCACCCCTGCGGTCTCTTAAATGGAGAAAATCCTGAAAAATAGTATTGCTGCGTTATTTTTCTTACAACTCATATCATGCACTACTTTTTTCCTCGTACTGTCATATTTTTCGCGTTACAATTTATTTTCTTGCAATTTTGCTTTAAAGAAAAAGTTGTTATGTATTGAAAACGATCGAAAAGGGTACAAAATATGAGAAAACCAGTTAACGAATCTTATTCGGAGAAAAAGTCGCAGTCGGAGAAAATGTCGCTCGGAGAAAAAGTCGTTTGGGCCGGAGAAATTGTCGTTTTCTCCGCCGGAGAAAAAGTCGTGGAATCTTATTGTTTGAAGGAAAACTTCAGCTGCCAAAAAAAGCAAATCGGCAATGGCACTTTGCAACCGCCCAACCCAAAGTCGGAGTTCTGAAACGACGGGCCGGGCCGAGAGATTTTTTTTTTGGGGCGGTCCGGCCCGTTTATGAAAATAACAATTTTATCTTTTTTATAAATCGGTACAATAATTTTTTAAATTGTTTTAAATAACTTCAAAGTGTGTGTGTGTATATAAGTAAATAATATATAAGTAAATAATAGTAGTACAAAAAAGACTGTCACCGACCGGGATCGAACCCTGGTCGTGTGGGTGGCAGGCAATTTGACTGGGTGGTACAGGGTAAACGGGCCGAACCATTCGTCGCGGTCCCGTCACGAATTTAATTAATTTTTCCATTAAAAATCCAGATAGCGCCGCGAATACCGACGTCTCCATTACCACCTATACCAGGGGTGGTCACGATCCAGGCCGGGCAGGGCCTGCCCCAAAAATTCTCGATCCGGCCAGTCTTGAACGGACCCGTTTTCAAAATAGGTTGCCAAGTTAGGCACGACTCGCCGTCCAATGGAATTCCGGGGCATGTTAAGACGCAGTTTTTATAAGACTCGAGCTTGATCAATAACATCTTTGACATAGGATATTTTTTCGCCTCGCATTTATTGAATAACTTTTGTTAGACCAAGTTGATAAAATAAAACCGTTTTTGGGTCGTTCGGGTTACTGTAGCCCGATCTTGCGATGTCGTCACCGATGTTCCATATCTCGTTTCAACGTGGACCAAATCAAAAACAGTCAATTAAAAAAAGTTAGATAGAAGTATTGTACATCAGTGACGACATCGAACGAGCCATAAACGGCTTTTTTTTTATTAATTTGGTCTTACAAAAGTTATTCAAACAGTTTTACGTGAATGCGAGGCAAAAAAATATCCTATGTCAAAGGTAGATCGAGGTGTATAAAAATCGCGTCTTAATGGACTGCGTCCTGTTAAACATCGGGCAGGAATAGAAACTTTCCGATTCTTGCAATTTGGACTTTCTGGATGGTTTTTTTTTAAAAAAAATTTTCTGGCTTTAAATGGTAGATTATACAATGTTTCGGAGGCAATTTTCGTGGAGCAGGAAATCCACCCAAACAAAAGATATTAAGCATAAACTTCAGAAGTCAGCGGGTATTTTTTCGTTGGATCTAAAAAAAATTGCTTCCAAAACTTTGATTTATTTGCTATTTTTTAAGCATTTTAGAACTGTTAATAATCCAGCTGTCGCCAAATTGGAATCATGCCAATAAAATTAGAATGTTCTCGTGATCCTCTGTTGGCATTGAAGTTCGTAGTCTAATCAGTATGCGACAGAGCATGCTTTGCACATTTCTGCAATTAGAATATGATTTCAGTTTGGCGACAGCTATAACTAGAGTCGGAAAGATTTTTCAATTAGAAATTTAATGAACAAATGTGGTCCCACAACGATCTTGTTCACATTGTTTTGTAAACAGCGGGCTCATTGGAACTGCCTACCGCCGCGAGCCGTGTAGGGTGAAATTCTGATTCCCCGACCTTTTCTCCAGCGGAGAAAACGACAATTTCTCCGCCTCAAACGACTTTTTCTCCGAAAAACGACTTTTTCCGGAAAAATAGAGACAATTTCTCCGAACGGACATAACCATCAAAGACTACATATTTATTGTCCAATCTAGGGTGACCGTTAAATTTTACGGAAATAGTGTGTTTAGTATATTAATCCAACCGATTCTCCGGCAAGTTTCCTGACCGAAAAGAGCTAAAATTCCCCGTGTTTGAAATTTCTTCGATATAAGCGACAATTCCCACAAAAGCCTGCAGTAGTAAAATAACTGAGTATTTTGGACTTTATTATGTCGTGAAAATAAACGAAATTAAATTCTTAGCCCCCATTCTTGGGTATTTCTCTTAATTTGGGAGTCAGCCAATGCTAAGCCCCTCAGGGACCTAGCGTCAATCTAGGCAAATCCTCCTTCGGAGAAAATTTAATATGTCTCTTTTTAAAACCCAAAACAGAACGAATATTATTAAATCCGGATCCGTAAAACCCGAAAAAACCTTCGGAGAAAAAATCTTGGTGCCGGAGAAAAGTCGTGGAGAAATTGTCGCGGAGAAAACGTCGGTAAACCGAAATTCTCCATCATTTTGTGATAAAATCCCTTACAAACATAATGTGGATTAAATAAATAATTAAAAGATTATAAAAGCATCATCTTAAATTAAAATTATACTACAAAAAGTTTCGCTATTTGCTCGAGCCTAGCATGAGCGGGCCGGGGCAGTTGAATTGGATGGGCCCGATAGTTGGCCCGACCTTGCGATCGACGACGACAAAACAGGGTACACAAACCTTCGGCGGCTTGAAGGGGTAGTCAATCGAGAAGTCGATCCAGAGGCTGAACGCTTCTCCCTCGTAGAGCGTGCCAGGAGGGCCAAAGAGGGAGGCCTGCCAGCGGAAGAGGTCACCGTCAGTGAGTCCCACGGAGAACTGGGCAAAGGGGTGGCAGAGAATCGTATCCAGTTCCTGAACAAATTAATTGCGTATATTTATTTGACGGACCTAGGTTTTAGAGTATGTCACTCATAGTTCTCACGGACCGGGCCGGGCCGACTTGAAAAAAATCCTCGTCTTGGCCCGGCCCGCTTCGGCCCGTCCACTCGGACCACCCAGTCAAACTGTCACCCACACGACCAAGGTTCGATCCCGGTCGGGACACTTTATTTTTGCTAACTTAAACTTTGAATGTGTAATAGAAGTATAATGAAAGTGTTTCCGCGGTTTAAAAAAATTTGCGTAAGCTAAAATAACGATTTAAAGAGTTTTTAATTTGACAAGTTTACAAACCGGGCGGAAACGGGCCGGGACGACACTTTTCTCGGCCCGCGGGCCGGCCCGTCATTTGAGAACTATGGTCACTAACAGAGATTGAATTCAAACAAGATAGGATAGACAAAACTCTGCGAAATGGCAAAAATTGCCCCAACAATACCAAAACAGACGCTGATTTAAAAATAAAGCGCAATTTAAATAAATATAATGATTAAAAAACCGACCTTTTGGATCCTTCTCCTAGTGCGACCCATTCTCGAACGATGTGACGCAGCTGGAAGCCGGTCTGAAAAATAAACGTGTTATAAAAACGAATACATATTATGCGCCAAACAAGAGAAAGAAAACAAATATAACGCACAGCTCGCCACCCAATGGAAACCGTGGCACAGAATTTTCCCGCAATTGTTCCAAGAGGACCGGAAGTGCCGGCATCGTGCCAATGCGCATCTAAGTGGTCTTGATTACGGTATCTTAGATCACGCGTTCGGGGCTCTATTCCCGGGGTATTTAATTGTTTTTATTTGTTTATTTTACTGAATATGTTGTGATTTGACGTTTATATGCATATAATTATTTTATAATTGAGTAATATTAGCAGTAAACTATATTACTAGCTAAAACAGAGGGTGTTATATTTTTGGCATTTTGCCAAAAACTGTATTCGCGCTCTATCTGACACCAAACGGAAGTGCGTGGGTCCCCGGAGTTCCGTGGCCGCGACGCTGTGGTGAGCGCTTTGAAAATATCAAAAGATCTGGATGCACGGATTCGAGTACCTCATCTGAAAGTCTGGCCCTGAAAGAGGTTAGGGTGGTCGATTCAGCTAATTCAGGGGGTAGTTTGTTCCAGATGGGAGCAACTCTAAAGGAAAAGCTAGCTGAGATATTCCGACGCCCAGTGTGTTTCCGCACTATTTGGAAACTATGACGTCTAGAGGGGCGGGTGTTGAGAGGGAGAGAGTGGGTTAGCTGCGAGTTGCCAAAGACGCCGTGGGTGATTTGAAAGCAGAGGGATAGATCGGCCCGAAGCCGACGGTGGGCTAACGGTTCTAGGGCAAAGATTTCCAGTCTTTGGCGATAGCTAGGGTGGAATGGGGGCCGGAAACACTTGCGGAAAGCAATACGCGTGAACCTTCTCTGTACCCTTTCAATTTCCTTAACAGCGAGCAGTGCAGTCGGTGACCAAACTTGACAGGCATATTCGAGAATTGGCCTGGAATAGGTCACGAAGGCCTTGCGATAAACTGAAACACTGGGAACCTGGAAGGTACGGAGGATGAGATTAGCAATATTGTGGGCCCGTTTGCATATATCGCTAATGTGGGTACTGAAAGACTGATTCTCCCCAATCAGAACACCAAGATCTTTTACAGAGTCAGAGAAACGAGGAACAGGGACACCATTTAAGTCATAAAGGGGAGAAAAGTGAGGTTGGGGCTGAATCTCGAGAAGTACGCACTTCCCCTCATTGATACCCAGTTTCCAGGCCTCTGACCAGGCTGCAACCTTAGTCAGATCCTCCTGGAGAGCTGTCTGATCTTGAGGATCCTTAAGGGACCGAAATACCTTAAGGTCGTCAGCGTAGATGGCAATGGGAGAGGAGAGATTCCAAGAAATGTCGTTAATGAAAATGAGGAAGAGAAGGGGACCTATGATGGACCCTTGGGGCACACCGGAAGTTGCCTTGTACCTACTAGACTCACTCTCACCAACCTTCACTTTGAAAGTGCGGTTGGACAGGTATTCAGCTATCCATTTCCTAGTGAGAGTATTAACACCGTACTTTTCCAGTTTATAGAGCAAGAGGGGGTGGGATACGCTATCGAAGGCTTTTGCAAAATCGATATACACACAGTGGGTCGTTTCACCTCGTTGCACCGCATCTGACCACTGGGTAATACAGGTGAGGAGGTTGTGAGCTGTGCATTTGCCGGGGAGAAAGCCAAACTGCATGGGGTTCATAAGGGAGTTGCTAGTGAAGTAACTGAGAAGGGGCTCGGATAGGATGATTTCGAAAATCTTGCAAAAGGAGGAGGTGAGGGAAATTGGTCGATAATGTTTCGCTGAGAGGGCTGTTTTTTTCTTAGGTAGGGGCGCAACTAGGGCTTTTTTCCACTGAGATGGAACGAAAGACTGGGAGAGAAGGGCCTGGAAGAAGCTAGCGATGTGGGGGGCAATCACCCAAAAGATTTTCTTAATGAAAAACGAGGGGAGTCCTTCGGGTGTGGCTGAAATCTTATTGTTGAGCTTTCTACAGGCCCTCAGGCAGCTGTCGATGGTGATGATCGGCCCTTGGGCAGTTCCGGTCTTTGGGGGAACAAAAGGCGGATAGGATGAATTGTCACTAGACTGGTAGACGGATGAAAAATGACGGGCTATCATTTCAGCAATTTTCTCATGATCAGTAATTACTGAGCCGTCATCTGCGAAGAGATGTGGGATGGAAGACCTAGAGTCGGAGGAGATGCGATTATTTACGTAGGTGTAAAAAGATTTCGGGTCGGCGGACTGCACAACCTTCGCCTCAAGGTTTGAGACAAACCTTTTACACTGGGAGCGGTGTTTCTTGGACGCTTTGAGATAGGCTTCAAAAGGTATTTCATCGGTAAGAAACTGGGAGAAAAGGGAGTTTTTCTCATGGAAGGAGCGATGTATGTGGCCGGGGAGTTTGAACGTGGAGCTACTCTTTTTGGGAACAAACTCGTCTCTGACCGAGGTCAGAGTTTGGATGAGGCGATCATACGACCGCTGGAGGTCTCGAAAATCGTATAAAAACGTGAAATCGGTCTGGATAAGTCTAGCAAAAATGGAGCCATAGTCACCGTTGGGATAATCGAAAGTGGGAGGACGGTTAGAGCTGCAGCTGGAACCTGGTATTTTAAAGAAGGATGAGAGGTGATCACTCCTGCCTAATGCAGGGAGAGTTGAGAGAGGGATAGTACTCTGACTGAGAACGACATCTAGGTAGTGCTTTCCACGCGTGGGGGAGTCGAATGAGAAATTAAGTGCATTTTCGTCTAAGAAATCGGCGAAAAATGGGCAGTGTGAGAAGTTTAGCGATCTGTCAACGTTCAAAGAGACTGGGAAATTCAAGTCGCCGGCAATGACGGTGTTTGGGGAGGTGGACAAACTCGACTCTAATTTAGAAAAGAGGGAGGTGGTGTCCGCTCTGGGAGAACTAGGAGGTCTGTAAATTGAAACGAGCTGACTAGGGGAGGATGAACAACAGATCTGTATTGAGATGATCTCAATATCGCCAACAAAGCAGATCTCAGATGGTATAACAACGATGGATTTAGATACTGCTACTAGAGACCCTCCGCCGCGCCTATCCTGCCTTTCAATATGGAAAAACTGAAAGAGGTCACGGGGATCAAGTAAGCCAAACGAGAAATCGGGAGAAAGCCAAGTTTCAGAAATTACGAAAATATCAAAAGAGTTTGAATACAGGAGAGCTTGAAACTCGGGCATTTTATTCTTGAGGCTACGGGCATTGGTGGAGAATACTCGATAATTGGATGAAGTAGGGTTATTAGGGGAAAATAAAGAATTCAGAGAACTAGTAGGCGGTGGGGGTAAAAAGTTCGGAGGACTAGACGAAGGTGGAACAGGTGCTATCGCGTCCCGCGATCGCGGAAGCGGTCGTTTTTTCTCGGCCTTCTACTACCAGCTGAGAAATCCGCAGGATAGGCGAAGATGACCTGAGGGTGTTCTCCCGGGAGTCGAGGCCGCTTGATCCTCAGCGGGGTGACTTTCCTGGGGGTCAGACGAGGGAGCAAGAAGGGCTCTAGGAGTGGTCGCTTGACGGTTCCCCGCGGAAATAGCTCTTTTTGGCCTCGAGTGGGGTTTCACATCTGGGCGGGATCGCGGCGTGGACTGAGGAGAAACAGCGGAAGGAGGGGTGGAAATGGGCGGTGTAGATATCTCCATAGGCGTCGGAGCGGATCTTTTCACGGATGTGGGGGTCGCGGCACGATTCTTAGAAGGCATCTGCGCTTTCTTGGTCTTCAGTTTACTCCTTTCGTCGACGGAAAGACTAGGTCGAGCGGAAATCCCGGCCAGTGCCGGGTTGAAGTAGCGGCCGGAGGACTTGGTCTCAAACAGGTGGACAAATCGGCGGGCGTCGTGAGAGTTGTCCAGAATCAACTTGACAAGGCGGTTAACGGAGCCTGTTTCGACGGAGAAGGAGGCAGGACCCATAGGGAAACAAGAAGTGATTATGCCATCGAGGCCGGCGATTTCCATAACGTGGTACATCAGGGTGATGTAGTAGAGGCGCTTGTCGATGGGGTGGCGCACATGCTGAGGAGGAACGGGAGGCCCGGACACAACGACGCTCCTCCTCTTCACGCTCTCCTCATTAAGAGGAGCGAGCGTAGGAACGAGAGGAAGGCGGTAGTTTCGAAGGAACGCTACAGAGACGTACTGCGACCAGTGGAGGGTGGGAGGGCGAGAAGTGGGAGAAGGCTTAGAAGGACGAGAAGATGAGATATAGGGGCTCATTTTTAGAAAGAGAGGTTAGAAAGGACTACTGAATGTTAAAGAAAGATAGCTAGAAGTGATTTAGCCTGGAATTAAGTGGGGGATAGAATTATTAGGCAAGAAATAGGAGGAAAAGGGGCGTTAAAAGGGGAATGACGCAATGGGGCGAATTACCTGATTTTAATTACCGACCTGTTATATTTGTCCTGTAGATTGAAGGTGGGGGCCTGCTGGACGACTGGAGTGGCGATCCCTCTATGTAGACGGTCGTCCTCGGATCGGCTGGCTCGGCGGCACCTCAAACTTGGGTAATTAAATCGTCTTTCTTCCCCTCTCCTTGACGGCAGTCCTACAGGTGTCCCACCGAGACGCTCATCATCCCACTTTGGAGCCTCCTTCTCAGATGTGACGACAGGCATTCCTTAGAGGTTAGGTATGAAAAGGAAAATACCTATGTGGGACTGGCGACCCCGCGAGCGGCCTGGCGAACCGCTGAAAACCTCTGCCTGGAGAAAATAACCCTCGACTTCCTTCTCTCCTCCACACATCTCCACCCCGGGGCACCTGTAGCGCAAAAACCTCAAATCCCCCCTCACCTGTCCTTCCCTATTTGTCCTGTTCTTTTGTTTTGTTTCTTGTTACACTTTCCGTTAGATAAAGTATATATACAAAATGACCGGCTGCTAAACATCGGACAGCAATTGAAATTTTCCGACTCTAGCGAGTTGCGCATAGTACATATTTTTCTGTGTTTTAAAGTCGAAACAGTAGCTGATATATCGAACTTTCGGCGGCAATTTTTTGGATTCTTAAAATTCATACTATAAAAAGAAAAACGCATAAAACTTTATATCTCACCGGAGAAACTTTTGTGTTGTTCAGGAAAATTGCCTCCGGAAATTCAATTTATTAGCTACTTTTTCATGTTTTCAAAGATAATTTTCGTCTAAAAATGACGGAGAACTAGAGTCGGGAAAAAATTGTGCTTTTAAGAAGTTGGGTCTCGTAGCGAAGGCGTTGGGTCCCGAGCCGTTACAGTACAAAAAAGCCAAAATTCGAATTATTGATGATGAAAATTCTGTGCGCACGTTGCAAACAAGTATGCGGAGAACGGCATGCAAACGGTGCACAGAATGTTCCACAGACTATGTTAAACACCGGGCACATTCATTGAAAGCCCTCACTCCGGCGAGCTGTGAATGAAAAGGGTCATGGCCCACAATACGTAGCAAATTGATTTCACAAACTGCATAAATTTTTCGCTTTTGCAGAATAAAAAATAAAACAGAAACCGCCAGTTTCTGCAACAGTTCTGCTTTCACAAAAAAAAAATTGCGGGTTTTTGTCGCTTTTTTTCATTTAAGTGGCGTTTTAAAACCTTTACTCTAGTGAAATACAGGCTAATTATGTAAATTTATTGTTTTACAACCTAAATTCATCCCGATAACGTAACTTTCTAGCTAATTCGTCTCCTTCCGGGAGTATTTTCGACTTGTCCCTCAAAGACCACTCCGTTTTCGTTTCGGGATCTTATTTTTCGCGTTAGGACCCTGAAAATGTCTAAATTCAACATATTAACAAAATTTCCAGATTTTCCACCTAAACCCCCAAATTTCCTGGCTTTTCTCCCAATTGGCGGCACTTCCGCCGCCATTCCTCCGCCTAATTCACGAAATCCGTGAATGCAGCCCGATTCCACCTTCTCCTTCCGTGTGAGCGGGGGTTCTCACGGGCCGGACCATTTTGATCGGCCGGGCCGGCCCATTTACTCTGGACCACCCAGTCAGATTGCCACCCACACGACCAGGGTTCGATCCCGGTCGGTGACATTCTTTTTTGTACGACTATTATTGACTTATATGTTAGTAACAAATATTATTCAGTTATTTAAAACAGTTAAAAAAATTATTGTACCGATATATACAAAATTACAAGATTTATTTTTCAGCATGGGCCGGACCGACCTAAAAATATCCAACTGAGAATTACTTCAAAGAGGAAATAGAAGCTATACAAAACAGTTTGTAATTTTGAAAAATTCAATGTAAGCTGGAATAACGATTTCCAGAATTTTTAATTTCTCGGGCCGGCCCGTGTTGGACCGCAACCCGGTCTTTTTCGTAAGAATTATGCTAGGCATTTGAAAGGATTTTTCATTAAACACTTTGTCAAATGATTCACCTCTCTGAATTGCTTCAATAGGACACCTGTCCAAACACACCCCGCTTTGTGCCCCGGTCCTATAAAAAACCCGATCGTCGGCCACTCTCCACCATCCTTCGAAATGTTCGCCAAGGTCCTCTTCGTCCTCGTCGTCGTGTTCGCCTTCGTGGCCTTCGCCAACGCCGCCGCTTGCCGTGACGACTTCGAGACTGCCCACTGCAAGGTCTTCAAGCCCTTCTGCGGCCGTGCCGAATACGCCAAGATCACCGCCGGATGCAAGGCCACATGTGGTCTTACCTGCTAAACGTCTCATAACTTCACTCATCTGCTCGTCGTGCGAGGGACTGGTCACCCCTCGTTTTTAAAATAAAGAATGGAACGAAATGGATTGTTCTTTAGAGAGAGAGAGAGAGAGAGAGAGAGAGAGAGAGAGAGAGATGCACACATCCGCACAAGGACCCCTCACACACACTCACACTCACTCACGCTCAAACTCACGCTAACACTCACGCTCACACTCACACTCACGCACATTGACGACCGCTATAATCTATAATCTACAATATGATGCGTTTCCAAAAAAGAGTCCAATAAAAGGGGATTTTCCTAAAGGACAGGTACATTTGGTCTCGCTGCGATTACTTTATTGTCTGCGCAGTACTCCTCTTTTACAGTGTTCTTTCGCTTTTTAAATTTTTTCAATTCAATGTTTCAAAGTGGCAGTGGTTAAATAAGGGTAGCCACCAAGGTCGTTGAAAAGTCGTCGATTCTTTGTTGGAAATGGACTATACATATATTTATTCATTGATGGTTGACACGAAAAGCCATGATTCAAAGCGGGGCTTGCCCGTTTCGCTTTTTTTCAAAACCAGGAGAGTACGCACCCTACTGGGTCGCGACCTTCGGCCGCCCAGTTAGGCGGCCTGCTGCCGCAAACATTCATGGCATAGGGACACTCATTATACGGCCTTCGGATCGGTTTTTTCGTCTTACAAATCAGTTTCTCGATTTTACTGATTTGCTTTTAGCCCGAAAAGCCAAGTTTCGGCTCACCGCTTTAGCCGCTTTCACCCATTTTTCCATGTGTCACCAGCAAGCATGGCAAAATTTGGGACCGGCCCGGTCCGAAAAAAATTTTAAAACTGGGCCGGCCCAAAAATTTTTTTTCTGCGTTTTCTTTGATTTTTACATTGAAAAAAGGCATAAATTTTCGGTTGAGATGGGCCGGCCCGGGCCGGCCCATTGCTATGCTTGGTCACCAGGTAAGGAAATTGTAGCATATCTCACAAAAAAAATTCGAAAAATTGAATTTATTGATTTGTGTGTGGCACGACAAACGCTAGTACCGCCTACATAACCATGTTGGCCGTGGTTCACTTATTACATGCACCCAAGTAGCAAAAAATTCCCCTGTAAAGTTATATTTTTCAGCACGGACCGACCTAAAAAAAATCCAACTGAGAATTACTTAAAATAGGAAATAAAAGCTATACAAAAGAGTTTGTGGGGTTTAAAAATTCAATGTAAGCTGGAATAACGATTTCCAGAATTTTTAATTTGACAAATTTACAAATAGCCGACTTTTTTCTCGGGCCGGCCCGTGTTGGACCGCGAACCGGTCTTTTTCGTGAGAATTATGCTTCCAGACGAAGATGAGCGAGGCATTTGAAAGAACTTTTCATTAAAAACTGAAACGGCGTTTTAAAATACTTTTTCTCGTTGACAAATCGTAAATTTTTGGACATAAATGTACTTTCTTAGCCAATAGTACCGTAGTTTTTGCAAAAACCAATTCCTAGTTCCAATTTCTGATCAGCATCGGATTTTGTAACCGTCCTTGCCTTTTGCGATGTCATTATTTAATCAGCCGCGCCTAGCACTTTGCCAAATGATTCAACTCTCTGAATTGCTTCAATATGGCGCAACTGCTCAAATACACCCCGCATTGTGCCCTTGTCCTATAAAATGCCGGCCTTCGGCCACTCTCCACCATCCTTCGAAATGTTCGCCAAGGTCCTCTTCGTCCTCGTCGTCGTGTTCGCCTTCGTGGCCTTCGCCAACGCCGCCGCTTGCCGTGACGACTTCGAGACTGCCCACTGCAAGGTCTTCAAGCCCTTCTGCGGCCGTGCCGAATACGCCAAGATCACCGCCGGATGCAAGGCCACATGTGGTCTTACCTGCTAAACGTCTCATAACTTCACTCATCTGCTCGTCGTGCGAGGGACTGGTCACCCCTCGTTTTTAAAATAAAGAATGGAACGAAATGGATTGTTCTTTAGAGAGAGAGAGAGAGAGAGAGAGAGACAGAGACAGAGACAGAGACAGAGACAGAGCGATTTTAAAATACAGAAAAACAAAAAGAGAGACAAAAATAGACAACTCACCTTTGCATCAGATTCCCCAACTGCGAAAAAAATCGTCATTTGCATTCTAGCCAAAATTCGGAATCTTGATTTTTCCACAAATCGGTCAACTTTCTTGCATGTCTGTCTGATTCGGCACAGACTGCGAGGGTCCATCTGAAACATTATATTTATTAATAAATTTAAAAAACCATAGTAAATTTTTTTTTAAAGAAATTGCTTACCTTCTGATGAATCTTCAAAAGAAGAGTAGGTGGAATATTAAGGACAGAGAAGAACATTTTAACTAGGAATATGACAAACAATTACAATACGTGTTTAAAAAGCGAAGACCCGCTTTTTACAGTTCCCCGTGAAATTCAAAAACAAAGCGGATTTTTTCGACCTTCTTTGTCTCGGCCTTCACCACCAGGGCAGTTTGGACTGGAAATCACGAATCGAATTTAAATTTTGTAAATCAGACACTAAAAAACTCAATTAAAAAAAAGAACAGGTTTCAAAATACAACAAATCACCACCAAAACGCTTCAGAAACTCACTAAACCACCAAATTGTTTTTACCAAAACGCTTGTAGAAAAATTGCAGCTTGCAGAAGGATGCAAAAACCCAATAAATATTTGAAAAAAGTTACCCAACACAGCCCGCCGCACGCTTTATGGAAGCGGCTTTTAGTGGCTTTTCGTTGCAGGACCTAACTCCTCCAATACAAGGAAGTAAGGAAACAAAGATGCAGCAAACCTGGGAATACTGGCTTATTTAGTTCAGATTTTGCTTTATAAATAGGTAGTAGACAAATGTACCATTTGGACTGAGTTTTTTCCCGGCGCGAAAATGAATACAACCCGAGGTACACGGTTTTCCGTGTTTCTCTTCAATATTATCCAAGAACCTATATGTGCCAAAACTCGCCCCAAATGATGCAATTTTGCTCTACAGATTAGTATAGAGAACAGCCATTTTGATATTGTGGCGACTTCACGTTTGCTGCATCTTTGTTGTGCACGATGTTTAACAGTGACGCCCTGTTCAGGTACGGTAAAACAGCTACCTCTAATTAAGCTTAATTCATGAATTTTATTGTTGAAACTGCAGATATGTCGGCGTAATACATTCCATGATGTCATTTTAAACAAAATAATCGAAAATTCCGTGATAAAATAGATTTTAAAAGGCATTTTCCATTATCAGTTTGAAACGCATGGTTGTCGTTCCGGGACCCTCCTCCACTGAAACAGGCCGGTTTCTGAAATACGGTCGCCGCAAACGTGAGAGTTCTGGGGTGTTTTTCTTTTATTTCTTTTTAAAAGTTGGTGAAGAACACTTCTATCATTTGGCCTGAGTTTTTTGCCGACCCAAAAATATCTACAGCCAAAGAAAATCGGTTTTTTGTGATTTTCGTTATTTTCCAGTCGAAGAATTTTCGCGAAAAAACTCAGGCCAAAGAAGGCATTAATGAGCTAAAAGTTGACAAAAAGAATGGTTGCTGAAAATGGCTGGAACGCCCAGGTTTGTGGCGGCCAGTTTCTGTTTCATGAGCCACCTGTTTGTCGCGAATACGACATTTCCGGACCGGTTTCTTTTCATAATTAGATGAAATTTACGGTTTTTTGGAATGGAGCGCGATAGGTTCGTGTGTTTGCAAAAGAGAATAAAAATGAGTAAAAATTTTTATTGAACGCGGAAATCGTGGTTGGGTTGTGATACAAAAATGTTTGTTTTATCGTAAGGATTCAGAAAAGTACTACTTTCATAGGGTTTGGATGATGTTGAACAAAGGTAGGGACCGCAGACCAAATTTTATAAATAATTTTTTGGATTTTTAATTTCGATATAACGCAAGATAAGTTCCTAACTTAAACTTTTCCTTTTTACAATTTGAAATTTCATCCAAAACGAAGCGAGATATTTCGCTTTGAATGCCCGAATTTGAATCCGATTTTTGCATTGTCGCCGTGGTTGGGCGGGGTCTATCTGACCCGGCACAGGCTCTGCTAAACAACGGACCTACTTTCTGCCTGAATGCGGAATCCCTCTGTGTGAGAGAATTTACATGTATATATGTTTTAAATTGATTTTTCATATTTTTCTCGTATTTTTGGTACCAAAATTATCTCATAAATAATAAAAATACAGTTTTAAAAGGCCGTTTTCAGAAAGGCCCTGGATACGGTATTTGGCAATAGAGCGCGGAAAGTCGCCAATTTTGTATAAATTTGTATATTTAAAATTAATTTGCGAGCGACGGCAAGGATGAAATTTTCTATATTCTTCATTAAAATCAAGCAAAAAAAAAAAGTAGTGGTTGGATTCGGACAACGTATGAACACCCTAACGGTTATTTTTTAGAGTTTGCTGTTTTATAACAATCAAAACACTTCAGAGAACCCGAAGAATACAAAAAACATGCTACACATGCCTCCACACTTGCATAGGAGTGGTATAAACAACAAAATCCGTTGTAAATTTTTTGTGCAAAAACGAATTTTTGATTTTATTTTTTTATTTCATTAAAATAGTTTTACTTCGAAGAAAATTGATTTGAGAATTCATGCTATCGCTATGGTTCGTGAGTAATGGTCAAAAATCTCCAAAAACAGTGATTTTCGGCAGGATGCAGTCAACAGTTTGTCAAAAGAGCACTTCCATTGGCTTTCTCATGCAATTTTACCCTATATTCTTGTCTTAAATAGTCGAAAAGGAGAAAAATACGCGCGCGAGCATTGAAAACCATATTTTCTTACCATTTCGGATTGCCCCCGCCGGGGCCACCTCTGCGGTGCCTATCTCTACAATTCTCGATTAGTACCGCGTCATAGAATCAGTTTTTGTCTTCAAATTCCCTCAAATTTTGTGAAAGTATAGTCCCATAAGGATTATACATGGTTCCCGACTCGGATTTCGGATATCGACTTTTTGGGCTTGGATGACGTCATCGAGTACTGTAGTCCATATCCCCCTGCATCAAACCCAAAATTAAAAAGGGAAGTGTCATTTCGAACGGAAATTTCACAAGGAACACATTTGTAATTATAAACATTTACAAATTTCAACTTTTAAATTGTTAAAAACTGAAAAACGTGTTTGCTAAAATGAATTTTTCACATAAAACCTTCATTTTTCAAGAGTTTGGTAAAAACCGTTAACTATTTCATAAAATAGACAGAAAAATAGGTATAGTTTGTTTTTACACTTTTCCAAAAGGAGTCGCCCTTTCTTATCAAAAATCGCGCTGAAAAGGGCACGCCGCGCCCGGCAGGGTGAAAGTGACCCCCCGAAATGCCCGCGGCATTCCGCGTGCGCACCGCATGTTGAGTCTATGGCATTGGAAACTCATTTGGAAGGTATCTCATAATACTTTGCGTATCGGGGATTTCATGAATGTAAGAACATTGAAAATCCGCGTTGGTTTTTCTAACGTTCCGATCTGTCCGATGGAAAGTCACCTAGTTTTCCCTTTTGTTGCAACTACTTTTTCTCCGCTTCACTTTTTAAATGAAAGTGAACAGGTTCACGAGCTTGACCTGCCCTCATAAAAGGTTTAAAAGGGCAAACGTCGTTCATCCACGACTATTTTTAGTTTTCCCTTTCTTATTTTTTTTCTTTTGAATCAGAGTTTTTTTTGCAGAATGATTTTCACAAATCTTGCCTGCGGAAGAATGCCGCGGGCATTTCGCGGGGTCACTTTCACCCTGCCGGGCGCGGCGTGCCCTTTTCAGCGCGATTTTTGACAAGAATGGGCGACTCCTTTTTGAAAAGTGTAAAAATAAACTATTCATATTTTTATGTCTATTTAATGAATTTATTAATGGTTTTTACCAAATCTTGAAAAATGAAGGTTTTATGTGAAAAATTCATTTTAGCAAACACGTTTTTCAGTTTTTAACAATTTAAAAGTTGAAATTTGTAAATGTTTTTAATTACAAATGTGTTCCTTGTGAAATTTACTTTCCAAATAACACCTTATATTTGACGTTTGGTTTTGGTACACGAACTACAGTACTCGATGAAGTTATGAACTACAGTACTCGATGAAGTTAACCCAGCCCAAAAAATCGATATCCCAAATTTTAGTCGGGAACCATGTATAATCCTTATGGGACCACTTATTAACAAAAATTCTGACGCTGCTATCGACAATAAGGTCGAAAATTGCGTCTTAAAAACTTGGATTTTGCCACCCAAAAAGACGATTTATAGGCCTAATGATCAACTTGGACCCTTAAGACCAACAAAACCCTAAAGACTTTAACCGCAAGTGCATATATCAGTTCAACGTTGACCAAACCCCTTCTTATGTGTACTTTTCTGAATCCTTACAATAAGAAAACACATTATTATGGCATTTTCCGTTCCAGTTTCTCGTTTCTGAACAAAAACCATGTTTTCTGCTATATTAGCAGATATGCACTTAGGGCTAAGGTATTTAGGGTTTTGGACTTAAGGGTCCAAGTTCGTTATTAGGCCAACAATTTTTCATTTTGGGTCCATAGGTGACAAAATCCAAATTTTTAAGATAATCGGAGACAAGTTTAAATCGTACTATGCCTAAGAGTTACAGTTAAGCAAAATCTTTATTAAGGGGAGATCTTTAACGAGTTATGTTTGAATCAAAATGGGCCTGGGATATGTCCCTAAGCATTAAAGGGGCAGTAAAGGGGCTTTTCATTTCATTTTCGATCGGCTACGGTAGGAAAATATGCGAATTATACATGCTAAATTGTCTGGCACTTCCCTTGTTTCGAACGCTCTCTCAGTCAATTAGCATGAATTTTAGCTTATTAGCATTTCTTGTAAATGCCCGACACGCAGGGCGTACTGCCCGTCTACAAATCTGTAGACGGAGACCCGTTTTTGGCGACTTTGGGGCGTATTTTCAAGAAAACGGTAAATTTTCGACCCATAATGATATACACTTTCAAAATCAGCAAATTTTTCTCTCTTAACTGAGCCAATGTTGTAAAACCCGCCTGACTGTTCCTTTAACCAGGGTAATAAGTGTCAAAGTAACGTAAGGTTGTAAATTATTTACCTGGTATGTCTCCACAAGAGAAATCTTGTCTATAAAGTCCTCGTCATAGATACGCTTACACCTCACAAGTCTTTGAAACTCCAAGTTTACCAATCTATCATAACTGTTATGAACGACTACTGTATCGCACTCAAAACGAAGGTTTTTCCCAAGAGGCAGCATTTCATTGTAGCAACCTGATTCTAAAAAAAAGCTAGAGAAACTTATATTCAGACTCACTAGAACAACTATTTCGGTACGAATTGCAGACAGCTGTTTGTAAGGATCATCCAAGTCAATAATGTCTATTTGTCCTGTAACTCGTTTATGGAAGTAGTCTCCTGACAGGCTGGTGAATGTGGTTACAGAGGACATCAGTGAAACAGTTAGTCCATCCTAAATATTTAGTGTTAGGAGACAGAGACAGAGACAGAGACGCAGACGCAGAGACACAGAGACGCAGATACAAAGATACACAGAGAAGCAGAGACAGAAATACACAGAGAAGCAGAGACACAGAGAAGCAGAGACACAGATACACACAGACGCAAAGACAAAGATAGACAGAGACGCAGAAAAGCCGAGACGCAGAGACGCAGAGACACCGATTTGGGCCAAACTTTGTCAAAAACGGCCTAAAAAAGTGGCCTAGAAACACTAATCTGAGAAATTTGGAGCACTGTCAATTGTTGACCAGGTTACGGTAGATCTACAGTAGTTTTACTTGAAAAGGCCCCAATTAGCAGGTTATACCTTATTTTTATTTAGTACAACACAACACCTTACTTTTCATATTACTCGATGAAAAACACCCAGGTTTAAAATTTTTTGGCCTCGCTAAATCAAAAACACTGCTTGATTTTTGAGGTGTTTAGGAAATTTTTCAAGAAAAGCTAAAATGTCAATGAAACCTTAAAAAAACCTCGAAACGCTTATTTTACAAATGCCGTTACAAACAAGAAAAATGCAAAATCTAAAAATACTAAAAGCAGTTTTTTTAGTTTTATCGAGGCCCAAATTTTAAAAAAATGTTTTCATCGAGTGATACAAAAAGTAATTTGTTGGGTTTTACTTAATAGATAAATGGTACAATTTTCAAACTTGAATTTTTTTAAAAGAAGCTACAGTATTCATGGGACGGCCTACAGTAACCTGTCAAAAATTCAATAATATTCCAAACGTCTCATATTAGTGTTTTTGGGCCAAATATATGTGTTGGTCCAAATTTGGGCTAATCATACTATTTTCGTTTTTACCCTATGGTGCAGTTATAAATGGGTACCGCAGAGCATAAATTATTTTTGAGAATTTCGACTTTTTATGTGAAATACTCCAACTTAAACTTTTCCTTTTTACATTGTGAAATTTCCTTCACAACAAAACGAGATATTCCATTTTGAATGCCTATATTACAATTCCGTTTTTCAACTACCGCCGTGGTTGGGCGGGGTCTTTCTCGGCCGAGTGCACAGGCGCCGCTAAACACCGGACAGAAACTCGGTTGAATGCAAAATCCCTCAAATTGAAGAAAATGAAAGGATTTTGGTATTGTAATGAGTAACCGTATTTTTCTACGATTTATGGTACCAAAATGAACCCCAGAGCAAAAAAAAAATACACGTTTGATTAACCGTTTTCGAAATTGCTGTGAGAAGGGGATTTGGCATTGGAGCGCGAAAACCGGTTGAAATTCATAAAAGGTTCACTTTTAAATTATATTTTTATAAATCTGCACGAATGAAATTGGCTCAATTTTACATTTAACGAAAGAGAATTAATAGTAAATTCATAAATTTAAAAACCTTGAGCGCTCCGGGCCTGTATTGCGCACACAGGGAAATTCAAAGAACGCTTGAAAGTTGACTTCTTTTAAAATTGTTTCGCTGCGCAACAAAAGTGGTTTTCTCAAGTTTTACTATCTTAAAACAACAAAAACACTTAAATAAGTTCATTGCGCACTAATAATGCTCTCAAACGTGATTCTGCGACGAATGGGAGCGCCGCAAATGTTAAAATTCGGCGTAACTTTTTTCTGCACGAACGGATTTTTGAGTTTTTGGGCAAGTATATGTAAAATAAGTTGAGTAATCATATTAATTCAAAATCGGTCGCGCTCCGTGCCCAACCTGTTTTTAATGCCCCCCCCCCCCCCAAAAAAAAAAAACGAAAAATCGTGGTTTTTGCCCCACAAGACAAAGAGGTATGGGTTTAAAAATAATTTCATCGGATTCCTCGTGTTCTTTTACGTCCGATTCATTGTTTAGAAAAACAAAATAAAAAATAATACGCGCGAGAGCGATTCAAACCATATTTTCTTAACATTTCGGGCTGCACTGCTGTGCGCACCTCTGCGGTCCCTAGTTATAAATAACTCTTACAAGACCAACGCTGTCATAAACAAGAAAAAAACTTTACCAGACTCTCCAACTGAAAATAAAAGTGCCATTGGCAATCCACTTGATCTCGCCGAAATTTGAAATCTGTATTTTTCGATAAGCGTATCCACCATCCTACAAGTTTGCCTCAAACGACACAAAGTTTGAATGTTCATCTGAAATTTTCAAATTCGTACTGTTTTTATAAATTGTTATTGGTTACCCCCATATTTAAGTACATTTTAAAATTTTCACCCACCTTCTTACAAATTTCTAGATGCAGCTTATGTGGAAGATTGGAGTACATGTTCACTAAATAAATGTAACTTACAAGTTGGGTTGTAATAACAGTTTTAAATGAGGCGAGCTGAGATGATAGTGGGAGAAAAAACGAAAGTGCGCTTTCTACAAACAGATTGCATTGAAAAAGCAATTCTTATCAGTCGCTTTTCGCAATAAAACACTTAGAAGAGTATCTGTCATTGAGAAGAACACATGTGACTGCGTAAGACGCCTCGCGCAGTGTTTCGGTAGGTAATATTAAAATTGGTCTCAGCCATGGGAAGTGGTGTTTCCAAAAGGTGTAGTTTATACCGAAGCTAAACTTTTAAAAGCGACAGTATTGTGTATTTCTGCAGTGAACGCAGAAAACCTAAATTGAATTTTGCATATTACACACACACGCACACACTCACACACTCACACACTCACACTTATCTATAACAGGTTTCACCTTACTTTAACTTTTCTTTCTTTCTTAACACTCACACACTCATCACTGATGATAAATGTTACAACCAGTTCAACGAAGGTAATAAAATTTTGCATAAAAACAGATTTATCTAACGTTTCACTTACTTTTGGACTATGTTTTCACAGCACAGTGTAAAACATCAGGATAACGCCTTTTGAATCATTCGTTCTCTCCTATTTTTTCTTTTAGCAGCTGGCCATGTGGCCCTTGATCTATGCCTTCCCATTTCACTATGCGTCGATGTGCAATTGCATCGATCCGCGAAGGGTCGCTTAACGATGACCAGCTGCATCGTTAACAGCGGCTGTCTCGATAAAACTTGAGACTTCCGCACAGCTACGTTTCCACCTTACTGGCCGAACGCTAGAAAAACCTGTTTTTGCCTCTTTTTTGTTTTCTGTATCAATATTGTTCATAAAAGAACTATATTTTCAGAGATAGTTTGATCCAAGGCAAAAATGAGTGCCCAACCTGCGATTGATGATATAACAGATCAACTCAGCAAAGCGGATTTATCTCGGACCGACTCACCCCATGTCCCTGCTGTTGGGATGGCCGAGGCTAAGCATGCATACCACGTCACCAACATAAAGGTAAATTATATTTATTTGTTTAATCAATTTTGATTTTTTGTGAACCTTTTAATGTGAAAAATCAAAAAAAAACTTCATAAAAGTGGAATTAAACTTCTAAAATTGATGTATTCACATTATCATTTTTGGGGTTGGTGGTCTACGGTCAAGGATTACTTGCATTTTGTTATTTTTTTTTCTTTCTGGCGCGCGATATCTTCGAGAAACTGAAAGGAGGGTTGACACGCACACGCACACGCACACGCACACGCACACGCACACGCACACGCACACGCACACGCACACGCACACGCACACGCACACGCACACGCACACGCACACGCACACGCACACGCACACGCACACGCACACGCACACGCACACGCACACGCACACGCACACGCACACGCACACGCACACGCACACGCACACGCACACGCACACGCACACGCACACGCACACGCACACGCACACGCACACGCACACGCACACGCACACGCACACGCACACGCACACGCACACGCACACGCACACGCACACGCACACGCACACGCACACGCACACGCACACGCACACGCACACACGCGCACACACGCACACACACACACACACACACACACACACACACACACACGTGACTACCGCTGAGCTGTGATCCCTGTTGATAACCAGCAAATTTGTTTTTTTTTTAAAATTAAGTTAATAACATAAATTTAGGTCGTCTGGAATGAGGAAGAAAAGCCTACGAATCAACCTCAATTCAAATGTTTGGAATATCACATTGCTAACGATAAAAATTTCGATGGTCCTTTGGTGGGACTCCCCAGCGTATTTTTTTCCACTACACTCTATAAAAACGCCCTTCCAAGCATGACTACATATCCCACTAGTGGCGAAGCAGGAGCCAGTTATTGGAGAATATGCGTTCCGCTCAAGTTTTTCGAGAAATACAAGAACATTTACCACTATCCTCAGACATGGGACAACCAGAAACACCTCATTTTCACATGTGACGAAGAGGAGAGTAGGGAAATCGAAGGTGTTCCTGATATCGAGAAGTGTGATATAAACACGTCAAACAAGTACTTGTATCGAAGCAATGACAAATGGTACACAAACGATTACGATTATCACGATAAGTACTTCACTAATTTCTTAGTGATGCACAACTTCTCACTGGAACTTCTCTGCCCACAGAATGAAGAGTGTAAGGAGTATGATAAGGAAACGAAAATATGTGGCAAACACTGCACATGGAACACGGTGAAACGTTTTGCAACAGGACAAGGCTTCACAATAAAAGGGAATGCGTTAGCCGCCGAACTTCGTCATCAATGGTCAACAGCAAGACGGTGAGTACTACAGTGCGTTTCATAATTATAGGCGCACTTCACAAATTGCGGGTTTTTGGCTCCACACACGTTTTTGTGATTTCTACCTATGAAATTTGAATTCAGCAGGTGAAAATACCCTAGAATGTTCATTTCACAAAAATTTGAGACTCTGGTTGCATTTTTAATACGAGTTTCACGTTTTTTGACCCTTTCATAATTATAGGCGCAGTTGAAAATAGTTATTTTACACTGTTTTATGGACATTTCAACGGAAACCGGTTTTCAACTTAATTTCATACCCGAATCATGGTCAATGCCCGCCATGTTTGAAATTTTTTAAACAAACATATTTCAAAAAATCACGGATGCCGATAATATGCACTGAATTACTTCTAAATTACTTTTCGAGCCGTGTTGGCCTACAACGACAACATTAGGCGGTCTGGAACCCTTTTCCCAGATCAAAAATTGGGATTTTCGTCGATGTTGGCGCGCGCAAAAGGCCATATCTCGGCAGAAACCCAACTGAAAAAATAATTCTTAAAGTGAATTTGTAGCCGTTACATGTTGTTATTCTGAGGCAAAAAACAGTCTGACCAAAAAATTCTCCGCGGAGAAGGAGTTCGTTTATTTAAAGTGACTTAAAATTGCATGGGTTTCTAATGGTTTTTGTCGAAAAATACGTGGTTAGAATTTTCCTTTTCGCCATTTCGCGGAGAAAATTTTTGGTTAAACGGTTTTTTGCCTCAGAATAACAACAGATAACGGTTACAAATTCAGCTTAAGAAATATTTTTTCGGATGGGTCTCTGCTGAGATACGGCCTTTTGCACGCACAAACTCCAACGAAAACCCCAATTTTTGTTCTTGCGTAGAGATTCGAAACCGCTTAATGTTGTCGCTTTAGGCCAAAACGGCTTGAAAAGTATTTTAAAACGATCACAAAAGTAATTAATTGCATATTATGGGCATCCAGGATTTTTTTGAAACACGTTTGCGTGAAAACTTGCGAAAATGGCGGGCATTGACAACGATCTGGGTACGCAATTCGAATGAAAGCCGGTTTCCGTTGAAATGTCCATAAAACAGTGTAAAATAACTATTTTCAACATATAAGTGTAAATTCGGAAAGAATTGTTGAGAAACGGTAAATATATTTGCCAATTTTCAAACTGCGCCTATAATTATGAAACGGTAAAAAAACGTGAAATCCGCAGTAAAATGCAACCGGAGTCTCAAATTTTTGTGAAATGATCAATTTAGGGTAATTTCACCCGCTGCATCCAACAATCATAGATAGCAATCACAAAAACGTGTGTGGAGCCCAAAACCCGCAATTTGTGGGGTGCGCCTATAATTATGAAACGCACTGTATTCAATACATTTTAACTGAACCTCAAAATTACATACTGTTTTGTTTACATACAATTTTGCCAACAAAACAAAGTCTTATAACACACAAAAGTACGCTATTCTTTTTGTTCCACGAAATCCGTATAAAAACCGTAAACCCGGGCAATCAAGTTTCGAAGGGACCGTCAGGGGCTTTTCACGTTTTCGGCACCACAAAAAGCGATCAAACTTGTCCAACTGTAGCCGAAATCCTGACAAAGATGTCTTAATGCAGCATTCGTGCGATACGCAGCCGGAAATAGTGTGCCTTTAGCCGAGACGCAGAGAAAAAGCGGTTTTTTTTGCAAAATATGCTGGTTTGGCGACAGCTATATAGATATTCTTAAGTTTATTGGCTACAACGTCACATTTATCGTACTTTTAACTAACATTTTGAGTTCTCAATGCGTTTCAGCTATAAAAATTAAGGCCGCTGTTTGCCGCGCAGAAAAATCCGAATTGCAGTTTGGTGCATACCTCTACACAATCGGCGGTTGCAGTCCATTGACTGAAACGCCGTTAAACAAAATTTTTGATGAGAAAATTCAATATTGACAATTTTCGAGAAAACAAGGAAAACGCCATAATTTCGACCTTACAAGGTACTTTTTCAGTGTTTTTGCTTTTTACGCAGTTCTCGTTACGAATTACATTTGGTAGTTGCTGTCTGTTGGTTAGCAGCGTAGCGTTTTAGGCGAAGTGAGCCATTTCTAGAGAGGAGATAGGGCGGTGGGGTCGGAAGCGAGGGGAGGGTACCAAGGGCGGCCGGGAACCGCTCTGGCGCGAAGCGCCAGAGTGGTCGGCCGCCCTTGGTACCCAACCCGAGCGTACACGTGTGTGCGTCGACGTCAGGCCGCGAAAATGAGCGGCCGAAGGCCGTGAGAACACATTGAGGCGGCCGAAGGCCGCCGAACCCAGAAGTCTAAGACCCGCGTAGCGGGGCTTTGACATCTGGTTTGATAATGTTTCTGGAAAATGAATTTGCTACAAAATCGCGTAAATTTTGACGCAGTTTGGTATTTTAAAAACTACCGTACCCCAGGGTCGCCAACCGTAGCCCGGCACCCGAAAACAACCCGGACCAAAAATTTTCAGAAAATCATAATCAGCTCATTGGAAGATCCAATTTTTTTAACAAACCCGATATTTTCTCAATGTGAACCCTCTGTTCGAATCTTACAGATGGCGTCTTAATTAGCAATTAGAACGCAATCAAATATTAAATCAATTAAAAAACGATTAAAAAAGAAGTTTTAAAAAAACATATAATTTGAGAAAAAAATAAATATGACTGAAGTAGCTTGAAAATCGCCCTTGACGATTCCTTTAAAAGTACCTATGCGTTATACTCCTCGCCAATCCTAATTCGGTCAAAAAGCGACCACGCTCCTTTTGTAGCCGAATATTATGCTGTAGTAATGAAAAATTTGAATTTGAACATCAGAATAATCTCACTCATTTCTAAAAATCGGCGAAGTACGATTGGCGGGCACAATACAAAATTTTTCGTAAACTCGTTTTATTGTCAAGCACAAAAAATCTTTTTCTTTTAGTTTCTCCGGCGTCCGAGAGGCCTGCGAAAATCGTGGAATATCAGCTAAGGATGCATGTGCGCTGATCAACAACATGCAAATCGAAAAGCCCAATTAAATCAACTGTGCCATGAAATCTATCAACCCTTGTATAACTCCGCCCACACTTATTCACTCAAATTCCCCAGATGTTTCTTTTTTATAGATAAAGAACACCCTTAATACCGAATTTTATTGTATATTTTGTTTCTTCAAGTAAATGTATTATATTCTTCTTGTAGAAAATTGTTAGATTTGGATTCAGCGAAGTCCGAATTCTTGAAACAGATGTTTTTCATCCGGTGGTATGGCAAAAGTTATTGGGTTGTCGTGACGAGAAAAAATGATAAAACTTTCAGTATCCAGGGATGGTGTAATGTAGTTCATTAAATAACAAGAATAGAGAATTCAGTACTGAAAAAGCCTATAAAGTTTGTTTTGCTTAAAGGGACCGTCAGGGGCCTTTTTTAAGGCGGAGTGAACCGTATGCTAATTTCCCCAATTCAATCGAAATATTTTATTACAACGTCACTCCAAACAACGACTTTTCACGGAGCCTGATTTGAATACAATTAGGATTTGGAAAGGACCCTAATGGTCGCTTTAACGGCGTTAGTTTTCGTGTAATGATCAATTTTGTATAAATGCCCCGTAACCTGTATTTTTCCAACAACGCATCCACCATCCTACAAGATTGTCTCGAGCTACACAAAGTTCGGGGATTCATCTGAAATTTACAGATACGTCTAAATGTATTTTGGCCAATATATAGAAAATTTCCAATGTTTTTTGGCGACTCGTGGACTAATTTTCACCCACCTTCTGACAAATGCTTAGATGCAGTTGATGTTGAAGATTGAAGGCTGAACTGTACATGTTCACTAAATAAATATAATTTACAAGTTGGGTTGTAATAACAGTTTTAAATGAGGTGAGCCGAGATGATAGGGGTAGAAATAGCGAAAGTGCGCCTTCCCTGTAACCACCACCCTTCCCTCCCCTAAGAATCAGTAATTCCTAGCGTTCACCTTCCTTAACCTGGAGCAAGCCTATTACTGCCTATTACTAGTCCCTTGGTTTGGACGACCACCTTGTTATTGCATGAATTTTTGACCGTTTCCCGTTACATACAGCAGATATCGACGAAGGAATAATTTACGATTTCGAAGTAATAGCTGCAGACTCCTTCCTGGCGGGGATGAGCCAACTTTGGCATTCCGCTCTGTTGTTGCGGCCCGCCCTCCCGACTCCCTAAACCCCACAGGGTATGAGTTATAGAAATACAGCCAAAAATTTTCCGGCCGACACGGATACCAAACTACACTGTTCCTTTTGACCCTGAAAAAGGCTGCATCGACATTTTCCCAGCTTTCTCATAGTGACCCCAATCGTACAATTGTACCTCTATAACGAGTCTTCCAAACTTTGGCTTTTCTCACAATTCAAAGAAATTCAGATATCACCTCATCAGAAGCGCAAGGCTTCGCTGCAAAGTATAAATCGAAAACAAAATGGTTAACGTACGTAATCTGAAGGATATTTACTCATGAATTGAAAACCATCATAGCCCAAATTCACTCGAGCAGATCTGAGGAGATGAATTGTCAAGGAAGCGCACAGGCGAGGGGAAACAGAAGGGGACCTTTAGGCTTCGAAGATCTTCTTGGAAAAACAGGTAACGAACGACTCGCTGAAAAGAGGACAGACTCTGGCTCCAAGGACCACTCCGGAATGCAGACCAAGGCCGAAGAAGAAAGTACAAGGATGAAGCCACAAGCATGCCAACCTTCAATTATTCTTTAGCTTATCTCTACTCCGTTTTGTTAAATATTATCTCAAGAAAGATTATCATTTATGTCACTTTGTCACTATCGCGTCTAGCCCAATAAAGCGTGCAGCTAAAGCGTGCAGCAGCTATGTATTCGAAATAAGAATTATTCCGTAGTGAAACGGAGGAATAATTATATTTCTTCCACCATTCGATTTCATGCGGGTCATTTTTACAATTTGTTTTGCTGGTTGCGGTCGGTCGTTATTCTATTCACTGTAAGTCGTACACTTGCCGGTTTGTCTTTTAAGTACTAGCGTAAATTTAACTGTTTTGCAGAAGAAAACCTAATGAAACGCACTTCAATTTATTCTAACAGTGTTATACCAGTTCAAACCAGTTCAATATCTATGACAAACGCAAGGAGAATGCTTTAATTTTAGCAGAAACAGGAGTGATATTTGTCTTCAGCTAAGTTTTCTTCCTTCAAAAACTCGCATATTATTACTTCAGCACATAAGGGGGTGGTTGGGAGAAGTGGGGGAGAATGTGAAAAAAAAACCCAGGGGGGGGGGGGGTGAGATTGCGATGTGTGTGTGGGGGGGGGGGGGCGCATGTGCACCGGGCCAAATGGGGGTGCGATTGCGACTGGTGGGGGTGACTATTACGATGGGTCCTGGTGTCGCAATCGCGTCCCCCCACATAATTGTGGGGAGGGGGGGGGGGTGTAATTACGATATTGATAACCAAATCATTTCCCCCATAAACGCAATGGCACCCCCACGCACCCATATCAAATGCGCCACCCGCGCCCAATATTTCATTGAGCGGGGGGTGCAACTGCACCGTGGGGGGACCAAATGGTGGGGGGGGGGGGGCGAGATTGCGATTTTACCAAAATCGGTAACCTAAAAGTTTCAAAATGGTCTTTAAGGCCCATGGAAGGTTATATACGGCCAATTCCAGTGCTATCAACTTTTTCCCAAGAAAGTGTCCTGCTCGACTTTACCAGAGACGATGTCTTAAGAGCCCCTTTGGGCCACGTTTCTGTTATTTTGAGTTCACCGCTCCTAATCCTCTTATCAAATTCCCGTCTGTTCGTTACGCCCTGTCCTCTTTTTGTCCTCAGCTGACTTCGAAGGCCCCGTTTTGCTTTATCAGCCCTCGGCCTATCAGTTGCCATCAATTTCGCCTCCCGGACGACATGAAAGTCCCCGTGAGTTTTCATAAAACTCCCCCGAAATTCCAGAAATTCAGGGTATTTTAAGCTGCCTGGCAGCGATTCTTCTCTTACTTCAAGCTTTCGTAATGGGATTAACTACGGATTCAGCTATTGTATTTGTGCTTGAAATGGCTATGTGCATGATTTTTGCATTTATAGCTCATGTTTCTGTAAAACGGAAAAAGAAGAATTATCTATATGCATATGCTATTTATCTTGTAAGTTCTCCCACTTTTCAGAGAGAAATAGCGAAATTTAATATATGAAAATTTTTAATACTTCGGAAAATGGCATTTTTCTTCAAACGCCACTTTAAAAGTTTGAGAACCTCTGTTTCGGCACATGTACGCAAAACGGCGTCAGTTTGAAAATATGAAAAAAAAAGTAGTTTGGGCGAGAATCCATTTCACGCCGAATTGCGTACGTGATAAAAAACTGTACGTCTAGCTGAAAATACCCATTTTAAACTAGCACAATGTCGCGAGCTAAAACGAGATTTTTTATACTTTTTAAAATAAAATGAGAACGAAAACCACCAAATTTTCAAAATATACGTACAGCACCCGCCAATTCAAATATTCGACAAAAAAAACCACATTTTTATTTTAACGCCGTATTGCGTACACAAAATTCTCACGGCAGAGACGCATAGAACAAGTGGCGTTCGACGGAAAATGTTCGAAAAAACTCGATTCCGGCCAAGAGGGATTCCAACCTTCCTGAAAACCATGTTCTGAAAGTTTTAGCTCAACTTCAATTTTTTTTTGACCCGGTTTATTGTAACACAATTTTTTAAACCTTATATAACTAAAAATATGAGAAAAAAATCAATTAAAAAAAACGGTTGTAATATTTCAATTGCGCCAAAAATGTTTGTTGATAATTTAACCTTGAAAAACTTTCACAATTCCACGTTTTGCATAATTTTTGGCAGTCAAATTTGATAGGACGAGAATAATGTAAAATTCCATTATAAATGCCGAAAAATGTTATTTGTTATTTCCCAAACTAAAAGTTTCTAGTTACTTTTTCGGCCTTGAATTCAAAAAACCATTTAAAAGGCTAATTATTGGCCGCAAACGCGCGGGTTTCTTTACAGAGTTTTTCTTTTCTAGGAATAATATTAATGACCCCGCCAATTACCGAATCTGCCACGTCATCTCGCAGTTAAAATATAATCGCTCTCCGAAAAAAGCGATTTTCACTTCTGCAACTAAAAACACGCGATTTCATAATCTTCAAAAATTTGCCATCCATTGCCAAATTCCTTTGTCCACCTCCGTTGCCGAATCCTTATCTTGGAGCAATTTCGAAAATAACTCCGTAGAAATTTCTTTTTGAGTACTGAAGCGATTCAAGCTCCACAGGAATATTGCAAATTAGCATTTTAAAGGGGCAGTAAGGGGCCTTTTCATTTCATTTTCGATCGGATACGGTCGGAAATTATGCGAATGAACTATGCTAAATTGTCTCACACCCTCCTCATTTTCACAGCTATTTCAGTGAATTAGAATGAATTCGGTTCATTAGCATCCCTTGTAAATACCGGACACGCAGGGCGTACTGGCCATCCGCACAATCTGCGGACGGTCGGCCGTTTTTGGACACTTTGAAGCCAGGTCTATCGAAAACGGTACATTTCCGACCCATAGTCATATACATTTTCTTGATCAGCGAATTTTTCTATCTTAGATGAGCCAATGTTGTAAAACCCGCCTGACTGTCCCTTTAAGCAAAATATCAAACATCGATTCTTTAGCGAAGAGCACACACTTCAAATGCAATTTCTCCTTGTTGCGTAATCACGGCACTTTAGTATTTGAACAAGAAAGAGCAAAAAGCTAAGCAAACAAACCAGAACATTACCTTTTTATCTCGTGACGTGGTGTTTGGTTATTGATCTAGAGTGCACGTGGAATCAGCTGTCGCTCCCTATTGAGAAATCAACTACAAAGCAAATATCCCGAAACCAACAAAAAATTGGATTTTGGCATTTTTTTGTTTATGTGGTGAAATAAGTGAACTTTTAATGTAAAATTATGGTAAAAATAGTCTATGCGGCATGTAGTATGAATCGATTCTCTTCGTTTAAACTCAAGTTTAGCCGTGGGTCAGATTTTTGACAATGGAGTGCGTTACCCTCCATGCCAACTCCAAACCACAAAATTCTCCTGAAAACGATTTCAATAAGTTCTTGTGAAAATTTTTGTTGTTAATCGATTTTTAACGAAAATTATTTTTCATTTCGCTAAAATATAAATATTTATAAAACCACGCATTGCACAACTTTAGAGTTAGTTTGAAAAAAACTCTTTTAGGAAATTCATTTATTTTTTTCACGAAAGTATGATGATTTGAAAATTTGAAAGCCATTGGCACAGAGAGAAAAAGAAATTAATCTTAATTAGTTTCTAAGTCCCAAACCAACAAAAAATATAGGATTTTGCATTTTTTTGATTTGCGAGAAATTGAAAACCTTGAATTTTTTTTAAAACCATAGTAGAAAAAACCTCTTGCTGTATCTTTTAATCGATCCTCTTCGTTTTAACTAAAATTAACCATGGGCCAGATTAATTCGCAATGGAGCGCGTTGTCCACCCACAATTTCACATATCATAAAATCGATTTCTAACCAGAAAATTTTTAACCGGTATAAAGTGCGAATTACATTTGTTAATTGTTTTTTTTCTTTTGAAACAAAATTTTGGGGGAAAACGCTCTTCTGGGTAATTTTACCTTTTTACTTCACGGAAAAATGTGCTAGCGCTAGCCACACCCCTCCCCACACCACGAAAAATTTCAAATATCATGAAAATCGATTTCTAACCAGAAATTTTCTAACCGTTAGAAATATCGAAATAAATTTTCGATAAAGAAAAGTTTCTTAATGATATCTTCGTAGTAATATTCAATTCTTTTACGAAAAAGTGCCCAATCGAAATTCAATTTATATATTTCAGACAGTTTATGTTTTCTGGACGACTGGTATTACAATGGGTATAATTCTCGGCTACATTTGGTTTTCGGATATGTCTTTTTGTCCTACTCAAGACCCTCACAACATAACTACTACAGAATACTCGGATTGTCGAAATGAACCATTGACTGGCAAAGATTTCGCTTGGTTAATGATGACTTCTATTTTGGGAGTTATTACTATTTTGGTGGCAGTTTTCCAATTGAGATTTTGCTACATCTTTGGGAAACATTTGAAGAATGAGCAAAGGAATAGGTGAGTAACTTTTCTGACTCTGTCTATTTTACTGACTCGGTCTCTTTTTCTGCCTCTGTCTCTTTTTCAGCCTCTTTCTCTTTTTGTGCCTCTGTCTCTTTTTCTGCCTCTGTCTCTTTTTTAGCCTATGTCTCTTTTTCTGCCTCTGTCTCTTTTTCTGCCTCGGTCTCTTTTTCTGCCTCTGTCTCTTTTTCAGCCTCTTTCTCTTTTTGTGCTTCTGTCTCTTTTTCTGCCTCTGCCTCTTTTTTAGCCTATGTCTCTTTTTCTGCCTCTGTCTCTTTTTCTGCCTCTGTCTCTTTTTTTGCCTCTGCCTCTTTTTCTGTCTCTGCCTCTTTTTTTGCCTCTGTCCCTTTTTCTGCCTCTGTCTCTTTTACTGACTCTTTCTCATTTTCTGCTTGATGTATCTGCCTCATTTTCATTGTGTCTTTTTTTGCTTTTACTGCCTTTTACTTCTGTGTCTGTTATGCCTCTTCCTCCATTTGGTTCTGCCTCTTTTCGACTGTGTCTCTTGTTCCTCTCTGTGTCTCCCTTTGCGTTTGTCTCACTTATGTATTTGTGCTCTTTTCTATAGATTGCTCTGCTTTTACCCCGTATCTCTTCTATCTCCCCGTCTCCCTCTCCCTCTACCTCTCTCTCTCTTTCTCTCTTTCTTTCTCTCTCTCTCTCTCTCTCTCTCTCTTTCTCTCTTTCTCTCTCTCTCTCTCTCTCTCTCTCTCTCTTTCTCTCTCTTTCTCTCTCTCTTTCTCTTTCTCTCCCTCTTTCCGTTTGTCCCTCTATCTCGCTCTCTCTCTCTCTCACTCTCTCTCTCTCTCTCTCTCTCTCTCTCTCTCTCTAACCTTCTCTTTTCAGCCAACAAGACGCCCACGTGACCTACGTAACCCGTGTGCCAGGAGCCCCTCCTCGCTATTCTCCCTCCGCCGATTCTCCTCCCTCCGATTTTGCCTCCGAAGCACTAGCAGGACCCCTCCCTCCCAAAGGATCCCTCCCTCCTCGAGAGCTTGAAATCAGAGATCATGCTCCCTCACTTTCCGGAGCCCCTCCCGTTTACACAGAGGCAATCCCGGAACGCCTCGTCTGAAAATAAAAACCAAAGACCAATTATGTATACATGTACACAGAATGAACTCATTTTCTCGCGTTTCCTAAAGTAATTAATTTTCGGACTGAAAATGAGACAAATTTTAATTTCGAAAATGTTGAATGTTTGGATAGACTGAAAAGTTCAAATTTGAAGGGAAAACAGACTTTAAATTCCTGCTTTTCGGGTTGGCTGAGCCGTTTTACCTATAAGGAACCAAAAATTACTAGTTCGATATCAAAAAACTAAGCCTTAGTAAATTATTATTATTGGGCCGAAAAGCGGAAAAATCGAATTTCCGAAACTTCCAGCTGCAAAATTTTATTTGCATCGCTTTCCACTTGGCGAAGTTGTTTGTTACTTTTGTTGACGTGGTTTTCGTAAACAAAGTCAGCTTTCACACCTATTGAAATTTTAAATTGGGAAAACAAATCGAGATTCTGCTGAAAGGAGGATTCACTCTGTGACGCACTCACTTTTCATGCCTCACGCCTTTTCTGAAGTCTTAAGCCTTACGCCTTACGCCCTTACGCCTTCCCGCCTTTACGCCTTACGTTTTAACGCCTTACGCCTTAACGCCCTACGACCTTACGACCTTACGCCCTTAACGCCTTAACGCCTTAACGCCTCACGCTAACACCTTAACGCCTTATTGCCTTAACGTCTTAACACCTATACGCCTTACGCCTTTACATCCTTAAGCCCTTAACGTCCCTTAACACCACTTAACGCTCCTTAACGCTCTTAACGCTCTTAACGCCCTAACGCCCTAACGCCTTAACGACACACGCCTTAACGCCTTAACGCCTCAAATCTCACGTTCGACTCTCACTCACTTACCTAACCTCATTTCTCATTCTGTATTCCTCTTTTCTCACTCCTCACTCATCCATTTTTCATATATGTTCTGCGAATTGTTTTTACCCGCTACGCACTTTTATGTCAAAAACACTCCTTCTTCATTAACAAAATCCAATTTCTCGATCCTTTAAACCACCCACCACTAGGAATAGTCCATTGAAAACAATGACCATGATGCCCCATTAGGCAAAAGATTTGCAAAATTGTTGTAAACAGAGCCCGAAATACCACTTTGGGAGATTGGACCTTCTGAACAAACCACGAATTACAAAGAGACGTGATGTGCATTCAGATGAGCAGTCTGCTCAATTGAGAGCCCAATGCGATGTGGTAGGCTGCAAGAGCTGCACATCCTTGCCCTTTAGGCTAATCTTGTTTGTCTGTATGGAGTTCTATAAGCTTTCTTTTGGTTGGTTGAAATCATGTTCTACCTCTTTCTCTCTCTCTCTCTCTCTCTCTCTCTCTCTCTCTCTCTCTTTCTGTCTATCTTCCGTCTCTCTGTCTTTCTCTATGTCTGCCTGTTTGTCTCTGGTCTCTCATTCGCTCGGTTGTTTTTGGATTCTTTCACGTAAGACACACCCCCCCCCAAAATGTAGAATTTGGGTTATATTGAGTCTTTCAATTAAATTTTCTTTTTCAAAATTGCAAAAGTTGTAAAACTGTCCCTAAGTACCATCACAGGACCGAGATTTGTAAGTGTCACGAGATTTGTAAGTGCGGACATTGCCTCTGTGCCACTGAGGGCGCGCTTTGTAACAGATAGCGCGAGATCGACACCGCGGCAGAGCGGTAACGTCTTCGCTTACAAATCTCGCGACCCGGGTTCGAATCCGCCCCCAGATATTTTGTTTTGCCTACGTTCAACCAACTTTATAGTCAATGCTTACGCGTTTCTGGTGCCTGCCATTCAAGCAAAATCTGGTCTTGAATATGAACCGAAAAAAGTGATACTTTTCAAACGCATTTTTGAGAACATGAGTACCTACCGATTTTTTTTGGTGTTAACAGAAAAGTTGTGCTAAATGATGTCTAAAACGGAAATAAAGTTGTTATTTTCTTACACCAATTGAAAAATTTTCGGAGAACTTGAAAAAACTTCAACATTTTGCATTTTTCGGCGATAACTTTTTTAATTGCTATGATTTTGGAAATTATTTTGTTACCGATGTTTTTGAAATTACATTTGCCGTCAGAAAACATGTATAATTCACCTTTTTGCTGCATTTTGATTTTTCACCCTACCCAACTTTAAACTAGCGTAACCTAATAATAAAAAATCATATGACAAAACCGACCCCGCGCTAGAACCGTTTCAATGTTTCGGCGGAAAAGGGGTCCCCGCGTAGCAAACATAACTCAAAACGCGATTTTCGACGTTTCAATCGATTTTTTGAAAACTTTGGAATACAAGATTTTCAACTTTCAACATTTCACTCTGGGCAGAATTTGATGGAGAATTGTATGATCAAAACAGTTTTTCTGGCTCGCAATACATGAAATCGTGATAATCCAAAAACCAAAATTTTTCATATATTTTTGTCTCTTTCGATTTTTTCCATTGCTCCAAATTCAAAATCAAGACCAATTTTAGTTTTCTCTGTCATCAACAGGCAATTTACTATTGAAAGAGCCTTCTAACAGCCTGATAGCGTATTTTTGAAAAGAGGTATGAATTTTCAAATTTACGTGCCATTGTTTCGCTGTCAAAAATTAAAATGGAAATGTGAAGTGTTTTTTTCAACTTTTTGGGTTTTAAGTACCATACAGTAAACATATAAGCTCAATCGGAGACAAAAAAATTTCAATCTGTCCGCGGGGTGCTCATACCTCTCAAACATTTAAGAAAACGTGTCTTAAAGGGATTATCAGGGGCCTTTTTATGCTACAGTACCCCCACGGTAATAAAAACCAACGCGGCACTACCTGCGATTGCGATTGTCCGCGACTACTCCTTTGGGATTTGCTGAAATGATTTGGCTGCGAGAATCAAACCTCTCGCTGAGAGACGCAGACAGAACGAGAAACGCCGCCGAGAGCCTTTTTCCGCAGCCCACTCGGCTACCTGCTATATTTTTATGCGTTTTCATATATTTTACGGCAGTTATTTAGCGTGTGTTTATTTTAAATAGTGTAAAAACCAAAAAACGATGAAAATACACATTTTAGAGCAAATATTAAAACCGGGCTTGAAAATCCGCAAAGAAAATTTTGGCAAAATGCCAGCTTGCCGATTTGCGCACACTTTTCGGTAAACACCGCGACGTCGCCTCTGCGTATGGCCGTTGGCGGAAGCCGTTGGAACAAAATGTTTCACTTATTCATCATTAAAAAACTTTTTTATCAGATACGTACATAAAAAATGGTTATGGAATCCTGAAATAATAAATTATGAATAATCAAATAAAAAAAAAAACTTGCAAAAGGCCCCTGACGGACCCTTTAAACACATCAAAAATGCAAAACACATAATATATTTCAGAAACGATTGTAGCACAGGTACAAGCGCACCCAAGACGCAGAAAACCGCTTTTCTGGTGCGCTTTTTGCGCAGTTTTGCAGGTTTCAAATCAAAAGCGATATAACCATGTCATTTCTGCAATTATATTGATAAAACACAATGGCATCTGACCTTTGACCTACTTTTGAACGGATGACGCCCAGTGTGCTTTCTTATTCGCATGGGCGCGCGGCCATTCTACATTCATATTTTCGTTCTTTCCCCTTTCCCCCAAAAATGCACGTTTTTTATCTCGAAATTTTAGAAGAAAACTACTGATTTTTCTTTTTTCTGATTTTTCACAGACTTAATCTAAACAACTGTGCACTCAAGTACATTTAGTTAAACTTTTATATTTTCTACTTTTTTCATAGCTAGTCACTATTTTTATATTTATTGCTAGAGTATTTTTGTTTTTGAAAATTAAAAAATATAAACAATCGGCTTTGATCTCCTATTCTGATATCCGTCGCTCAAAAGAATTTTTTTACAATTTAGGGTGAAAATATTTTATTCTAGACTGAATTTTCTATCTTATAAATTTTGTCGAATTACTTAATTTTTAAAAATTTGTTCCATCTTTTATCATATAGTTCTCGTCAAACCTAGCCCTGCCCCGAATTAGAAAGTTTTGGGCGTACTCGTATTTTCGGTCGCACGACATCTTTTTGAAAAGACAATTTCACTGTGGATTATTTTTTTTAATGATTTGCTTCATCAAATTTTATAACTTTTAAAATATTTTTTTGACATTACTTGGTGACTAGGCTAGGCAAAAATCGCAACCATAAATTTTGCCCAAAAGTGAAAAGAAAACCGTACAAAAACCGCAACAAAAAATACCGTGGCAGAAAAGAAAATACGCAGCATAGAAATTTTTTATCTTTAATCATTAAATTCTACTTATTTTTTTGCGTACAATACAGAAATTGATTTCGTAAGCGAATTTTTCCATCGAACACCTCAAACTTGGCATGTCAAAAGTGTATTGAAAATTGCACATAATGCCATAAAATTTTATTTTTTTAAGGTTTAAAACAGAAAATATTCCTTCTCCCTGTTACCTTGCAAAAATCTCTCCAAATTCCCTCTCCAAGCAAAGTTTTCGTTTCCGATTCACATTTCTGCCCATGCCACTGATCACTTTCAACCGTCTGGCTTCTCATTTCCAGACCGACAACATTTTTATAAACACTCTCATTTTCCTCTCGAATTCCGATTTTTGCCCAAAGTGTCTGAGTAACTTGAGCCATCTATGACACCTTTGTTGTTAACCCGTCTGTCTCAGGAAATTTTAAACATGGTTTTTGCGAAACTACTTCCTTCCTTATTTCGCAGTGCAAATGCCCTATTTGTGAAATTTGAGGCTTCTTTGAAAAGCAGGGTGTTCGGAGGAAGCCCCTCGTTTGCGATTGCTTAGAAGCACGATTCATGAAAAACTGGGAAAGGGGCAAAAACGAATAATAACGAGACATTTAACATTTTAGCCACGCTCACTTTAAAAACATAAGACAGTGGAGAGTCGGCAACACCCACATTTAATGTACATTGCAAGAACGTAAATGTCAAATTTTTCTAAACATAAAAGAGCACAATGACATATTGATATTTTGGCCACGCCCACTTTTAACCAAAGGAATAAAAAAATAATTTTTGACCACATTTACTTTCAACCAAAATCACACAAACGAGTAATAGTAAATGTGGTCACAACCAATTTAAGGGCGAAACTATGGAGCCGTAAAATTTGGCCACGACTACTTTTAACGTGAAAAAAAATTGATAAGAGCGAAACCGAGCTGGAACAACCCAAATGGCGAAATTTGGACACGCCCACCTGTAATCAAAAAGTTTACTTTTTCAAACAGCAGGAGTGAATGAATAGGAAGTAATTTTTTATAACAAAAATTTCTTTTGGGCGTGGCCTAATGTGGTCGCGTCAAATCTAATACGTCAATTTCAAGGGGATATTTTGAAATCGCGGCGATTACATCTTTTTGGAAATGTTTTGTAAATCAAGGATATGCAAAATTTTGACGCCCATATTTTTACAGCGAAACTCAATTTTTCCGAAATTTGGTGGAGGTTGCATTGTCAGTGTTTTCAAAATTGGGGTTTCCAAAAATTGGCAATATTACAGTATTTGAGGCACAAAAATCGCTAATATTTGAGGCACAATTTTTTTTGGCAAATTTGGCCACGCCCACGTTTGGTCCAATTTTTCAATTTGGACGAGCAAAATTGAGTATTTTTGTTTCAATTACTATATATCTAAAAATGCTTAAAATCGAAATGTGCCCCGTCAGGGAATCGAACTAGCGAGCCTTAGATTGCAAACCCAGAATGTTCCAGTTGCTTTATTGTGGGCGTGACTTAAATTTCCAAAGTTCGATTCCTATTTTTCGCATCAAATCATAGTTTTCATGTTTTACAAAAAGAATGCCTTGGGTGGGATTCGAACCCTTGACCCTTGGATTGCAAAACTGGCTACCTGCTACCATTATCACGTAGCTGTTTTCTTCAAAGCAGCCACTACGTTTTCAAAAAAGAAAACTCTAGGTGGGAGTCGAACCATTAAACTTTTTTTTTTTTTTTTAAACATAGGCACCTACCAGCTGCGCTATAGGAACTTGCAAAGTGCGACCAAGCTGGTTATCTCTTCCCGTCATTTCGTGAGATCCCAGGTTGGATCCCCGCGTCACCTAAACCTTTTTATAATCGTTTTTCGTCTTAATTAATCATAATACAACAAATGTCTCGGTCAATTTATAGTAAATCTGTCACTTACGTCAGCTATCTTGTTCTTTTTGACGCTATTCATCGCAATATCTTCGTGTACTTGGGTGCCAGACGGCTGATTACATATTTCATTAATAATTTTCTTAATTAGAAGCACATGGGTCTCAAAAGACGTTGTATTTGTCATTATTCGAAAAAACCGAGTAATGCACAATCATAGGAAGAAATGGAAAACCAAATATTTCCTTTAAATGGCTCAAAAACAATGGACCGAAATTGGACGGCGAAATTTGCTAAATTTTTCGAGTATCAAAATTGGACGTAACTAAAAAAATGCCTATTTCACATAATTTCAGAAAAGAAAAGTTTAGCCGCCACAAAAATATGGGCGTGACCAAAATTTTTCATTTTCGCGATTTACAAAAGATTTCCAAAAATAATAAATCGGCTCGCTTTCTTTTATTTGATCAAGTTTATTCGTTTGGAAGCGGCAATATTTGGCCCCGCCCACTGCAAAAACTGCATTAATTCCTTCACCACTTTTAACTTATTTCTACTGTTTAAACCAGTAATTTTTCGCTTAAAATTTAAAGAAACTTGAAGTACTTATGATTTTGAAATGTTTGAAATTTTGTTTAAAGTGAGTGTCCAATTTTGCACTTGAAAATGTTCAAATTAAAAGTAATTTTATACTATATTTCAGTTAAAATAGTGCACTTTGAAAAAATTTTTTTTTAAAAGTGGCTTAGCCAAATTTTTAATTTCTCGTTTTTGTATTTTGTGTTGAAATTGGGGGTAGCCAAATTTTGAATTTCTCACTTTGTCCACGGCGTTAAAATTTGACATGGTCAAATTTTGAAAATTTCGTTATGATTTCTGTATTATAAGCGGGCGTGGCCCGAATATGAACTCCACGTACAAAAATTTTAACGCCATTTTGCATGAAAAGAAGAGGGCGTGGCCAATTCACTGTCACATTATTGTCGTAGTGGGCGTGGCCAAAATTTGGCATTCTCGTTTTTTTCATTTGCATTTAAAGTGGGCGTATCTGGATGTTGAATTATTCATTAATTTATTTCATATAAAAAAGTAGGCGCGGCCATTTTTTCACTTTCTCATTATTATCTGTTGCGTTACCAACGGGCGTGGCCAAACTTTTCATTTCACATTATTATACATACATACAAACGGTTTATTCTCTAGGGCTGTTCCCTGAACCGCCAGAATGAAATTCATTATCGTATCTCATTATTGTTTTGCCTTAAAACTGTAAATGGGAAAACTTTAATTAGGCACCGCAGAGGTAACCGCGGCGGGGCAATCCGAAACGGTAAGAAAATATGGTTTTCAATGCTCGCGCGCGCATTTTTATTCTTTTCGACTATTTAAGCCAGAATATGGGGTAAAATTGCATGAGAAAACCAATGGAAGTGTTTTTTTTGACGAACTGTTGACTTCATCTTGCCGAAATCGCTGTTTTTGGAGATTTTTGACCATTACTCACGAACCATAGCGATAGCATGAATTCTCAGAGCAGTTTTCTTTGAAGTACAAACATTTTAGTGAATTAAAAAACCAAATTAAAATTTCATTCTTGCACAAAAAAATTACAACCGATTCTGTTGTTTATACCACTGCTATTCAAGTATGGAGGCATGTGCAGCATACTTTTGGCTTTCTTTCAGTTCTTTGAAGTGTTTTTATTGTTTAAAAACAAGAAACTCTGAAAAATAACCCTTAGAGTACTCATGCGTCGCCTGTCTTCAACCACTACTTTGTAGGGGTTTCGGTACTTTGGTCGATTATGTGAGATACAGACGCGTAGCACTAAATATCGTTATATTTTCCGATAATTTGGATTTTTTGCTTTATTTTAATAAGAAATATAGAAAATTCCATCCTTGCCGTCGCTCGCAAATTAATTTTAAATACATATACAAGTTTATACAAAATTGGCGACTATCCGCGCTCTATTGCCAAATACCGTATCCATAGCCTTTTTGGAAACGACCATTTTATCCCCGTATTTTTATTTTTTCCGAAATAATTTTGGTACCAAAAATACGAGAAAATTATGAAAAACCAATTAAAAAAAAGGGGTTTTCGCATTCAAGATTAAACTGCCCGTTGTTTAGCAGGGCCTGTGCCCCTGGTCAAACGGCCCCGCCCAACCATGGCGGCAATGAAAAAATCGGGTTCAAATTCGGGCATTCAAAGCGAAATATCTCGCTTCGTTTTGGATGAAATTTCAAACTGTAAAAAGGAAAAGTTTAAGTCATGGACTTATCTTGCCTTATAATGGAATTAAAAATCCAAAAATTCTATTTTAAAATATGGTCTGCGGTCCATAACTTTAATTGTCTCGTTATTGTATTTTGCATTGAAAGGGGGCGTGGTCAAATTTTTTTTATTCTCTCTATAGAGGCACACAGAAGACCCCTCGAATTTCCTCTCCTGCAAAAAGACCACTGAACAAGGCCGTTAACCTCATCTGCGAACAGAAATTTGTCCTGGGCAGTCGACTGAATAATTCCAGTCTATTGCCCATTGCGAACACGAACTTTCTCTGAACGTGACATGTCCTCCCAAAAATTAACGACGCGCCCGAAATGAAAATTCAGTGTTCACGACCGGAAAACAAATTTGAACAAAGCTGTTTTCATTACGTCTATGCCCCCTCCCATGACCTCTTTCTACCCAATGACTCAGTAGATTGGCAGTTTTACAATTTAAGCAAGTTGGAAAAATAATTGACTTTTTGAGTCACCCTGAGAAGGTCTTGATACGAAAAACTTCCTAGTTCTCCATCTTTTGTTTTTTTTTTTTTCAATTTTTCGTTTGAATTCGGCTAATTTGATAGAAATGCACTTATATTTTTCATTTTGTTAATACGTTTTTCGTAAGTGCGATGAACTTGATCTCGAAATTTCCTATTATTGCGTCACAGACAATACATTTTATATTCGGAGGAGAGAGTGTGAGAGAGGCGTTAGGGCGTAAAAGCGTTAAGGCGTTAAGGTATTAAAGCGTTAAGGCGTTAAGGCCTTAAGTTGTTAAGGCCGAAGCAGTGAGGCGTAATGAGTGAAGCGTAAGGTGTTAGGACGTTAGGGTGTAAGCCCGTAATGGCGTTAGGGCGTAAGGGCATAAGAGCGTAAAGGAGTTAGGGCGTAAGGGCGTAAGGGCGTAATGGCGTAAGGGCGTAAGGGCGTAAGGGTGTAAGGGCGTAAGGGCGCAAGGGCGTCAAGGCGTTAGGGCGTTAGGGCGTAAAGGCGTTAGTACGTTAGTACGTTAGGACGTCAGGGCATAAGAGCGTTAGGGCGTAAGGGCGTTAAGGTATTAAGGCGTTAATGCGTTAAGGTGTTAAAGCGTTAAAGCGTAAGGGCGTAAGGGCGCTAGGGCGTAAGGGCGTAAGGCGTGATGCAATGGCTTAAGGCTTAAGGCTTAAGGTGTGAGACATGAGGCGCCTGAGGCGATATTACTGAGTGAAATCATCTCTCTCCTGATCTTTCCACCTCCTCACTTTGTCCTCCCTGATGTCCTCGCCTGATTGTTTGTAAACCACTCTTTTCCCGTATTTCAAAAGTTCACAACAATTTACAGCAATTATCTCGTATCATAATTGCCAACCCCATTAATTATCAATTTCCCTCCTACCGTAGCCCTTCCACTCGAATATCACAATGACATTAGCCACCGGACTCAGATTATACCCGACGGCTACATTTTCCTCTTCCCCGCTTTTCAATAACAACAATAGGCCGAGTCACACGCCCAGTCACTGCCTCCCGTTTCTTTTCTAGCCATTTCCCAGAAAATGTTCAACAATTCTGTATGCTGACAAGAGAGCGGGAGTGGTGCACAATATGTGCTCTGATTTCTAAGATATTTGAGTTTTCTGTTATTTTTTGATGAAAAAGAGAGATACAAATGGATTCTTGGCTCAAAATACTGAATGAGGAACTGTTTACTGTGTCTCCTTTTCTGTCTCTCTACCTTTCCCTCTCTGTCCCGCCTTATGTCTATCGTTCTCTCTGTTTCTTTTTGTGCCTCCCTATTTTTTGCCTCCTTCCCTCTTCTTTGCCCTCCCTCTCCCTAAAAAATAAAGATTGTCCTTCAAAAAGGGTCGGAGAAGCGATGTTTTTGGTGCGTGGGTCAAACGTGACATGGCGCAATGGTTAAGCGCGCGATCTGTCTCTCTGTCTTTCTGTCTCTCTGTCTCTCTGTCTCTCTGTCTCTCTGTCTCTCTGTCTCTCTGTCTCTCTGTCTCTCTGTCTCTCTGTCTCTCTGTCTCTCTGTCTCTCTGTCTCTCTGTCTCTCTGTCTCTCTGTCTCTCTGTCTCTCTGTCTCTCTGTCTCTCTGTCTCTCTGTCTCTCTGTCTCTCTGTCTCTCTGTCTCTCTGTCTCTCTGTCTCTCTGTCTCTCTGTCTCTCTGTCTCTCTGTCTCTCTGTCTCTCTGTCTCTCTGTCTCTCTGTCTCTCTGTCTCTCTGTCTCTCTGTCTCTCTGTCTCTCTGTCTCTCTGTCTCTCTGTCTCTCTGTCTCTCTGTCTCTCTGTCTCTCTGTATCTCTGTCTCTCTGTCTCTCTGTCTCTCTGTCTCTCTGTCTCTCTGTCTCTCTGTCTCTCTGTCTCTCTGTCTCTCTGTCTCTCTGTCTCTCTGTCTCTTTGTCTCTCTGTCTCTCTGTCTCTCTGTCTCTCTGTCTCTCTGTCTCTCTGTCTCTCTGTCTTTCTGTCTCTCTGTCTCTCTGTCTCTCTGTCTCTCTGTCTCTCTGTCTCTCTGTCTCTCTGTCTCTCTGTCTCTCTGTCTCTCTGTATCTCTGTCTCTCTGTCTCTCTGTCTCTCTGTCTCTCTGTCTCTCTGTCTCTCTGTCTCTCTGTCTCTCTGTCTCTCTGTCTCTCTGTCTTTCTGTCTCTCTGTCTCTCTGTCTCTCTGTCTCTCTGTCTCTGTCTCTCTCCCTTTCTCCCTCCCTCCCTCCCTCACTTCTACAAATTCGTCAAATCTCCGTCGTCAGCTATGCAGACAGAAATATGACGAATCTCGTCTACCCAGACATTTCACGCGTTGAAAAATATATGTTTACCCCTAGTTTCAAATTGCACTCCGTAATTATCTGAATGATGCTTCTTCACCAAAACACTTTCCTCACAACATCAACAAATGTTTTGTTTTGCAGTCATATACACATACAATAATTATAATAATTTTCTACTGAAATGAGGGATGGGGAATTTCAAAAGTTCCTCATTGTTATGCGCAATGCTGACTTTGTACGGGTGTATGTCGAATAGACGACATACACTTTTTGCCCAACAAACTTTGAAATTTATTGACCAACCTATACAAGAGCAATATGCAAATGTGCCACTGCTTACCTCATTTTCGCCCAAACGCCAATGGCAACCGGCGGTTGCGTGGTATTTGAGCCTATGCCGCCGCAATGTTGCCAGAGCCGCCGTGGCCGAGTGGTCTAAGGCGCGTGAAGCGCCCCAACCGTCTTGTCAGGCTCGATGGTTCGATCCCTTTGGCTCCAATTTATGCCGCGCGGTATTGAGTGATTACATTATCCAACTTTAGCTATGTCATTATTGGAAAGATCAGTTGGCGATTACAATTTACCTCGGAGAATGACATTTTTCATCAAACGCACTTTCTCGTAGTCCACACCGAGAACGATCTTTCGTTCGAAGTACGCAACCTGGCGTCAGACTGAAAATAATTTCATCGCAATAGCTTTGACATCTAAATAGGGTGTGTTTTTCCCTGGGATTGATATTTTTATTGCTGTCAACTTAAAGGACCAGTCACCTTTTGAACATTAGCTCATTTAAAAGAGAAAATTCAGTTTCACAAAAATCTTGAGAAACCAAATCTTGAACATTTTCGTTTTCAAGATTTTTTAAAGGGAAAGTGGAAAATATCGTCTATATGTCCGCGTTTGTGGACAAAAAAGTCGCTTTCTAGCTGTCCTAGCGTTTTTCTGTGGAAACCACCCGGATTCGGCGAGTTTAACGAAAGAAGGTATCTTAAAACGCGACATTTAAAGCAAACAGTGTTTTAAAGTTTTTGGAAAGGCTAAATTCACTCTTTCATATAAGCTAAAGTGGCAAAAGATGCCGGCCTGGTCCTTTAAAAGCTTTGCTAACGTATCGAACACAGTTTTCAGTCTGACGCCATATTGCGTACTGGGACCCCTAATCCACGCAGAGAACGCTCTTCCGGTCGCAATATGGCGTCAGGCTGAAAATATATTCTTTCCGATAGTTTTGGCGTATTTTCCCTGAAATTGACCAATTCATACTACTGTCAACTTAAGATTGCATGAAAGGTGACTCAGTTGTAGCGTTCTAGTTTGTAAAATTGGAGACTCGAAATCGAATCCATAATTCAAATTTTCGTTTTGTTTTGTTGAATTCATGTTTGCGGAGCGAAATCTAAGGGAAATCACTTGAAAAACGAAAAACTTTTCGAAAAACTCGATAAATTCCTACCAAAATTCCCCAATTTTTTCGCTTTCGACCCGAAATTGCGCGTTTTTCGGTGCTGCATCTTAATTTTATGCGCGATAACGATGTGGTACGGGTGCAGAACGCAAGAACAGGTCTACTTCTCGCGGGCCGGGCCGGGCTGACTAGCAAAAAATCCAAGGCCCGCACGGCCCGCTTCAGCCCCTTGGGAGGCCGTCTCCCACTCTGCTATTCGAAATTTTTCTGTCTTACGAGCCCACATTGCCTCAATTTAACCATTTGTTTCTGTTTGAAAAGGGATTTTCGATTTAAGCACTGAATGTTAAAATTTCATTGCTTTCACAGGAAATTAAAAGCCATAATCGCCTCCAATTTTTGAAAAAGTTCATAAACAAAGGTTGTTTTCATTTCACTGAAATACTTCGCGTGACGCAGGTCACGCCCCTTCGCCTCTTCCGGTTGTCCTCAATTAACTGAATTCAGCACACAACCCCCTGAGCAGAGGGCTTCCTCTCTCTTAATCCTGAAATTTCGGGCGAGTTTTCGTCATATTTGTTCTTTGAAATTGGAAAAACGGAGGTTTGAACACGGAAATTGGCGAAGAGAGATCGGACCGCCCATTTTTGCCACATATATTTGGGAAAGACTTTGCATTTTCTATTATATTTCGTCTATCGTCAACTTTGAACTTGAACCTTTTAGCCACGCCCATTTTTCGTTCAAACAAGGAAGCATGGACATTCTTTCCAGTTTTCTTGCATTTTTCAAGAAACCTCGACTTTGAAATACAGCATAAAATTTAGCCACGCCCATTTTAATCTCAAAACTCATTTGGAGTTCTAGTTAATACTAATTTTCCACCTACTTTTGGGGGGCGGAGCCAAATTTTTCTCGGCTTACAGCCATTTCGTAAATTCACTCGAGTTTAACAATTTCTCGTCGAGTTGTGTTTCTCTTTGAACCTGATTGGCTATTAATGGTTTGTGACGATTTTAGCCACGCCCACTTTTAGAATTTAGTCGCGCACAGTTTTTGCTGGCAAAAGTTTGTGCTTGCCACCATTGGCCATTTTGTGGGTGAGAAAGTTAATAACACCCATTTTAAACTACTTCAAAAATTTTCAATTTCTTCAGTTTAGAAATTTAGGCCACGCCCATTATTTGGGGCGGAGTCAAATTTATAGGCGCTTAAGGATACACCCAGTTTTTTAAAACTTTTCATAGCGTTTGAAAAATGTTAAAGTTGTTTTGTATTTTTTCTGAAAACAGAAGTGGCGATTTTGGCCACGGCTACCGATTTTAGCCACTCAGCTCCCAGTTTGCGCACTCATACCTTTTAAGATACAAATACAAATATTTAATTAAAGTTAAAATACTCTTTTTGACTTCTGACTTTAGTGAATTTTTTTTTGGTACACAGCGAAAAATTTGGCCACGCCCACGCTTCGAAAAATCAAGGAAAGCTTCAAAAAATGGGCGGAGTCAAATTTCTAAAAAAAAAAAATAGATTGCAAATCGATGTTTTTCAATACACAGAATTACTTCATAGCCATCATAGCAAACTATTTTTTTTTTGCATTTTAGCTTGCTCGGAGGAACGCCCGGAAAAGGGCGGAGCCACATATTCTTTTCGATGCGCTTTTTTTTGTTTAAGCATGGAGAAACAAAATAAAAATATGTTTTCAACGTACTAATTACTAGGCTAGGTACTATACTAAATAGTATATATGCTTATATATACTATTTACCCGTTCATGTTTTCAAAAGTAAACTTGAGTTTTGGTTCAACGATTTCAAAATCTCCCATTTTATACCCGATTTCACTGAAAAACTATAGTCTG